>OU612058.1:108588381-109188381 GCA_914767635.1 Melanostoma mellinum
GCGCCAGCAAAATCTAAAACAAAAAACCATAAAAAATACTCAATAGAAACCACCTTTGCCTTTATTGTCACTATTTTCTTTTCTCATATCCCAATCTCAGTCCTACCTATTCCTATATCTCAAAGTAAGTATCAACAAACTAACAAAGTCTCACACCCCCGTTCTAAGATCTATCAACAGATCGTGTCTATTCTTCGCACACACACACACACACACACAACATTACTTTTCATTTTTTCTTTACTCTCATCCCATCGTAAGGATCTTCAACCTACGTACCTCTAAACGCTATTATTTCCCTTTGTTCAGACCGTCGGCACCCTTATAATAATTTCTTTCAAGAAAAATCACAACATGGGTCATCATATCCTTACTCTATGGTATAAAGTAAAACAACTTCATAGCAAAGGCCTATCATGCTTAGGTGAAGAACATTAGTAAAAAAATTGTGTCACAGTCTAAAAAAGTAGTATCATATAGTACATAATGTAGCATAGCGTAGAACAGATATAGAACTATTAAGGGAAAAGCATACTAGATTGTATTAAATGCTTGATACTCCTTTTTTTTTAACATTCACAAAACACTTAAAAACACCTGGTATTGGTAACTCTAAGCGATTACAAACTAACAAAGGTACATGTATTGCAGAGGCCTATCCAAATAGTTAAACCAACACACATATTAAAAATCTAGTCTCACAGACTTATAATCATTTAAATTTTTAGCTACCAGCACCCTCACAATACTTTTCAAAACGTAAAAATTAATATACATTTCATATATATAATATATATACAGTAGACGCTCGATATAGTGAAGTAATAAAAACCAGTCATTTTCACTATTTGGAGATTGTTTACTATTTCGAGCGGGAGGCTAGAAACGCTTTCCAAAGCTAAATTTGATCAAAAATGCACATTTTATTCAGTGTGAAGATAATTATATTTATTTAATCTATAAACAAACACTTTAATCAAGTTGACTGCTAAAAACAAAAACAATTCTTAATACATCATCACTATATACAAAGTATAAAACAAAGTCGTTTTTTCTGTCCCTATGTCCCTCTGCATTCTTAAATTTTTAAAACTACGCAACGGATTTTGATGCGTTTCTTTTTTCAATGAATAGAGTGATTCAAGAAGAAGGATTATATGTATAAAACATACATTTTAAAGCAGAGAAAGGCCGAGAAAATTAAAGATTTGTAATGCGATGCCGTAACAACAAATTTATGTCCTACGGAATTGTATATCTTAAAAAGATGAATAAAAAGTTCGCGGCAGCATGTGCTTATCTCCTAAGGATAATCCACAGTAACCATTTTTATCTTTTACATATTTCAAAATAAATATGTGTTATTTACCAAGCTATTTTAAACGATACAGTATCATTCCTTATCCAATTTAATACATTACAGTATGTGATTTAAATGAATATTTCCGAAGATATTACAGACTTAAAAATTGCGGTACGTAGCGTTTGCTTTTTTGTTATTTTATACCCGTGCGAAGCCATAGCGGACCGCTGTGTTGTTATATACAACGTTCAAAGTTTTTCTGTAGTTTTCGCCAGTACTCATGTAAAATAATATAAAACAAAAACATTTTAACTCATAAAAAACGAAAAATTTACATTAATGTACATAAATATTGAAAAGGTTTCAATAAACATGTTGAAACATGAAATTGTATTGTATGTATATATCTATAAATAAACATACCTATATACATCTCCCTATGCTCAACACAAGCATTCATTTTCATGAAAAGGTTTCAATAAACATGTAGAAACATGAAATTGCATTGTATGTACATATCTATAAATAAACTGCCGAAAAAAAAAATATATCATCATATGGTACACAACTGTACATCATGACTGCTGCACCCTGAACCCTGAACCCGAAAAATTTGTACTGCGCCAGAACCGACCAAAACATACTACTGTTATACATTTTATCAACTTGTTCTTTTATTATATGCCTATGTGCCTCAGGAAGACGATACTGTTTTGTATTGATAGGAGTTGCATTTTTGGGAGTTGAAATTTTGTGATAGATAGCATTTGTGTACTCTAGCTTTTCGCCTTCTAGATGAAATGTATTGGAATATCTTTGACATATTTCTTGAATTGTAGATCTTTCTTCAGGATTAAGATCCTCACGGAAATTAAGTTCTTTAAGTAGTTTCTTATTTCGTTCTTCATCTGTATTTTGCTTGCTCGAATATTCACAAATGGGGTATACCGATTTTCCTAGGGTTTCTGATTTTTCTTTCGATAATATCTTAAGATCGTAGTCGTCAAGGGGAAAAAATTTAATTGGATGATCTCTTAAAGTAACTTCAAATGAATTTGTGTTAGCTAAACTTATAACAATGAGACCATTTTTTACTTGACCCACAGATGATGCTAAATAGATTTGAGGGCTTATTTCCTCAGAATAACACACAAGTTCACTCTCTTCGGAATGATTTATGGGACATTCGAAACATGTTTCACTCCGAGGGCTTAAGGTCACATTGAGTTTAGTAGTAACTTTATTCTCCTTCGTTTCTAATAGATCATCTTGCGAAGATGATTCTGTAACCGGAAACAAATTACAAAATTATTTTTATTCAAAAAAAAGTCTTCTTTGTAGTTTATCAAATGTCCGAAACTGTTGGAACTTAAGAAGGCGTAACCACGTTTAGCGGTATTAATGGCCAAATAAGGCTCGTCAACTTCCACGTACCAATAAATATTGTTTCTGCTCTTGAGTGGGAGTGGGGTAAGTTGGTAAAGCTCATATTCGTCGGATATTAACGGAATATCTAACACTATCATGAGCTCAGATGATATATATTTGACCGTTACCTCAACAATTTTCTGTAAATCAGCAGGGACAAAGCTCTTTACCTTGAAGGGCAGTTTAAAAGCTGCAATGTTCTCTAACTGAATTTCTTGCAAAGCATTCTTAAGTTCCGGGGACGATAGCAGAAACCTATTCAAGGGCCCCATTTTTGCATCGTTTACTATGTCTAGAGTCTGGTTCTGTCTAAACTCTAGGCTAACTGATTCAGTTGTCAAAAACATTATTTTCTTGTCGATTGAACTATATATCTGCTCTAGAGTTGTCAAATTTTCTAATTTTCAGTAAATGTCGTTTATGTCGTTTTGTATTCGTGCAAAGTTAGTGCTATATTTTTCATAAGAAGCGTTTAGACTCCTACCTAGGTTAGAAATTACTGACACCTGTTTGTTGAGAACATGAGCGATAGACTTTTGATTCTCTTGTAGTTCTTGCACAGACGAATAAATTTCTTGTGCGTCTCTATCGTCCATAACTCCAAACAGAGCATTAGTAATTTCACCGACAGCATTTATAACCCCGCGTTTTTGGCGAACTTTCGGTTCGAACAGGTTTTTCAAGATTTCTTGATTCTGCTTTACCCTCGAATGCATCGCAGTCAATGACTTATGCCCCGTTCGACAATGCTGTTCTATTAACCGCTGTAGCGCTTGGTCTTTCTTAGTGCTATTGCACGTGTTGAAGAAATGGTTGACGGCTGTAATAAGTAGGTCCGACTCAGCAACTACTTCTTTTCCTTGGAGGTGCGCGACAATCTTCCAATTGTTTAGTGAATGCTGCATTATCCCCACTTTTTCTCCATGGATTCCCGTCTCATTCTTTAATACCGATACATGGAATTGCGCATGGGTGCAAGACCAAGTCATCAATAGGACACAGTAAAAATACCAACTGGACATGGCTGCTGTACATGAAAGTAGCCATAAAAAAATAAAACCAACGTTGACATAAAATAAAACCAAAAGTACAAAAATATATGGATTGAATGGAATTCCATAAATTGTTAAATATCTTGAAATTGAAGCTTAAAACCAGATCAATAGAAACATTTTTAGGAAGGTCAGTAATTAGAAATTAAAATGTAACTAAAATAAAATCTAGAAGAAACATTAAAAAATTTGCGGAAGCTTCTTGTTATGAGTTTGAAAACTAATTAATCTGCAACTCATTAACCTTTAAGAATACTTCAAAGAAGTATTTAAGGAAGAGTGACTAATTTCTGGACTCGTTTGGCATTCCGTAAATTTTTTCCTTTTGCAGATAGGGCTAATAATTTTTTGTAAATAAAAATTTTAATCAAAGGCCTTAAAATATGCTGGTAGACACTTCTATTCATAAAAATGTTTGAGTCGATTGTTATGAACCCTTTCAAGCTTATTTTTACGTGAAATAGAAGTGTTCACGTTGTTAAGAACTTCCTTAACTTCAAAAGGCCCTGCAGACAAGGGACAAAGTTTGTTTTTTCTGCTCATGTCTTGTAGGAGAACCAAATCACCTATTTTGAAAGACTGTGGATTTATCTTTTTATCAAAATACTCTTTTGTCTTTTCCTTACTCTTATCAATGTTAGTTCTAGCAACCTGATAAGCCTTCTGGAGTTTATGTCTTAGTTCAAAAAAATAGTTTTCGTGATCATATATAGGAGTTGGTGTTCTCGTTATGCCAGTTGGCATAGGGGATTTAAAACCGAAGAGAACGTCCATGGGAGTTAGCTTGGAGCTAGCGTGTGGAGTGTATCGAACGACGAGAGCTGGCAACTCTCGTGTTCGATGATTGAAAAGAACGAGAATGAGAAGAACGAAAATTATTCCTATCGAAAGTTTTTCTATAAATACATGAGTTTTGATCGAAAGGGAGTGAGTTATATTTCAGATTTATAAAAGGAAAGACCTAGTTTTTATAAAAGGAAAGACGAAACATTATAAATAGGGAAAGTTGATTCATTACAGTCTAATAAAATTGAATAGAAGTGGTTTTTTGATTAATATTTTCCACTATAAAATTAATTTGTTTTATTTTCCATTTGCTCAGAAACATTGGTCCATAACGAAGCCGGATAGATCTAGTGCATACATAAGGAAAGAAGTTACTTAGTTACAATACAAGTAAGCGCAAAATTGGAGAGAATATGTAAGTACAAAATGAAATAATAAAATATAAAAGCGATAGAAGGAAAGAAAATACAGTCCGCTACTCAGAAAAACAATGCTACATAAGGCACGTACGTACACACGGTCTGAATGTACGCAACAAAAATAACAAACGAAAGACACACCGAAAGACATAAAAAAAAAAAAAAAGTTTAACACAGCACAGCTGTGGTCGCGACGAAAGAATTTTCATTTCAGCATTTTTTTTTACAACTAACAGAGTGTACACACACATTACATATGGATACACAAGACGAAAGACAAGAGAGATCGAAATGAACACGTGCCATTTGCGTGGCAACGAAACAAGAAAATAACAACACACTCATCCTCAGGTAACTTTTCTTTTTTGTTCGATTATTTTCTTTTGCTTACTTCTCTGCAATACTTCAATGAATAAAAAAAAGGGAGCAAGCAAATATGCGATTACATAGGTTTATACATGCGAAAAGGGGTGAAAAAGAAATATGCATGCCATTGCCTGTTGCTTCTGTTTGGTTTTTGCTGTTGTGACTTGTGAGCGGCATTTTTTTTTAGTTTGTCGTGTGCCAGTAAGCATCAGTAAGAGCAAAAGAGTTTTTTCAAGTGAAAGATTTATAAAATAAATTTGTAGTTTGAAATTTGAAAACAAGTTAGTAGAGATAAAATTATTAGCGATCGCTAGTAGTGTAGAAGTAGTGTGAATATAAAACAAAGTATAAAGATTTGGAAAGATAGTTTGGTGAGAAAGCCAGCAGAAAGAAAATATAAATTGGAAAGACGTACATTTGGTAAGAGAAGGGAATTAATGATAATTGATTTTTTATTGAGATTTTTTTTCATAGGTACGAATTTTACGTGAGTAAGAAAAAGGAAAGAAAAATTTGGAAAGATATAAACAGGAAAGAAAAATTTGGAAAGATATAAACAGGAAAGAAAATGGACAATCACGAGTATACATTCAAGGCAGGATGCAATGCCATGTTCCGCATGGTGGCATTCGTGGAGTCAGGCATGTTCGCCGACAGCACCTTGGAAGCAATCAAGGTGAGGATAGAAGCGCTTGAGGACGCATGGCGGCAGGTGAAGTTGGGCGAAAAGGAGATCGCCAAGACGGAGGATGTGCTCCGATTGGCGGAGATCGAGAGGAAGGCTGCCGAGGCGGAGGAAAAATATTTTGCGGCCTCGGCCGCGCTTAAGGAAAGACGGACAGAGTTGGAAAGTCAGGAAAGACGGAAAGACGCGCCGCCTATTTCGGTACAAGTGAACCTGCCATTCTCCCAGCAGGATGTGAATAATACATGGGGGCACTTCGATGGAGAAATTACGAAATGGCAAGGGTTTCGCGACAGGTTTGTTGCGGCGGTCCATGACAATGACCGGATATCTCCGGCATACAAATTCTCATACCTGAGAGCGTCGCTGGTCGGAAAGGCTGCTCGAACGCTGGGAGAGTGGCAGCTGACCGAAAGAAATAACAACGAGGCCTGGAAAAGGATAAACGAGATGTACCACCGGCAATATGCCACATGCCGCGAGCTGCTGAGGAAGCTATTTAAGTTGCCGATGCTGCAGGGCCTTCCTAAGGCAGGTGAGTTGCAGAAGATGTCGAACATCACTCACGAAACAAAAGGGCAGAGGACAGAGCAGGCCAGCAAGGCACTTTTGGAAAGAAAAGGATGCCGTGCAATGTGTGCCGCTCCATGGAACACCTCATTTGGAACTGCCCGGAGTTCCAGGTTCTCAACCTAGCAGCAAGGAATCGTGTGGTGAAAGAAAACAATTTGTGCCCCAACTGCCTGAAACTGGGACACATGGCGAAAGACTGCTATCAGGGACCGTGCACCAGATGCCCCGGTAGACAGATGCACAACAGCATATTATGTCCGATGAAGGAACTGCAAAAGGCAGAGGCGACTGTTTTCCGGGTCCAGGAAGGTGGAAAGAGGAAGAATGTGGTAGCGAGAGACTCGAAAGAAAAAAAAAGGGAATGACTAGGAAGGCCGTCGATGAAACGAGCCCGCATTTCAAAAGAGAAAGACGGAAAGACAGAAGGAAAGACAGCAGGAAAGACTAGATGGGAAAGACGTGATTCATTATCCAATGAAGGCAGTGCCGCCTCATGGGATAATTTTAAGAGAAAGAATAATAAAAAATATTCAATGGTTTATTCGAACTATTTTATTGATAGGGAAAGAGAAGGTTTAGTTTTGACTCCAACGGCGCAAGTAAGAATAAAAATTGATGGAAAGAAATTTTGGGCCGTTCAGGGCGCTCTTGGACACTGGAGCTCAGCCAAATTTGATTTCTTATCAGCTATGGGAAAGACTGTTGCTTCCACCAATGCAGGTGACACGAAAGATTATTGGTATAGAAGGAGAACCCTTCCATATCAAGCATCAGGTCGTTCTCAAGATTTTTCCTTGGTTCGACACGAAAGACTCAGATTCAATCGAACAAGTATTTTGGGTGTTGCCAAAGGATAGTCAATGGCGACTTAACCACAATGCGATCGATATACAGAAAGACATATTTGAGGAGTCATTGCTGGCCGATCCACAATATTGGAAAGAGGGTCGCATCGAACTACTACTTGGGTGCAAATTCCTGGCTGAGATGTTGGTTTCAGTGGAAGGACGGCATCGATGTGGGGTCCTATGTATGGACACGACTTTTGGAAAGATTGTTCTCGGTGAACAGGACAGATTAAAAGCCCAAGAAGATGGTAAACAAGCCTTGGTAGCTTGTATAGATAACAATCAACTGCATGAGTTGCTCAAGCGATTCTGGTCTATGGACGAAATTGGGTTTGCGTCTATGAGAACGGACGAGGAGGAGCAGGTTGAACAAAATTTTATTAAGACATACAAGCGTGATAAAGAAGGAAGATATGTAGTTACAATTCCATTAAAGGAACTTGGGAGAGACATAGGCAATACCGAACTGATAGCCAAACGAAGATTCTTCGCGCTAGAAAGAAGATTATGTGGAGATAGTGACTTGAAAGAGAAGTATATTGACTTCATGAGAGAATACGAAAGACTAGGACATATGAGACCAGTAGAAGGTGAAGTCTAAGGAGAGATCGTCTATCACATACCACATCATTGTGTGACGAAGAAATTCCGAGTCGTTTTTGACGCCAGTTGTAAGACGAGCAAGGGAATTTCGCTGAATGAAATGCAGATGAACGGAGAGAAGTTACAGAAAGATCTGGTTAACATTTTAATGCGTTTCCGTCGCCACAGAATTGCGATAAACGCAGAAATAAAGATGATGTTTAGAATGATTAAGGTGGCAAGAGAGCAATGGGACCTGCAAAGAATATTTTGGAGAGAGAACCCACAGGAAAGATTGAAAGAATACTGGTTAACTGTCGTTACCTATGGAATGACTTCTTCAGTTTTCAATGCTGTAAGAGCGCTTATACAGTGTGCGAAAGACGAAGAGAGGAAATTTCCGAGAGCCGCGAAGGCAATCATGGAAGACTTCTACATGGATGACTGTACGACAGGTGCGGATTCCGAAGAAGAAGCAATAGCGCTGTCGGCAGAGATCGACCTTGTGCTTAAAGGTGCTGGTTATGAGTTGAGAAAGTGGAAGTCAAATTCCAGACTTCTGATGAAAAGCATGAATTACGAGGAAGAATCATCGGTAGTATTTCAGGATGTCGATAAGACTTCTATTCTGGGGCTAAAATGGCTTATGGAAAAAGATCAATTCACATTTATAGTGAAGGCACCAGCGATAGAGCAAATGACCAAGAGGAAAGTTGTCGGTTGTATTGCGCAGCTGTACGACCCAAATGGGTTCATAGCACCGGCGACAATAACTGGAAAGATCATTATTCAAGATATATGGCGGTTAAATGTCGATTGGGATGAAGAATTGTCGGGAGAGTTACAAAAAAAAAAAATGGAAAGACTTTTGGAAAGACATAATATTTCTGGAAAAGATTAGAATCGATCGATGGTTGGGCACATCACCGGTCGTTCGGAAGGAATTGCATGGATTCTCCGATGCTTCAGAGAAAGCATACGGGGCGGTTATTTATGTCAGGACGGAATGTCCTAATGGAAAGATAGCAACGAATATTCTCGTAGCAAAAACGAGAGTAGAGCCGTTGAAGACAGTAACGATTCCGAGGTTGGAATTATCCACAGCGGAGCTTTTGGAAAGACTAATCCTCAGTGTGATCAATGCGATGGAATTGAAAGACGTCGAATATTACTTATGGACAGATTCGTTAGTCACACTGCATTGGATTAACAAGTTGCTTTGCAGTCTCAAAACTTTTGTAGCAAATAGAGTTTCGTCCATCCAGACAAATACGGAGGTAAGAAAATGGAGGCATGTGAGTACGAAAGACAATCCTGCTGATCTGTTAAGCAGAGGTATCAAACCTTCAGCATTAGTAGACAACAAATTTTGGCTGGGCGGGCCAGATTGGTTACAGCAACCGCGATCAAGTTGGAAATCTGAACATTTTGTGCCAAATGTTGCAGATGGGGGGAGGGATGAGATGAGAGTGCTCGCGGTAATGACATACACAGAACCATTATCGATACATACGAAAGATGGAAAGAGTGTTTCAGTGATCGAATATGCTAACAAGCTCGAAAAAGCAATCAATATACTCGTAATAGGATTTATATTTCGTTTTGTCAATTCACTAAAAACGAATATGAAGCGACGAAAGGAAGAGGAAAGAAAATACGGAAAGAAGCATAAACGCTCTAAGCGTCTGATGGAAAGAAGAGAAAGAATATGTATTCAGCTGACATCTGTTGAGAAGAGTCAGGCGATTGATTATATGTTATCGAAAGAACAGGAATGATATTGTGAGAAAGACATGGCACATTTAAGGAAAGACGGGTGCTTACCAGAGAAAAGCAACATTGAATCCTTGAAGCCCATACTAGATGATAAGAGTATATTAAGGGTTGGAGGACGACTGGAAAGAGCAAAGATGAAATATGAAAGGCGACAGCCAGCAATCGTACCTAGAGGTTCACGGCTAGCATGGTTGATCATGGATAGTGCTCATAGAGCAACAAAGCACGGGGCTGTTCAGATTATGATGCAGCACATACGGGAAAGATATTGGATTCCGAGACTTAGAAATGAATTGAGAATGTTTCTGCATAAATGTCTGGTATGTGTGCGATACAATCATCGTTAGGAAACACAATTGATGGCTGATCTACCAGAGGAAAGAGTAACCCCAGGAAAGGCGTTTCTACACTCAGGAGTAGATTACGCAGGGCCGTTCGAGATAAAGATGATAGACAGAGCTGGTCAACAAATCATAAGGCAGAAGTGCTGGGTCGCAGTCTTCGTTTGCCTTAAGACAAGAGCAGTGCACATTGATGTAGTATCCAATCTAACGTCGGTAGCGTTCATTGCCTGCTATGAACGATTCATAGCTCGCAGGGGCAGATGCGAGAGAATTTACAGTGACAACGGCACGGCCTTTGTCGGAGCCGCGAAAGAACTGGAAAGAGCGAGAAAGATTTGGCATGGGAAAGAAACCCTTGACTTCTTAGGAAGAAAAGGGACGGAATGGAAGTTTATGACTCCTGCAGTGCCACATCAGGGTGGCATATACGAAGCAGCGGTCAAATCAATGAAGTTCCACTTGACGAGAGTGATTGGCGCGAAGATTTTGACGTATGAGCAATTGTTAACCTTACTTACAGGGGTAGAGGCGATTCTGAACTCTAGACCGCTAAACCCTATCAGCGACGATCCAAATGATCTACAGGCGTTAACGCCGGGACATTTTTTAGTCGGTGAACCATTGGTATTACCTTTACCATTCACCACTGGCGATTTGCCAAACTCAAATGGAGTAAGATTGTGGAAAGAGCGAAAGACTATGCTTGCCCATTTTTGGGTTAGGTGGAAAGAAGAGTATTTGACTACTCTATTCAAAAGAAAGAAATGGCGGAAAGAAAAATATGGATTGCAGGAAGGACAGCTGTGCATAATGAAGAGCGAGAACTTCCCACCATCTGCGTGGGCGTTGGGGCGCATCTCAAAGCTGATTCGGAGTAAAGACGGACTTGTTAGGAATGTGGTAGTGACTACGGCAACCAATCAGCTGACAAAGCCGGTACAGAAGATCTGCATCCTTCCAACGCAAGAGTAAATATGATTATCGAATATTAACGATGGAAAACCGTAGGTTTTCGCCGGGACTGTATCGAACGACGAGAGCTGGCAACTCTCGTGTTCGATGATTGAAAAGAAAGAGAATGAGAAGAACGAAAATTATTCCTATCGAAAGTTTTTCTATAAATACATGAGTTTTGATCGAAAGGGAGTGAGTTATATTTCAGATTTATAAAAGGAAAGACCTAGTTTTTATAAAAGGAAAGACGAAACATTATAAATAGGGAAAGTTGATTCATTACAGTCTAATAAAATTGAATAGAAGTGGGTTTTTGAATAATATTTTCCACTATAAAATTAATTTGTTTTATTTTCCATTTGCTCAGAAACATGGAGTGTTATTGTGCACATACATAGCTTGTCGGAGCCATTGATCCCAATCAGAGGGGTTGCTTTTTGAAAATGATCTTAAGTACTCTGCCAATGGCCCATGGTTACGTTCCAAGGCTCCATTTGCTTGTGGGTGATAAGCCGTAGTTTCAAGTTTCCTGATGTTTAGAAACTTGCACACCTTTTTAAAAAGTTCACTACAAAAGTTAGCACCCCGATCTGTCAATAGTTGCTGTGGCGATCTATATCTGCTAATTATTTCTTCATAGAAAACCTTAGCTACAGTTCCTGCTTCCATATTGGGGAGTGCATAGCAGTCCATAAATCGAGTTAAATCGTCCTCAAAAGTTAGTATGAATTTGTTTCCTAGAATAGTGGTAGGTAAGGGTCCCACAATATCCATGAAAACTTTGTCGAAGGGTTTTCTCGAAGTTGCCGAAATCATCATAGGCATCAAAGTACGATTCGATTTTTTGTTAATTTGGCACTGTTTGCAAGCTTTAACATGCTTTTTTATGTCAGCAAACATATTTTTCCACTTGAAGTTGAATCGTATCCTTAAGTACGTTTTTAAGACACCCTGGTGTCCACCTAATGGAGAATTATGGTATTTTTTTAAAACTTCACTAATTTCGTCTTCCTTTGTCAGATAAATTGTACAACTGTCTTTCTTTTTGTTTTCGCTTGAACATTCCTGGTGTAGATAACTTGTGTCGCTATCACTATCAGTTAAACTTTCACTGTCAGTGCAACATGGATAATTATCTACTTTTGATTGATTTGAGCTATCAGCTTGTACCAAAGTTGTCCTTGATCTTGCCTGATGTCCGTTATTTGGCTTATTGTTGGAATTATTTGAATCGTCTTTAGTTTGGGAATTAGATTGGGCTCTTGTTATTGCATACACCTTATTCATATCATAATTATTATCGGGAATTCGGCTAAGGGCGTCAGCCACAACATTTTGCTTTCCTGGCTTGTATTTTATTTCGAAATCAAACTCTGATAGTTTGTGTCGAAAATTAGTCAACCTGGTGGAATCTTGAGAAATTTTAAAGAAATGGGCCAATGGCTGGTGGTCTTTATACTTATAATGTAAATTTCCTACCTAGCAGGTAACACCTAAAATTTTTAACAGCCCAAACTATGGCCAACCCTTCTCGTTCAATTGTGAAATAGCGACGCTCTGTAGCACTTAAAATTCTACTTGCAAGGGCTATCGGCAAATCAAGACCATTTCTAATCTGAGAAAGAACAGCTCCTAATGTTGTTCCACTGGCATCCGTGGTGAGGAAAATTTCTTTTTTGAAATCTGGATAGATAAGTATTGGTGGACTAGAAAGAATAGCTTTCAAAGTAGTGAAAGCCGTTTCACAATCGCTATTCCAACTAATAGGAATGTCTTTGTGAGTGATATTACGTAAAGGTCTTTCTAAAGCTTCGCCTGTAAAAATTTGCCATCCATAAAAATGACTGAATTTCTTTAGAATTTTTTGGTGTTGGGATTTCTAATATACTTCTCACTTTTGCCTTGTCTGGAAAAACGCCGTTTTGTGTAATGTTAAATCCCAGATAAACGATCTCCCGCCGAAGAAAATTACATTTACGAGGTTGTAACCGCAGATTGAAATCTCGAATTTTTTCGAAAACACATATCAATTTTTTGTTGTGATCTTCAAGATTTTTTCCATAGATCACAATGTCATCCAGATACACAAAACATTTGTTGCCCTGGAGCCCTGTCAGTATGTGATTCATAAGGCGTTGAAAGGTTGCTGGTGCCCCTTTCAAACCGAATGGCATTCGAATAAATTCATAATGACCTCTATCAGTGCTGAACGCCGTTTTCTGTCTGTAATTTTTTTCGATTGAAACTTGGTGATAGCCACTCGCTAAATCTAGTGTTGAAAAATATCTAAAAAAAACAAAAACATCACCTACAGTAATTTCGTTGAGCTTTCTGAAATCAACGACCACTCTGTACTGCTTATTTCCATTTTGATCAACTTTTTTGGGTACAACTAAAAGCGGACTATTCCATGGACTTATGCTATTTTGAATTATATTATTTTTTAACATTTGTTTAACCTGATCATCTATGATTTGTTTTTGAGATTCAGGTAATCTATACTGTTTGATATTAATGGGCCCCCGACTTGTATCAGTAGGAGTTGCGTGAACCATAGCTCTTGTGTGCTGCAACTTGTCTCCTTCAAGATAAAAAACGTCTGAGAACTGAGTACAGATTTCTTCGATAGTTTCTTTTTCCTCTTGGTTAAGAGTTTTTTGCTGACTTAGTTCTTTGAAAAGTCTGTTTAGTCTTTCAGTTTTCTTTTCTTTATTGGCATGGTTTGTTTTGGTGACGCTTGCAACAAATGAAGATTTTAAATTTCTTGTTCCATTGGAATTGCAAGAAGTATCTGTGACTATATAATCACAAAGATTGTAATGGTGTATGGTGTTGTCATGGAGGTTTTTTTCTTCAGACGCAGTGTTTGCTATACTTAAAACTACTTGACCACTGTGTATTTTATTTAAGCATGCACCAATAAAAACTTGAGGTATAATCTCGCAAGAATAACACATCAGTTCAGTGCCATTTGCGGCATCGTTTATGATGCTGTTAACTATTATTTCGCTCCTCAGGGGAAAGTCACTGTAACTTTAGAAGCAATAACATTTTTAGGGAATGACCTCCTCACCGTAGGCTTAGCTTGTTTTTCAAAAAATTCATCTCCGATAAGTTGAGTTGGGCAACCACCTTGCGAAGGTGGATAAGTTACAGGACAAACTGTTTGCCCAATTTCATCAAATGGTTGGACACCGTGCGAAGGTGTTACTTGATTTGACTTTATTATCGGAAAAGAAATCTTCTGTGAGCGGTTTTTAGTAGCCATCCCAATATTTTGTTCACAGAGATCACCCTTTAGAAATTTTAGCGATCTGTTAGGACCTCCAATATTGGTATAAGGAAACAGAATGTCCTGCCCCAAGATACCATCACAATTTAAGGATGGAATTTTTTCCGTGACATGTAACTAACATTCAATTGGCGGATCTAGTAAAATTTTAGATTCTACTGACCCTAATGTAGTGCCGTTGGAAAAGATTCCATCAATTGCAATAGCATCTGTTTTGTTAACAAAGACCTCATCTCCACGCACGTTTTTATTAACTATGCTGACGTCTGAGCCTGTATCTACTAATAAATTTAAATTTCTTTCTAAGCATACGTCTACTGGAATATTTACAATTCCATCCTTTACCAATTTTTCGTTGGATGAGGGTTTGGTGTTCTTTGCCCTCATCCAACCCGTTATTAGTTTTTTGACTGTTTCTGATTTTCGTCCCAGCGCTTCTTTGTAAAGCATTCCTATATGCCATGCCCCTTTCGCAAGCAAAAATCGCATTTTTTTTTGTTTTGCTCACTTCGTTTCCTATTCAGGTCATTTGTAAGCATTACCGAATAGTTCGACTGTTGCTTGCGCCTATAAGCAGGCTGCTGTGGATCCGGTTGGTTCGCAACTGATCTCAATGAGATATTTTGGCTGCAGTTGCCAGCCTCATGCCCATAAATTTTGCAGTTTGGACAAAAAGGTGTCATTCGTCGCTTCCTGCACTCTTGGAAAGAATGGTTTACTTCATTGCAAAAATTGCATTTTATAGAGCCACTCTCCCCAACTCTAGGAGATTTTTGTTCACAGGTGGGTATTTGATAAGGGGAACTCAAAGAATAAATTCCTGCACTTGCTTGCCTGAGGTTTTCGCAACAATTTCCATTAAAACTTGTCATGCTGTTAGTATTGAACACAGGATATTTTTGTTCGTAAGCGGGTAACTGATAAGGGGAATTCAAAAAATAAATTCCTGCACTTGCTTGCCTGGGGTTTTCAAAACAATTACCATTAAAACTTGTCACACTGTTAGTATTGAAAGGAGGAGATTCCTGCACTAGGTTGTCGAGGGCTTTCACAATAACTGCCATTAAAATTGTTCATGCTGGGATTATTACCTACCTACTCCGTAATCAGTTGGGCTATGCAAATCATATTGCCAAGCTCCTTCACTGTTAAAAGACGACGCGAAAGCATTTGGAAGCCCAGTAGCCATGTATGCTAGTTGAGGATCTATTAGCTCCCGCTTTAAAATTTTTTGGATAGTTTCCGATAAGCTACTCTCATCAAGACCTAGGGCATACTGTCGGAGATGTAAATTACACAGCCCTGTCTTGAAAGAGTGTATTGCGGCGAGCTCGAGGTCCTTCATTATTGGCGTAGAATCTGGGCCATAGCTTGTTTTGGCCTCTTCTTGGCAATTACTTAACAACCTATTTAATCTGAAACCGAATTGCGTTACGGTCTCATTTGAAATTTACCGACACTGACGTAGCTCGTTTGTGATCTGAATGTAAGTTTTCCTAGGTAGGAAATTTTGGTTCAGTACTTGCTCTAATTCTTCGAGGCTCGCCACTGATTTCATTGAAATCAACGCAAAGGCATTGCCCCGCAGCCTTGTTAACACAAGGTTGTAAAACAGAGGCTTTTCAGCCTCTTCAAGGCATTGCCACACTTGTTTGCAGCAACCTATGAAACTTTGGACCTCGAGCACTATCCCTGGGTGATAAACACCCAAAAACGTGGGAATCAAAGTTGACACCAAACGTGCAACCTTTTCGTAGCTCATTGCAGGATGTTTTTTAAAAATATTTTTTGGTTGAATCTCAATATTTTTTATGGCCTTTTCTAAATCAGCTAACTGAGGTGTTAAGGAAATGGAAGGGATTGGAAATTCGGGATTTGGTTGGTTGACAATGTTTCCTTTTTTAAAATTACTTATATCTAACTTAAACTGTTTTGATAACTTACTTAGTTTTGCTAGGCGTTCTTATTGTCTGTCGTCTATATCGCCTAATTTTTTGTGGAGTTGCTCCTCAATTGATGATTGATAATTGATGAAAGATGTTTGTTCCAGTGGGTCGTCACTTCCGTCTTCCGTCGGCTTGAATTGTTTTCCGGATCTCGATACTGATTCCTCACTCATTCCTCATAAGGTATAATTAGGTGTTTTTGTTTTTTCGTTATTTCTCTTGTTGTTGTTTTACTCTACACTTATGTCGATTTCTTTTCACCCATTTGCAGTCAATAGCAGTTGTCACTAAATTCGATTCTTCTTTGGTATTTAGGAAATAGAAAAAGTAGCAATTTTTTTTTTTTTTTTTTTGAATGTGTGTGTATCTAATTGACAGATAAAGAGAAACAAGCACCAAAGAAAAAAACACTTGCATTCAAATTGTTAAGCATACAATTTTTATATATTTTTTTTTTTCACAAAATGTTTTTCAAATTCACAACTAAATTTAAAATAGTTCTGCTTCCTTTAATTTTGTTTTTCTCATATGCTGATGCTTTTCTTTGTTGTTTTTTGATCGTAGAATTGTTCACTTTACTGTTCACTTATAGACTTTTTCACATAAGAGACTTTGGTCGTAGTGCTCTTTCCTGGCTGCGCCAAATTGTGGTATAAACAATAAATAAACCGACACGGTTGACTTTCAAGAAACAACTCAACTTTTTCATTAGGAAGATTCAATGTGATTGTTGTCCAGACAAGGTCAACGCAAAATCACTGAACGTGGGAAAGTGCATGGCTTGCATATTACACGTAGTGAAATATGCAAGCACTGCGTATAAATGCATTCGGTGACTTTGGCTACCTGGGTCTGGGCCACGTTGCATGCAGTCGGATTAGATTACGACAACCAAACGTGCATGCAACTGGAATATTACACCACATAAAGAATTTAATGGGTACCCAAAAAGAAAGAATATATGCAGTCAAAGATAAAATACATGTTGGATACAGTGATAAATCATTATCAGATTTAAAATTGATTCTGAGGAAACTATTATCCTATGCAAAGCATGTGAAGTTAGAAAAGCTAGCGTTAGCAATGAATAATGAAATATTTGAAACAATATCAGTGCACAAATTTAAGAAGATATTTAATGACCTGCAGAAAAATGAAAAAGAAAATTGTCTAAACATTATATTATACAATGCGCCAAAAAGAGTGCATGATATAAAAGAAATGAAGGAAATAATAAAAAGGTATCATGATGATAAATTAGGAGGACATATAGGTATAAGAAGATGTATAGCAAAGCTTAAGCAGAAATATGTATGGAAGAATATGAATAAGATGGTTAGAAATTATATAAATAAGTGCAGAATTTGTAATGAGGTTAAAATAACAAAATATACAAAAGAACAATTCACAAAAACAGAGACACCAAATACATCATTTGAAACAATAACAATAGATACAGTAGGACCACTCAGACCATCAAATGGATACAGGTATATTCTGGCAATTCAATGTGAGCTTACAAAATTCATTGAAGCATTTCCATTAGTTACAAAAGATGCCGTTTCAGTAGCAAAGACTATAGTAGAAAAATTCATTTTAAAATATGGTTGTTTTAGGAAATTAAAAACAGATAAAGGCACAGAATTCACAAATGAACTACTAGTAAACATATGCAAATTATTAAAAATAGAAAAAGCTACATCTACGCCATTTCACCATGAAACTTTAGGCTCAATAGAAAGAAACCATAGAGTTCTGAACGACTATTTAATGACTATGAATGGAAAAGACGAGTTGGAAGAGTTCCCAGTAGGAAATTTGCTCACCAGTGAAAAAACAGGATGAATTCCTCGAGGAATTCATCTGGTGCTTTCATTAGGGAAAAGGTCATCAATGAATTCACTAATGAAATGTCATGCAATTGGTAGGCAGTCTGCAGTTCAAGTTGAATCTTGTGCGTTGTTTTCAAAAGAAAATAAAGAAGAAAACACGATGTACAGCAAAATCCTCTTTGAGAAACGCCAATCAGGTAGCGACAAAATTAAGTATGAGAAAACAACCCTTTCTTTTCTCTTTCTTTCGTTTATTCGCTCTAAAATATCTTTATTTTTGTGTCACATGTTGCTTCAATGGGTTTTGGATTTAATTTCAATTTTGTGATTAAGAAAGACATACCTAGTTGTGTAATTTATATGTACATATTATGTATATATGTACATATTCCATTATCTATGTGTTCTCCCAAATGCATTCTCCCAGTAGGAAATTTGCTCATCAGTGAAAAAAAAGGGATGAATTCCTCGAGGAATTCATGTGGTGCTTTCATAAGGGAAAAAGTCATCAATGAAATCACTAATGAAAAGTCATGCAGTTGGTAGGTAGTCTGTAGTTCAAGTTGAATCTTGTGCGTTGTTGAAAAGGTTATCAATGAATTCTCTAATGAAAAGTCATGCAATTGGTAGGTAGTTTGCAGTTCAAGTTGAATCTTGTGCGTTGTTTTCAAAAGAAAGGAAAGAAAACACGTTGCATTGCATATCCTCTTTGACATCATAAACGCTAATGAGGTAGAGACAAAAGAATGAGAAAACAACCCTTTTATGAGTGTTACTGCTTTTTCTGCCTCTTTTGTATTGAAATTGACCTGCAATAGAAAATCCTTTGTTTTTTGTGGGTTTTTCCATCGTTTGGTCGACGACGCTAATTAGCGTCTTTTTTCCGCACCAGTTGTTTTTTTTTTGTTCTAGAACGATTTAGATTCGCATTTTGTGATTCAAAGTCAAAGAGTACAGTCGTGTTTTTCAAGTGTTTTTTTTAACTTTTTTGAAGTGTGTTCATATAATAAAAAATATAACTTCGATGGGACAAGTGGCAAAAAGTCTTTCAAAGACTTAAAAAATTTAAACACTGCTTTGTACAGTAAGTGTCTCTTTTCATATTTGCTATTAGATATGTAAATATTTAAAAAACCTTCTTTTTTTATAGATGCTGTCAAGAATGAGTACCCATCAATTAAGCTTTTTGAAAATGGAATGAGATTAACATTCAAACGGATCAAAAATCTGCATTTCAAGAAGGCTTCGCAGCAAAAAAAACAAGAAAAAGTGCAAAGAAACGAAACTGTTTAGTTTTCTTTTTTTTTTCTTTTAATAATTTTGTCACTTTTTTTAATTAATTAATTTATTAAATAGAAGTAGATACTCAATTTCAGTTTAACGTTAATTATCGCTTTCTTAGTTACTATTATTTATTATTATTACTTATAATGTTTATGAAATAAAATGCGACTAGTGCATATGTTCCTATATTTTGTCTTTTCTTCAAAGTCATTTTCATTTCAGAAGCTTCTATGATTGAAATATTAAGAAAATGCATTCCTTTTTCAAATGCATTCATCAGTACTGAAAGCGTACTCTTCAGGCATGAACGCATTTCAGTACTGAATTTTCACAAAGGAAAGCATTACTTACCAAGCACCAGTTTTTTCACTCACGAAAGAAAGGCCATGAAAACGAAGATGCCATGGGTGTGGTGATTTCCTTACATCTCATTCATCGAGAAAGTGTGCAGGTGCTTCTTGCCAATGACAAGCCCATGTTAAATTCAGCTAATGATTCAGTAGGAAATTCACTAGTGCAGCTACTTTTCCCTGATGAAAAGGCAGCATTTTCAGTAGTGAATTTTTGAATATTTCCTACTGGGCATTTCTGTCACAAATTCCCAAATTTCAAATTACACACATATAGAACTATATAGAACCAGTTTTTTCAGGCTATGAAAACGAAGATGCCATGGGTATTGTGATTTCCTTACATCTCATTCATCGAGAAAGTGTGTAGGTGCTTCTTTCCAATGACAAGCCCATGTTAAATTCAGCAAAGGATTCAGTAGGAAATGCACTTGTGCAGCTACTTTTCCCTGAGGAAAAGGCAGCATTTTCAGTAGTGAATTTTTGGAAATTTCCTACTGGGCATTTCTGTCACAAATTCCCAGTAGGAAATTTCCAAAAATTCACTACTGAAAATGCTGCCTTTTCCTCAGGGAAAAGTAGCTGCACTAGTGAATTTCCTGCTGAATCCTTTGCTGAATTTAACATGGGCTTGTCATTGGCAAGAAGCACCTGCACACTTTCTCGATGAATGAGATGTAAGGAAATCACCATACCCATGGCATCTTCTTTTTCATGGCCTCGCGTTCGTTTCTTTTCTCCTCCTGTTCATTTGAGATGTAAATTAAAGATTATTATGAATTTATTTCAAAACCATGAAAAAGAATCTAATGAATTTATTATTACTGAATTGTTATCATCGTCCTTTGTTGTTTATTTCATACATCTATTGTGAGTTATATGTACATATAAACTGCACAACTGTCTTGCTTGATCACAAAATTGAAACTAAATCCAAGAACCAAGACCCATTGAAGCAACATGTGACACAAAAATAAAGATATTTTAAAGCCAATAAACGAAAGAAAGAGAAAAGAAAGAGTTGTTTTCTCATACTTTATTTTGTCGCTACCTGATCAGCGTTTATGA
Organism: Melanostoma mellinum; assembly: GCA_914767635.1. Classification (NCBI taxonomy): domain Eukaryota; kingdom Metazoa; phylum Arthropoda; class Insecta; order Diptera; family Syrphidae; genus Melanostoma; species Melanostoma mellinum. Next base: position 108,609,270 of record OU612058.1, read on the forward strand.
TGTCAAAGAGGATATGGCTATGAAACGTGTTTTCTTTTGAAAACAACGCACAAGATTCAACTTGAACTGCAGACTGCCTACCAATTGCATGACTTTCCATTAGTGATTTCATTGATGATCTTTTCCCTTATGAAAGCACCAGATGAATTCCTCGAGGAATTCATCCTTTTTTTTCACTGGTGAGCAAATTTCCTACTGGGTTCCCAAATTTCAAATTACACACATATAGAACTATATAGAACCAGTTTTTTCAGGCTATGAAAACGAAGATGCCATGGGTGTTGTGATTTCCTTACATCTCATTCATCGAGAAAGTGTGCAGGTGCTTCTTGCCAATGACAAGCCCATGTTAAATTCAGCAAAGGATTCAGTAGGAAATGCACTAGTGCAAATACTTTTCCCTGAGGAAAAGGCAGCATTTTCAGTAGTGAATTTTTGGAAATTTCCTACTGGGTTATTAACATACTACACATACACATACAACACTACACCACACAGTACCACAAATTACGCATCTTTTGAATTGGTATATGGTAAATTATGTACTTTACCTTTTGAAATAATTAAAAATAAAACAGAAATTTATAACTTAGATGACTATGTAAATGAATTCAAAATAAAATTAAAATATGCATACGAAAAAGCTAAAGAAAACTTAGAATTAAATAAGACGAAAATAAGTAATAACCAACCAAATGTTAATATATCAAATTTTATCGTATGTGATTATGTATATTTAAGAAATCAAGACAAAAGAATAATTGATAAACCATTTAGAGGACCATATAAAATCATATCACAAAACGGTGTAAATAGTATTATTTTAATCGATGATAAGAAATATGAAATACATAATAATAATTTAATTAAAGCCAGAAATACAAACTAACAATAAATATCAATAAATAACACAAGCCTAAATCCATATATATGTACATTAGGGTGGGTCAAAAAAAAAATCAAAAAACTCTTACCATTTAAAAGATATTCGCAGTAGAACTGCAATTTCTACGAATTCTAATAATTTCATAATAAATATTTCCAATTTATCTACTTAATTTATAAATTTTGATAATATTTATGTGAACTTAAGTTAATTCCAAAAAAATTACAGTTTGCAAGTTATGTCGTATCTTTTGTTTAAAAATATATTTCATTGGACTCAATTTTTTAACGATATTTTCTGCAGTAGATTATAAATTACCTTAAAATTTATAAATTGAACAGATAAACTTGAAATATTGATTAAAAAACTATTTTAATTAGTGGGAGTTGCAATTCTGCTGCGAATATCTTTAAAAAAATTTTTTAATGGATGTATTGGAAATATTTATTAAGAAATTATTAAAATTAGTAGGAATTAAAATTCTACTGCGAATATCTTTTAAATGGTTAGAGTAATCGATTAACAACAAAATACCTTTTTTGGAGAACGTTTAATTTTCTATTGAAATAATTGATGCTCATTTGATAATAACTATTTTTTAGTGAGTTACAAAATTCAAAACAAAAAAGTTATTTTCTTTAAAATACTTTAATTTTTGACCTTGAATATCTTTTAAATGGTTAGATTAATGAAAAAAGTATTAGAGACTATTTTTGTAGACCGTTCAATTTCCTATAAATACTAATTTTACGACTGGTTGAAAAATCTATTTTTAAAAAGATATGAACATTTTTATATGATATTAAACTGAAAATGGAAAACTACGATGAGCATCATCTTCCCGTTAATATTAAAAGCTCAAATTTTGTAAGTACTTTCTAGAGGTACCAAAGAATAAGTTTTCGTGTGTCGGATAAAAAAAAAATTTTTTTGATTTTTTTTGACCCACCCTAATGTACATACAAAAAAACCAATAATATTTATATAAATTTTAGAAATGTAAACAAATATCATTTTTTTAAAGGGGAGGGATGTAGTGTAATAGCATTAATTCGAAAAGAGCCACAACCAAAATACGAGATACAAACAAAAAGCACGTTTTCATTGATACTTAATATCATAGTAAAACGATGTACACAATTTTGTTGTCTCCTTTGGCCAACAAAAGCTCAAAGACATCGTTTTGACTACGTTGCTTTGTGAGTGGCACTGAATGTATTTTGTTACACTACTCCCGAATGCAAGTTTGTCAACATTAGAAATGAGACGACTGCCCCAATAAGTTACTTATGAAAAGCAGAATGTTGATGCATTCTTATTTGCAATATAGTTCGTAAGAGGGGATATCCCAAATCTGTTTGTAAAATAAGTTAGGTATAAATAGCTGTAAGAAAATGTAAATAAATCAATTCCATTTGTACTTGAAGTGTGAATTCATTTAAACTGCGGCTCTCAAGCCATCCATTTGAAGCGAGCTGCGCTGGATAAATAATCAGCAAAAGTAGGGAAAAGTTAATAACAGTTAGAACATTACACTAGGGTTAAATTGGTTTTATCTTTTCTCAGTTTTTTGTCTCACAGCTTTTGGATTTTTTATAAATAAATTAGGTACGTTAAAGTTTGGTACAGGTTCTCGTTTAACATTTATTCTATCTATAGCTTTTTTCTTCCTTTCTTGCATATTTAAAGCAATTTTATTTAAATCTATTTCTTCGTGATTAATAAAATCCAATGGTTTGACTTTTATGGTAGAATGAATGGAGTTGTTGTAAAAGCCTACCGATCTTATGACCAGTTCTTCTATTCCCATATTTTTATCACTACGTTTAAGAACTCTGATATGTTCCAATAAAGTCGAATGAAACCGTTCGATATCGGAATTTCCTGTGTGAGAATTGGGGGTAGTAAAATGTGTTGTAATTCCTTTTTCTCTGCTGAAAAACTTTATTAAAGTGTTATTGAAATCATTACCCATTATAAGAGTTTCTGGTTTTCCTAAATAAGATATCCGTTCTTCTAACTTCATTTTTACAGTTAACATATTTTTATAATTAATTTTATGAACGGAAGCTAGTTTCGTAAATCGATCTATCGTTGTTAAGAAATAAGTTTTATGGATTTGAAATATGTTCATGTGTACTATCACATCAGGCTTGTTTGGAGTTTCTGTAGCGTTAAAGAACTTTTTAATTGGTTTCCTATCATATTTATTTTCGGCACAAGTTACGCAGTTATTGATAAATCTATTGATAAACTTAATCAAATTCGGACAAGAAAATTTGTTTTTCATTTCTTCAAAGTTTTCTAAGACTCCACGATGAATTGTGTTCAAGTGAACTTTCTCTATTTCAGAATACAACTGTTCTTCATTTATTAAGTCAGTTGCTAGTTTGGTACATTTAATAAATTTGATCTTTGCATCATTATTAAATAAGTTAATTAATTTTTGCTGAATGATATTATAACGTGCGCTTAGTTCGCAAAATAAAACTTCACCTTTCAATTTATTTCTATCTCTTTTATTCAGTATCTATACTTTATTCGATCTCAACTCGACTTTTGGACTATCACTTGTATACAATTTACTCTTCACTTTATCACTCTATAATCAAAACTGACCTCTGGTTGCGTCAGCTCCCTCTTTATATAGAAGTGTGAGACATCGAGAGATATCTGGTAGTTTTTCTATGAACCATGATGTCTAGACAAGTTCCCCTCCCGGTATTTTTCTGCACACACACACACTCACTCACAAACAACGTCTTCCATTATAGCACTCCATTATAGCGTTGCCAGCACTTGTGTTTTCGGTTAAACGATTTCAATTAGGAAATTAGCATGAAATGTTGGGTGCACATTACACTGCCCCCTCCTTAAGATTGTTCGTCCCGAATAATTCCATTTGCAGCCTCCCCACTATATCGATGCAGCCGGTCACAATGCACTACTTTTAACTTGCCTCTTAGTCCTCTTTGGATGCGGTAGACCACGTCGTTAATCCTCGTGACAACAGTATAAGGACCTTCCCAGTTCTGCTGAAGTTTCGGTGACAATCCCTTTTGACGATGAGGATTATAAAGCCACACACGATCTCCTGCTTGGAATCCTGCCGTTGTCGATTTTGTGTCGTACCGGGTCTTCATCCGGTCGCCATACACTGTGGCCCATGTCCCTGTTCTATTAGGTCTATCTGTAAGCCTACCCACCTCTATGTTTGAATCACAGACATAACCATTTCGGAACTACTTCTCCACGTCACCTCTTACATGCAGCCAGTAAAAGCGATTTCGCACGTTCTCCAGCGTCTTGTTGACTCCCAGGTGGCTTCCTGTAGGGCTTCTATGCATCTTTTGTAAAACCTCTTTGATTTTCGATTGAGGAACAATAAGCTGCATTACAAAAGATTTACCGTCAGAAGATTCCCATTTGCGCTGGAGTACGCCTTCTTGCACGCGAAGCGAATCCCACTGTGCCCAATAGGCTTTGACAACAGGGCTTTGGTCAGAAATGTCGTTCCAGTCAGGTTTCGTGTTGTTCTCTTTCCATTTGAGAATCGGTCCGATGTCTGGATCCTTCTTTTGAGCAGACCTCAATTCTTCCTTGTTCCATCCGAATATGGGTTCCATTCTCATCCGCTGAGTCTTGGTCTCTACTTTAAGCAATTCCATTGGGGGTTTTCTACCTGATGTCCAATTCAGTATTGATAAGTCTGCGGTCTTACTCTACAGCTCGTGGATTGATTTTCTTGGACTTCACAACGTCGACAAGCAGTTTCAGTTTTAATTGGTGGCAACCGGCATTGTCGCTGTAAGTGCCCCGTCTTAATACAATTCCAACATCTGGCAAGTCCGTTCCGCTGGTTCCTTTGTAGCTTAACTCCTGGGCATGATCCAGCCTCGACTATGGCTTCTCTTTGACAATGTACCATTTGAGAAGCTTGGTCGGATGCTTCCATCATTAATGCAAATTCTAGAGTTTCAGAAAGATTTCGTGTTCTAGCAGTTCGCACAGATCTCTGAAGATGTTTGTCAAAAATGGCACGGTCGAAGGACTCAACAGCAAGCTGGTTGATGATTTCTTCTCCAGCATCCGGGTATGCCAGGTGAACCAGTCTTTCGACGTCTACTTGGAGCTGCTGTAGACTTTCACCCCTTTTCTGGACTCTGTTATTGAGTTGGACTCGGAAGACTTCTTTCAAGTGGCTATCACCAAAGCGTTTATCTATAGCTGCCACTAGAGAACTGAAATTGTAGCTCTTACCAGCTGGAACAGTTTGAAGTAATTCAGCTGCTGGTCCTCTAAGAGCAAGAGTCAGTGCTATGTATTTGCCTTCGTCATCCCAGCCATTTGCTGTCGCAGCTGCCTCGAATTGTCTCCAGTAAACTGACCAAGACGACTGTCCGTCGAATGTTGGTGGTTGTACTTTTCTTTGCTTTAGACAATCTCCACAAGTTTTCCGTAGCTCCATTTTCCGCATCTGGTCTAGTTCCTTAGCCATGTTTTCGATTCGTTTCTCCAAAGTGGCAAGCTGACTTTCGCATTGACTCTCAAGCTTGGAAAATCGTTTCTCAATACATTCAATGCGTTTTTCTAGACCACAAACATTTTTCTCAATGTTGCCCAATTTGCCTTCTAGAATGTTTTTTTGACCTTCCAAAACATTCTGTTGTGCCTCAAGTCTTTTGAGAATATTCTGTTGTTCTTTCTTTTGTTCGTTTCGTTGTGCTTCCAGTTGTTCGAGAACATTCTGCTGTTCTTTCTTTGATCGTTTCGTTGCTCTTCCAGACGTCCGAGAATATTCTGTTGTTGCTCACTTTCTTTCTCTTCCTCCACTTCTGTTTCAAAAACAAAAGTGTTAACGTCTTCACCTTGCTGTTCCAAATAGTTGCACAAGCGCAGGACGAGCTCATTTTTCGATCCCGCTCTAGAAAGATTTCGCTTACCTAACTCACTTTTAAGCCCAATGCAGTTGAGCTCTTCCAACAACTTACCCATTTTCACTGTATTTAACTTTTTTTTTTTTTACACTTTACTAGTCTTTGTTTTTTTTTTTATCAAATAAGTTTTATTTGCACTTCTGACACCAATGTAACGTGCGCTTAGTTCGCAAAATAAAACTTCACCTTTCAATTTATTTCTATCTCTTTTATTCAGTATCTATACTTTATTCGATCTCAACTCGACTTTTGGACTATCACTTGTATACAATTTACTCTTCACTTTATCACTCTATAATCAAAACTGACATCTGGTTGCGTCAGCTCCCTCTTTATATAGAAGTGTGAAACATCGAGAGATTTCTGGTAGTTTTTCTATGAACCATGATGTCTAGACAAGTTCCCCTCCCGGTATTTTTCTGCACACACACACACTCACTCACAAACAACGTCTTCCATTATAGCACTCCATTATAGCGTTGCCAGCACTTGTGTTTTCGGTTAAACGTTTTCAATTAGGAAATTAGCATGAAATGTTGGGTACACATTACAATATTATACTTTTGGTCATTCAATTCTGAATAGATGCCTATTTTACCGTTCCTTAAATGACTTCTAAACAAATCGTTTAAGTAGTGATCTCTACTCAAATCGTTTTCTTCAATATAAATTATTTTATACTTACTAAAACAAAATTCTATTTCAGAATTTTTCGTTTTGACGATTCTTATTTGTGTTCTGTATTTGTTCACTATACCCTCACTTATAAGAAAATGATCATTCAAATCCTCTGGGCTAGAATGGATGGTTGCTCCTGTTGAGGAAAGTAGTTAATCATCGCAATTATCACTCTCAATTTCAATAACTTCATCCGAAATTTGAAAAATCGAATCTAAGTTGAAATTGCCTTCCGATTCTTCTATTCTACTCAGAAAGTCGGCAACCTTATTATCTTGGCTTTTTAAGTACTCGACGTCGACTAGAGATATTTTCCAACGAATAATCCTTTGGTTTGGATCTTTCAATGAATAAAGCCATTTTAAGGGTTGGTGATCCGTTTGGACCAAAAACTTTCGTCCAAAAAGGTATGGTCGGAAATATTTAACCGCCCATACAATCGCTAACAATTCCTTTTCCAAAGTCGAGTAATTTTTTTCGTGGCCGTTTAACGTACGGCTCGCATAACACACTGGTTTACCTTCTTGACTTGTTAAATTTATTAGATGCTCTAGAAGATTTAAATCTTAATGCATCATTGTAATTTATATATTTATGGAAATAAATTGAAATTGAAATTGAAATTGAAATTGACTTAATACGGCACCTATAGCAAGATTGCTAGCATCCGTCGTCAAAGTAAACTTTTTATCAAAATTTGGGAAAGCAAGGATCGGGTATGTCGTTATAAGTTTCTTTAATTTTTCGATATTTAAATATTTAACCGCCCATACAATCGCTAACAATTCCTTTTCCAAAGTCGAGTAATTTTTTTCGTGGCCGTTTAACGTACGGCTCGCATAACACACTGGTTTACCTTCTTGACTTGTTAAATTTATTAGATGCTCTAGAAGATTTAAATCTTAATGCATCATTGTAATTTATATATTTATGGAAATAAATTGAAATTGAAAATGAAATTGAAATTGACTTAATACGGCACCTATAGCAAGATTGCTAGCATCCGTCGTCAAAGTAAACTTTTTATCAAAATTTGGGAAAGCAAGGATCGGGTATGTCGTTATAAGTTTCTTTAATTTTTCGAATGCTTCTATATATTCGTTGTCCATTTCAATTTGTTTCATACAAGAACCTTTCTTTAAATATTAATAATCGGACTTCCTATCATAGAATAGTTCTGAATAAACTTCCGGTAATACCCGGTTAGACCAAAAAATGATCTAATTTGTTTTATTGTCTTAGGTAAACCCACTTTGTTTATAGCGTTGATTTTTGTTGGATTAGGCTTGATGCCTTCAGATGAAACTATGTGTCCTAAGAACTCAGTTTGTTTCGCCAAAAATTGACATTTTGACAATTGAACCTTCAAATTATATTGATTATATTGATAATGTTCACTTAATGAAGTAGAAAAAATAAGAATGTCATCCATGTATATTAAGCAAGATTTATTTACAAAATCACGCAATACATGATTCATCAACCGCTGGAAGGTTGCAGGCGCATTTTTAAGCCCGAATGGCATTCGAATGTACTCGAAAAGACCCATTGGGGTAGAAAATGCAGTTTTTTCTATATCACTCTCCTCCTTAGCTAAATCTAAGGTTGAGAAGTGATTTGTGCGTCCCAACTTATCAAATATGGACTCAATGTTGGGCATTGGAAATTTGTCATCTATGGTTACTTTATTTAAATTTAGATAATCTATAACGATACGCCATTTCTTTTCTTTGCTATCGGATCCTTTTGGTACGACCCACAAAGGAGAATTATATGGTGAATTACTTGGTCTAATTATTCCTTGATTCAACATTTCTTCAATTTGTCTCTCAATTTCCTTTTCATGGATTTGAGGACATCGATAGTTTTTAGAATATATTGGTTGGTGCGAAGTGGTAATTATTTTATGCCGTACACAATTAGTTGCAGACAAGTCTTGACCTTCCTTATAAAAGGTCTTACTGTTCTTATAAAGGAAACTTCTAAGTTTATCTTTCTCTTCCATGTTAAGATCTTTTTGTATTAAATTATTGATATCGTTTTCATCATTCTCCAAATAACATACTTCTTCATACCTAAATGGAGCTTCATTTTCTCTACGTATTATTATTTCGTTTCCATTTACAATTAATTTGTTGTTTAAGAGGTCGATTATCGCACCTATTAGAGTTCAAATACTGTTACCTAATATACAGTCAAAAGGTTTGTCACAAAAATTGGTTAATTTCACTGACATGGTTTTCCCGTTGTCCTTAAATTCACTTGGGACTAATACCACAGCTTCATGGGAAATTATAGAGCGTCTTGACATGGTATTTATTTTTGAATCGTTCAAAAACTCTCCAGTCTCCTAAACTGATTGCAGATCCGGTATCGATTAGACACCTGACCTTGATATTATCAATTGTTAACGGTACTACCGGTAATTGGGATTTAGGCAAGATTGCCGAAAATTTTGAACGTTAACTGTGTCTACCTCCATTGGTTCGGGTTGCCTATCGTTTCTATTTGACTGAAAGTTACCCCTCGTTTGATTTCTAAAATTATGGCTTCCAAAATTGTGTGACCTATTTGGATAACGTTCTGATTGGTTGTCAACATTTGGACTTCGAAAACATTGTGATCTATTTTGATAACCGTGTTCTTGGCTTATAAAATTTGTCTGTTTGTTATTTAGAACAAATGAATTATTATTATGATTTGTCTTAAAGTTGTTATTTTGGTTCAAACTAGAATTTCTATTAAAATTTTTGTGATTCAAATGCCCATCATAACTAGTCTTCTTGTCGTAACATTTTTTTAAAATAATATCTTTGATCAAATTATTTTCCACATAATAGTTATGTGCCAGCGGATATGCTGTCTATATTATTTTGTAAGAGAAGAGCTCTTATGTAAGTAGGAATAAAATTAGTATAAATTCCGAAAATTATTTGAGAATTATTTATTGGTTTATAATTTTCTTCCTTAATTAATTCTAGAGTGTACTTTGTATTCATGGTATTTAGAATAGTTTATAATTTATTGTGCACATCTTCAATATTACTTACTCTAATGTTTAATGCCTCCTCTCTTAAATGAAAAAACGTTTTGTTAACGCCGAACTCTCTTCTCAATTTCTGTATTATGTTGTCCCACGTTGGGTCGGTGAGGCAGTCTACAGCAGCGTTGCCATAATGTGCCCGAACGGGCCATTTGGCCCTCTGTTTTTAATTTTGGCCCTTGGCCCGGGGCCAATAAGAAATGGCCCGCATATCGTATTTTTTTGTATTCCTCATACAAAATAGGTATTGTATGAAGCATAACCATATCATTTTATCGCTAAAAGTTGCATCGTTCATTCTTATTGCCATCGTCATGACATTTAAAGAGTGTTCAATGAGCTGTTCTAGAACAGTTTCAGACAGGTAAGATCAGACTTTTGGTATTCAATGAGAAATTTTCTGTTCTTTTCTGATCTTTTTTGTGTTCAATGAGCTGTTCTAGAACAGTTTAGCAAAGCTTTTTCTGCACCTCCTTTTGAGCAAGATCAAGTTCGGTGAAAACTGTCAAAAGCAGCTGTTCTTTTTGCTCGTAGTTTTTTAAGCGCAATGTAATTTTGATTTGTTGCGAGAAGTTCAAAAATATAAAAAAAAAAATCAGGAAAATAACACCTAACCTTGTGCTGAAAATAAAATTACTTGTTTGTGACGAAAATACACTAAATAAAGTTGATATCAGAAAAAGAAAACTTTGGTAGTTTTTTTTCATTTTTGTTGTTGCTTTTTTTGACAAGTTTGCTTGTTCTAAGTTTCTTGACGTTTTTCACTGCTTCTGTGCTGTGCTGTTCTGATCTAAAAAAAAGCCATTGAACACATCTTTAATAAATATTTATGTTGCCCTCTATACTTTTCAAAATTTTTTTTTTACTTTTCTCTGTAGTGTAGTGGTAGTGGCCCGCACTTTTTGGAAATGGCCCTCAAAAAGGCCCTCAGTTTACTTTTCTTCGCGGCATCGCTGGTCTACAGCCAATAGTGCAACTTGTTGGCTAGTATTATTTTTGCGGTCGCTTGGTGCTCCTCTGGAGATAATGATAGGATCGTTGAGACGTCCCTCAGGTAATTCTGTAGAGTGTAATTATCTTCGCCATTGAAATTTGGGATCCGTCTTGCTTCTCTAAAGCATTCAGACGGCTAAGAGCCATTTTAATTGTCTTTATTTTACACTGCACTTTATGATTGAGTTTCTAGATGGGTGATTCTTATATAGCTGTGATTTTTACAACTCAAAATTTTTGAAAATCAAAAATGCTTTAAATTTTGTGATCTGGGTGTTATTGGTCTTTTATTGTGCAATTTTGAGCCTGCAACGTAGCTCTACTACAAAGACTTACACTGCACTTTTGTGAATTGGGGAATTTCTTGATTAACACAAGAATCTTGAAGATTTGCACTGCACTTTATGAATTTGGGGAATTTCTTGATTAACACAAGAACCTTGAAGATTTGCACTGCACTTTATGAATTTGGGGAATTTCTTGATTAACACAAGAATCCCATCCTCGTCGCCAGTTTAATTTTTTAATTGAAACAACCGTGTTCTTCAGAGTTTGAACTAAGACTGATTTTATTCGTGTTCATATTAAGCTAACTTACAATAGGAGTATAGGAGACTCGTGAAATATAATGTGTCATCAAGTTCCATAAGGGATACTTGAGTCGACATTAAAAATGTTTATATTTCGATATGCTGATTGAGTATGTTTATATTTCAATTTGCTGATCATTGCACAATGGCAACGATCATTGTTTATTTTAGCTCATGAGTATACCACTAAGTTCCATAAGGGAACTTGAGTGGCAACAAAAATACAAGATAAGTTTTATTTTTATGTTTTGAAAACAAAGAGCGGAGGCTCCACTGAGGATGCTTCCTTGTTATCTACTTCTGGAGGGTCTTCTATATAAGACTTATACATAACTCGCGGCTTTGGCACTGTACAGAAAAAAATACCAAACATATACATCGAGCGTCTACTGTAGTAGATTAAAGAAATGCGTCATGCTTTATCACATCATGTTTCAACATGTTTATTGAAACCTTTTCATGATAATGATTGCTTGTGTTGGGCATAGGGAGATGTATGTAGGTAGGTAGGTATGTAAATTTATAGATATGTACAAGTACATACAATACAATTTCATGTTTCAACATGTTTATTGAAACCTTTTCATGATAATGATTGTTTGTGTTGGGCATAGGGAGATGTATGAAGGTAGGTAGGTATGTTTATTTATAGATATGTACATATGATACAATTTATAGTAGGGTTTTTGATTTTCGAGAAAAAAAATTTAAAAGGGGCATTTTGAAAACGTACTAGAACATTATGTTTTCGTGAATAAGACAGTCAAGTTCTTTATTTTTGAATTTTTCTTTGAAAATCTGTTTTTTGTGAATTATCAGTGGTACCCGTGGCCTGATGGTTAGCATGTCCACCTGCTAACCGAGAGGTTCGAGGTTCGAATCCCAGCAGAGGCAAAGTGAAAAAATGTTTTTCCACGGGTATCGCCTTTCGCGAGGAATTGGCAAGTCCTCCGTTAGTAAACTCATTGCCATGAAAAGCGCATTCTCAATTAGCCGTTCGGAACCGGCGAAAAATTGTAGGTCCCCTCCATTCCCTCACAAGGCATGGTTGTGAGAAATGCGCTAGGCCCAGGGGCTCCACGCTCTGTTGCGCCACCCTATTTATTTATTTATTTATCAAACAATGAAGTTCGATTTTATACATATTTTTTTTTTTGTGTTTTCTTTGTGAATAATATTTAAGTTTTTAAAAATGTTTAATTGTGAAAATTTTGACAAGACACATCAACCATATCCATAACGATAAAAGAAAAATCTTTAAGTGCAATATATGCGAGAAGGTTCTGTCGAGGAAATACATACTTGATAAGCACATTAGAAATAAACATTCAGCAGGAGCTGTTGTAATTAATGAAAGAAGTTTGAGAAAAAGGTAACATTCTCCTCAACATTCAACATCTAGAGCGATTTTGAGCAAAAGGCCTAGAATAATTGCTAATGAGTATTGTTATATTTGTGAAGAAGATGTTGTAGAATGGAGTGAACACAATAAAAAAGCTTCTCATATGACTCTAGTTCAACAACTGCATTCGGAAAATGATGATGGAGGTTCTCCTCAAACTTCATATTGCTACATCTGTGAGAAGGTTATCGAGCAAGGAAAAATGATACATCATCAAAGAAAAGCTTCATATAGAGCACTTGCTATGCAGCTCCTGACCGTGAATGTAAGTGTCATAAGTGGAGCTTTCAAAAATAGAATTTAGACCTATTGCATAAAGATTGCTGATGAATCAATTTTGGATGTCGATGTTTTGTTTGACGAAAATAAATGCCTCATAAAACAGTTGCTGGAAAACGAGATTGGTATTTTAGTTTCATTGAAGCTAAACATTGAACTATTTGGTGATTTTGTCAAGTCCAACAATAGTCCTGATGAAATGATTTCTGATGTGAAAAATATTCAAACGAAAATTCGGGTGGTGCTGAATGAAAGTGATGTAGTTGAAAAGCTTCAGCAATTTATCGATGAAATAAAAGTGAAATTAGAAGAATTTCAAGAAAAAGACAGCGGATGGGCTTTGTTATCATTTGTGCGGATTGAGATTAACATCAATAAATACCAACCTGTTGGAGGATCATCGTATTTTGAATTACCAGATCAAATAAGAAACAAAAAAGCATGCATAAACGTTCAAAACAATGATAAGTACTGTTTTAAATGGTCTATAATAGCTGCTCTCGCAGTAAACATATCATATCTTCAATGCACTGATTCATTCCCATGTAAAAAAAACATTGCTGACGAAACAATATAATCATTTAATCAACTCATAAGCTTAAAAGACTTGCAGTTCCCTCTGGCTATAAGAGATGTTAAAATATTTGAAGAGAACAACCCTGAGACAAGTGTGAATGTATTTGGTTATGAGATGAGTAATTAAACTAAAGATATACAAATAATCGTTCCATTCTATCATACACAAAAGGAAAAGAGTAAGCATATAAATTTACTCTTTTGTGAGAATGAGTGTCACGATTAATCAGATCACAATTAACACAACATGAAAATAAAAAACATTTTTGTAAAGGTTGTCTACAAGCTTTTGCTTATGAAGATTCATTAAAAAAAACACAAAAGCGAATGTTGTAAGATTGTTACAATAATGCCAGAGGGAGATAAGCCCTCATTAAAGTTTGAGAAACATGGAAAAAAAGCTGGAAGTTCCATTTGTAGTTTAAGCTGACTTCGAGTCTATTTTACAGCCGATAAACCATCAACAGCCCAACCCGGATTTTTCTGGTTTTTTCAACAACCGATGTACAACAGCATGCACCTTGCGCCTTTTTCTATTTTATCAAATATACATTTGATGAAAAGCTTAACACACAGAAAACATTTGTTTGTAAGAATTTAAATATGAATATAATAATATTTCCCAATATGCATCTTTATAGTTTTCCATTTTTTCTATTTTAGGTGAGAATTCGTCAGATAAATTTGTAGAAATGTTGGTGGAAGATTTGACGAATTTATATCAGCAAGTCGTCAAGAATCTGAAACCGATGCCAATGTTGACCATAGCCGAGGAGTTCAGACAAAGACATTCGCCAACATGTCATATATGTAAGAATAGTTTTAAGAATTCAGATTTAAGGGTAAGGGATCATTGTCACTTCACCGGGTTGTATAGAGGACCCGCCCACGATCATTGTAATTTAAATTTTAAAAATCAAAATTTTTCCCCGTTTTCTTTCATAATATTTCGGGGTATGATTGTCATCTCTTTGTAAAAAGTAAAAAGGAGAAATTTCAATAATTCCATTGGACAAAGAAAATTATATTTCTCTTTCTAAACGAATTTATTTAAGTGCATATCACAGTTTTGAGATAAGATTTTTAGATTCAAATAGGTTTTTTCAGTCAAGCATCGCATCTTTAGCAAAGAATTTATCGCATTTGAAAAATACTAAAAGTGTTTTCCAAGACAATGTGTCATTTAATTTAATGCAAAGAAAAGGTGTATTTCCTTATGATCATTTAGATTCTTGGGAACGATTTGAAGAAACCTCTTTACCCTCTAAATCAAAATTTTATAACAAAATGATTGATGAAGAATGTTTAGTTGAGGACTATAAACATGCTCTTAATGTATGGGATCACTTCAAGTGTAAAAAACTTGAAGATTATATGGTTCTCTATCTTAAGAGTGATGTGCTTTTATTAAATAAAAAACTAAATAGGGTGGCGCAACAGAGCGAGGAGCCCCTGGGCCTAGCGCATTTCTCACAACCATGCCTTGTGAGGGAATGGAGGGGACCTACAATTTTTCGCCGGTTCCGAACGGCTAATTGAGAATGCGCTTTTCATGGCAATGAATTTACTAACGGAGGACTTGCCAATTCCTCGCGAAAGGCGATACCCGTGGAAAAACATTTTTGCATTTTGCCTCTGCTGGGATTCGAACCTCGAACCTCTGTGTTAGCAGGTGGACATGCTAACCATTGCGCCACGGGTACCACTGTGCTTTTATTAGCAGATAAATTTAAAAGTTTTAGGAAACTTTTTATTTCAATTTACGAACTTGATCCTTGTCATTATTTTACAGCTTCTGGGTTATCATGGGACGCTATGCTCAAAACAACTAATATCAAGTTAGAGCTTTTAACTGATGTCGATAAGTACAATTTTTTTAAAACTGGAATTAGGGGTGGTTTGTGTCAATGTAGTCACAGAAATGCTGTTGCTAATAATAAATACATATCTAGCTATAATCCAAACCTAGCATAGGAATACGTAATGTATCTTGATGCGAATAATTTATACGGATGGGCTATGTCACAACACTTACCATATGGTAATTTTCAGTGGGATAATCCACAGACTTATACATCTGAATACATCTCCAACATTAAAGGTGATAGTGTTGGATATGTATTGGAAGTAGATTTAGATTATCCATCGAGTATTCATGACTCACATAACGATCTCCCATTTTGTCCTGAAAATATAACCACTCCAGGTTGTAAAATTCCTAAGTTAGTTGCTCACTTGAATTCAAGGAAAAATTTAAAAATTCATTTAAGAAATTTACAGCAATGTATTTCACATGGATTAATTTAAAAAAAAGTACATAGAGTCATGAAGTTTAGTAAGTCGAACTGGCTCCAAAAGTATATTTCTCTGAACACCGAAAAAAGAAAGGTTGCCAGGAATAAGTCGAGAAAGACTTTTTCAAATTAATGAACAATAGCGTCTATGGTAAAACAATGGAAAATGTTGAAAAGCTTAGAAGTGTGAAGATTGTTTCAGAATGGAGTGAGCATAGAAACCAATTCTCAGCAAGAAAGCTGATTGCGCATCCCAATTTTCACAGTAGTAGCATATTTACACCGAATATGTGTTGTAATGTTCACTGGTTTCCAAACTACCAAATCGCCAAGCATTCACTGCTGTAGGCTCAAACCTCTTCGCACTAACTGCAAAGTTGAGGGATGGTAGTGGAAACAACTTGGAACTACCCAGGAATTGCCTTCGGCTCAATGCCTTATATCAACAAAAACCAGAGATTGTTCTAGATCGAGTCCACGATCACTATTGACATTTTATTTGAAAATTCATTCCCTATTTATACAAATTTATTAAGCTCCATTTCTGGTTATCGAACCATCGACCACACTTCGATATCCGATTAAAACGCTTCATCATCACATTCTTTTGGGTGAGCGCCAATGACCTATATCATAAACAAATGCTCATACCCAAAGACTATTGCTGTGACATAAACAGCGCGCATGCAGTCAAAGCAATATGATCCCTTATTACCTCTGTCGGCTGGCAGTGGCCTGCCGTTGGGAATCATATTGTTTTGAGTACAATGCACTCTATGGATACACAAGCAAGTCAAGTGTTATGCATTTCTATGCAATGCAACTGAATGTGAGAGGATCGGATATCGAGGCACAGTCGAAGGTTGACAACCCGTTAATAGTTGTAGAGCAATTAATTAAGAGGTCGTTGGCTGTGACTCCTTCACACCACCCTTCCTGGGGAAAAAGAAGAAATCAAGACAAGATTGATTTCTACTTTTCCACGACTCTTACAAATATGGGAGTATGAAACCAAAATTTTTTTTTTCTTTTATCATATTGGATTGAACATTGTGGTTATTTCTGGATGTTTACTTTTAGTTAATATTTTAGTATTATTTGTGATATTTACATTAGTATTATATTTTGATTAGTTTATTTTTCATTACAATTTAGTCATTGTTTGGTATCATTTGCGATATTTACATTTTAAAATCTAGTTCTCTCTTTTTTTTTTCATTATATGTTTTGCAGTTTTTGGTACATATATTTGTTTTTTTTCTCTTTTTTTTTCAATACAATATTCTCTTTTTTCGTATTTACTTTAGCTACTATTTGATTATAATGCGTCTTACAATATATATATATATATATTTTTTTGTTTCTTAAAAAAAAATTATATTAGATTTCTATACTTAGATCAATGGGTACTATATTTAGTTTAGAATTTATGTTAGATCAACGGGTACTACATCTAGATCAATGGGTACTATATTTAGATCAATGGCCATTGATTTTACTATAATTAGTGATATTTTCTTATAGGTGATATTAGTTCTATTCTTAGATTTACTTTCCAATTATGTTTATATTAGAACATTCGGTTTGACAATATGTATATGTTTCTCTTCTTTTTTTTTTTTTTTTTTTTTCAAAATACACAAGTTTTGTACAATAATAATAAAAAAGTTTTTGATATATTTTTCTATTTAATGAACAATTAGTCTCTATTTTAATTTAACAATTCCTCAGAATAAACAATTCTTCAAATTACAATAATAGCATATATGTAAATATAAAATGGTTTTAGTCTATTTTTGTGAACAATTAATTTCTTATTTTCACATTGGATTTCACAATTCACTCCTTTTTGTGATAATACTTCATATGGTCCTATATATATCGGGTCTAATTTCTTTCTGCTTTCATTTCTCAACAAGACTAAACTACCTTCATTGAAATCAAGAGTTTTAGCTTTTGCATCAGCATCGTATCTATCCTTCCTAGAAATTTTCTTTTGTATTAAAGTATCCCTAGCGTCTTCATGAGCAATTTGTAGCCTATGTTTAAGGTCTATGACATAGTCCTCGTAGTTGTAAACTGGTTCAACTTTCTTTGTAAGATTGGAAGGCAAGTTACATTGTCTCCCAAATACTAGCTCAAACGGGGTGTATCCTGTTTCTGAATGTACTGAAGTATTGTAACAGAAAACATAGTAGGGCAACCAGCTGTCCCAATCTGTATGTTTCTCATCTACATAATTTCTAAGATAGGCTCCTAAAACCTTATGCGAATTTTCTAGTGCTCCAATACTTTCGTGATGGTACGCGGTGGATTGTAGCTGTTCTATCTTTAATAACTTACACAGATCTTTGAAAACTCTATTTATAAATTCTGTACCCTGGTCAGATGCTAAGGTAGCAGGGACTCCATACTTTAGGATAAAGCCTTCTCCAAGTCCTTTAGCTACGGTATTAGCCTCCTTATTTGGCAAAGCAATAGCTTCTGTAAATTTCGTTAGTTCGTCTTGAAGTGTTAAAATGTATTTTGACCCATTTTCTGTCTCGTCAAGAGGTCCAACTAAATCAAGGTATATTTTGTCAAAACATGTTTCTGCTGTTGTAGTAATAGTCATTGGTTGTTTTTTGGGTTGTATATGTTTATTTCGTTGACACATAGGGCAGTGCTTAACGTATGTCGTCACATCGTTTTGCATCCCTGTCCAAAAGTATTTTTTCTTGATGTTACGCAACATGCGATTTATTCCGGCATGTCCACTTGTAGGTAACATATGGTAATCGTGGAGTATAAGTTTTTGTTTTCCAGGGTCCGTTATTTTATTATCAATTATGTGCACTTTTATTTTATTTCCTTTGAATAATTCTTCTACCTTTTTCTTTAATATATATAGTTTCTCTTTACGACGGCCGTCTGAGAGTTAACCTAACTCTTCTTTAGTTATATTAATATCTTTAATTGATAGAGGTCCGCAAATTGTACGCACGTCCCTCAACAACATTTTGTCAAATGATGCCGATTGAGCAATAGTGCTATTTTTGGATTCCTCTTCATTATTTAATAATGGTTCACCGTTATTTTGCACGTCCCTCAACAACATTTTGTCAAATGATGCCGATCGGGCAGTAGTGCTTTTTCTGGATTCCCTTTTATTATTTAAAAATGGTTCTTAGATAGTTTGCACGTCCCTCAACAACATTTTGTCAAATGATGCTGATCGGGTAATTGTGCTTATCTTTGACCTATTTAATATCAAACAATTATTCCCTGGAATGTATCCTAAAATGAGGTTTGGACTTATAACTCTGGTACCTTTTAATAAACTGTAATCTTTGTCTTCATCTTTGAAGCTATTTAATATTTTCAACTCGACTATTTTTAGCCCCTTTTCTGGCGGCTTAAGAAGCTCACTTATGATTTTTTCTTTCTCTAATTTACTTGTTGTTGGGTTTTCTTCTTCTAAATTTGAGTTTCTAGCTTGTGCTCTTGTTGTGACACACACAAATAAATTCTGTAAGTCCTCTGACTTTAGTTGTATTCTACTTAGTGCATCCGCAGTGCAGTTGTCTTTGCCTGGTGAATACTCCACAGTAAAGTTATATTCCTCTAATATTAGCCTAAATTTAGTTAATCTACTTGAAGGTTCTTTTAGTGAGAACAGATATACTAGTGGTCTATGGTCTGTTAGTATTTTGAAACGTCTTCCGAAAAGATACGGTCTGAAATGTTTTACTGCCCATACTATAGCGAGCAATTCTTTTTCTATAGTACTATACCTAGTTCTTTTCGGCTTTATTTAACGATTTACTTGCGTATGCGATGGGTTTATCATCAAAATTTGATATAACAGCACCTAAGGCAAATCCAGAGGCGTCTGTTCGGAGTATGAATTCTTTTTCAAAATTTGGAAACTGTAAAATATTTGGGCTTATTAGGAATTCTTTTAGCAAATTAAATGAAGTATTGCAATCTTCGGAAAATTTAAATTCTACGTTCTTTCTTAATAAACGGTTTAAAGGAATTGCTAGTGTTGCAAAATTTGGTATGAACTTTCTATAGTAGTTAGCAAATGCTACAAATCTCCTTACTTCGTCTGCATTTTGTGGGATTGGATAATTCTTCATTACTATGGATTTTGATGGATCTGGTATAATACCTTTGTCTGATATTATATGACCTAGATATAAAACTTCTTTTCTAAGGAAAGCACATTTACTTGGATGTAGTTTGAGATTTACTTCTCTCAGTCTTTCGAATACTTCAATTAAATTTTTATTGTGGTGTTCTAGATTTTTCCCGAATACTATAAGGTCGTCAAGATACACAAAACATTTTGAACACGTTAGACCGGACATTGCTATAGACATCATTCTTGAGAATGTACTAGGTGATATCTTCAAACCCATTGGCAGTCGTTTTAATTGATAATGAACGTTTTCAGGGGAGAACGCTGTGTATAGCCTACTTTCTTTTTCTAATTTCATCTGGTAGTATCCTTGGCTTAAATCTATAGAGGAGAAATAAGTTGCACCTCCTACCATATCGAATATGTCAGTTATGTTAGGCAATGGAAATTTATCATCTTCGATGACGTCATTAACTTTTCTATAATCAATTACTAATCGGAATTTTTGCATTCCTGTTACTGGGTCTTTCTTTTTGGGCACTACAAGAATAGGTGAGTTCCATGCTGATACCGATGGTTCAATAATGTCGTTTTTAATCATCTTCTCTACTTCGTTTTGTATGTCATTTTTCTGTGAATGAGGTAATCTATATGGTTTAGTATACTTCGCCGTTGCTCCTACTTTAAGTGATATTTGGGCTTGACCTATATGTGTGTATGTTAGTTTATCGTTTTCTAAATGGAAAATATCTTGAAATTTAGTGCAAATAGCTTTAAGTTCTGATGCTTCTTCTGGGTTTAAAGTGTCAAAATTAATTTGTGAAAGTAATTGTTGTGTTCGTTTCGTTTTGGAATTTGTTGTCTGTTCATATGCCAGAATGTGGTACTCTGAAAGAGCTTTGGAGTCTGGTTCTACCCATTTTAATTTCACTTCTTCCTGTCGAGTGTTATTTTTTCCGTCCTTTATCCTAGATATGGAACCGGCCATGAATACTCCTTCGCAAACTTCTTTGGAGTCAAAAATTCTTGTGTCCGTATGTTTACTGTTCAACCAATAGGTGGCTTCAGATCTGGGTGCTATTGTTAATGAGTTAAGTTTATTTTGACTTACTATAGGTAAAGAAATTTGACTATTGTTTAGAGATAATTTTAAAATGAAATGTTCTAGGTCAATTATAGCTCCAAAATCTGTAAGGAAGTTAGCACCAATAATGCCATCAACGGGCACGGGAAATGAATCTCTTACTACGTGAAAAGGATAGTCTGTTAATTGCTGTCCCATTAACAGTGTATTTTTGCAAGTTCCTATTGTTGTTAATTCTCCAGAAATACCTACTACTGTTGTTTTATTTAATGTGTTTATTTGCATGTTCTTGTCTAATGCTTGTTCTTTTATGGTGCAAATGGATGCGCCTGTATCTAGCAAAAATTTTGTATTCTTATTATTAGTATTGAAAACTACATATAGGCCGTTTATTATGCCCCCTGTACATATTATATGTTCTATTGGGCTTTAATAATCCCCCCCGATAGGTCGGCTCCCCCCTCGGTGGGTACTTCGTTTCCCTCATTTAAAATATAGGCTGATTCTCTATGTGTGCTACGTCTTATTCTGTTATCATTAGGGTCGCTTTGATTGTTACCTTGTCTGTTATTTCTGGGATGAAAATTATTTTGGTTGTTGTTTATTCTACCTCCGTTGTTATTGTTATTATGTCTATTAACGCTGTTCTGTTGAATTGGGTAGCGAGTCTGTGTTGAGCTAAATCTTGATTGATTTTGGGAAGAAAAATTGTTGGATCTTGGAAAATTTCGCGGGTAATTATTATTACTAAAATTATTTTGCCTTATTGGGTTCCGGTTTCTATTGTCGTTATTGTGGTAAGCAGGTCGGTTGTAGTTGGGTCGATAGTTATTTCGGAAATTTTGCGCATTATGGTTAGGATTCGGATTGTAGCTATTATTTGCATAACGGATTGTTTCTGTAGCTCCTGCAGGGTTCGGAGCTAACTCCAACAAGTGGGAGATAGCCTCCTGCATTTTGACGTGTCGGGCGCTATCGAGAATAATTTTGTATCTTTCATTAACCCCTTGCTTTAAGAAAGCTAAACCTCTGCGTTCGTTTGCTAAAGTCAGCGTTTCCCTAGCTTGTTCCCCTTGAATGCTAATTTCTAATTCTGTCATTTTTGCTATAAGATCTTCCACTTCTGATACGAATTCTCGCATCGGCCTATTTTTCTGGCGTGATCTGTCTAATTTTGAATTTATGCTTTCAATGGTTTCCTTATCTCCACATTTTTCTGTTATGTTGGCTTTTAATTGTTCTAAGTTTTCAGGTTTGAGTGAGCCTAGTTCTGTTAACGCCTTACCCTGTATTTTGCACTTTAATAAAAATTTAATAAGAATAGGTTTTGACGTGTCGTTAAGGGTGTCATGGTAAAACTCGATGCTATTTAAAAAATCCCTAATATTTTCTGTTCGTTTGTTGACTGTTTCGCAGTTAAGTACTGGCAACTTTTGTGCCTTGCTGTAGTCAAAGTTTGTCATTTTGTCTATTGTTTTATTGTTTGGTGAACTAGCTGAAGGTTTATTTTCTTTGTCTGAATTACTTCCTACTTCTTCTGTGGCTGGTTTTTTGGATTCTACCTCTGATTCTGGTTCTGAATATACTTCTTGAATGTTTTGATTAACAATAGTTTTAGACAACTCTTTGTATTCATTGGCTTTAGTGGTTAAGTGCGTTAAATATTCGTGTTCCTCTTTTGTGGTGTCGTTTAGTTACAAAGTGTGAATTCTTTGATGAAGACATCAAATAAATCTTGGAAAAAACCCGAGAACATAATATCGATTCGATATTCACCATCTCTTTATCGATTTCAAGGCCGCGTATGACAGTATCTACAGAGACGAGCTGTACAGAGCCATGTCCAGTTTTGTGCATACCTCCAAAACTCCTTCGACTATGCAAAATGACTTTGGAGAATTCACGCTGCTCCGTCAAGGTCGGAGAACTGACCGAGAGATGAGAAAACCCTTAGTCGTTTCGAATTCTCCGAATGATCCTTAATCCCGTATATGATCCCTTATTACCTCTGTCGGCTGGCAGTGGCCTGCCGTTGGGAATCATATTGTTTTGAGTACAATGCACTCTATGGATACACAAGCAAGTCAAGTGTTATGCATTTCTATGCAATGCAACTGAATGTGAGAGGATCGGATATCGAGGCACAGTCGAAGGTTGACAACCCGTTAATAGTTGTAGAGCAATTAATTAAGAGGTCGTTGGCTGTGACTCCTTCACAGTGTGCTATTGAGATGAAGAAAGGTAGTGTTAAACTAGATAAACTGTTAATAGCCCTGACTTGACTGCCCATCGAACTGTCATGACAAAGACGGTCTTACAACCCTGACCAAACTGTCAATGCAGATTTTCATCACCACGCGCCTTTTTTTGCTCAACCATTTTCTTTTCTTTGCCAAGCCTTGTACAAACTAGTTCGATTACTTTAAATAATTTATCTTTCGCTCATCAAGCTGGTTAACACTATAGAATTTACTAAAAGTATGTATTAGATACTCTACTAACTTAATCTAATGTATTAATTTCTTATTCCTAGGAATTTTGTAATAAAAACAGACAAATAATTGCTAATTGGCATGTGTCGCGTTTTTTATTCACGGATTCTGAAGTCGTTGCCCAAGGAAAGGCAACATTTTATAAAATTCTTTTACCAGCTGGATGCAAAATGCAACAAACGCCAGCAGCGTTTATAGCCACGAAATCATTAGGAAGATCCCCGCCGCCGCCTAACACAGGCGAACCTGAAAAATCAAGTGTGAGACAACATGATACACGCGAATACAACTGCAAAGCTTGCAATGCATCAGACTCAGTGGACAGTATGGTACTTTGCGATAACCAAAACTGCGGATCCTGGTTTCATTACGGTTGTGTCGGCGTGAGTAGTTTTATCGTAAATCAACCCTGGAAGTGTGCGATCTGTACGCAAGAAGAGGTTGATGTTCGGCCAGCTACCTCAGTCGCTACCTACGCCCCGCTGATGGAAAGACCACCAGCTACGTCACAGCGTACAGCGTCTTCTAGAACATCAAGTGCTAGACGACTACAACTGGAACTGAAGAAACTTGAGGTAGAAAGGCAACTGGAACAAGAACGCCAAAAACGTGATCAAGAGTACCTCAACAAGAAGTACCGCATCTTATCGTTAATTGAGGATGCCCAATCCGACTCCGAGGCAGAAGAGCCGCAAGCATCTGAGGCTGCTAGAATGCGAACAAACGCGTGGATCACAAATGCAAATCAGACATCCAAGCCGCCGGACGAAGGCACATGCGTCAACCATAACCTAACAAACCCAATCGCTAATGCAATGGCAGTGAGTACAACGCAGTCTATGAGCGCATCGGAAAATAAATTGCAACCGCAAGCACAACATGAAAAAGGGCAAGTAATGAACGCGTGTGATCACCAACTACATGCGATGGGAAATTCGACCGGGGCCCCGGATGGAAATCAATTTGTGTACGTGTCACAACAGCAGCACCCACAAGCGCCAAGAGGAATACAACCACACCAGCAGCCACATCCATCTATTCAAGCTCCTGATCACCGCCAACAACCACAGTCAAATCGACCACTGCAGTACGCTCCGTCACCTACCACCTGGTTTGAACCAGGAAACCGAGTTTTAACTAGGAACCAGCTAGCTGCCAGGCACTCATTTTCCAAAGATCTGCAGAATTTCAGTGGTGAGCCAGACGAATGGCCTCCTTTTATTTCAAGTTTTGAACTATCCTCAGAGCTATGCGGTTTCTCTAATGACGAAAACTTAATACGACTACAGCGTGCACTAAAGGGAAAGGCTCTGGAATCAGTGAAGAGCATGCTTACTCAGCCAAATTGTGTTCCCCGTGTTATATCAACACTAAGAATGCTGTACGGTCGGCCAGAACTGATCATACACACTCTACTTAAGAAAGTTCAATCCACTCCGCCGCCAACAGCCGACAAATTAGAGAGTATCGTCAGTTTAGCGATCGTCGTTCAAAACTTATGCGCCACCATAGAAGCCTCACATCTCGAAATGCACCTAAACAACCCAACTCTGCTGCAGGAGCTCGTGGATAAGCTGCCACCCGCAATCCGCCTTAACTGGGCACTGCATACGCAGACCCTGCTTGAAGTTCCGCGTACACTCTTTCACTTCAGCTCATGGCTGTACCAGATGGCAGTAGCAGCAAACAGTGTTGTTATACCGAGCTCGGTAAACGATAAGAGAAGCAATCGAAACTCCAAGGAAAAGGGATTCCTTAACGCTCACTACGCAGAAGTTGAAGAAGAGGAAAGCTATATCACCGGGGCAATAAGACGTAAATGCTGCATCTGCGGTGGAAAGTGCCCATCCGTATCAAAGTGTAAAAAGTTCGAGCAGTTAAGCCACCATTCAAAGTGGGCAATAGTACGAGAAAAACGCCTATGTCGATGCTGCCTGAACAAACACGGAAGACAGAGATGTACAGCGGCATCAGCCTGTGGAAAAAATAAGTGCACGTTCAAACACCACCGCATGCTTCACAACGACGAAAAGGATAAGGCTCAGCAGAAGGAGGCTGCGAGTCAACAAGAGACCGAAGGCATATCAGCCCACCACGACAACCGCTACTCGAATTCTGAATCGGTTCTGTTTCGTGTAGTACCCGTGACGCTCTATGGTAACAACTCAGAGGTAAAAATATTAGCGTTCCTGGACGAAGGCTCCTCACTGACGTTGCTGGACGAAGATGTGGCCAAGAAACTTAATGTCAATGGGCGCGCTTGTCCATTACGCCTTAAATGGACTGCAAACAAGCACCAACACGAAGACAACTCTAAGGTCATGGACATCAAGATATCAGGCAGCCGCTCACAAAGCAAGCAGTACATACTGGGCAAAGTTCATACCGTCAAAAGCCTCCAACTACCCGAGCAGTCACGAGACTACCAGAAACTACAGGAAAGGTTTAGTCATTTGAGAGGGTTGCCAGTAAGCTCATTCGCGAGTCAAAGGCCTCAGCTGCTCATAGGCATAGATAACTGGAAGCTTGGGCTGCCTCTGAAATTGAAAGAAGGAAACTCTGGTGAACCCGTTGCTACAAAGACCCGTATTGGCTGGGCTATTCACGGCTGCTGCAACAACACACTACAGGAAGTGAAGGTGGCCCATTCATGCAACACTCATACCTGTGAATGCGACCAATACCACGATGAAGAACTTACCGAGTTAGTGAAGCAGTTCATTTACAATGATAGTCTCGAGGCCTCAAGACCCGTGGACCTGCTGATTCCCGTTGAAGAAAAGCGCGCACTATCACTGCTAAAGGAGCGCACCCTTTGGAAGGGAAACCATTTCGAAACAGGCCTGTTGTGGAGAAGTGAAGACATCGAGCTGCCAGACAGCCCTCCCATGGCACTCAAGCGTTTCGACTATCTACAAAGGCGGATGAAGCAAAATCCCGAACTGGCCAGGGCACTTCAAAATAAAATGAAGGATTACTTAGCCAAAGGTTACGCACGCAAGCTCACCCCACAAGAAACTGAAAGAAGATCTCATCGTACGTGGTACCTCCCGACCTTTCCAGTGACGAACCCCAATAAGCCCTTGAAAAATTAGAATTGTTTGGGACGCAGCGGCGAAGGTCCAAGGCATGTCTCTAAATTCAGCTTTAGTTAGGGGTCCAGATCAGCTGGTAAGTCTTGTGTCAGTTCTATATAAATTTAGAGAAAAAGCCATAGCCATTTGTGGGGACATCATAGAGATGTTCCACCAAGTAAAAATCAGGGCCGAAGATCAGGACTCTCAACACTTCCTCTGGTGTGACGAAGCAGACCAACATCCTGTTACTTTCGCCATGACCGTTATGACCTTTGGCGCAACTTGTTCTCCCACTTGTGCGCAATATATCATGAACGAAAACGCGAGGCAGTTTGCGGAGACATATCCAGCGGCGGTTGGAGCAATCTTGAACAACCACTATGTCGACGATCTGCTTGTGAGCGTCGATACACCTCAAGAGGCTGTGCAGCTCGCCGAAAATATCTACTTCATCCACAGTCAAGGCGGATTCTGTATTCGAAACTGGATATCTAACTCCGCAAAGGTTGTAAAGGCCCTTCGATCAAAAAATCCCGACGTGCTGAACCTTAATATGGATGCCGCATCTCAAATGAGGACCTAGCCGAAGTCTCTCTGATTTGGGCAAAAACACGAGTGGCCCCTTAAAAAACTTATCAATACCCAGATTGGAACTGCAAGCTGCCATGCTCGGGGCACGCCTTTCTAAATCCATCACTCAATCACACTCCATCGTCCTCACCAAAAAGTTCTTCTGGTCTGACTCCAAAAACGTCTTGTCATGGCTTCGCTCGGACCACAGGCGATACAAGCAATTCGTTGCATTCCGAGTCAGCGAGATAATAAGTCTTCAGATGTGTCAGAGTGGCGGTGGCTTCCCTCAAAACTGAACGTAGCAGACGATGCAACAAAATGGAGCAAAAACTCCGATTTCAGTCCCGCAAGTCGATGGCTTAACGGCCCAGCCTTCCTGCTTTCACCTGCAGAAATGTGGCCAAATGAAAAAGAACCTCCAGGTGCCACCCAAGAAGAACTTAAAGGTCAGTTTGTTGGGTCTCACTTTGAGTGCCGCCAAAGTATATTCGTGTGGACGCGATTCTCGAATTGGACCAAGTTGCTTCGTAGCGCTGCAATGTTTATTCGCTGCGCCAACAAATGGACTGCAAGGATCCGACTAAAAAAATATGTACCGATCCAGTGCGACAACAAGCGAATCGCAAGGGTCAAGCCAAACGTGGGAGAAGCTAAAATTCCCGTAGAACTCCAGGCTACAAATGACGCAGCGGTTGCCTTCGGAACCCTTACCCAGACAGAACTGCAGTCTGCAGAGAGGCTACTGCTTAAGGAGGCCCAGCTCGATGCATACGAAGATGAAATACACCAACTGTCAAGAAATCAAGCGGTGAGTAAATCAAGCTCAATATACAAACTTTGCCCCTTCCTAGACGAGAATAAACTAATACGTCTCAACGGGAGAATAAACCTCTCAAAAGATGCCAGCGATGGTCTAAAGCGCCCTATCCTCCTCCCGGGTAGCCACTAAATAACCAAACTCATTGTTCTCGATTTCCATGTCCGATATAAACATCTTAACCACGAAACTGTCCAGAACGAGATCCGGCAACTATTTCATGTCGCAAGCCTAAGAAGGATAATCATCTCCGTCCGAAGTTCCTGCCAAATGTGTAAAAATTTGAGGGCACAGCCGCAACCTCCAATTATGGCTCAACATCCAACAGCCCGACTGGCGTCCTTTAGTCGGCCTTTCTCATTTGTAGGCGTGGACTACTTTGGCCCCCTGACTGTTACTGTTCTAAGAAGAACTGAAAAGCGATGGGGCGTCTTATTAACCTGCCTAACAACTAGTGCAGTTCATATTGAAGTTGCTCACTCCCTTTTTACCGACTCCTGTATACTAGCACTTCGAAACTTCATGGCAAGAAGAGGGACCCCACTAGAACTACACTGTGACAACGGGACCAACTTTCGAGGAGCTGATCGTGAACTAAGAGAAGCCTACGAGAACGTCAATAAAGAGAAACTAATGGAAACCTTCACCTCGACTTCGACGAAATGGGTGTTTATTCCCCCAGGGTCACCGCATATGGGAGGTAGCTGGGAGAGGCTAGTGAGATCCATCAAAACAACCCTGGCGAAAACTCTACACACCCGAAATCCTTCCGATGAGCTGCTGCGGAGTTCCTTAATCGAAGTGGAAAACGTCATCAATTCACGTCCACTAACGTATATCCCAATTAACAACGAGAACGAAGATGCCCTTACACCGAACCATTTCCTGCTCGGTTCATCTAGTCACTAGATGAACCGAGCCACTAGATTCTAGTGGAATGAAACCCTTAGCAAAATTTTGTGACGACAGGACTGTTGTTAGGAAAAACTACATGGCAAGTCAACAATATGCTGATATTTTCTGGAGGCGGTGGGTGAACGAATATCTCCCAACCATTTCAAGGAGGTCAAAATGGTTTACACCAGCTAAGCCGATCGAGGTTGGAAACATTGTCGTCGTCGTTGATCCTAGCCACCCAAGGAACCTCTGGCCAAAGGGGAAAGTCATTGCAACGCGACGCTCTGAAGATGGACAGGTACGAAGCCCAACGGTCCTTACCAGCTCTGGCGCCTTCGAGCGACCCACCGTCCGATTGGCTGTCCTTGACGTCAGCGGTACAGATGAGGTAAAGCCTACTGATCCAGAAGCCATACCGGGAGGGAGTGTTAACAGCCCTGACTTGACAGCCCATCGAACTGTCATGACAAAGACGGTCTAACAACCCTGACCAAACTGTCAATGCAGATTTTCATCACCACGCGCCTTTTTTTGCTCAACCATTTTCTTTTCTTTGCCAAGCCTTGTACAAACTAGTTCGATTACTTTAAATAATTAATCTTTCACTCATCAAGCTGGTTAACACTATAGAATTTACTAAAAGTATGTATTCGTCGTTGCCCAAGGAAAGGCAACATAAACCAATTTATTTAGGTTTTGTCGTTTTAGAACTCTTAAAGTGGTTAATGTATGATTTTCATTATGATTACATGAAACCAAAATTTAGCAATAAAATTCGTTTGAACTATATGGATACAGACTCTTTTATCTATTCCATATTTACAGACGACTTTTATGCTAAGATCTATGATGATGTTATTAATCCTGAGAGATCTAGGTTTGACACTTCTGAGGGTGAATAACATTCATAATTTCCCTTTAAATAATGACAAGGTGATAGGGCTTTTTAAAGATGAAATAATTCGATTACTGATTTCGTAGGACTAAGGGCTAAATTATATTGTTTTGGGATTGATACCGGTGAAGTGACAAAAAAAGCAAAAGGAATAGAAAAATATATTACAAATAATTTAGCATTAAGAGATTATAGAAATTGTTTAATTAAGAAACGAGATGTTTATAGAAATATGTATATATTTTTTTTTTTTGCATCTTAGAGACATAAGTCGCACTGGGCTTAGAGCAAGCCCATTTGTACGTACTTATTTACGCTCTTCATCATAAATGCAAGTGTTAGAAGTTAGTAAAACGCCTACACCAGCAAAAGAGAGCGTATAAAGCAGATAAAAACAAAAAAAAATTATAGCTACATAACATAAACAAATTAAACAAGTCTAGACTAGATAATATAAAAATTAATACAGATTACAAATTAGATAAAATTTCAAATACAGATAGATTACAAATGAGATAAGTAATAGAGAAAAAATCAAGTATGTGAAGCACTGGTTTTGAGCTTTTGTTTCAAACTATTTTTGCTAATGTTAAAATCAATAAGTAAATGATTTGATTTAAATAATCTACTCATGCGGGATATCGGTTTATGCATGCCATAATTGGTTCTGTGATGGGGGCAGTGAATTAACTCTAAATTACGTAAGTGGTGAGATCCTCCGCGGTAATTAAAACCTATGGATGAGAGCAAGTAGGGAGCATCAATATGACCAGCAATTAGTTGATGGATAAATATTAGATCATTATTGTTACGTCTTTGGGAAAGGGTTTGCAAGCTTAAAAGCTGAATACGGTGCTCATACGGAGGCAGATTAAAAGGATCCTCCCAAGGAAGACCCTTCAGAGCAAACCGTATAAATTTATGTTGAACTGCCTCAATATGAGACTTATGAATTTCATACAGTGGAGACCAGACTTGAGATGCATACTCCAGATGAGGGCGAACATAACAGTTATACAAAGATAGTGTTACATAAGGATCATTAAATTCTTTTGCCCATCTTTTTATAAAACCTAGCATAGAGTTTGCTTTCCTTACAATTGAGCTAATATGCTCATTAAATTCGAGGTTAACATTGAAGTAAACACCAAGGTCTCGAAAACTTGAAACATTACATAATAAATGACCAGGCATCGAATACACAGCTTTACTAGGTTCCCGTTTTTTCGAAAAAGTCATAGTTTGGCATTTGGAGGGGTTGAGACTAAGGCCATTCTTACTGCACCATATTACAAAACTATCGATATCTTTTTGAAGAAGTGCGCGATCAGTAGCATTCATAATGGATTTAAAAATTTTCATATCGTCTGCGTAAATCAAAATTTTACTATAAGAAATGCATGAGACCACATCATTGATTGCGACAATGAAAAGTAAAGGTCCAAGGTGACTGCCTTGTGGCACACCCAACAGGGCAATAAAAGTATTCGAAAAGCAGTTACGAAATTTAACTTGATAAGTTCTATTCTGCAGATAGGAACAAATCCATATAATAAATTCAGTGGGAAAACCAAATGCCTTAAGTTTATATAATATAACATCATGAGAAAGTTGATCGAATGCTTTGGAAAAGTCAGTGTAAATACAATCGAGTTCATACCCATTTTCAAGAGAGTTGGAACAATTATGAAAAAAAGATAGCAGGTTGGTAACAGTCGATCTTCTTTGGATGAAACCATGCTGTTGATTGCAAATAATATTTTTTGTGTAAAAAGAGAGGCAGTCACAAACAACTTGTTCAAAGAGCTTAGGAATGCATGAGAGTTTGGAAATGGGTCTATAATTTTTGATATCTATCTTTTCACCCTTTTTAAATACAGGTGTGATAAAGGATTTTTTCCAAAGACTAGGAAATACGCCTGATTTCAATGAGAGCTGGAAGAGATACTGAAGTGGATACGCTATTACAGAACGGCATTTTTTTAACAGAATTGGCGGTATACCATCTGGACCAGAAGAAAAATCATCATGAAGAGATGATAAATACTGTAAAATCTTATCTATGTTAGTAGGTATATTATTAAAATTTACTTGAGAGCAGTTGCGTAAATACGAAAAGTAATTTACGTCAATATTTACGGGGGTATCACTGAAAGAGCTTCGAAAATGAGTCGCGAAGGCATTGCAGATATCGGCAGTATCCTTTAGAGTAGTATCACCGTGAACAAAATTTGCAGGATAACCGTCCGATTTTTTTTCGAATTGACAAAGCGCCAGAAACTTTTTGGATCATCTTTGAGAGAAAAACCCATACGGCTAACATAGTTAGAGTAAAGAGTTTTGGAGAGCATATTGAAGCTTTCAAAAAGACCAATGTACAAATGATGATCGGCTGTAGAATGCGTTTTAATATAAGCTTTCCAGGCTTTATTCCTTTTATTCCGCAGAACCTTAAGCTCTTTGGTATACCAAGGCTGACAAAAGCTAGAATTTTTAAGAATTTTTTGAGGAATAATATTTTTTACCCAATTTTCGGTAAATATTTAGAAGTGGGGCTCCAGTCCCAATCGGTCCAAAAAAATTTTCTAACAATTCTGGATTATTTTATAGTATAAAAATAGATGTTTTGAAGTGGGGGAAGACATTTTGAATTTTCAATAAATGTTAAGAAATAGAGTAGTGAAAGTATGAAAATTCGTCAGGCAAGTGCTTATGTGCAATTAATTTCCGTATGCAACAGCTTTCCGCATGGCCCGCTTCGCGGGGCTCATTATTTAAACCCTTTTTCTGCAGGGTTAAGCTGCTCATGCTAAATATGGAAATAGCAATTGTTTTCCGTAAGCAACAGCTTTCCGCATGGCCCGCTTCGCGGGGCTCATTATTTTAACCCTTTTTCCGCAGGGTTAAGCTGCTCATGCTAAACTAGTTATTCAAAATGTCTTCCCCCACTTCAAAACATCTATTTTTATACTATAAAATAATCCAGAATTGTTACAAAATTTTTTTGGACCGATTTGGACTGGAGCCCCACTTCTAAATAATTACCCAATTTTCTAATATTAAGTAAAAACATTTGACTGCATCGTCAATGTTGTCATAAGCTGAGATATTATGAATACCAGCTCTGCTTAGTTCTTCAGAAAGCAAACCGAAATCCGCTCTCCGGTAGTCGAAGGTATATGAACAGTCATATGTATTGCTACGATTATAAAAATCACTACTCAGTTCAAGAAAGATGTCTAAGGGTGGGTGGTTAGAAGTAAGCAACATTTGATGTACACCCAAATAATAAATAAAAAAAACCTTGAGTTGTAATGATACAAAAAGGTTTATATGTGGAGATGGTAAAAGCACATATGCCTGGGGTCATAAAAATATACCGCATATTTAAAAGTAAAATTCATTTCAACTCAAGGTAATAAAAAAATATAACAATGAATTGGTATTTTTTTTTTTTTTCAAATCGCAATAAGAATAGTATTTGTATCTTCAAAAATAAAAATCTATGACAACGTTAAAGTAATACAAAAAAGGAGTCTTTACATTGTTTCTATCTCATTTCTCATATTAAAAAAAAAGAAAACCGGTACCAAGACATCCTTTTGAATTTCTTAGATTGATCCTCACACACACACTTACACACACACACACACACACACACACACACACACACACACACACACACACACGCATTTTTAAACCGATCGATGAAGTGGAGTTTCTAGAACAGATTGGGAGAATTCCCAATGCCAATGATGGAGTTTGAAGAAGAGATGGAGGAAGAGGATGAAGTACCACCAGCTCCAAGGTGAAAATATGAGGCACCACCACATTGGATATGAAAAAATTTAAATAAGAAAACAAAAATTTTTACATCAAAAATCGTTTATTCGATAATAAAAAATAATTTTATATTTGAAAAGAAAAACTAGATTTTTTATTCAATTCGCTCTTGTTCGCAAATTTTTCTTATTTCTAATTTAACAGATCTTCCCATTGGACCTTTGTATATGATACAGTACGATGCTGTTTTCATATTGATGATTTCTATTGCCTTGTCAGTTAATTTGTTGTAGCGTGCTGGAAAGAATACCTACGAAAGAAAAAGAATATTAAAACTTTGATACAAAATAAAATGAAAAGAAAATGATAAATAAAAAAATTATTTACTTACATCGTTTGTACCTAGATCAATAACTAATTGCGTTCCAAATTTCGTTTGGATCCTTCTCATGCTTAGTATCGGATAGCAATGATTTTGCTCCAAGTTTTTTATATTATTCACAGTATTAAAACTGCTTTCAACTTCAATTTCTTGAATTTCTTTTCAAATTCTTGAGACATTGTTTGATAATAATGACTTCTCAGATTAAAATAATAAAATTTCATCTCAAACAGTTGAATTTATGCGGATTTTATTTTTTTTGTTCTCTCTTTTTTTTAGCTTCTTAGGCGTGCAAGTTAATTAATGTTTTTTCTTTTTTTTTTTCTTCTTTATTATGTTTTTATGTGTTTCTAGAAAAACCGTTTTTTTCATATCTTTTTTATCTTCTTAGGGGACAAGTTTGTTCATGTTTTTTCCTTCTTTCTTAATTTTATTTTTATTAGGCTTGTGCGATTATACATGAAAAAAGAATAACTACTTGTTAATTTGAATTTGATTAATGTTTAATACAACTAATTGAACTTATAATGTCATTATGTTAAAAGCTTAAAGTAACGTAGTACCAACTGTTAAAATTATAATTGCATGAAACAAAACTTATCGAAACTATTAATGACTCTAAGGTCAAAAGAAGGTTATGATTGATGGATTCAATATACCAATCGACTGTACAAATGGAAAAATAAAATTCACTCTTGAAACTACATTTGATTGAGTTACTTCCTTTTTTTACATATCTTTTTTTTCTTAGTTTTTTTGGTAATAACAAAATTCTTGTACAAAGAAACATTGGTCCTTCAGAGCTTAAGTGAATAATCAAGCGACAATTAAAACTAAAACATTATTTATGCTTATTTATAGCAAATAAAGTGAACAGTGTAAATAAGAACTAATTGTGCATACAAAGACACACATACATATATACATAACCTCAAGAATCAAAGTGTAAATCTGTGCAATACAATTTACGAACAAAATCAAACATTTTTTTTACAAAATTCTTAAACTAAACTTAAAGTTATAGTTTTCAAAACTTAAAAAGTTAAAATCGGCACCATCAAGCAGTGTGAAATACAGCAACTTGGATTGACGAAATCGACAGGAAAGCGAGAAGTGGCAGTAGCAGAATCAATCAGCTTAGCACCAGCACCAGCAGAAGCAGTAGAAACAGCAGCAACAGCAGCAGAATACAACGCAGTAAGTGTTGCCTTCATAAGTGTTGTAAACTCGTCAGTTTAAACATTGTCTTTTGCGTATCTATTTTGATATAAAATATACATTAATATAATGGATAACAAGGGTTTTAAATATGGAGAACTCCAAAAGGGAATTCTTAATAAAATGTTAAAGGACCTTGAAAATTTTAAGAAATCGTCCAAAGAGCGTTTAACCAATGAAGCATATATAGCTAGTCGATTAGAAAAACTAATTGAAGTGGAAAATGTAGCCAAATCGTATAATGAGGCGATAGTCGGTGGAGGTTGCCTAGAAGAAAAATTGAAAGTTGAAGATTTAGTTGTCATTTACGATAAAATAATCGATACTTACATTGATTATAAGGCCCTTTTAGTGCAAGCGTTGAAAAAGCTTTCGCCGGCGGCAACTACCGACAAAAATGCAGGCAATTCTTCTGAGTGGGGACAACATTCATCGACTTATTCGGAGGTTAGGTTACCCCGCATTGATCTTCCAAAGTTTGATGGTTCATATACCACTTGGAGAGCCTTTCATGACAGATTCCAGACTCTAGTGCATGATAATGCAAACTTAAAAAAGTTGGATAAGCTTCATTTTCTTCAATCCTGTCTAACTGATGACGCAGAGCGATTTTTGCAGAATTTACCTGTTGAAGCTGCCAATTATGACAAGGCGTGGGAACTTTTAAAAGAGCGGTATGACCATAAACGCATTTTGGTGCATATCCAGATGCAGCAACTTTTCGGTCAATCTTCACTACCGCGTGAAACTGCGTCCGGTTTGAAAAATCTGTTGTATACAACAAAAGAGTGTTTCCATGCTTTGGAAAACATGGAAGTACCAGTTGACAAGTGGGACGATGTCTTGATTTGGTTCCTCAGCCAAAAATTGCCCACAAACACTCTAAAACTGTGGGAAGAAACGTTGTGTGATAAAAAGGAATTACCAAAATTTAAAGAATTTACCTCGTTTTTGGAGAAGCGCTTCCGAACTCTTGAAGTTTTCGATCAAAAGGAGCAAAATACATCCAATTTTGCTAAGGTAGATTTATCAGCTAGTATGAAACCGCGTTTTCCATTGAAGTCGAAAGTTTTACATGCCAAGCAGAAGTTTAAGCCTAACAAACCAACTGTAGCGGAGGCTTTAGTATGCAAATTATGCAATCAAGAAAAACATTCGTTGAAGAGATGTCAACAATTTTTAAATATGGACACCAGGGGCCGCATGGAAGTTGTTCGTAGGTTGCGAGTATGCGACAATTGTCTCTCATATAGGCATTCCTTGTATGAGTGTCCAAGTCCACTTTGCTGTTTCTTTTGTCAACAAAGGCATCATTCTTTGCTACATGTCAATCATCAAGCAACTGACAACAATAATTTGTCGAGAAACGCATCCCAATCAACCATGAGGTTTTCAAATCAACCTAGGGCAACCACTTCAAAGGTGATTCAAACAAATTTGACTGCAAATGCAGCCGATTTTCAACCAACTAATGGAATTCAAAATTCCACAACGTTGAACTATCATACGTTATATGGTGATCGAGATTTTTCTCATCAAGTACTTTTGGCAACCGCCATTGTCAAGGCCCGTGCTTCCGATGGTCGATTACATCATTTACGAGCCATGATTGACACAGGTTCTGAAACTTCATTCATCACTGAAGCTGCTGCACAATTATTAAAACTGCGCAAGATGCGTACATGTGTTGAGGTATCAGGGCTGGGGTTGGTCAGTAGTGGCACCACGCAGAACGCTGTACAGGTACAGATCACATCTTGCCATTCATCGTTTGAAACTGCCATCCAGGCGTTAATCTTCAAGTCACTTACTGGCCTTCTACCGACCCAACGTATGATACCCGACAAATGGAATCATTTAAAGGGGCTTCCGTTGGCAGATCCACATCTCCATGTACCTGCACCGATCGATTTGCTGTTAGGTAGCGACGTTTGTGCTCAAATATTTCTTCCAGAAATCCAACGTCCACAGGATGGCATCGGACCAATGGCCCAAAAAACGGAGTTGGGTTGGATCGTACTGGGAAGAGTTTCCACACAAGCTACTCAAAAAATCCAAAGTTTTGTGCAAATAACAGAGCCCACACAGATCGATTTGAGCACTCAACTACAAAAGTTTTGGGAAATAGAAGAATTGCCTTTTCAAGCCTATGAAACCGAAGAAAATGTAATCTGTGAAGAACATTTTGAGAAACATACTCTTCGTTTACCTGATGGAAGGTATCAAGTTAAAATGCCGTTTAAAGATGAGCAGCTGCCAAAAATGGGATCCAGTCGTAACATGGCATATCGACGGTTTCTTCACCTCGAGAAAAGACTTGATGCAAATCCAACTCTTCGAAAGGAATACACAAAATGCATCACAGAGTATGAGACACTCCACCACATGGAGCAAATCAGCAGCGATGATGAAATTCTTAGTACTCCAAATCATTTCATTTTACCCCATCATGCGGTGATCAAGGAGTCAAGCACAACGACTAAAACAAGAGTTGTTTTTGATGCCGCAGCAAAAGATTCGACAGGAAAGTCGTTAAATGATTGCTTGTTGGTAGGTCCAAAACTGCAAACAAGTATAATAGATCTGGTTCTACGATGGCGGGCTCATCAATATACATTTACGGCCGATATTGAAAAAATGTATCGCCAAATTTGGGTAAGCCATCTAGACTCCTTTTACCAGATCATTATGTGGAGAAATGAACGAACAGAGCCGTTGAAACTATACAAGCTAAATACTGTTACGTTTGGCACAGCAAGTGCACCATATTTAGCCATCAGAACATTACAAAAACTCGCCAAAGATGAAGAGACAAAGTTTCCTGTGGGGGCCAAGGTCTTGCAACGGGACATGTATGTAGATGACGTAATCAGCGGTGCAGATTCTATGGAAGAAGCTAAAATTAAAAGAGACGAAACAAGAATACTCTTAGCCTCAGGTGGTTTCAACTTAAGGAAGTGGACAGCCAATCATAAAGGTTTGATTGAAGATATTCCAATTCAAGACCGTGAATATGATTTTGAGCTTCCCGTTGATCTTTCCAATCATGTAAAAACTCTGGGTATCAAATGGTTTCCGAGTTCCGACTTCTTTTCTTACAAAATTTTACAAGACCAAAATGCAATAACAACGAAAAGCTCGATTTTATCTACAGTTGCCAAGCTCTTCGATCCACTTGGATGGATCTCACCTTGTATAATCACTGCGAAGATCATTATGCAGAAACTTTGGGATCTAGGGTGTGATTGGGACGAGCCAGTTCCAGACAACATTAAAGCAGAATGGGAAACCTTTCAACAAGAACTCCCAATGATAGAAAATGTTAAAATACCACGTTGGAATCGAATGAGTTCATCAAATCAAGCAATCGAATTGCATGGCTTTTGCGACGCTTCAATGAAAGCATATGTTGCTGCGGTTTATCTACGCGTCCAGGATAATCAAGGAAGCATTCATTTAAATTTACTTTTGGCGAAAACGAAAATTGCTCCGAGTAAGCGGACGATTACTCTACCACGTCTGGAGCTTTGTGGTGCAGTTGTTTTAGCACAAATATTAAAATACACTAAAGACGTTTTGGAGATTCCTGATGTTCATACCTTTGCTTGGACAGATTCTACAATAGCTCTTTCTTGGATACGAGCAACTCCAGCAAAATGGACGACATTCGTCTCAAACCGAGTTTCGGAGATACAGCGATTGGTAGGCAGCAAATGTTGGTCTCATGTTCCAACGCAACATAACTCAGCTGACGTAGCATCTCGTGGTGTCTATCCATCAGCCTTGCGTTCCTTGGATGTTTGGTGGAATGGTCCAATATTTTTAAAATCACAATGGGAATTTGATGTACCTGATCAAGCTGAAATATTTGAAACGGAAGAAGAATGTAAAATAAAAACTCATACAACTTTAGTAAAAACCGAACTTATTAGTACCATCGTTCATAAATTTTCGAATCTACTCAAAGTAATTCGTATCATCGCATGGTGGATTCGTTATAAAACCACGTCTTTGGGAAAGGGTTTGCAAGCTTAAAAGCTGAATACTGCAATAGCTGCAACAGCTTTCCGCATGGCCCGCTTCGCGGGGCTCATTATTTAAACCCTTTTTCTGCAGGGTTAAGCTGCTCATGCTAAATATGGAAATAGCAATTGTTTTCCGTAAGCAACAGCTTTCCGCATGGCCCGCTTCGCGGGGCTCATTATTTTAACCCTTTTTCCGCAGGGTTAAGCTGCTCATGCTAAACTAGTTATTCAAAATGTCTTCCCCCACTTCAAAACATCTATTTTTATACTATAAAATAATCCAGAATTGTTACAAAATTTTTTTGGACCGATTTGGACTGGAGCCCCACTTCTAAATAATTACCCAATTTTCTAATATTAAGTAAAAACATTTGACTGCATCGTCAATGTTGTCATAAGCTGAGATATTATGAATACCAGCTCTGCTTAGTTCTTCAGAAAGCAAACCGAAATCCGCTCTCCGGTAGTCGAAGGTATATGAACAGTCATATGTATTGCTACGATTATAAAAATCACTACTCAGTTCAAGAAAGATGTCTAAGGGTGGGTGGTTAGAAGTAAGCAACATTTGATGTACACCCAAATAATAAATAAAAAAAACCTTGAGTTGTAATGATACAAAAAGGTTTATATGTGGAGATGGTAAAAGCACATATGCCTGGGGTCATAAAAATATACCGCATATTTAAAAGTAAAATTCATTTCAACTCAAGGTAATAAAAAAATATAACAATGAATTGGTATTTTTTTTTTTTTTCAAATCGCAATAAGAATAGTATTTGTATCTTCAAAAATAAAAATCTATGACAACGTTAAAGTAATACAAAAAAGGAGTCTTTACATTGTTTCTATCTCATATATACCTGTGTCAATCGTTCATTTCCAGTGAACGAATCAATCATCAATCGTTCAATGGAAAGATTCGATTATTTCAATCAATCATTCAATCACTTGAACTGGCCGAGGCGATCGACCGAAACTGAAACCAATAGGCGCACGATAACGAGGAACGACCGAAATTGAAACCAATCATTTGCAGTGCAACGTTGAATTTGTTAATTTGTATACTCTCTGTTTACGCTTCGCGTCTACCTACATACATACATAGGTGCAGTCAAATCTACATCGAAACAGAAACGTAGGCAAGAACCAATAGTATGGAACTGAGTTGTAGATGGGGGATGGTTTTCTTTTTAAGATGTGCATATACAAACACACATTACATTAATTTTACATTTTACAATTTCAGTGAGAATGGCTTTAAAAAAATCGAAGTAGAAATCTTTCCATATCGCTTTAAAACAAGGACTAGAAAAAAATCAAATTCTAAAAGCTGAAAATATAAAATAAACATAAAAATATATATATGTGCTTCATCTGAAATGAAAAGCATCGCCCACCAACTCAGCAATAGCGCCATTCTATGAGCAACAAAGTAGATAGAGTACTGTCGTACTTGTTTGATTGGTTTCAGTTTCGGTCAATCGTTTCAGGTCTGGTTCAAACGATTGGTTTCAGTCTAGGTCGTTCGTTTGGTTCAAGTGATTGGTGATTGGTTTCAGTCTCAATCATTCGTTTCGTTCAAACGATTGGTTTCAGTCTCGGTCGTTCATTTCGTTCAAACGATTGGTTTCAATCTTGGTCGTTCGTCTATCGTTCAAGTGATTGGTTTCATTTTCAGACGTTCAGCTCGTACAAATAATTGGTTTCGGTCTCGTCGTTCGTTTCTATCAAATCATTGGTTTCAGTTTCGGTCGTCTTCACCCAGTGCCGTAACTAGCCTTTTATGCACCAGGTGCGAGCTTTCAAAACTGCGCCCCTGAAAAATGCTCTGACCAGGCTCTGAAAATAAAATGAACAAATGTGCCTACAAGTAAATCTATCTATTTATTGTTTACCAAAGTATATAAGTACCTACTAAGTATATTTCTTTAAGATAAAAATTGTTTATTCAAAAATATTTGCTCAAATACAGAAATGAAACAAAGTACTCGATATTAACCCAAGGCTGTCCTTACTCTTAGATTATTTAAAGCCATACTTTCCGCGCTTTTCTCATTGCGAAGTACTTGATTACATTTTCATATGACAGGAGCCGTGCTATATGTCGTGCTCAATCGGCAAAATCCGTAGGCCAGACAAAATCCGGCAAAAT
The DNA here is from genome assembly GCA_914767635.1 of Melanostoma mellinum. Lineage (NCBI taxonomy): Eukaryota > Metazoa > Arthropoda > Insecta > Diptera > Syrphidae > Melanostoma > Melanostoma mellinum. Next base: position 108,650,469 of record OU612058.1, read on the forward strand.
CCGTAGGCCAGACAATCTTTCTTGACCCATCGTCGAGCGCAGTTTCGTTCTTATTAATTTGAGCTTACTGAATGATCTCTCACAAAAAGCTACAGTCACTGGCATCGTTAAAAATATCTTTATAGCGACTACTTCATTGGGAAACATTTCCTTTAGATCCAGTTCCACTATAGCTTTGAGAAGACCCGTCTTGACTGCCATTCACATTTTTCAAATAATGTAGTCGCTTCAACTTGACTCTTCAAAGTTTCAATTTTGGACCAAAATTCTGGGATTTTTATATGTTCAGAATATTTGATAGGTACTCAAATTAGATGCATGTTTTTTTAGGTTCTTCAACAAAATATGTAGTAATGTGTTTTTTAATTCAGAAATGATTCTATATATTGCTTCAATTATATGAATTTTGAAACTTTGTTCCTGAGTAATGTCGTAGCCGGTGTCTGAACTTTCACTTAAATCATGTATTTTTACTCGCTTTCGTCGCTTTTTAGGAAAATGTTCTTCAATCTCACATTGTTCACAAATTCTTTTTGCCTTTTCGAAAACAATGTCCACAGCCTCATGAATATTTTGTATCTGGCTTGTTAGTCCCTTGATTAATTCAGAAGCCTTGTCGATAGTCATAGTTTTAAACTGTAGAGCTACATTCACTTTGTCAACAGATTCCAAAATTTTTGGAATCTGTATTATTGTCTGATGTGGCGTGACTTTACGACTGACGCGTCAGAACTGTATCGGTTCCATACAAAAACCATCACTTGACATTACGCACTAGTGTGAACTTTACCATACTAAATGTATGAAAAAGATAATCCACCTTTACATGTGTTCTTGTTTCAAGATCGCTTGAAAAATGCGATATAGATATAGATAGTACACCATGTTCGCAATAAAACAAAATGTACTCGCTACCATCCATGAGATAAAACTAAACGGTTCGCCATCTAAGGTTTTTTTTTTTTTTCATCTAAAGCTTATTTCGTGAATAGTAACACTTAGCTCATGTTTGATTTGAAGGATAATTAGTTTTATCCTTCCACTGAACGAATATGGTAAACGCTTGAACAACGCTGGGAAATATTGCGACATTATTACTTTGAAAATCATGGTAATGTTGCAAAATGTGTGCGAAAATTGCGTACGGATTTTGGAAGAAATAGAGCACCGTCAGCTCCGTATGTAAACAAGCAAAATTGTCGCTTTTGGGGCACAGAAAACCCGCACGCATAAATTGACAAGCCGATACACCCACTGATACATACACTATTTGGTTTGGATTTTGTCCCAGAGGCATAATTGGGCCATTTTTTTCGAAAATGAGCAAGGAGTGGCCGTTACAGTCAATGGCTATCGTTATTTGGCCATGTTGAACGAATTTTTGTTCACAGAAATTGAAACATTTGGTTTCAACAGGACGACGCTAAGTGCCACACAGTAGAAGCTACACTCGATGTTTTGCGCCCTGTTTGTGAATATCGCATTATCAGTCGCAGAGCTGATGTCGTTTGGGCACCTCGGAGCTGCGATTTGACACCGTTGGACTATTATTTGTGGGGTGCCGTAAAAGATAAGTGTTACGCCGACAAGCCAGAGACAATTGACGCCTTAAAGGACAATGTTCGTGAAGCCATTGGTGAAATACAGCTGCACACAATCGATAATGTGCTTAAAAAATGCAACGATCGTGTAGGCTACCGCATGGCCAGCCGAGGCAGCCACTTGAAATAAATTATATTTCATTATTAACCGGAAGGATTGTACTTTCAAATGAAAGACGAAATTTGAGAAAATATTTAGTAGTTTTTGTTGAAAGCATTTTCAAAAAAAAAAAGAGTTATTTGGCGGACCCTTTAGATACTTGTCTGGTCATTACTGCGCCCCTCTAGGGGATGCGCTCTGTGCCTGGGCACCGATGGCACCGCCCTAGTTCCGGCACTGTCTTCACCCAGCTCATGCAAATACAGCATATAATAGTAAAATACTGAGTTTCTTTCAATGGCGTTCTATGGAAATGATTGAAATGGTGATTGATTGTATAAGTTTTGTATGATTGCAATCATCAATCATTTCCAGTGAACGGGTCAAAAAGACCGAATCAATCGCGATTGACACAGCTCTAATCTCATATTAAAAAAAAAGAAAACCGGTACCAAGACATCCTTTTGAATTTCTTAGATTGATCCTCACACACACACTTACACACACACACACACACACACACACACACACACACACACACACACACGCATTTTTAAACCGATCGATGAAGTGGAGTTTCTAGAACAGATTGGGAGAATTCCCAATGCCAATGATGGAGTTTGAAGAAGAGATGGAGGAAGAGGATGAAGTACCACCAGCTCCAAGGTGAAAATATGAGGCACCACCACATTGGATATGAAAAAATTTAAATAAGAAAACAAAAATTTTTACATCAAAAATCGTTTATTCGATAATAAAAAATAATTTTATATTTGAAAAGAAAAACTAGATTTTTTATTCAATTCGCTCTTGTTCGCAAATTTTTCTTATTTCTAATTTAACAGATCTTCCCATTGGACCTTTGTATATGATACAGTACGATGCTGTTTTCATATTGATGATTTCTATTGCCTTGTCAGTTAATTTGTTGTAGCGTGCTGGAAAGAATACCTACGAAAGAAAAAGAATATTAAAACTTTGATACAAAATAAAATGAAAAGAAAATGATAAATAAAAAAATTATTTACTTACATCGTTTGTACCTAGATCAATAACTAATTGCGTTCCAAATTTCGTTTGGATCCTTCTCATGCTTAGTATCGGATAGCAATGATTTTGCTCCAAGTTTTTTATATTATTCACAGTATTAAAACTGCTTTCAACTTCAATTTCTTGAATTTCTTTTTCAAATTCTTGAGACATTGTTTGATAATAATGACTTCTCAGATTAAAATAATAAAATTTCATCTCAAACAGTTGAATTTATGCGGATTTTATTTTTTTTTGTTCTCTCTTTTTTTTAGCTTCTTAGGCGTGCAAGTTAATTAATGTTTTTTCTTTTTTTTTTTTCTTCTTTATTATGTTTTTATGTGTTTCTAGAAAAACCGTTTTTTTCATATCTTTTTTATCTTCTTAGGGGACAAGTTTGTTCATGTTTTTTCCTTCTTTCTTAATTTTATTTTTATTAGGCTTGTGCGATTATACATGAAAAAAGAATAACTACTTGTTAATTTGAATTTGATTAATGTTTAATACAACTAATTGAACTTATAATGTCATTATGTTAAAAGCTTAAAGTAACGTAGTACCAACTGTTAAAATTATAATTGCATGAAACAAAACTTATCGAAACTATTAATGACTCTAAGGTCAAAAGAAGGTTATGATTGATGGATTCAATATACCAATCGACTGTACAAATGGAAAAATAAAATTCACTCTTGAAACTACATTTGATTGAGTTACTTCCTTTTTTTACATATCTTTTTTTTCTTAGTTTTTTTGGTAATAACAAAATTCTTGTACAAAGAAACATTGGTCCTTCAGAGCTTAAGTGAATAATCAAGCGACAATTAAAACTAAAACATTATTTATGCTTATTTATAGCAAATAAAGTGAACAGTGTAAATAAGAACTAATTGTGCATACAAAGACACACATACATATATACATAACCTCAAGAATCAAAGTGTAAATCTGTGCAATACAATTTACGAACAAAATCAAACATTTTTTTTACAAAATTCTTAAACTAAACTTAAAGTTATAGTTTTCAAAACTTAAAAAGTTAAAATCGGCACCATCAAGCAGTGTGAAATACAGCAACTTGGATTGACGAAATCGACAGGAAAGCGAGAAGTGGCAGTAGCAGAATCAATCAGCTTAGCACCAGCACCAGCAGAAGCAGTAGAAACAGCAGCAACAGCAGCAGAATACAACGCAGTAAGTGTTGCCTTCATAAGTGTTGTAAACTCGTCAGTTTAAACATTGTCTTTTGCGTATCTATTTTGATATAAAATATACATTAATATAATGGATAACAAGGGTTTTAAATATGGAGAACTCCAAAAGGGAATTCTTAATAAAATGTTAAAGGACCTTGAAAATTTTAAGAAATCGTCCAAAGAGCGTTTAACCAATGAAGCATATATAGCTAGTCGATTAGAAAAACTAATTGAAGTGGAAAATGTAGCCAAATCGTATAATGAGGCGATAGTCGGTGGAGGTTGCCTAGAAGAAAAATTGAAAGTTGAAGATTTAGTTGTCATTTACGATAAAATAATCGATACTTACATTGATTATAAGGCCCTTTTAGTGCAAGCGTTGAAAAAGCTTTCGCCGGCGGCAACTACCGACAAAAATGCAGGCAATTCTTCTGAGTGGGGACAACATTCATCGACTTATTCGGAGGTTAGGTTACCCCGCATTGATCTTCCAAAGTTTGATGGTTCATATACCACTTGGAGAGCCTTTCATGACAGATTCCAGACTCTAGTGCATGATAATGCAAACTTAAAAAAGTTGGATAAGCTTCATTTTCTTCAATCCTGTCTAACTGATGACGCAGAGCGATTTTTGCAGAATTTACCTGTTGAAGCTGCCAATTATGACAAGGCGTGGGAACTTTTAAAAGAGCGGTATGACCATAAACGCATTTTGGTGCATATCCAGATGCAGCAACTTTTCGGTCAATCTTCACTACCGCGTGAAACTGCGTCCGGTTTGAAAAATCTGTTGTATACAACAAAAGAGTGTTTCCATGCTTTGGAAAACATGGAAGTACCAGTTGACAAGTGGGACGATGTCTTGATTTGGTTCCTCAGCCAAAAATTGCCCACAAACACTCTAAAACTGTGGGAAGAAACGTTGTGTGATAAAAAGGAATTACCAAAATTTAAAGAATTTACCTCGTTTTTGGAGAAGCGCTTCCGAACTCTTGAAGTTTTCGATCAAAAGGAGCAAAATACATCCAATTTTGCTAAGGTAGATTTATCAGCTAGTATGAAACCGCGTTTTCCATTGAAGTCGAAAGTTTTACATGCCAAGCAGAAGTTTAAGCCTAACAAACCAACTGTAGCGGAGGCTTTAGTATGCAAATTATGCAATCAAGAAAAACATTCGTTGAAGAGATGTCAACAATTTTTAAATATGGACACCAGGGGCCGCATGGAAGTTGTTCGTAGGTTGCGAGTATGCGACAATTGTCTCTCATATAGGCATTCCTTGTATGAGTGTCCAAGTCCACTTTGCTGTTTCTTTTGTCAACAAAGGCATCATTCTTTGCTACATGTCAATCATCAAGCAACTGACAACAATAATTTGTCGAGAAACGCATCCCAATCAACCATGAGGTTTTCAAATCAACCTAGGGCAACCACTTCAAAGGTGATTCAAACAAATTTGACTGCAAATGCAGCCGATTTTCAACCAACTAATGGAATTCAAAATTCCACAACGTTGAACTATCATACGTTATATGGTGATCGAGATTTTTCTCATCAAGTACTTTTGGCAACCGCCATTGTCAAGGCCCGTGCTTCCGATGGTCGATTACATCATTTACGAGCCATGATTGACACAGGTTCTGAAACTTCATTCATCACTGAAGCTGCTGCACAATTATTAAAACTGCGCAAGATGCGTACATGTGTTGAGGTATCAGGGCTGGGGTTGGTCAGTAGTGGCACCACGCAGAACGCTGTACAGGTACAGATCACATCTTGCCATTCATCGTTTGAAACTGCCATCCAGGCGTTAATCTTCAAGTCACTTACTGGCCTTCTACCGACCCAACGTATGATACCCGACAAATGGAATCATTTAAAGGGGCTTCCGTTGGCAGATCCACATCTCCATGTACCTGCACCGATCGATTTGCTGTTAGGTAGCGACGTTTGTGCTCAAATATTTCTTCCAGAAATCCAACGTCCACAGGATGGCATCGGACCAATGGCCCAAAAAACGGAGTTGGGTTGGATCGTACTGGGAAGAGTTTCCACACAAGCTACTCAAAAAATCCAAAGTTTTGTGCAAATAACAGAGCCCACACAGATCGATTTGAGCACTCAACTACAAAAGTTTTGGGAAATAGAAGAATTGCCTTTTCAAGCCTATGAAACCGAAGAAAATGTAATCTGTGAAGAACATTTTGAGAAACATACTCTTCGTTTACCTGATGGAAGGTATCAAGTTAAAATGCCGTTTAAAGATGAGCAGCTGCCAAAAATGGGATCCAGTCGTAACATGGCATATCGACGGTTTCTTCACCTCGAGAAAAGACTTGATGCAAATCCAACTCTTCGAAAGGAATACACAAAATGCATCACAGAGTATGAGACACTCCACCACATGGAGCAAATCAGCAGCGATGATGAAATTCTTAGTACTCCAAATCATTTCATTTTACCCCATCATGCGGTGATCAAGGAGTCAAGCACAACGACTAAAACAAGAGTTGTTTTTGATGCCGCAGCAAAAGATTCGACAGGAAAGTCGTTAAATGATTGCTTGTTGGTAGGTCCAAAACTGCAAACAAGTATAATAGATCTGGTTCTACGATGGCGGGCTCATCAATATACATTTACGGCCGATATTGAAAAAATGTATCGCCAAATTTGGGTAAGCCATCTAGACTCCTTTTACCAGATCATTATGTGGAGAAATGAACGAACAGAGCCGTTGAAACTATACAAGCTAAATACTGTTACGTTTGGCACAGCAAGTGCACCATATTTAGCCATCAGAACATTACAAAAACTCGCCAAAGATGAAGAGACAAAGTTTCCTGTGGGGGCCAAGGTCTTGCAACGGGACATGTATGTAGATGACGTAATCAGCGGTGCAGATTCTATGGAAGAAGCTAAAATTAAAAGAGACGAAACAAGAATACTCTTAGCCTCAGGTGGTTTCAACTTAAGGAAGTGGACAGCCAATCATAAAGGTTTGATTGAAGATATTCCAATTCAAGACCGTGAATATGATTTTGAGCTTCCCGTTGATCTTTCCAATCATGTAAAAACTCTGGGTATCAAATGGTTTCCGAGTTCCGACTTCTTTTCTTACAAAATTTTACAAGACCAAAATGCAATAACAACGAAACGCTCGATTTTATCTACAGTTGCCAAGCTCTTCGATCCACTTGGATGGATCTCACCTTGTATAATCACTGCGAAGATCATTATGCAGAAACTTTGGGATCTAGGGTGTGATTGGGACGAGCCAGTTCCAGACAACATTAAAGCAGAATGGGAAACCTTTCAACAAGAACTCCCAATGATAGAAAATGTTAAAATACCACGTTGGAATCGAATGAGTTCATCAAATCAAGCAATCGAATTGCATGGCTTTTGCGACGCTTCAATGAAAGCATATGTTGCTGCGGTTTATCTACGCGTCCAGGATAATCAAGGAAGCATTCATTTAAATTTACTTTTGGCAAAAACGAAAATTGCTCCGAGTAAGCGGACGATTACTCTACCACGTCTGGAGCTTTGTGGTGCAGTTGTTTTAGCACAAATATTAAAATACACTAAAGACGTTTTGGAGATTCCTGATGTTCATACCTTTGCTTGGACAGATTCTACAATAGCTCTTTCTTGGATACGAGCAACTCCAGCAAAATGGACGACATTCGTCTCAAACCGAGTTTCGGAGATACAGCGATTGGTAGGCAGCAAATGTTGGTCTCATGTTCCAACGCAACATAACTCAGCTGACGTAGCATCTCGTGGTGTCTATCCATCAGCCTTGCGTTCCTTGGATGTTTGGTGGAATGGTCCAATATTTTTAAAATCACAATGGGAATTTGATGTACCTGATCAAGCTGAAATATTTGAAACGGAAGAAGAATGTAAAATAAAAACTCATACAACTTTAGTAAAAACCGAACTTATTAGTACCATCGTTCATAAATTTTCGAATCTACTCAAAGTAATTCGTATCATCGCATGGTGGATTCGTTATAAAACCAACCTCCAAGCAACGAGTTGGTCCAGGAAACATTCAAAAGGCAACAATCAAATAATGAAAACATGTAAAAGGAGCGGACCATTAACTGCGTCTGAATTGAAGGCAGCGCTTATGCTAGCAGTCAAGACAACTCAAGCCGAGATGTTTTCTAATGAAATAAAGGAGCTAAAAGAAAATACGAAAATTTCAAAGCAGCTCAAAACACTCAATGCATTTATTGATGGCAATGGTATTTTAAGAGTGGGGGGTCGTTTGCAAAATTCACTTCTACCTTATGAAGCACAACATCCAATCTTATTACAAAACAACCACCATTTCACAAAACTTGTAGCAAAAGACGCTCATAAGAATACATTGCATGGTGGAATTCAGCAAATGATTGCGTACATACGCCAACGATTTTGGATTGGCCAAATTCGAAGAAGTGTGAAACATCAGCTTCATAAATGTTCAATATGCTACAGACAAAAGGCAGCAGAGATGCAGCAGTTAATGGGAAATTTACCCGCTGCTAGAGTACGTATGGGTAGGCCATTTTGTAACACCGGCGTAGATTATGCGGGCCCTATCAAGATGAAAGCCTGGAAGGCACGCGGAAGTAAAATCCTCAAGGGATATTTTGCAATTTTTATTTGCTTAGCGACAAAGGCCATCCACCTTGAAGTCGTTTCAGACTTAACGACGCAAGCATTTTTGGCAGCATTCAGAAGATTCACTGCCAGAAGAGGGACTTGTAAGCAAATCCATAGCGATTGCGGTACAAACTTTGTTGGTGCTAGTCCAGAACTAGATAGAATGTTGAAGAGTGCACAGCATAGCTGGAAGGAAATAGCTGAAATTCTAGCAAATCAGGGTACACAATGGCACTTTATTCCTCCCGCTTCTCCTCACTTCGGTGGGTTGTGGGAAGCTGGAGTGAAATCAGTGAAGTACCACTTAAAACGAATTGTCGGGATGGAGAAATTAACTTCTGAGGAGCTCACCACACTTCTTAATCAAATAGAAGCGTGCCTGAATTCGAGACCTTTGTGTTCTCTTTCGGATAGTTTGGATGATTTAGACGTGCTTACTCCAGCACATTTTTTAATCGGCGAAAGTCTGCATGCTGTGCCACAAGGTGACATCGACATCAACATCACATATATGGATAGATGGAAACGAGTTCAATCAATGACGGAGACATTCTGGCGCAAATGGAACGCTGAGTATTTGGCCAGACTTCAACAACGCCCGAAGTGGACAAAAGTTCATGAAAATATCAAAGTTGGAGATATTGTGCTGATAAAAGATGAGAGACTTCCACCAACCAACTGGAATTTAGGTCGTATTGAAGAAACTCATCCCGGATCCGATGGACTGATTCGCGTTGTGTCGGTAAAAACTAAAAGAGGATGTATAAAACGACCAATCTCAAAAATATGTCGCTTACCTTCGAATGAAACACCACAACAATCCAGCATCATTTAAAATTCGAATACCAGAAAACCAAAATCGAACAAAAAAAAAAAAAAAAAACCTAAAAGTCAAAATACAATTTGAAGAAAATCGAAAACCCGATACTTTAATACACACTAAAATAAACAAATGAAACAAACCATAAAAGTTTAAAAATGAATTTATTCAAATCAAGCAAAAGGGATGCAATAAAATTTTCTTAAAATTAATGAGCAAAATCTAACTTACTATATTACAATTACAAATACATAAATCAAATAAAACTCTTGCATAAATATCAATAAAAATTTATTTTTTCACAATCAGCGCAATAAATAAACACAATTCAACTTAAATCTAAAATTTAAAATCACAAATTTGATTACTTAAACTAAAACACTGCATCAAGGCATGGTAACATTAAACATCACAAGCTGCGTCGATGCACTTGTCCGAAATAAACAAATTTAATTACTTATAAAACACTTGTCCCAAATAAACCTAAAATAAAAACGATTAAAATCCAAATTTAATCACTTCACACTCGCGCAGTCAAAGAAATTAGACTTGATATATAAAAAAAAAAAAAAAAAAACAAAAGGGATAAACTATTTCAAAATGGACACATGAACCACAAGGCACTTAATAAACACAAATCTGTCCAACCTTCAAAATAAAAAACACAACGTAACTCCCGATGTCAAATCCGAAAACAATAATGTTTACAAAAAGAAAAAAAGGCATTTTAATCACTCACATCAAATATTAATGACGTCACAAAAATGTCATTATACAAATCGTTTTATTTTGTATACCTATGTTTGCCGAAGCAAGCCATAGACAATGTAAATAAAATGCACCAACGCGCGTATGTACATGCAAACGAACTTGCAGGTACATATATAAAAGATAACACCGAACACCGGACACCGTTTACGCAAAATATATAATGCGAAATACATACTTATAAATGTATACGCGAATTAAAATCTTAAAATTCAATATTTCAAAGAGAAAATCGAAATGAAATAAATGAAATATAATCATATAATGAATTCATAATCTACGCAAGCAATCACAAAATTGGAAATTCACACACATTCAACAAACACTCACCTGAATTAATTTCCCACGTTGATGGCTTCAATTGATTCATTTAAATTCATAGTTCAAAAATTATCACATTAATCTTTAAAATTACACAATAATCAAACTAATTAAATAAACACACGCACAATAACATACCGAACAATTATTTATTATATTATTAATTAAAAAACACACGAGTAAAACCACGCGCCCGACGATCGACACGGAGTACACACGGAAGACGAAACGAAATGATCAATCAATTATTATCAATGTAATAACTCTAACACACATCGTAGTAAACATGCTGAAATAGCAAACGGAACTTTCCATTCATATCGTACATGGAGTATGGAGACATGGGGAAATGCAAAAAAAAAACTTGTTTGTGTGCAATTATGTTGTTGTTATTTTCTTGCCTTGTTTCCTTTGCTAATCTCTTTAAATTCTATTTACATGTCAAATAAGAAGCGGCGTTTCATGGGAGACAAAATAGACGTGTTCAACGGTGGCGATAATGGCATTTTATAGGAAACAAAATGGGCCTGTTCAGAGGTGGTGAAAAAACAGAAAGTAATCTGAGGGCGAAGAATGTGCGATTATACATGAAAAAAGAATAACTACTTGTTAATTTGAATTTGATTAATGTTTAATACAACTAATTGAACTTATAATGTCATTATGTTAAAAGCTTAAAGTAGCGTAGTACCAACTGTTAAAATTATAATTGCATGAAACAAAACTTATCGAAACTATTAATGACTCTAAGGTCAAAAGAAGGTTATGATTGATGGATTCAATATACCAATCGACTGTACAAATGGAAAAATAAAATTCACTCTTGAAACTACATTTGATTGAGTTACTTCCTTTTTTTACATATCTTTTTTTCTTAGTTTTTTTTGGTAATAACAAAATTCTTGTACAAAGAAACAAGGCTTGATGCCTTCAGATGAAACTATGTGTCCTTAGAACTCAGTTTGTTTCGCCAAAAATTGAAATTTTGACAATTGAACCTTCAAATTATATTGATTATATTGATAATGTTCACTTAATGAAGTAGAAAAAATAAGAATGTCATCCATGTATATTAAGCAAGATTTATTTACAAAATCACGCAATACATGATTCATCAACCGCTGGAAGGTTGCGGTCGCATTTTTAAGCCCGAATGGCATTCGAATGTACTCGGAAAGACCCATTGGGGTAGAAAATGCAGTTTTTTCAATATCACTCTCCTCCTTAACTAAATCTAAGGTTGAGAAGTGATTTGTGCGTCCCAACTTATCAAATAAGGACTCAATGTTGGGCATTGGAAATTTGTCATCTATGGTTACTTTATTTAAATTTAGATAATCTATAACGATACGCCATTTCTTTTCTTTGCTATCGGATCCTTTTGGCACGACCCACAAAGGAGAATTATATGGTGAATTACTTGGTCTAATTATTCCTTGATTCAACATTTCTTCAATTTGTCTCTCAATTTCCTTTTCATGGATTTGAGGACATCGATAGTTTTTAGAATATATTGGTTGGTGCGAAGTGGTAATTATTTTATGCCGTACACAATTAGTTGCAGACAAGTCTTGACCTTCCTTATAAAAGGTCTTACTGTTCTTATAAAGGAAACTTCTAAGTTTATCTTTCTCTTCCATGTTAAGATCTTTTTGTATTAAATTATTGATATCGTTTTCATCCTTCTCCAAATAACATACTTCTTCATACCTAAATGGAGCTTCATTTTCTCTACGTAATATTATTTCGTTTCCATTTACAATTAATTTGTTGTTTAAGAGGTCGATTATCGCACCTATTAGAGTTCAAATACTGTTACCTAATATACAGTCAAAAGGTTTGTCACAAAAATTGGTTAATTTCACTGACATGGTTTTCCCGTTGTCCTTAAATTCACTTGGGACTAATACCACAGCTTCATGGGAAATTATAGAGTGTCTTGACATGGTATTTATTTTTGAATCGTTCAAAAACTCTCCAGTCTCCTAAACTGATTGCAGATCCGGTATCGATTAGACACCTGACCTTGATATTATCAATTGTTAACGGTACTACCGGTAATTGGGATTTAGGCAAGATTGCCGAAAATTTTGAACGTTAACTGTATCTACCTCCATTGGTTCGGGCTGCCTATCGTTTCTATTTCACTGAAAGTTACCCCTCGTTTGATTTCTAAAATTATGGCTTCCAAAATTGTGTGACCTATTTGGATAACGTTCTGATTGGTTGTCAACATTTGGACTTCGAAAATATTGTGATCTATTTTGATAACCGTGTTCTTGGCTTATAAAATTTGTCTGTTTGTTATTTAGAACAAATGAATTATTATTATGATTTGTCTTAAAGTTGTTATTTTGGTTCAAACTAGAATTTCTATTAAAATTTTTGTGATTCAAATGCCCATCATAACTAGTCTTCTTGTCGTAACATTTTTTTAAAATAATATCTTTGATCAAATTATTTTCCACATAGTAGTTATGTGCCAGCGGATATGCTGTCTATATTATTTTGTAAGAGAAGAGCTCTTATGTAAGTAGGAATAAAATTAGTATAAATTCCGAAAATTATTTGAGAATTTTTTATTGGTTTATAATTTTCTTCCTTAATTAATTCTAGAGTGTACTTTGTATTCATGGTATTTAGAATAGTTTCTTATTTATTGTGCACATCTTCAATATTACTTACTCTAATGTTTAATGCCTCCTCTCTTAAATGAAAAAACGTTTTGTTAACGCCGAACTCTCTTCTCAATTTCTGTATTATGTTGTCCCACGTTGGGTCGGTGAGGCAGTCTACAGCCAATAGTGCCTTTCCTTGCAACTTGTTGGCTAGTATTATTTTTGCGGTCGCTTGGTGCTCCTCTGGAGATAATGATAGGATCGTTGAGACGTCCCTCAGGTAATTCTGTAGAGTGTAATTATCTTCGCCATTGAAATTTGGGATCCGTCTTGCTTCTCTAAAGCATTCAGACGGCTAAGAGCCATTTTAATTGTCTTTATTTTACACTGCACTTTATGATTGAGTTTCTAGATGGGTGATTCTTATATAGCTGTGATTTTTACAACTCAAAATTTTTGAAAATCAAAAATGCTTTAAATTTTGTGATCTGGGTGTTATTGGTCTTTTATTGTGCAATTTTGAGCCTGCAACGTAGCTCTACTACAAAGACTTACACTGCACTTTTGTGAATTGGGGAATTTCTTGATTAACACAAGAATCTTGAAGATTTGCACTGCACTTTATGAATTTGGGGAATTTCTTGATTAACACAAGAACCTTGAAGATTTGCACTGCACTTTATGAATTTGGGGAATTTCTTGATTAACACAAGAATCCCATCCTCGTCGCCAGTTTAATTTTTTAATTGAAACAACCGTATTCTTCAGAGTTTGAACTAAGACTGATTTTATTCGTGTTCATATTAAGCTAACTTACAATAGGAGTATAGGAGACTCGTGAAATATAATGTGTCATCAAGTTCCATAAGGGATACTTGAGTCGACATTAAAAATGTTTATATTTCGATATGCTGATTGAGTATGTTTATATTTCAATTTACTGATCGTTGCACAATGGCAACGATCATTGTTTATGATACAATTTATAGCTTATGAGTATACCACTAAGTTCCATAAGGGAACTTGAGTGGCAACAAAAATACAAGATAAGTTTTATTTTTATGTTTTGAAAACAAAGAGCGGAGGCTCCACTGAGGATGCTTCCTTGTTATCTACTTCTGGAGGGTCTTCTATATAAGACTTATACATAACTCGCGGCTTTGGCACTGTACAGAAAAAAAATACCAAACATATACATCGAGCGTCTACTGTAGTAGATTAAAGAAATGCGTCATGCTTTATCACATCATGTTTCAACATGTTTATTGAAACCTTTTCATGATAATGATTGCTTGTGTTGGGCATAGGGAGATGTATGTAGGTAGGTAGGTATGTTAATTTATAGATATGTACAAGTACATACAATACAATTTCATGTTTCAACATGTTTATTGAAACCTTTTCATGATAATGATTGTTTGTGTTGGGCATAGGCAGATGTATGAAGGTAGGTAGGTATGTTTATTTATAGATATGTACATATGATACAATTTATAGTAGGGTTTTTGATTTTCGAGAAAAAAAATTTAAAAGGGGCATTTTGAAAACGTACTAGAACATTATGTTTTCGTGAATAAGACAGTCAAGTTCTTTATTTTTGAATTTTTCTTTGAAAACCTGTTTTTTGTGAATTATCAAACAATGAAGTTCGATTTTATACATATTTTTTTTTTTTGTGTTTTCTTTGTGAATAATATTTAAGTTTTTAAAAATGTTTAATTGTGAAAATTGCGAAAAATCATTCGTCCTAAAGTCGTCTTTGACAAGACACATCAACCATATCCATAACGATGAAAGAAAAATCTTTAAGTGCAATATATGCGAGAAGGTTCTGTCGAGGAAATACATACTTGATAAGCACATTAGAAATAAACATTCAGCAGGAGCTGTTGTAATTAATGAAAGAAGTTTGAGAAAAAGGTAACATTCTCCTCAACATTCAACATCTAGAGCGATTTTGAGCAAAAGGCCTAGAATAATTGCTAATGAGTATTGTTATATTTGTGAAGAAGATGTTGTAGAATGGAGTGAACACAATAAAAAAGCTTCTCATATGACTCTAGTTCAACAACTGCATTCGGAAAATGATGATGGAGGTTCTCCTCAAACTTCATATTGCTACATCTGTGAGAAGGTTATCGAGCAAGGAAAAATGATACATCATCAAAGAAAAGCTTCATATAGAGCACTTGCTATGCAGCTCCTGACCGTGAATGTAAGTGTCATAAGTGGAGCTTTCAAAAATAGAATTTAGACCTATTGCATAAAGATTGCTGATGAATCAATTTTGGATGTCGATGTTTTGTTTGACGAAAATAAATGCCTCATAAAACAGTTGCTGGAAAACGAGATTGGTATTTTAGTTTCATTGAAGCTAAACATTGAACTATTTGGTGATTTTGTCAAGTCCAACAATAGTCCTGATGAAATGATTTCTGATGTGAAAAATATTCAAACGAAAATTCGGGTGGTGCTGAATGAAAGTGATGTAGTTGAAAAGCTTCAGCAATTTATCGATGAAATAAAAGTGAAATTAGAAGAATTTCAAGAAAAAGACAGCGGATGGGCTTTGTTATCATTTGTGCGGATTGAGATTAACATCAATAAATACCAACCTGTTGGAGGATCATCGTATTTTGAATTACCAGATCAAATAAGAAACAAAAAAGCATGCATAAACGTTCAAAACAATGATAAGTACTGTTTCAAATGGTCTATAATAGCTGCTCTCGCAGTAAACATATCATATCTTCAATGCACTGATTCATTCCCATGTAAAAAAAACATTGCTGACGAAACAATATAATCATTTAATCAACTCATAAGCTTTAAAGACTTGCAGTTCCCTCTGGCTATAAGAGATGTTAAAATATTTGAAGAGAACAACCCTGAGACAAGTGTGAATGTATTTGGTTATGAGATGAGTAATTAAACTAAAGATATACAAATAATCGTTCCATTCTATCATACACAAAAGGAAAAGAGTAAGCATATAAATTTACTCTTTTGTGAGAATGAGTGTCACGATTAATCAGATCACAATTAACACAACATGAAAATAAAAAACATTTTTGTAAAGGTTGTCTACAAGCTTTTGCTAATGAAGATTCATTAAAAAAAACACAAAAGCGAATATTGTAAGATTGTTACAATAATGCCAGAGGGAGATAAGCCCTCATTAAAGTTTGAGAAACATGGAAAAAAAGCTGGAAGTTCCATTTGTAGCTTAAGCTGACTTCGAGTCTATTTTACAGCCGATAAACCATCAACAGCCCAACCCGGATTTTTCTGGTTTTTTCAACAACCGATGTACAACAGCATGCACCTTGCGCCTTTTTCTATTTTATCAAATATACATTTGATGAAAAGCTTAACACACAGAAAACATTTGTTTGTAAGAATTTAAATATGAATATAATAATATTTCCCAATATGCATCTTTATAATTTTCCATTTTTTCTATTTAAGGTGAGAATTCGTCAGATAAATTTGTAGAAATGTTGGTGGAAGATTTGACGAATTTATATCAGCAAGTCGTCAAGAATCTGAAACCGATGCCAATGTTGACCATAGCCGAGAATTTCAGACAAAGACATTCGCCAACATGTCATATATGTAAGAATAGTTTTAAGAATTCAGATTTAAGGGTAAGGGATCATTGTCACTTCACCGGGTTGTATAGAGGACCCGCCCACGATCATTGTAATTTAAATTTTAAAAATCAAAATTTTTCCCCGTTTTCTTTCATAATATTTCGGGGTATGATTGTCATCTCTTTGTAAAAAGTAAAAAGGAGAAATTTCAATAATTCCATTGGACAAAGAAAATTATATTTCTCTTTCTAAACGAATTTATTTAAGTGCATATCACAGTTTTGAGATAAGATTTTTAGATTCAAATAGGTTTTTTCAGTCAAGCATCGCATCTTTAGCAAAGAATTTATCGCATTTGAAAAATACTAAAAGTGTTTTCCAAGACAATGTGTCATTTAATTTAATGCAAAGAAAAGGTGTATTTCCTTATGATCATTTAGATTCTTGGGAACGATTTGAAGAAACCTCTTTACCCTCTAAATCAAAATTTTATAACAAAATGATTGATGAAGAATGTTTAGTTGAGGACTATAAACATGCTCTTAATGTATGGGATCACTTCAAGTTTAAAAAACTTGAAGATTATATGGTTCTCTATCTTAAGAGTGATGTGCTTTTATTAAATAAAAACTAAATAGGGTGGCGCAACAGAGCGAGGAGCCCCTGGGCCTAGCGCATTTCTCACAACCATGCCTTGTGAGGGAATGGAGGGGACCTACAATTTTTCGCCGGTTCCGAACGGCTAATTGAGAATGCGCTTTTCATGGCAATGAATTTGCTTACGGAGGACTTGCCAATTCCTCGCGAAAGGCGATACCCGTGGAAAAACATTTTTGCATTTTGCCTCTGCTGGGATTCGAACCTCGAACCTCTGTGTTAGCAGGTGGACATGCTAACCATTGCGCCACGGGTACCACTGTGCTTTTATTAGCAGATAAATTTAAAAGTTTTAGGAAACTTTTTATTTCAATTTACGAACTTGATCCTTGTCATTATTTTACAGATTCTGGGTTATCATGGGACGCTATGCTCAAAACAACTAATATCAAGTTAGAGCTTTTAACTGATGTCGATATGTACAATTTTTTTAAAACTGGAATTAGGGGTGGTTTGTGTCAATGTAGTCACAGAAATGCTGTTGCTAATAATAAATACATATCTAGCTATAATCCAAACCTAGCATCGGAATACGTAATGTATCTTGATGCGAATAATTTATACGGATGGGCTATGTCACAACACTTACCATATGGTAATTTTCAGTGGGATAATCCACAGACTTATACATCTGAATACATCTCCAACATTAAAGGTGATAGTGTTGGATATGTATTGGAAGTAGATTTAGATTATCCATCGAGTATTCATGACTCACATAACGATCTCCCATTTTGTCCTGAAAATATAACCACTCCAGGTTGTAAAATTCCTAAGTTAGTTGCTCACTTGAATTCAAGGAAAAATTTCAAAATTCATTTAAGAAATTTACAGCAATGTATTTCACATGGATTAATTTAAAAAAAAGTACATAGAGTCATGAAGTTTAGTAAGTCGAACTGGCTCCAAAAGTATATTTCTCTGAACACCGAAAAAAGAAAGGTTGCCAGGAATAAGTCGAGAAAGACTTTTTCAAATTAATGAACAATAGCGTCTATGGTAAAACAATGGAAAATGTTGAAAAGCTTAGAAGTGTGAAGATTGTTTCAGAATGGAGTGAGCATAGAAACCAATTCTCAGCAAGAAAGCTGATTGCGCATCCCAATTTTCACAGTAGTAGCATATTTACACCGAATATGTGTTGTAATGTTCACTGGTTTCCAAACTACCAAATCGCCAAGCATTCACTGCTGTAGGCTCAAACCTCTTCGCACTAACTGCAAAGTTGAGGGATGGTAGTGGAAACAACTTGGAACTTCCCAGGAATTGCCTTCGGCTCAATGCCTTATATCAACAAAAACCAGAGATTGTTCTAGATCGAGTCCACGATCACTATTGACATTTTATTTGAAAATTCATTCCCTATTTATACAAATTTATTAAGCTCCATTTCTGGTTATCGAACCATCGACCACACTTCGATATCCGATTAAAACGCTTCATCATCACATTCTTTTGGGTGAGCGCCAATGACCTATATCATAAACAAATGCTCATACCCAAAGACTATTGCTGTGACATAAACAGCGCGCATGCAGTCAAAGCAATATGATCCCTTATTACCTCTGTCGGCTGGCAGTGGCCTGCCGTTGGGAATCATATTGTTTTGAGTACAATGCACTCTATGGATACACAAGCAAGTCAAGTGTTATGCATTTCTATGCAATGCAACTGAATGTGAGAGGATCGGATATCGAGGCACAGTCGAAGGTTGACAACCCGTTAATAGTTGTAGAGCAATTAATTAAGAGGTCGTTGGCTGTGACTCCTTCACACCACCCTTCCTGGGGAAAAAGAAGAAATCAAGACAAGATTGATTTCTACTTTTCCACGACTCTTACAAATATGGGAGTATGAAACCAAAATTTTTTTTTTCTTTTATCATATTGGATTGAACATTGTGGTTATTTCTGGATGTTTACTTTTAGTTAATATTTTAGTATTATTTGTGATATTTACATTAGTATTATATTTTGATTAGTTTATTTTTCATTACAATTTAGTCATTGTTTGGTATCATTTGCGATATTTACATTTTAAAATCTAGTTCTCTCTTTTTTTTTCATTATATGTTTTGCAGTTTTTGGTACATATATTTGTTTTTTTTTCTCTTTTTTTTCAATACAATATTCTCTTTTTTTCGTATTTACTTTAGCTACTATTTGATTATAATGCGTCTTACAATATATATATATATATATATTTTTGTTTCTTAAAAAAAAATTATATTAGATTTCTATACTTAGATCAATGGGTACTATATTTAGTTTAGAATTTATGTTAGATCAACGGGTACTATATCTAGATCAATGGGTACTATATTTAGATCAATGGCCATTGATTTAACTATAATTAGTGATATTTTCTTATAGGTGATATTAGTTCTATTCTTAGATTTACTTTCCAATTATGTTTATATTAGAACATTCGGTTTGACAATATGTATATGTTTCTCTTCTTTTTTTTTTTTTTTTTTTTTTCAAAATACACAAGTTTTGTACAATAATAATAAAAAAGTTTTTGATATATTTTTCTATTTAATGAACAATTAGTCTCTATTTTAATTTAACAATTCCTCAGAATAAACAATTCTTCAAATTACAATAATAGCATATATGTAAATATAAAATGGTTTTAGTCTATTTTTGTGAACAATTAATTTCTTATTTTCACATTGGATTTCACAATTCACTCCTTTTTGTGATAATACTTCATATAATCAACAAGACTAAACTACCTTCATTGAAATCAAGAGTTTTAGCTTTTGCATCAGCATCGTATCTATCCTTCCTAGAAATTTTCTTTTGTATTAAAGTATCCCTAGCGTCTTCATGAGCAATTTGTAGCCTATGTTTAAGGTCTATGACATAGTCCTCGTAGTTGTAAACTGGTTCAACTTTCTTTGTAAGATTGGAAGGCAAGTTACATTGTCTCCCAAATACTAGCTCAAACGGGGTGTATCCTGTTTCTGAATGTACTGAAGTATTGTAACAGAAAACATAGTAGGGCAACCAGTTGTCCCAATCTGTATGTTTCTCATCTACATAATTTCTAAGATAGGCTCCTAAAACCTTATGCGAATTTTCTAGTGCTCCAATACTTTCGTGATGGTACGCGGTGGATTGTAGCTGTTCTATCTTTAATAACTTACACAGATCTTTGAAAACTCTATTTATAAATTCTGTACCCTGGTCAGATGCTAAGGTAGCAGGGACTCCATACTTTAGGATAAAGCCTTCTACAAGTCCTTTAGCTACGGTATTAGCCTCCTTATTTGGCAAAGCAATAGCTTCTGTAAATTTCGTTAGTTCGTCTTGAAGTGTTAAAATGTATTTTGACCCATTTTCTGTCTCGTCAAGAGGTCCAACTAAATCAAGGTATATTTTGTCAAAACATGTTTCTGCTGTTGTAGTAATAGTCATTGGTTGTTTTTTGGGTTGTATATGTTTATTTCGTTGACACATAGGGCAGTGCTTAACGTATGTCGTCACATCGTTTTGCATCCCTGTCCAAAAGTATTTTTTCTTGATGTTACGCAACATGCGATTTATTCCGGCATGTCCACTTGTAGGTAACATATGGTAATCGTGGAGTATAAGTTTTTGTTTTCCAGGGTCCGTTATTTTATTATCAATTATGTGCACTTTTATTTTATTTCCTTTGAATAATTCTTCTACCTTTTTCTTTAATATATATAATTTCTCTTTACGACGGCCGTCTGAGAGTTTACCTAACTCTTCTTTAGTTATATTAATATCTTTAACCTTCCGATGACAACAGTGGTGCTATAGTACCCCAGGCCTTCTTATTTTAACTGTAATTTTGTTTTCGCTTCACTTCTCTTTCTTTCTATCATTCTATGTATTTGTCATTTAATACCTCAGGTCTTAGTTACTGATGAGCAGTCCCCGCTATAGGCTGTAGTTTTTGATACAGAGCGGTTTCCGTATAAACTGGGGTTGTATAGAACCCCATGTTGTTATTCGCGTATGCGAAAATTTGTAGGACATTTTTTTTTCTTCATTGAGTAGGTTAATAAAATGGCATCCACTGGTCGGGAAACTATTGAAAATTATATAAAAAATGTTTTGGAATGAGAGGATGGTGGAATGTAGTCAGGTTCAGACGATGATTGCCCAGATATAACAGATCATCATTCAATACATTCTGAAATGGATGATGACCACTTATAGGTCAATCATCGGATGAAAAAGAGCCGCTTGCAGAAGCATCGAAAAAGCTTTTGAAAGGCAAAAATGTTCATTTGTAGAGTAAACCAAAGGAATTAGGTTTACAACTGACCAAACCTCATATGGAGCGACGTTTAGATCAACATTTTCTCAAAAAATTTCCTGAAGGAATAAAAGGGGTTCTAAGCCCCCCTATGAAGTCCAATGAAGGTGAGCCCCCTTTTAAACTTCAGAGGCAATCACGGTGTGCATTTCGCCCACGAAAACAAGACCTCAAGAGAAAGCTTTCGTGTTATGAATGTCAGTGTTCTGTATGGCCTGAGCACAGAAAAGAAATTCGCAATAATTGCATTTGACCTATTTTTTTTATGTGAATATATATATATATTTTTTATGAATCTCTTTTTTCTGTTTTTGATAAAGCTTATGAGTTGTTTTGTTTCAAAAAAAATTTTAAGTTATCTGTAAAAGTATTTTTTTTTTTTAATTTAATCCTGGCTGGGGTGTTATACCACCCCTGTTGTTATTTACGTATATTTTAAATGTGTTGTTATCGGAAGGTTAATTGATAGAGGTCCGCAAATTGTACGCACGTCCCTCAACAACATTTTGTCAAATGATGCCGATCGAGCAATAGTGCTATTTTTGGATTCCTCTTCATTATTTAATAATGGTTCACCGTTATTTTGCACGTCCCTCAACAACATTTTGTCAAATGATGCCGATCGGGCAGTAGTGCTTTTTCTGGATTCCCTTTTATTATTTAAAAATGGTTCTTAGATAGTTTGCACGTCCCTCAACAACATTTTGTCAAATGATGCTGATCGGGTAATAGTGCTTATCTTTGACCTATTTAATATCAAACAATTATTCCCTGGAATGTATCCTAAAATGAGGTTTGGACTTATAACTCTGGTACCTTTTAATAAACTGTAATCTTTGTCTTCATCTTTGAAGCTATTTAATATTTTCAACTCGACTATTTTTAGCCCCTTTTCTGGCGGCTTAAGAAGCTCACTTATGATTTTTTCTTTCTCTAATTTACTTGTTGTTGGGTTTTCTTCTTCTAAATTTGAGTTTCTAGCTTGTGCTCTTGTTGTGACACACACAAATAAATTCTGTAAGTCCTCTGACTTTAGTTGTATTCTACTTAGTGCATCCGCAGTGCAGTTGTCTTTGCCTTGTGAATACTCCACAGTAAAGTTATATTCCTCTAATATTAGCCTTAATTTAGTTAATCTACTTGAAGGTTCTTTTAGTGAGAACAGATATACTAGTGGTCTATGGTCTGTTAGTATTTTGAAACGTCTTCCGAAAAGATACGGTCTGAAATGTTTTACTGCCCATACTATAGCGAGCAATTCTTTTTCTATAGTACTATAGTTCTTTTCGGCTTTATTTAACGATTTACTTGCGTATGCGATGGGTTTATCATCAAAATTTGATATAACAGCACCTAAGGCAAATCCAGAGGCGTCTGTTCGGAGTATGAATTCTTTTTCAAAATTTGGAAACTGTAAAATATTTGGGCTTATTAGGAATTCTTTTAGCAAATTAAATGAAGTATTGCAATCTTCGGAAAATTTAAATTCTACGTTCTTTCTTAATAAACGGTTTAAAGGAATTGCTAGTGTTGCAAAATTTGGTATGAACTTTCTATAGTAGTTAGCAAATGCTACAAATCTCCTTACTTCGTCTGCATTTTGTGGGATTGGATAATTCTTCATTACTATGGATTTTGATGGATCTGGTATAATACCTTTGTCTGATATTATATGACCTAGATATAAAACTTCTTTTCTAAGGAAAGCACATTTACTTGGATGTAGTTTGAGATTTACTTCTCTCAGTCTTTCGAATACTTCAATTAAATTTTTATTGTGGTCTTCTAGATTTTTCCCGAATACTATAAGGTCGTCAAGATACACAAAACATTTTGAACACGTTAGACCGGACATTGCTATAGACATCATTCTTGAGAATGTACTAGGTGATATCTTCAAACCCATTGGCAGTCGTTTTAATTGATAATGAACGTTTTCAGTGGAGAACGCTGTGTATAGCCTACTTTCTTTTTCTAATTTCATCTGGTAGTATCCTTGGCTTAAATCTATAGAGGAGAAATAAGTTGCACCTCCTACCATATCGAATATGTCAGTTATGTTAGGCAATGGAAATTTATCATCTTCGATGACGTCATTAACTTTTCTATAATCAATTACTAATCGGAATTTTTGCATTCCTGTTACTGGGTCTTTCTTTTTGGGCACTACAAGAATAGGTGAGTTCCATGCTGATACCGATGGTTCAATAATGTCGTTTTTAATCATCTTCTCTACTTCGTTTTGTATGTCATTTTTCTGTGAATGAGGTAATCTATATGGTTTAGTATACTTCGCCGTTGCTCCTACTTTAAGTGATATTTGGGCTTGACCTATATGTGTGTATGTTAGTTTATCGTTTTCTAAATGGAAAATATCTTGAAATTTAGTGCAAATAGCTTTAAGTTCTGATGCTTCTTCTGGGTTTAAAGTGTCAAAATTAATTTGTGAAAGTAATTGTTGTGTTCGTTTCGTTTTGGAATTTGTTGTCTGTTCATATGCCAGAATGTGGTACTCTGAAAGAGCTTTGGAGTCTGGTTCTACCCATTTTAATTTCACTTCTTCCTGTCGAGTGTTATTTTTTCCGTCCTTTATCCTAGATATGGAACCGGCCATGAATACTCCTTCGCAAACTTCTTTGGAGTCAAAAATTCTTGTGTCCGTATGTTTACTGTTCAACCAATAGGTGGCTTCAGATCTGGGTGCTATTGTTAATGAGTTAAGTTTATTTTGACTTGCTATAGGTAAAGAAATTTGACTATTGTTTAGAGATAATTTTAAAATGAAATGTTCTAGGTCAATTATAGCTCAAAAATCTGTAAGGAAGTTAGCACCAATAATGCCATCAACGGGCACGGGAAATGAATCTCTTACTACGTGAAAAGGATAGTCCGTTAATTGCTGTCCCATTAACAGTGTATTTTTGCAAGTTCCTATTGTTGTTAATTCTCCAGAAATACCTACTACTGTTGTTTTATTTAATGTGTTTATTAGCATGTTCTTGTCTAATGCTTGTTCTTTTATGGTGCAAATGGATGCGCCTGTATCTAGCAAAAATTTTGTATTCTTATTATTAGTATTGAAAACTACATATAGGCCGTTTATTATGCCCCCTGTACATATTGTAACGTGCGCTTAGTTCGCAAAATTAAAACTCTACCTTTCAATTTAATTCTACCACTTTATTCAGTATCTACTTTCGATATACACTTTATTTGAACTCAACTCGACTTTTGGACTATCACTTGTATTTACTCTTCACTTTATCACTCTATAAACAAGACTGCCCACTGGTTGCCTCGGGCGGGCTATTTATATCGAATGACATGCCATCTAGAACTCTCCAGTAACTTCTACATTGTCGCCACATTTGCTGTCAAGCATCTCTATACTCACACACACTGGTTTACAAGCAACGCCTGTCATTTATACCATTCTATTAAAGTGTTGCCAGTTGTGTTTTCGGTTGAACGTTTTTCGATTGGTATAAAATGTTGGGTTCACGTTACACTGCCCCCTCCTTAGGATTGTTCGTCCCGAATAATTCCATCTGCAGCCTCGCCACTATATCGATGCAGCCTGTCACAATGAACTACTTTTAACTTGCCTCTTAGTCCTCTTTGGATGCGGTAAACCACGTCGTTAATCCTCGTGACAACAGTATAAGGACCTTCCCAGTTTTGCTGCAGTTTCGGTGACAATCCCTTTTGACGATGAGGATTATAAAGCCACACACGATCTCCTGCTTGGAATCCTGACGTTGTCGCTTTTGTGTCGTACCGTGTCTTCATCCGGTCGCTGTAGGTTTTCATCCGTTCCCTTGTTCTTTTATGGATGTCAGCGAGTCTCTCCTTGAGGTCGTCCACATACTCGTTTGTGTCCTGTGGCTCCTCTGTGGGGCATCCAAATTTTAGTTCGCTGGGCAGCCGCATGGTTTTCCCGAACAGGATGTCAGATGGTGTTTGTCCTGTCGAGCTATGTACTGCACTTCTATAGGCCATCAGGAATAGCGGTACGTGCCTATCCCAGTCTCTTTGGTAGTCGCCTACGACTTTGGTGAGGTGTTCTTTCAAGGTCCGGTTGAATCTTTCAACCATTCCATCAGATTGTGGATGAAGCGCTGTGGTTCTCGTCTTCTTAATGCCAAGTAGTCCGCACACTCCTTGGAAGATGTTTGACTCAAAGTTCCTCCCTTGGTCGGAATGGAGTTCCATAGGCACGCCAAACCTACTCACCCAGTTAAACACAATCTGGTCGACCACCGTTTTGGCTTCTTGATTTGGGATGGCATACGCCTCAGGCCACTTGCTAAAATAGTCCATTACAACCAGAATGTATTTGTTTCCAGCGTTGGTCTCTGGAAAAGGCCCAGCCACATCTACTGCAATCCTCTCAAAAGGCGATCCAACGTTGTACTGATGCATCTTACCTTGAATCTTCCTACCAGGTCCTTTGGTTGCAGCACACTTGTCACATGTTCGGCACCACTTCTCCACGTCATCTCTAGCATGTAACCAGTAGAACCGATGTCGCACCTTCTCCAGTGTTTTGTTTACTCCGAGGTGGCCTCCAGAAGGTCCGTCGTGCATCTCCCGAAGAACTTCACTGACTTTCGATTGCGGTACGATCAGTTGCATCACATATGACTTACCGTCAGCGGTTTCCCATCTTCGCTTGAGGACGCCTTCTTGCACATATAGTGAGTCCCACTGTGCCCAATAGGCTTTGAGAACTGGACTCCTGTCAGAAATGTCTCCCCATTCCGGTTTCTCTTCATTTTCTTTCCATGCCAGAATGGGTTCGATATCTGGATCCTCCTGTTGAGCAGTCCTCACTTCCTCATTGCTCCATCCGCTTATGGGGTCAGCTCTTAGTCGCTGAGTGGTAATGATTTCTTTGTCTTCTTGCCGCCTGCAATGCTTGCAATCCACTTTGCAAGGTCTTCGGGATAATGCATCGGCGTTTGAGTGCAGCTTTCCTCTGCGGTGTTGGATCTGGTAGTCATAGATCTGCAATCTTTCTATCCACCTTGCGACTTGACCTTCTGGATTTTTGAAGCTCAACAGCCAGCTCAGAGCACCGTGGTCTGTCCGCAGAAGGAATTTCTGTCCATAGATGTACTTATGGAAGTGCTTTGTTGCCAAGATAAGAGCTAGTAGTTCCCTTCTGGTCACGCAGTAGTTTCTTTCGGGTTTCGATAGGACCTTGCTGTAGTATGCCACCACTTTCTCCTCGCCATCATGCACTTGGGATAGTACCGCCCCGATTCCAACGTTGCTTGCATCTGCGTCGACGATGAATGTTTTGTCAGGTGTTGGATGTGCCAGCACTGGAGCATTACAGAGGCGGTATTTGAGTTCCTGGAAAGATTTCTCACACTCACCTGACCATTTAAACTGCTTCCCCTTTTCGGTGAGCTGATGCAAACTCTTTGCAACTCCAGCAAAGTTCTTAACGAAACGTCGGTAGTATGTGGCAAGTCCCAGAAAGCTTCGGAGTTGATGTTTGTCCTGTGGTGTTGGCCAATTTTTGACGGAGTCAACTTTTTCAGGATCAGTCTTTACTCCTTGGGATGAGATGATGTGTCCCAAATACTTGACTTCGGTTTTGAAAAGTGCAAATTTTTCTGGATTCAGTTTAAGGTTAGCCTCTCGAAGTCTCTGAAACACGGATTTAAGGTTCTTACAATGTTGGTCAAATGTTTTCCCGTAAACAATGACATCGTCCAAGTAGACTAGGCAAGCTTTCCACGTCAGTCCTTGAAGAACGCACTCCATCAAACGCTCGAATGTTGCCGGAGCGTTACATAACCCAAACGGCATAACTTTAAACTGCCAGAGCCCATTACCTGTAGAAAACGCCGTCTTTTCCCGATCATCAGGGTGGATGTCAACTTGCCAATATCCGCTCTTCAAGTCCAGCGTCGAGAACCACTGCGCTCCCTCCATGGCATCCAGGGTATCACTGATTCTCGGCAGGGGATAGCTGTCCTTCTTAGTTACATCATTCAGCCTTCGGTAGTCCACACAAAAACGAGTGCTTCCGTCTTTCTTTTTCACTAGCACCACTGGTGACGCCCAAGGACTTTTGGAATTTTCGATAAGACCGTCCTTTTTCATTGCTGTTATCATTTCCTCAACCTCGCCTTGTTTGGCCAGTGGAAGACGTCTTGCAGGTTGACGAATCGGTCTTGCATCTCCTGTGTTGATGCGATGCTGCACCAACTGTGTCCTACCATATTGCCCCTTTTGCGATGCGAAGATATCAGTGAACTCTTGTAGGAGACTTTCAGCCATCCTTGTTTGTAGGTGATCAAGGTTGGATGAATTCAGTATTTTAGCTCTGATGGTTTCGAGCTCCTCCGCAGTTATAGGTTTTCTCGGAGCTTCGTCTGTGATCTTCGTAATTGCTGCAACCGATTCGCAACGTCCAATGACTTCTCCTTTCTTCAACCTTACATCGTACGGTCTGGTGTTTAGTAATCGTACGGGGACCATTTTGTTCTTCGGTGCTACCAGTGTTTTCCCAATGATGACGCTTTGGGAGGAACACTCTGGGTCTGGTTCCACCATGAGGTATCGAAGGCTTCCAAACTCACCTTCCAGTTTTGTCCAAACGAACACTTCAGAAGAAGGAGGCAGAATAAGATCTTCCCTGATGACAGTTCTCAGTGTCGACGTACTTTCGTTCGAATAAGTCATTGGAAGTTCCTTATTTTGGTACTTCAAAACCTGATTACCGATGTCCAAAATAACTCCGTGCTGTTTCATAAAGTCGATTCCAATGATGCACTCGTCACATATATCTGCCACCAGAAATTGATGAGTAAACACTAGGTCGGCCAGTCGGATCTTAAGACACACTTCTCCATATACTCTTGCTGCTTCTCCCGTTGCGGTTCTTAGACGGTAGCTATTGGTGTTATGAAGCCACGTCGTCTTTACCAGGTCTCGACGTACTATGGAGGCTGTGGCACCGGTGTCGATGGTAGCCACATGTTTGTTCCCGTTAATAGTAGTCTCCACAGTCAGACTTTTGTTGTCTCGTTTGGTCTGAGAGACCTGGATGGTGGTTCTGGGGCCATCGATACAAGAAACCAGCCTCTGCCCCTCGAAGTTGGTTCTTCCTCGTTTCCCTGATGGGAAACGGGCTGATAGGCAACGCTGGTGTTGTTGTTACCTTGCTCTGGGTTGGATCTCTTGCTTCCACAATGTTGACAACCTGCTTTGTTTGGTGGTAGTCGGCATTGACGCTGTAAGTGCCCGGTCTTGTTGCAGTTCCAACATCTTGCTAGTCCGCTCCGGTTCTTTTGTATTTCAGCTCTTTGGCACGAGCATTCTTCGACTATGGCTTCTCTAAGTCGATGTACTCCATGAGAAGCCTGTTCTGCTGCTTCAATTGTCAATGCGAATGCTAAGGTTTCAGAAAGAGTACGTGTTCTAGCAGTTCGCACAGACCTCTGAAGATGTATATCGGAAATGGCACGAACGAAGGACTCAACAGCTAGCTGGTTGATGATTTCTTCTCCAGCATCCGGGTATGCCAGGTGAACCAGTCTTTCGACGTCTGCTTGGAGCTGCTGTAGACTTTCACCCCTTTTCTGGACTCTGTTATTGAGTTGGACTCGGAAGACTTCTTTCAAGTGGCTATCTCCAAAGCGTTTATCTATAGCTGCCACGAGAGAACAGAAATCGCCGCTCTTACCAGCTGGAACTGTTTGAAGTAATTCAGCTGCTGGTCCTCTAAGAGCAAGAGTCAGTGCAATGTACTTGTCTTCGTCATCCCAGCCATTTGTTGTCGCGGCTGCCTCAAATTGTCTCTTATAGACTGGCCAAGAAGACTGTCCATCAAATGTTGGGGGTTTCATCTCCTTTTTCCTTGCAAACTCTCCAGCAGATTCTCGAATTTTCATTTTCCGGATCTGGTCTAATTCCTTGGACAGAAGAGAGAACTGGTTATCGCATCGGCTTTCCAAACGATTCTCTACAACAGAAAGCTGTTTTTCCACACCTTCAACTCGTTCGTCAAGGGCACATACATTTTTCTCAATGTTGCCCAATTTGCCTTCTAGAATGCTTTTCTGGCCTTCCAAAACATTCTGTTGCGCCTCGAGTCTTTCGAGAATGTTCTGTTGTTCTTTCTTTTGTTCGTTTCGTTGTTCTTCAATCAGCTTCTTTTGCTCGTTTCGTTGCTCTTCCAGATTCTTTTGTTGTACTTCGAGTCGTTCGAGAACATTCTG
The DNA here is from genome assembly GCA_914767635.1 of Melanostoma mellinum. NCBI lineage: Eukaryota > Metazoa > Arthropoda > Insecta > Diptera > Syrphidae > Melanostoma > Melanostoma mellinum. Next base: position 108,680,358 of record OU612058.1, read on the forward strand.
TTGTTCCTTCTTTTGCTCGTTTCGTTGTGCTTCAAGTTGTTCGAGAACATTCTGCTGTTCCTTCTTTTGCTCGTTTCGTTGTTCTAACAAAAGTTTCATCATACTAGAAAAATCTACATTTTCACTTACTTCCTCTTCTTCCACTTCTGTTTCAAAAACAAAAGTGTTTACGTCTTCCCCTTGCTGTTCCAAATAGTTACGCAAGCGCAGGACGAGCTCATTTTTCGATCCCGCTCTAGAAAGATTTCGCTGACCTAACTCACTTTTAAGCTCAATGCAAGTGAGCTCTTCTAACAACTTACCCATTTTCACTGTATATAATTATTATTTTCTTTTTACTTTTTTTTTTTTTTTTTTTACACTTTACTAGTCAAATAAGTTTTATTTACACTTCTGACACCAATGTAACGTGCGCTTAGTTCGCAAAAATAAAACTCTACCTTTCAATTTAATTCTACCACTTTATTCAGTATCTTCTTTCGATATACACTTTATTTGAACTCAACTCGACTTTTGGACTATCACTTGTATTTACTCTTCACTCTATCACTCTATAAACAAGACTGCCCTCTGGTTGCCTCGGGCGGGCTATTTATATCGAATGACATGCCATCTAGAACTCTCCAGTAACTTCTACATTGTCGCCACATTTGCTGTCAAGCATCTCTATACTCACACACACTGGTTTACAAGCAACGCCTGTCATTTATACCATTCCATTAAAGTGTTGCCAGTTGTGTTTTCGGTTGAACGTTTTTCGATTGGTATAAAATGTTGGGTTCACGTTACAATATTATATGTTCTATTGGGCTTTAATAATCCCCCCCGATAGGTCGGCTCCCCCCTCGGTGGGTACTTCGTTTCCCTCATTTAAAATATAGGCTGATTCTCTATGTGTGCTACGTCTTATTCTGTTATCATTAGGGTCGCTTTGATTGTTACCTTGTCTGTTATTTCTGGGATGAAAATTATTTTGGTTGTTGTTTATTCTACCTCCGTTGTTATTGTTATTATGTCTATTAACGCTATTCTGTTGAATTGGGTAGCGAGTCTGTGTTGAGCTAAATCTTGATTGATTTTGGGAAGAAAAATTGTTGGATCTTGGAAAATTTCGCGGGTAATTATTATTACTAAAATTATTTTGCCTTATTGGGTTCCGGTTTCTATTGTCGTTATTGTGGTAAGCAGGTCGGTTGTAGTTGGGTCGATAGTTATTTCGGAAATTTTGCGCATTATGGTTAGGATTCGGATTGTAGCTATTATTTGCATAACGGATTGTTTCTGTAGCTCCTGCAGGGTTCGGAGCTAACTCCAACAAGTGGGAGATAGCCTCCTGCATTTTGACGTGTCGGGCGCTATCGAGAATAATTTTGTATCTTTCATTAACCCCTTGCTTTAAGAAAGCTAAACCTCTGCGTTCGTTTGCTAAAGTCAGCGTTTCCCTAGCTTGTTCCCCTTGAATGCTAATTTCTAATTCTGTCATTTTTGCTATAAGATCTTCCACTTCTGATACGAATTCTCGCATCGGCCTATTTTTTTAATTTTGAATTTATGCTTTCAATGGTTTCCCTACCTCCACATTTTTCTGTTATGTTGGCTTTTAATTGTTCTAAGTTTTCAGGTTTGAGTGAGCCTAGTTCTGTTAACGCCTTACCCTGTATTTTGCACTTTAATAAAAATTTAATAAGAATAGGTTTTGACGTGTCGTTAAGGGTGTCATGGTAAAACTCGATGCTATTTAAAAAATCCCTAATATTTTCTGTTCGTTTGTTGACTGTTTCGCAGTTAAGTACTGGCAACTTTTGTGCCTTGCTGTAGTCAAAGTTTGTCATTTTGTCTATTGTTTTATTGTTTGGTGAACTAGCTGAAGGTTTATTTTCTTTGTCTGAATTACTTCCTACTTCTTCTGTGGCTGGTTTTTTGGATTCTACCTCTGATTCTGGTTCTGAATATACTTCTTGAATGTTTTGATTAACAATAGTTTTAGACAACTCTTTGTATTCATTGGCTTTAGTGGTTAAGTGCGTTAAATATTCGTGTTCCTCTTTTGTGGTGTCGTTTATGTTACAAAGTGTGAATTCTTTGATGAAGACATCAAATAAATCAGAGATTTCAGTTAGCTTTAAATTCGCTCCTTTTGGTTTTCTCTTCCGATTCGGACTTTTTTTTTAAATTTTCATATAAATTTTTCAAATTCGCTAAAGCTTCTTCTAGTGGTTTAAAGTCCATTAAGAATTTTATGTACGTTCAACCCGATATCAATGAGCAGAAAAAGGAGTGAAAAGGAAAATGTTTGGAAATTTGTGTTTTGTTTTTTTTTTTTTAATTTTTTTTTTGTTTATTTATTCTATTTTATACAGACATTCTCCGCCTTGAAACATTGCTTTGCACTATTTGCTGCCTAACATTTGACCTGAACTTATTCTTTATAGTGCAGTCAATGAAGCGAAAAATAGGGCCTTACCTCCGAATTTTTTTACTGTGAACCGATTTGCATGAAATTTTGGAATTAGGCATCTTACCCTTAACTTCAAAAGTGAAAATGATTTGAACACCGCCACCACCCTGGGGGTGGTTGCCACCCTTTTTCGGGGGCGAATTTTTTTTTTCAAAATAACCTCGGATATCGATAAAAGGCTTAATTTTAAGCAAAAAACCAAATATAAAGTTTTTTATTAAGTCCTTTTCGAGTAATTGGCAATTGAAAATTCGCAATTTTTTCACGTTTTTCATCTATTTATTGCAAATATCTCAAAAACTATACGTTTTATCGAAAATTTTATAAAAAACAAATATGTAGCAGGTAAAACAATGAACAATTTGGTGTTTTATAAAGTATTTTAAGAACAATATTAAGCTAGATATAAAAGATCAAAGCCATTTTTTATTTTGTCTGAAATTTAATCGTTGTGGTCAATGCCATTTAGCGGCGAGCAGATGCATTTTATGCATTCTAATACAAGAGGATGTTTTGTAGTGCTTGAAATAAGCTTTAAAATGAGCACTATTTAAAGTCTTTTGCACGAAAAATAAGTGAGCTGTAGTGCAAATAAAGAGAGCATCTAATGTTTTTTTCTTTTAAATCGAGTCCACGATCACTATTGACATTTTATTTGAAAATTCATTCCCTATTTATACAAATTTATTAAGCTCCATTTCTGGTTATCGAACCATCGACCACACTTCGATATCCGATTAAAACGCTTCATCATCACATTCTTTTGGGTGAGCGCCAATGACCTATATCATAAACAAATGCTCATACCCAAAGACTATTGCTGTGACATAAGCAGCGCGCATGCAGTCAAAGCAATTTGATCCCTTATTACCTCTGTCGGCTGGCAGTGGCCTGCCGTTGGGAATCATATTGTTTTGAGTACAATGCACTCTATGGATACACAAGCAAGTCAAGTGTTATGCATTTCTATGCAATGCAACTGAATGTGAGAGGATCGGATATCGAGGCACAGTCGAAGGTTGACAACCCGTTAATAGTTGTAGAGCAATTAATTAAGAGGTCGTTGGCTGTGACTCCTTCACAGTGTGCTATTGAGATGAAGAAAGGTAGTGTTAAACTAGATAAACTGTTAATAGCCCTGACTTGACTGCCCATCGAACTGTCATGACAAAGACGGTCTTACAACCCTGACCAAACTGTCAATGCAGATTTTCATCACCACGCGCCTTTTTTTGCTCAACCATTTTCTTTTCTTTGCCAAGCCTTGTACAAACTAGTTCGATTACTTTAAATAATTTATCTTTCGCTCATCAAGCTGGTTAACACTATAGAATTTACTAAAAGTATGTATTAGATACTCTACTAACTTAATCTAATGTATTAATTTCTTATTCCTAGGAATTTTGTAATAAAAACAGACAAATAATTGCTAATTGGCATGTGTCGCGTTTCTTATTCACGGATTCTGAAGTCGTTGCCCAAGGAAAGGCAACATTTTATAAAATTCTTTTACCAGCTGGATGCAAAATGCAACAAACGCCAGCAGCGTTTATAGCCACGAAATCATTAGGAAGATCCCCGCCGCCGCCTAACACAGGCGAACCTGAAAAATCAAGTGTGAGACAACATGATACACGCGAATACAACTGCAAAGCTTGCAATGCATCAGACTCAGTGGACAATATGGTACTTTGCGATAACCAAAACTGCGGATCCTGGTTTCATTACGGTTGTGTCGGCGTGAGTAGTTTTATCGTAAATCAACCCTGGAAGTGTGCGATCTGTACGCAAGAAGAGGTTGATGTTCGGCCAGCTACCTCAGTCGCTACCTACGCCCCGCTGATGGAAAGACCACCAGCTACGTCACAGCGTTCAGCGTCTTCTAGAACATCAAGTGCTAGACGACTACAACTGGAACTGAAGAAACTTGAGGAAGAAAGGCAACTGGAACAAGAACGCCAAAAACGTGATCAAGAGTACCTCAACAAGAAGTACCGCATCTTATCGTTAATTGAGGATGCCCAATCCGACTCCGAGGCAGAAGAGCCGCAAGCATCTGAGGCTGCTAGAATGCGAACAAACGCGTGGATCACAAATGCAAATCAGACATCCAAGCCGCCGGACGAAGGCACATGCGTCAACCATAACCTAACAAACCCAATCGCTAATGCAATGGCAGTGAGTACAATGCAGTCTATGAGCGCATCGGAAAATAAATTGCAACCGCAAGCACAACATGAAAAAGGGCAAGTAATGAACGCGTGTGATCACCAACTACATGCGATGGGAAATTCGACCGGGGCCCCGGATGGAAATCAATTTGTGTACGTGTCACAACAGCAGCACCCACAAGCGCCAAGAGGAATACAACCACACCAGCAGCCACATCCATCTATTCAAGCTCCTGATCACCGCCAACAACCACAGTCAAATCGACCACTGCAGTACGCTCCGTCACCTACCACCTGGTTTGAACCAGGAAACCGAGTTTTAACTAGGAACCAGCTAGCTGCCAGGCACTCATTTTCCAAAGATCTGCAGAATTTCAGTGGTGAGCCAGACGAGTGGCCTCCTTTTATTTCAAGTTTTGAACGATCCTCAGAGCTATGCGGTTTCTCTAATGACGAAAACTTAATACGACTACAGCGTGCACTAAAGGGAAAGGCTCTGGAATCTGTGAAGAGCATGCTTACTCAGCCAAATTGTGTTCCCCGTGTTATATCAACACTAAGAATGCTGTACGGTCGGCCAGAACTGATCATACACACTCTACTTAAGAAAGTTCAATCCACTCCGCCGCCAACAGCCGACAAATTAGAGAGTATCGTCAGTTTAGCGATCGTCGTTCAAAACTTATGCGCCACCATAGAAGCCTCACATCTCGAAACGCACCTAAACAACCCAACTCTGCTGCAGGAGCTCGTGGATAAGCTGCCACTTGCAATCCGCCTTAACTGGGAACTGCATACGCAGACCCTGCTTGAAGTTCCGCGTACACTCTTTCACTTCAGCTCATGGCTGTACCAGATGGCAGTAGCAGCAAACAGTGTTGTTATACCGAGCTCGTTAAACGATAAGAGAAGCAATCGAAACTCAAAGGAAAAGGGATTCCTTAACGCTCACTACGCAGAAGTTGAAGAAGAGGAAAGCTATATCACCGGGGCAATAAGACGTAAATGCTGCATCTGCGGTGTAAAGTGCCCATCCGTATCAAAGTGTAAAAAGTTCGAGCAGTTAAGCCACCATTCAAAGTGGGCAATAGTACGAGAAAAACGTCTATGTCGATGCTGCCTGAACAAACACGGAAGACAGAGATGTACAGCGGCATCAGCCTGTGGAAAAAATAAGTGCACGTTCAAACACCACCGCATGCTTCACAACGACGAAAAGGATAAGGCTCAGCAGAAGGAGGCTGCGAGTCAACAAGAGACCGAAGGCATATCAGCCCACCACGACAACCGCTACTCGAATTCTGAATCGGTTCTGTTTCGTGTAGTACCCGTGACGCTCTATGGTAACAACTCAGAGGTAAAAATATTAGCGTTCCTGGACGAAGGCTCCTCACTGACGTTGCTGGACGAAGATGTGGCCAAGAAACTTAATGTCAATGGGCGCGCTTGTCCATTACGCCTAAAATGGACTGCAAACAAGCACCAACACGAAGACAACTCTAAGGTCATGGACATCAAGATATCAGGCAGCCGCTCACAAAGCAAGCAGTACATACTGGGCAAAGTTCATACCGTCAAAAGCCTCCAACTACCCGAGCAGTCACGAGACTACCAGAAACTACAGGAAAGGTTTAGTCATTTGAGAGGGTTGCCAGTAAGCTCATTCGCGAGTCAAAGGCCTCAGCTGCTCATAGGCATAGATAACTGGAAGCTTGGGCTGCCTCTGAAATTGAAAGAAGGAAACTCTGGTGAACCCGTTGCTACAAAGACCCGTATTGGCTGGGCTATTCACGGCTGCTGCAACAACACACTACAGGAAGTGAAGGTGGCCCATTCATGCAACACTCATACCTGTGAATGCGACCAATACCACGATGAAGAACTTACCGAGTTAGTGAAGCAGTTCATTTACAATGATTGTCTCGAGGCCTCAAGACCAGTGGACCTGCTGATTCCCGTTGAAGAAAAGCGCGCACTATCACTGCTAAAGGAGCGCACCCTTTGGAAGGGAAACCATTTCGAAACAGGCCTGTTGTGGAGAAGTGAAGACATCGAGCTGCCAGACAGCCTTCCCATGGCACTCAAGCGTTTCGACTATCTACAAAGGCGGATGAAGCAAAATCCCGAACTGGCCAGGGCACTACAAAATAAAATGAAGGATTACTTAGCCAAAGGTTACGCACGCAAGCTCACCCCACAAGAAACCGAAAGAAGATCTCATCGTACGTGGTACCTCCCGACCTTTCCAGTGACGAACCCCAATAAGCCCTTGAAAAATTAGAATTGTTTGGGACGCAGCGGCGAAGGTCCAAGGCATGTCTCTAAATTCAGCTTTAGTTAGGGGTCCAGATCAGCTGGTAAGTCTTGTGTCAGTTCTATATAAATTTAGAGAAAAAGCCATAGCCATTTGTGGGGACATCATAGAGATGTTCCACCAAGTGAAAATCAGGGCCGAAGATCAGGACTCTCAACGCTTCCTCTGGTGTGACGAAGCAGACCAACATCCTGTTACTTTCGCCATGACCGTTATGACCTTTGGCGCAACTTGTTCTCCCACTTGTGCGCAATATATCATGAACGAAAACGCGAGGCAGTTTGCGGAGACATATCCAGCGGCGGTTGGAGCAATCTTGAACAACCACTATGTCGACGATCTGCTTGTGAGCGTCGATACACCTCAAGAGGCTGTGCAGCTCGCCGAAAATATCTACTTTATCCACAGTCAAGGCGGATTCTGTATTCGAAACTGGATATCTAACTCCGCAAAGGTTGTAGAGGCCCTTCGATCAAAAAATCCCGACGTGCTGAACCTTAATATGGATGCCGCATCTCAAATGAGGACCTAGCCGAAGTCTCTCTGACTTGGGCAAAAACACGAGTGGCCCCTTAAAAAACTTATCAATACCCAGATTGGAACTGCAAGCTGCCATGCTTGGGGCACGCCTTTCTTAATCCATCACTCAATCACACTCCATCGTCCTCACCAAAAAGTTCTTCTGGTCTGACTCCAAAAACGTCTTGTCATGGCTTCGCTCGGACCACAGGCGATACAAGCAATTCGTTGCATTCCGAGTCAGCGAGATAATAAGTCTTTCAGATGTGTCAGAGTGGCGGTGGCTTCCCTCAAAACTGAACGTAGCAGACGATGCAACAAAATGGAGCAAAAACTCCGATTTCAGTCCCGCAAGTCGATGGCTTAACGGCCCAGCCTTCCTGCTTTCACCTGCAGAAATGTGGCCAAATGAAAAAGAACCTCCAGGTGCCACCCAAGAAGAACTTAAAGGTCAGTTTGTTGGGTCTCACTTTGAGTGCCGCCAAAGTATATTCGTGTGGACGCGATTCTCGAATTGGACCAAGTTGCTTCGTAGCGCTGCAATGTTTATTCGCTGCGCCAACAAATGGACTGCAAGGATCCGACTAAAAAAATATGTACCGATCCAGTGCGACAACAAGCGAATCGCAAGGGTCAAGCCAAACGTGGGAGAAGCTAAAATTCCCGTAGAACTCCAGGCTACAAATGACACAGCGGTTGCCTTCGGAACCCTTACCCAGACAGAACTGCAGTCTGCAGAGAGGCTACTGCTTAAGGAGGCCCAGCTCGATACATACGAAGATGAAATACACCAACTGTCAAGAAATCAAGCGGTGAGTAAATCAAGCTCAATATACAAACTTTGCCCCTTCCTAGACGAGAATAAACTAATACGTCTCAACGGGAGAATAAACCTCTCAAAAGATGCCAGCGATGGTCTAAAGCGCCCTATCCTCCTCCCGGGTAGCCACTAAATAACCAAACTCATTGTTCTCGATTTCCATGTCCGATATAAACATCTTAACCACGAAACTGTCCAGAACGAGATCCGGCAACTATTTCATGTCGCAAGCCTAAGAAGGATAATCATCTCCGTCCGAAGTTCCTGCCAAATGTGTAAAAATTTGAGGGCACAGCCGCAACCTCCAATTATGGCTCAACATCCAACAGCCCGACTGGCGTCCTTTAGTCGGCCTTTCTCATTTGTAGGCGTGGACTACTTTGGCCCCCTGACTGTTACTGTTCTAAGAAGAACTGAAAAGCGATGGGGCGTCTTATTAACCTGCCTAACAACTAGTGCAGTTCATATTGAAGTTGCTCACTCCCTTTTTACCGACTCCTGTATACTAGCACTTCGAAACTTCATGGCAAGAAGAGGGACCCCACTAGAACTACACTGTGACAACGGGACCAACTTTCGAGGAGCTGATCGTGAACTAAGAGAAGCCTACGAGAACGTCAATAAAGAGAAACTAATGGAAACCTTCACCTCGACTTCGACGAAATGGGTGTTTATTCCCCCAGGGTCACCGCATATGGGAGGTAGCTGGGAGAGGCTAGTGAGATCCATCAAAACAACCCTGGCGAAAACTCTACACACCCGAAATCCTTCCGATGAGCTGCTGCGGAGTTCCTTAATCGAAGTGGAAAACGTCATCAATTCACGTCCACTAACGTATATCCCAATTAACAACGAGAACGAAGATGACCTTACACCGAAACATTTCCTGCTCGGTTCATCTAGTCACTAGATGAACCGAGCCACTAGATTCTAGTGGAATGAAACCCTTAGCAAAATTTTGTGACGACAGGACTGTTGTTAGGAAAAACTACATGGCAAGTCAACAATATGCTGATATTTTCTGGAGGCGGTGGGTGAACGAATATCTCCCAACCATTTCAAGGAGGTCAAAATGGTTTACACCAGCTAAGCCGATCGAGGTTGGAAACATTGTCGTCGTCGTTGATCCTAGCCACCCAAGGAACCTCTGGCCAAAGGGGAAAGTCATTGCAACGCGACGCTCTGAAGATGGACAGGTACGAAGCCCAACGGTCCTTACCAGCTCTGGCGCCTTCGAGCGACCCACCGTCCGATTGGCTGTCCTTGACGTCAGCGGTACAGATGAGGTAAAGCCTACTGATCCAGAAGCCATACCGGGAGGGAGTGTTAACAGCCCTGACTTGACAGCCCATCGAACTGTCATGACAAAGACGGTCTAACAACCCTGACCAAACTGTCAATGCAGATTTTCATCACCACGCGCCTTTTTTTGCTCAACCATTTTCTTTTCTTTGCCAAGCCTTGTACAAACTAGTTCGATTACTTTAAATAATTAATCTTTCACTCATCAAGCTGGTTAACACTATAGAATTTACTAAAAGTATGTATTCGTCGTTGCCCAAGGAAAGGCAACATAAACCAATTTATTTAGGTTTTGTCGTTTTAGAACTCTTAAAGTGGTTAATGTATGATTTTCATTATGATTACATGAAACCAAAATTTAGCAATAAAATTCGTTTGAACTATATGGATACAGACTCTTTTATCTATTCCATATTTACAGACGACTTTTATGCTAAGATCTATGATGATGTTATTAATCCTGAGAGATCTAGGTTTGACACTTCTGAGGGTAAATAACATTCATAATTTCCCTTTAAATAATGACAAGGTGATAGGGCTTTTTAAAGATGAAAATAATTCGAGGATCATTACTGATTTCGTAGGACTAAGGGCTAAATTATATTGTTTTGGGATTGATACCGGTGAAGTGACAAAAAAAGCAAAAGGAATAGAAAAATATATTACAAATAATTTAGCATTAAGAGATTATAGAAATTGTTTAATTAAGAAACGAGATGTTTATAGAAATATGTATATATTTTTTTTTTTGCATCTCAGAGACATAAGTTGCACTGGGCTTAGAGCAAGCCCATTTGTACGTACTTATTTACGCTCTTCATCATAAATGCAAGTGTCAGAAGTTAGTAAAATGCCTACACCAGCAAAAGAGAGCGTATAAAGCAGATAAAAACAAAAAAAAATTATAGCTACATAACATAAACAAATTAAACAAGACTAGACTAGATAATATAAAAATTAATACAGATTACAAATTAGATAAAATTTCAAATACAGATAGATTACAAATGAGATAAATAATAGAGAAAAAATCAAGTATGTGAAGCACTGGTTTTGAGCTTTTGTTTCAAACTATTTTTGCTAATGTTAAAATCAATAAGTAAATGATTTGAATTAAATAATCTACTCATGCGGGATATCGGTTTATGCATGCCATAATTGGTTCTGTGATGGGGGCAGTGAATTAACTCTAAATTACGTAAGTGGTGAGATCTTCCGCGGTAATTAAAACCTATGGATGAGAGCAAGTAGGGAGCATCAATATGACCAGCAATTAGTTGATGGATAAATATTAGATCATTATTGTTACGTCTTTGGGAAAGGGTTTGCAAGCTTAAAAGCTGAATACGGTGCTCATACGGAGGCAGATTAAAAGGATCCTCCCAAGGAAGACCCTTCAGAGCAAACCGTATAAATTTATGTTGAACTGCCTCAATATGAGACTTATGAATTTCATACAGTGGAGACCAGACTTGAGATGCATACTCCAGATGAGGGCGAACATAACAGTTATACAAAGATAGTGTTACATAAGGATCATTAAATTCTTTTGCCCATCTTTTTATAAAACCTAGCATAGGGTTTGCTTTCCTTACAATTGAGCTAATGTGCTCATTAAATTCGAGGTTAACATTGAAGTAAACACCAAGGTCTCGAAAACTTGAAACATTACATAATAGATGACCAGGCATCGAATACACAGCTTTACTAGGTTCCCGTTTTTTCGAAAAAGTCTTAGTTTGGCATTTGGAGGGGTTGAGACTAAGGCCATTCTTACTGCACCATATTACAAAACTATCGATATCTTTTTGAAGAAGTGCGCGATCAGTAGCACTCATAATGGATTTAAAAATTTTCATATCGTCTGCGTGAATCAAAATTTTTCTATAAGAAATGCATGAGACCACATCATTGATTGCGACAATGAAAAGTAAAGGTCCAAGGTGACTGCCTTGTGGCACACCCGACAGGGCAATAAAAGTATTCGAAAAGCAGTTACGAAATTTAACTTGATAAGTTCTATTCTGCAGATAGGAACAAATCCATATAATAAACTCAGTGGGAAAACCAAATGCCTTAAGTTTATATAATATAACATCATGAGAAAGTTGATCGAATGCTTTGGAAAAGTCAGTGTAAATACAATCGAGTTCATACCCATTTTCAAGAGAGTTGGAACAATTATGAAAAAAAGATAGCAGGTTGGTAACAGTCGATCTTCTTTGGATGAAACCATGCTGTTGATTGCAAATAATATTTTTTGTGTAAAAAGAGAGGCAGTCACAAACAACTTGTTCAAAGAGCTTAGGAATGCATGAGAGTTTGGAAATGGGTCTATAATTTTTGATATCTATCTTTTCACCCTTTTTAAATACAGGTGTGATAAAGGATTTTTTCCAAAGACTAGGAAATACGCCTGATTTCAATGAGAGCTGGAAGAGATACTGAAGTGGATACGCTATTACAGAACGGCATTTTTTAACAGAATTGGCGGTATACCATCTGGACCAGAAGAAAAATCATCATGAAGAGATGATAAATACTGTAAAATCTTATCTATGTTAGTAGGTATATTATTAAAATTTACTTGAGAGCAGTTGCGTAAATACGAAAAGTAATTTACGTCAATATTTACGGGGGTATCACTGAAAGAGCTTCGAAAATGAGTCGCGAAGGCATTGCAGATATCGGCAGTATCCTTTAGAGTAGTATCACCGTGAACAAAATTTGCAGGATAACCGTCCGATTTTTTTTTCGAATTGACAAAGCGCCAGAAACTTTTTGGATCATCTTTGAGAGAAAAACCCATACGGCTAACATAGTTAGAGTAAAGAGTTTTGGAGAGCATATTGAAGCTTTCAAAAAGACCAATGTACAAATGATGGTCGGCTGTAGAATGCGTTTTAATATAAGCTTTCCAGGCTTTATTCCTTTTATTCCGCAGAACCTTAAGCTCTTTGGTATACCAAGGCTGACAAAAGCTAGAATTTTTAAGAATTTTTTGAGGAATAATATTTTTTACACAATTTTCGGTAAATATTTAGAAGTGGGGCTCCAGTCCCAATCGGTCCAAAAAAATTTTCTAACAATTCTGGATTATTTTATAGTATAAAAATAGATGTTTTGAAGTGGGGGAAGACATTTTGAATTTTCAATAAATGTTAAGAAATAGAGTAGTGAAAGTATGAAAATTCGTCAGGCAAGTGCTTATGTGCAATTAATTTCCGTATGCAACAGTTTTCTGCATGGCCCGCTTGGCGGGGCTCATTATTTAAACCCTTTTTCCGCAGGGTTAAGCTGCTCATGCTAAATATGGAAATAGCAATTGTTTTCCGTAAGCAACAGCTTTCCGCATGGCCCGCTTCGCGGGGCTCATTATTTTAACCCTTTTTCCGCAGGGTTAAGCTGCTCATGCTAAACTAGTTATTCAAAATGTCTTCCCCCACTTCAAAACATCTATTTTTATACTATAAAATAATCCAGAATTGTTACAAAATTTTTTTGGACCGATTGGGACTATTTTAAATAATTACCCAATTTTCTAATATTAAGTAAAAACATTTGACTGCATCGTCAATGTTGTCATAAGCTGAGATATTATGAATACCAGCTCTGCTTAGTTCTTCAGAAAGCAAACCGAAATCCGCTCTCCGGTAGTCGAAGGTATATGAACAGTCATATGTATTGCTACGATTATAAAAATCACTACTCAGTTCAAGAAAGATGTCTAAGGGTGGGTGGTTAGAAGTAAGCAACATTTGATGTACACCCAAATAATAAATAAAAAAAACCTTGAGTTGTAATGATACAAAAAGGTTTATATGTGGAGATGGTAAAAGCACATATGCCTGGGGTCATAAAAATATACCGCATATTTAAAAGTAAAATTCATTTCAACTCAAGGTAATAAAAAAATATAACAATGAATTGGTATTTTTTTTTTTTTTCAAATCGCAATAAGAATAGTATTTGTATCTTCAAAAATAAAAATCTATGACAACGTTAAAGTAATACAAAAAAGGAGTCTTTACATTGTTTCTATCTCATATATACCTGTGTCAATCGTTCATTTCCAGTGAACGAATCAATTATCAATCGTTCAATGGAAAGATTCGATTATTTCAATCAATCATTCAATCACTTGAACTGGCCGAGGCGATCGACCGAAACTGAAACCAATAGGCGCACGATAACGAGGAACGACCGAAATTGAAACCAATCATTTGCAGTGCAACGTTGAATTTGTTAATTTGTATACTCTCTGTTTACGCTTCGCGTCTACCTACATACATACATAGGTGCAGTCAAATCTACATCGAAACAGAAACGTAGGCAAGAACCAATAGTATGGAACTGAGTTGTAGATGGGGAATGGTTTTCTTTTTTAGATGTGCATATACAAACACACATTACATTCATTTTACATTTTACAATTTCAGTGATAATGGCTTTAAAAAAATCGAAGTAGAAATCTTTCCATATCGCTTTAAAACAAGGACTAGAAAAAAATCAAATTCTAAAAGCTGAAAATATAAAATAAACATAAAAATATATATATGTGCTTCATCTGAAATGAAAAGCATCGCCCACCAACTCAGCAATAGCGCCATTCTATGAGCAACAAAGTAGATAGAGTACTGTCGTACTTGTTTGATTGGTTTCAGTTTCGGTCAATCGTTTCAGGTCTGGTTCAAACGATTGGTTTCAGTCTAGGTCGTTCGTTTGGTTCAAGTGATTGATGATTGGTTTCAGTCTCAATCATTCGTTTCGTTCAAAAGATTGGTTTCAGTCTCGGTCGTTCATTTCGTTCAAACGATTGGTTTCAATCTTGGTCGTTCGTCTATCGTTCAAGTGATTGGTTTCATTTTCAGACGTTCAGCTCGTACAAATAATTGGTTTCGGTCTCGTCGTTCGTTTCTATCAAATCATTGGTTTCAGTTTCGGTCGTCTTCACCCAGTGCCGTAACTAGCCTTTTATGCACCAGGTGCGAGCTTTCAAAACTGCGCCCCTGAAAAATGCTCTGACCAGGCTCTGAAAATAAAATGAACAAATGTGCCTACAAGTAAATCTATCTATTTATTGTTTACCAAAGTATATAAGTACCTACTAAGTATATTTCTTTAAGATAAAAATTGTTTATTCAAAAATATTTGCTCAAATACAGAAATGAAACAAAGTACTCGATATTAACCCAAGGCTGTCCTTACTCTTAGATTATTTAAAGCCATACTTTCCGCGCTTTTCTCATTGCGAAGTACTTGATTACATTTTCATATGACAGGAGCCGTGCTATATGTCGTGCTCAATCGGCAAAATCCGTAGGCCAGACAAAATCCGGCAAAATCCGTAGGCCAGACAATCTTTCTTGACCCATCGTCGAGCGCAGTTTCGTTCTTATTAATTTGAGCTTACTGAATGATCTCTCGCAAAAAGCTACAGTCACTGGCATCGTTAAAAATATCTTTATAGCGACTACTTCATTGGGAAACATTTCCTTTAGATCCAGTTCCACTATAGCTTTGAGAAGACCCGTCTTGACTGCCATTCACATTTTTCAAATAATGTAGTCGCTTCAACTTGACTCTTCAAAGTTTCAATTTTGGACCAAAATTCTGGTATTTTTATATGTTCAGAATATTTGATAGGTACTCAAATTAGATGCATGTTTTTTTAGGTTCTTCAACAAAATATGTAGTAATGTGTTTTTTAATTCAGAAATGATTCTATATATTGCTTCAATTATATGAATTTTGAAACTTTGTTCCTGAGTAATGTCGTAGCCGGTGTCTGAACTTTCACTTAAATCATGTATTTTTACTCGCTTTCGTAGCTTTTTAGGAAAATGTTCTTCAATCTCACATTGTTCACAAATTCTTTTTGCCTTTTCGAAAACAATGTCCACAGCCTCATGAATATTTTGTATCTGGCTTGTTAGTCCCTTGATTAATTCAGAAGCTTTGTCGATAGTCATAGTTTTAAACTGTAGAGCTACATTCACTTTGTCAACAGATTCCAAAATTTTTGGAATCTGTATTATTGTCTGATGTGTCGTGACTTTACGACTGACGCGTCAGAACTGTATCGGTTCCATACAAAAACCATCACTTCACATTACGCACTAGTGTGAACTTTACCATACTAAATGTATGAAAAAGATAATCCACCTTTACATGTGTTCTTGTTTCAAGATCGCTTGAAAAATGCGATATAGATATAGATAGTACACCATGTTCGCAATAAAACAAAATGTACTCGCTACCATCCATGAGATAAAACTAAACGGTTCGCCATCTAACGTTTTTTTTTTTTTTTTTTCATCTAAAGCTTATTTCGTGAATAGTAACACTTAGCTCATGTTTGATTTGAAGGATAATTAGTTTTATCCTTCCACTGAACGAATATGGTAAACGCTTGAACAACACGCTGGGAAATATTGCGACATTATTACTTTGAAAATCATGGTAATGTTGCAAAATGTGTGCGAAAATTGCGTACGGATTTTGGAAGAAATAGAGCACCGTCAGCTCCGTATGTAAACAAGCAAAATTGTCGCTTTTGGGGCACAGAAAACCCGCACGCATAAATTGACAAGCCGATACACCCACTGATACATACACTATTTGGTTTGGATTTTGTCCCAGAGGCATAATTAGGCCATTTTTTTCGAAAATGAGCAAGGAGTGGCCGTTACAGTCAATGGCTATCGTTATTTGGCCATGTTGAACGAATTTTTGTTCACAGAAATTGAAACATTTGGTTTCAACAGGACGACGCTAAGTGCCACACAGTAGAAGCTACACTCGATGTTTTGCGCCCTGTTTGTGAATATCGCATTATCAGTCGCAGAGCTGATGTCGTTTGGGCACCTCGGAGCTGCGATTTGACACCGTTGGACTATTATTTGTGGGGTGCCGTAAAAGATAAGTGTTACGCCGACAAGCCAGAGACAATTGACTCTTTAAAGGACAATGTTCGTGAAGCCATTGGTGAAATACAGCTGCACACAATCGATAATGTGCTTAAAAAATGCAACGATCGTGTAGGCTACCGCATGGCCAGCCGAGGCAGCCACTTGAAATAAATTATATTTCATTATTAACCGGAAGGATTGTACTTTCAAATGAAAGATGATATTTGAGAAAATATTTAGTAGTTTTTGTTGAAAGCATTTTCAAAAAAAAAAGAGTTATTTGGCGGACCCTTTAGATACTTGTCTGGTCATTTCTGTGCCCCTCTAGGGATGCGCCCTGTGCCTGGGCACCGATGGCACCGCCCTAGTTCCGGCACTGTCTTCACCCAGCTCATACAAATACAGCATATAATAGTAAAATACTGAGTTTCTTTCAATGGCGTTCTATGGAAATGATTGAAATGGTGATTGATTGTATAAGTTTTGTATGATTGCAATCATCAATCATTTCCAGTGAACGGGTCAAAAAGACCGAATCAATCGCGATTGACACAGCTCTAATCTCATATTAAAAAAAAAAGAAAACCGGTACCAAGACATCCTTTTGAATTTCTTAGATTGATCCACACACACACACACACACACACACACACACACACACACACACACACACACACACACACACACACACACACACACACACACACACACACACACACACACACATACACGCGCATTTTTAAACCGATCGATGAAGTGGAGTTTCTAGAACACATTGGGAGAATTCCCAATGCCAATGATGGAGTTTGAAGAAGAGATGGAGGAAGAGGGTGAAGTACCACCAGCTCCAAGGTGAAAATATGAGGCACCACCACATTGGATATGAAAAAATTTAAATAAGAAAACAAAAATTTTTATATCAAAAATCGTTTATTCGATAATAAAAAATTATTTTATATTTGAAAAGAAAAACTAGATTTTTTATTCAATTCGCTCTTGTTCGCAAATTTTTCTTATTTCTAATTTAACAGATCTTCCCATTGGACCTTTGTATATGATATAGTACGATGCTGTTTTCATATTGATGATTTCTATTGCCTTGTCAGTTAATTTGTTGTAGCGTGCTGGAAAGAATACCTACGAAAGAAAAATAATATTAAAACTTTGATACAAAATAAAATGAAAAGAAAATGATAAATAAAAAAATTATTTACTTACATCGTTTGTACCTAGATCAATAACTAATTGCGTTCCAAATTTCGTTTGGATCCTTCTCATGCTTAGTATCGGATAGCAATGATTTTGCTCCAAGTTTTTTATATTATTCACAGTATTAAAACTGCTTTCAACTTCAATTTCTTGAATTTCTTTTTCGAATTCTTGAGACATTGTTTGATAATAATGACTTCTCAGATTAAAATAATAAAATTTCATCTCAAACAGTTGAATTTATGCGGATTTTATTTTTTTGTTCTCTCTTTTTTTTAGCTTCTTAGGCGTGGAAGTTAATTAATGTTTTTTCTTTTTTTTTTTTCTTCTTTATTATGTTTTTATGTGTTTCTGGAAAAACCGTTTTTTTCGTATCTTTTTTATCTTCTTAGGGGACAAGTTTGTTCATGTTTTTTCCTTCTTTCTTAATTTTATTTTTATGTGTTTCTATTCCTAGAATAAAAAGATTCTTGTTGTAGCAGATGTTGTAACAGATGTTTCTCATAATTCATGTATGTTTTCGAACTTCCCCAGTTAAGGGACTGTACTCAATAATACGATCTTGTATGATCATGCAATATACTGAAGTATTTGGCGGTACAGCTACGTTTGTTTTGATTTCAAGTTTCACATCTACAGGAGCCGATTTGATAGACTCATTTTGGCGGGAACAATCAATTACAATAATTGGTGCAGTTTCCTTATATTCTTTACGTGACAAGAGTGGTTGCGATTGTTTGTTGTAAAAGGAATGTTGAAATCGGCTGTACATATCATAGAGAACAGCATATCGGTCGGTCGTAAAATCAACGTTCAAATCTTCACGCGGATATGACTCAGAGTTTAAATGTACCTTAATATTTCTCAACTTGCAGTGGTCAAATTTGCTAGCATCTTTATCTTTTTGATTTTTTCGGCTCGTTTGTAGTCCAATTACAATATATCTAGGTCTTTCGAGTTGATTTGATGTTTTAATTGTCCACATATGATCGGTTGCAGCTGGTAGTGTTGGATATTCATACATTTCCCAGTTTCTAAAATGAATTTGAATATGTTTTGATTGTATTTGTTTAAGTAAGGTAAGCTTATCAGCATCCGCCAATGTGATGTGAGGAGCTCTCCATTGCATTTTAAGAATTTTAATTTGCACATCTTCCGACTAAACAAAAGCATTCTCATCAGTTTGAGTGCGTATTAAAATCAATTCATGTCTTGCATTTGTTATAATCCGTTTATAATCTTCAGCAAATCCAAGTAATTTTTTAAGAGGTACACAAGAGTTGAAAGTATCAGATGAAGTCAAAATGGTGTCTTTTCCATACCATGAGGCATTTTGAAGATATCTGCTTTCATTCTCATTTAAGGATATATAGTTTTTTAATGTTGTTGTAATACCAACATTTTTATTGTATTCAATATCCACACCATTTAATTCATAATGAATTTCCTCAAAAAGAAAGGCCATAGCATTATTGCATAATTTAGCTGAATTAGAATTACAAACTTCCATCTAATATTTTAGGGTTCCTTCAATGTATATATAACTATCGCCTTTTTTTTGTTTTTTTTTTTTAAACAAATCCTTAGGACTGGAGATAAGATTTATTTTCAGATGTGAGCTTTGGTTTTCAGTTTTGCTGCTCTTGTAGAACTAACAGAATCGCCACTTTTGCGGTCGATTATATTATTATATATTAACATTATGTAGCACCTCCTAATGGTTTTAAATGTAAACGTATGGTAATTGTTTCTCCACTAAAATTTATTAAATCTCCTGTTCAACAAGCTTCAATGAAATCGAACTTAACTGTTTGACGCTCACTGGTAGACAGATGAAATTTCTGGGAACTTCAATGATTTTATACCCAGGTCCTACTTCTGGTGAGAATTCATGTATTGTATGTATTGGTTTGTTATTAAAATATGTACCAGAAATAATATTACACTCAATTGGTATAACATTCACTTTGTTTATGTCGGGAAAGGGACAAAATCCCGAATTCCAAAATCCCGATGGACAAAATCCCGACACAACTTAGAATAATTTTCGCATAATTGAAGTGGACAAAATCCCGACTTTTCATTTCTGATACTTTCGGGATTTTCGTGTTTCGCTCCTTTCCAGTTGTCCGATAGTACTTTTAAGCTCGTTAATAGTAGTATTGAGTACTTTTCAGATTGGGAGCGTTTTCTCTGAGGATTTTGATATGAATTGAAGGAAGGTGGTAAAAAACTAGCTTACCAACAGGCCGTAGAGCGTTTTGAGAAATAGCTTACCAACAGGCAGGGAGCGTTTAAAAAAAAATTGTTTTTAATCAATTTTAAGAAATAATTGAAAAATAAATATTTTTTAGCTTATTGATAGGCAGGGAGCGTTTTTTTTTGGAGAGCATGTAAAATTAACAAAAATCATATATTTCTTTAAAAAAATTTTAATAGCTCTAAAAAGAGCAGGGAGCGAGTGAATGCCAATAGCTTAACTGTACTGTTAAGCGAGTCAGAAAACATGACTAGCTTAGCAGCAACAGCTACCTACCGGCAACCACTACCAGCCAATCAAAATCAATTTTATATTTCCTTGCAAAGTTCTTATAAGAACTATTCACTGCCAGGATACGACCTACCTGGTCGGATTTCTGACAAGAACTGAATTTTCCTAGTTAGTTAGTTAGTTAGTTTTTATTTGAACAATATATACAATTTGACTTATAACTAATTAGGATACTATGATAATAATATTTTGTTGGCACATAGGGGGCCTAACCATATACATTGACTTAGCTTAAAATATTATAGAGTATTGTATAATTTACATGACAAAAGGTAATAAAAAAAAAGTCGGTTGACTTTGTTGTCTGAGAAGTGGTTCATTCCTGGTTATCTATGGCGGGTTTATAGTTGAAAAGGTGGGGGTCTCCATCACACTGAGGTACCTTGGTTCCGGATGTCGTTGCTCTGTGGTCATCCTTCTCATTAGCTGATTCGGGTGGTTGGTGACGTTTTGCACTAGCTTCTTTGTAGATAGCACAAGGTATCTGTCCAGAGGTATGATGTTGGCTTCTTGGTACAGTTGCTCGTTCATGTAGTGCTTTCGTCGTCGTCGGTCAAAGTAGAGGCCGGTGCAGATCCTGAGTATCTTCCTTTCATAGAGCTGGAGTTCTTTCATGGCTGTCTTCGAAATGGAGAACCAGACTGGAAAGGAGTAGCTAATTACTGGTCGCAGAAGTTGCTTGTAGACCAGTTACTTTGTCGCTTAGCTTTGTCCAGTTCTTCTTTTCAGCAGAGGGTGCACCCGGCTGAAAGCCCAGCTGGCTTTTTTGAAAGCTTTCCTGCTATGTGGATTGAAGTTTAACAGCTCATTGAAGTGGATACCCAGGTATTTCACTTTCGGCTTGGATTGAATGGTGGATCCATCGGGAAGTTTCAGGACCAAATTTTTACATTTGGTGGCAGTCCGACAGCCTCTGCCATTTTAGGGTCTCCTGAAGCAAACTAGTTCCGATTTGGAGGTGTTTATCCGTATGCCCCACTTTTTGTAGTAGTGGTATAGTCTGTTGACGTGGGCCTCTACTCTCTTGACTACGAGCAATGGTGAGAGTTATGTGGCATAGGTTAGCGAGTCATCAGCGTAGAGGAGATTCTCGCATCCAGTTGGAGTTGGTTGGTCTGACGTCATCAAGCTGTAGAGGAAGGGACCGAGTTTTGAACCTTAGGCGACTCCGGCTCCGATGTTCTTAGTGTGGGATTTGCAGTTGTCCATTTGTACGAAAAATTTTCTGAAAGAAAGAAAAGAACAGAGAATTTTGACTAGTGGCGGTGGAAGCTGAAACGAGTAGAGTTTATGTATTAATCCGTCTATCCATACGCTATCGAATGCCTTCTCGACATCCAGAAAGCATCCAACGGTGACACGTTGGCTGTTGAGTGAGGTGGTGATGTCATGCTGAAACTTAAGGAGTGGATGCAGTGTCGAGTGTTTCTCCCGAAAGCCGAACTGCATGTCTGGTATGAGGAGGTTATCGTTGCAGAATATTTTGAGTCTGCGGAGGATTACTTCTTCCAGTATTTTGCTGATGTTACTCAGCAAGGAAATCGGCCTGTAGTTGAAGATTTGATTGGAAGCGCCTTTCTTGGAAATTGCCACGATCTTTGCTGTTTTCCAGTTCCGGGGAAAGTAGCAGTTGTTGATGCAGTTGTTAAGGATGATTGTGAGGAGAATCATCGCTGCATGGGGAAGCCTTTTGAGGATGTGGTTAGAGATGCCATCTGGTCTGGCTTGGAATTGCCGATGATCTCTGCTACCTCCTCTAGATTGCAGAGACGAATATTGTTGGTTGGGTTGTCAGCTGGATTTGCATCGTCGAAGATCACTGTATCCGGGCTTGGTTGGAGTGTTTGTTGCATTGAAGATTCCACCTGCTGCAGAAATGTTTGGTCAGTGGGCGGGCTTGGTTTGAAGTTTCCTTGGAAGTAGTTGGCAAGAGCTTCAGCTTTGTCTCGGGTTGCTGTGACTTCCATATCGTTGACAATTAGCATTTCGGGGGGCTTTTGTTGCTTTCCAATAATTCTATTGATGTTTCCAAACGTATCCGGGCCGGGTCTAATCGCTCCCAACCTTTTCTGGAAGTGGATGTTGTTGTGGTGTTGGATCGAGTTCCGGAACATGATGTTGACCTGCTGCAGCTCATTCCAGATTGTTTGGTAGCACCTGTTTGCTGTATTCATCTGGCTTTGGTGAATCCTTTGAAGTTTCTTCCTCAGTCGTGGTCTGTGCGCGTATAGATTTTGGATGTATTCCGGGAGGTGTTGGTACCTATCCCTTGACGTCCTGGGCCGTTTTTGGTTGCTGATCGCCCTGGATACAGCTTCTTCTAGATTGCTAACTGCAGCATCAATCTCGCTGTCAAGAAGGTTCCTGTTTGGTGGTGGTAGATCTAGGTTGTCCTCGATGTCCCTGTGCAGCTTTTCTACATCCAGTCGTCTGTAGTTGATGAAGCTTTGTGGTGGTTCTGAAATTAGAGAAATTGGTTGGTTTAAATTAATAGTTAGTTGTGCGGCTTCGTGGTCAGAGTCACTATCTACTGTCTTACAGATGAAGTTCTGTATTTCTGGCATTATGTTCACCAAGTTGCAAGAGGCTAAGAAAAAGTCAAGTGTCGATGGTGTTCTGGGAAAAGTTGGTTTTGGTTCTGATACAACTACAAGTGTGTGATCGTTCGTATTTTGGTCCAGCCAGTTTGCTATTGCCCTGCCTTCTTCGCTGATGTTTGTGTCCAACCATAAACTGTGTCTTGCGTTGAAGTCCCCGCCGATGAGTCCGTACGTGCTTTGCTTCAGTATTCCGTTGAGGATGTGAAGGTCGCTTTGAATGTTTCTTGGAGAGGAGTTGCATTTGAAATAGAAGCTTATGACCGTTAAGGTCTCTCCTCTTCCAAAGCTTATCTTGATGGCGGTGGCTTCACTAGTCAGTAGTCAAGCGATGGTTACTTCTTTTGTGTTGGGCGAGAGTTTATCTTTTATGAAGATTGCTGTTCCTCTTTGAAGATGATTTTTGTCCTGCCGAAAGGTCCTGAATCCCTTGATGTTAACGTTGTTGCGTCTGGTGACGATCGTCTCGCTGATAAGCGCAATGTCGGGGTGTTGTTCTTCATGAACAAGTTGAATGACGTCCTCTTGTCTAGGCTGTATAATGAATTAACATTATACGTCAGGATGCGTAGTTTCTTCAAGTTGGAGGACGAAGGTGGTCAGCGCCACGGACTTCTCACCATCGCTTAATTGAGCGTAGTTGGGTGGTATGGCGCCCTTAGCGTTGTTCACGGCGGTCTGGAAGCTAGATCCGAAGAATCGCTGGAATTCATTGTTGAGGTCCAATGAAGATTGTTGGGGTTTGGTCGGTATTCTCTGGACGGGTGTTCTTTTGGCTGGGGTCCTAGGTTGCTGTTGTTGGGCTTTGCTTGTTGGTTTGGTTGCTTTGTTTTGTTTTGCCATTGCTGCGTAGCTGACTCCTGGGCGGGTTACCACACATGCTGAGTTAATGGTCAGTTCTTTCAAAATTTTCTTCTCTGCTTTTATCTGGTTCCTTTCGGTCAATCGTGCCTTCAGAGTCGGGCAGCCCTTGAAGCTAGCTGGATGTCCCTCTTTCTTGCAGTTGGCGCACCATACGTCCAGTCCTGTATTTTGTGTCCTTTTGCATTGGCCTGGTTGATGGTCCTCCTTGCACTTAACGCAGAGTACTGGCGTCCACAGTTAGTGGCTACGTGGCCGAAGCGTTGGCAATTTCGGCACTGCACGATGTCGTTGGATTTAAGTTTCTCCCAGTGCTCTCTCTGGTTCATCACTAGGGTCTTCGTGTGGACTTCATTCAGGTCGCATGTCTTGGGCACTTCGACTACGAAGTTGTTGTAGACCTTTCCTGGTGCCTTCTTTGACTTGTATTGGGTGACTTTTATAATCGGGAGTCCTTCAATTCGGAGTTCATCCTCAACTTCAATGTCCGAGTAACTGTGGTGAATTCCTTTCAGTTGGAGCAAGTTTTTCCTTTCGTCCTTTGGCGTAAATGAGTTGAACTGTATCTTCATTGTCAGAAGATACTTTTTGATGGCGTCAAATGAAATCCTGTCCCCGGCGTTGATAATTGTGGTCTTAGTATTACGGTTCCTGAAGGTAACCGTGAGATTGTTGGACTTGCAGTGTCTTCTGATCTCAGCAACGCTACCGGAGAAGCAGAAGATTGGAGGCATTCCTGGTCCTTAAGTATGGGGCTGGTGGTGGCATTGGCGGGTTTCTGTGGCTGAGATGGCCTGAAGAAGTGGAAGGGACATCCTTCTTAGTAGGCGAGTTGGCTTCCGTGCTCTGTTGAGGGCGTTTGGAGACAATATCGTTCTTCTTATTTGACTTCCAGTGCCTTTTCTGACCCGGTAAGGGTGAGTTGCTGAAGTCCTCTCCGGAGCTGAGAGGTTCAGCGTCTTCTTTTTGTTGCTCATTTTCGGAGCTCTCTTCTTCACTTGAAGGTTCGCTACTGCTGCAGGAATCCTCGTTGCTGTCCATGGCCTCCGTTTCCATATTTGTTTCAGTTTCATCGATCATTGGCGTCACTATCTTCTTGAAAGTTTCTGCTAGCCTTGGTGCGTACTGAGGTCCCAGATTAGTAATAATCTTTGTCAATAATGCTTCCAGAGAAGCAAATGCCGCCTCCGGATTAAATGGCTCGCCCATTTCTCTGGAAAAAAGAAAATTAGTGGATTGGCTTTATAGGTATATAAATGCGCGCAACATTATTTTAAGAAAAACTATTGTTTTGCGCATAAATATAAATTTAAGGGAAAAGCCCCTTTTTAGAAAAAAATTGTTGGGATTAAAGCAGGTAGCCCGCAGGTAGCCTAGCAATAATCTGTTTTTTTTTTTCTTTTTTTTTATTGAGGGTTGTTTTCAGTTGCTGTTATTTTGTCCGTAGCACGTCTGTCTGCGTCGGTTGAATGTCAGTGACTGACTGTGGAACTGAATTTTCCTGTATGAGACCATTTCTTTTATACTTTTAATTGGTAGGGGTGTGGCCTAAAATAATGAACTTTTATATGGTACCTGTTTATTCTCATAACTTCGAGTTGCATTTAAAACATGATAGCATTTTGTACGTGGAAGAATTAGGTGCATTTTTTAAGAAAATGCAGAGAGTGACTTGGGTCACTTTGAAATGCTATTGTAAGCGTTCTACACGCTCAAATCGCATGGGAATGGTTGGAAATGATAGATAATATCTTCAAGAATTTAATTTTCGGGGAAAAAATAATAAAAAAAAAAATGTAAAATTTGTATGAACTTTTCCGAGCTCAAAAAACTTTTTTGTTTTTCGACTTTTTTCGGCCGGAGAGCGTTTAAACGCTTCGAAATGGCAATCGAGCAGTGTGCAGCAAAATTCAAAAAAAATTTTTTTTTTTTTTTAGTTTTTGAAAATATTTGCTCTTATTTTGTGCAAGTTTGGAGCTATTATATTCAAAAATTTGATAGGCCTTCTGTCAAATCTCTCTAAGAGAAGGTTTTTCAAGTTTTTGAAGATAATAGCTCCAAATTCGCGCGAATTTGAAGCTATTATTTTCAAAAACTTGGAAAGCCTTCTATCAAATCTCTCTAAAAGAAGTGCTTTCGAGTTTTTGAAAATAATAGCTCCAAATTCGCCCGAATTTGAATCTATTATTTTCAAAAAATCTGAAAGATTCTGTCAAATCTCTTTAAAAGCTGTAGCGTACGGAAATTAGTTGCTATTTTCATATTTAGCATGAGCAGCTAGACCCTGCGGAAAAAGGGATAAAATAATGAGCCCCGCGAAGCGGAACATGCGGATAGCTGTTGCATACGAAAACTAATATCTCTTTTCATATTCAGCATGAGCAGCTTAACCCTGCGGAAAAAGGGTTAAAATAATGAGCCCCGCGAAGCAGGCCATGCGGAAAGCTGTTGCATACGGAAATTAATTGCTATTTTCAATTTAGCGTGAGCAGCCTAACCCTGCGGAAAAAGGGTTAAAATAATGAGCTCCGCGAAGTGGGCCATGTGGAAAGCTGTTGCATGCGGAAATTAATTGCTATTTTCAATTTAGCATGAGCAGCCTAACCCTGCGGAAAAAGGGTTAAAATAATGAGCCCCGCGAAGCGGGCCATGCGGGAAGCTGTTGCATACGGAAATTAATTGCTATTTTCAATTTAGCATGAGCAGCCTAACCCTGCGGAAAAAGGGTTAAAATAATGAGCCCCGCGAAGCTGGCCATGCGGGAAGCTGTTGCATGCGGAAATTAATTGCTATTTTCAATTTAGCATGAGCAGCCTAACCCTGCGGAAAAAGGGTTAAAATAATGAGCCCCGCGAAGCGGGCAATGCGGAAAGCTGTTGCATACGGAAATTAATTGCTATTTTCAATTTAGCGTGAGCAGCCTAACCCTGCGGAAAAAGGGTTAAAATAATGAGCCCCGCGAAGTGGGCCATGCGGAAAGCTGTTGCATGCGGAAATTAATTGCTGTTTTCAATTTAGCATGAGCAGCCTAACCCTGCGGAAAAAGGGTTAACAAAATGAGCCCCGCGAAGCTGGCCATGCGGGAAGCTGTTGCATACGGAAATTAATTGCTATTTTCAATTTAGCATGAGCAGCCTAACCCTGCGGAAAAAGGGTTAAAATAATGAGCCCCGCGAAGCGGGCCATGCGGAAAGCTGTTGCATACGGAAATAAATTGCTATTTACAATTTAGCATGAGCATGAGCCTAACCCTGTGGAAAAAGGGTTAAAATAATGAGCCCCGCGAGGCGGGCCATGCGAAAAGCTGTTGCATACGGAAATTAATTGTTATTTTCATATTAAGCATGAGCAGCCTAACCCTGCGGAAAAAGGGTTAAAATAATGAGCCCCGCCAAGCGGTCCATGCGGAAAGCTGTTGCATGCGGCTATTATTTTCAAAAACTCGAAAAGCCTTCTGTCAAATCTCTCTAAAAGAAGGTTTTTCGAGTTGTTGAAAATAATAGCTTCAAATTCGCACGAATCAGGAGCGAATTTGAAGGCCTTCTGTCAAATCTCTTTTAAAGAAGGTTTTTCGAGTTCTTGAAAATAATAGCTTCAAATTCGCAAGCCTTATGTATATATATATATTTTGAACAAAAAATATCTCTTATTGATTATTTGGTCGTCCTGAAAAGGATATTGGTGGTTAGCTTCAAATTAGCGTGAATTTGGAGCTATTATTTTCAAAAACTCGGAAAGCCTTCTGTCAAATATCTCTAAAAGATGGTTTTTCGAGTTTTTGATAATAATAGCTTCAAATTCGCGCGAATTAGGAGCGAATTTGAAGGCCTTCTGTCAAATCTCTTTTAAAGAAGGTTTTTCGAGTTCTTGAAAATAATAGCTTCAAACTCGCAAGCCTTATGTATATACAGGGTGATTCGCATAAGGTGTGACAAAAAGATAGGGTGTGTAGGTTGGACCTAGACAAGCAAAAAATCGTATGGGAGGGGGGGGTCCATTTTCCCCCGTTTAGGCGGGAGGGGCAATTTAAGAAAACAATCACTAAAAATGGGAAAAAAATTATTTCAAGAAAATAGTAATACCTACAGAGTCGTGCTATAGCATTTTAAAAAGCTAAAAGCCTATACTTTCATTTAAATTTTAAAATTAGTTGTTCAAATGAATAGTTTTTGAAATATTAATTTTCAAAGTCAAAATTTTGAAAAAAAAACATAATTTTTTTTTTTTAAACCATTTTTTTTCAAAATTTTACATTATTAAGTAATATTTTTCTGGCTTATTTTCAATGCTCTTGTTTATTTTTGATCAAACACAAAAAACTGGATGTCAAAATAACCTGTAGTTTTTGAGAAAACCAAAAATTACAAAAACGACTTTTTTAAATTTTTGGTTTTTTTAAAGTTTTTTTTTCGTTATTGGATTTTTAAGTAAATTCTCAATAAAAAAAGTAAAGAAAAAATTCATCCTTTATTTCGTAAGTTCACTTAAGAATCCAATAACGAAAAAAAACTTTAAAAAAACAAAAAATTTAAAAAAGTCGTTTTTGTAATTTTTGGTTTTCTCAAAAACTACAGGTTATTTTGACATCCGGTTTTTTGTGTTTGATCAAAAATAAACAAGAGCATTGAAAATAGGCCAGAAAAATACTACTTAATAATGTAAAATTTTGAAAAAAAATGGTTTAAAAAAAAAAAATTATGTTTTTTTTTCAAAATTTTGACTTTGAAAATTAATATTTCAAAAACTATTCATTTGAACAACTTATTTTAAAATTTAAATGAAAGTATAAGTTTTTGGCTTTTCAAAATGTTATAGCACGACTCTGTAGGTATTACCGTTTTTTTTAAATAATATTTTTCCCATTTTTAGTGATTTTTTTCTTAAATTGCCCCTCCCGCCTAAACGGGGGAAAATGGACCCCCCCCTCCCATACGATTTTTTGCTTGTCTAGGTCCAACCTACACACCCTATCTTTTTGTCACACCTTATGCGAATCACCCTGTATATATTTTGAACAAAAAATATCTCTTATTGATTATTTGGTCGTCCTGAAAAGGACGTTTTGGGGATATCGGTATTGGTGGTTACTCTGAAACCAAGTTCAGTGGCAAGTTTCGTAGGAAGTCTACGTGGTTCTGGTGTGCTCTGCAACGGTACGTTCTGCAGTCGCACGTTACGTTTTTCTGTTTTGGTGAATGGGTGCTCCTCACCCATCCTTGCCCTGTCCACATTAGCTTTACCTACTATGACCTCTTTGCCGAGGTCGCCGACAAGCTTGTATAGCCCAGCATGTGTCCTCCCTACAACAACTTTCAGGCGCCTGTGACAAGCCTCTACGTTATTTTGCGTCCTGGGAAAGCTGGGTTCTCCAGTTACACACGGGTCAATACACCAAAATGTTGGCAGGTAGGAAGGTGAACGATTTCCTGACCGCTGTATGTAGTTCTGCTTGAACCACTTTGCCACTTCCTTGCTTTCGCAGTGGCGGAGCGAAGCATAGAACGAATTAAAATAGTTCAGGACTTCTACGGAGGGCACAAACGCCAATGCCTTCAGCATCCGCATTTCAAGGGAAAACGCCTCCTCCGTGGCGTACTTCCTGCGGAATCCCATGTTCTGGATGCGTCGCCAGATGATCTGCCCAAAATGAAAGTTGCAGCCTCGGAAGTCTGTACTGGGCATGTACTCCTTTGCTGATAAGAAAATAGCTTTTCGAAGTCGGAAATGACTCGCTCCGGGCTAAGATGGATACTGTTGTCGGCAGCAGCTTTAATGAGACTGAACCAAACCTGGCCATATGCCTCCTTGGTCTTGTGTGTCATAAGGCAAAATGCCAGTGGCACGACCAACCCATCCACATAACCATGGTTGGAGTAAAGCTGCTGCATTATGGTCGGTACAACAGCGAAAGTCGCATCCACCAGCCAACATTTGGCATCGCCCAACATCTTCAAGCATTTTGGAGTTCCAAGAAGAATGTTATGGCATTCATTGTTCGACCCGATAGTTGCCTCGTCCAGCACAAAGCACTCCAAGCCGACGAACCGAACGTAGCTCGGGATATCGATCTCCCTGATCGTTAGGGGCTCCCGAATTCTTGAAACGCGCACTCTCTTGATCTTCTTGTTTTGTGCCTTATTTGACGGCAAATAAGGCCGGCAACCAATGTCCGCGCGCACTATGGAGTCGCGAATAACTACACTCGGTGGCAAGCTCTCTCTTGCCTTGTCTTTAACGAAAGTATTCGCGCTAATGATTTCCCGTTCATATGCCAACGGGTCATGGCTGTGAGCACCTGGCACATTCAGTACTAAGTGCTGTCCGTCAACTATTTGGGTGCGAAGTCGGACATTGCAGAACTTAGACTTGCGCGCAGCACAAGACCAATAGGCGACACCGTTGGCATTGACTTTTTCCTTATGGAAGAAGTAGCCACCGAACACTAACTTTACCCCGCCTTTATTGCTGACCACTGTGTCGGCAAAATTTCTCGACATTTTCGAAGAACACTTAAGCACAAACAATTAACAAAACACAATTTACACATTGAAAAACTTTGACGAGATCACGAAATGATCTTAGATAAGGCGAATTTCTGAGAATCAAAAAGTACGCACCTTTATAAAAAGGACATTTTGTAGTGAAATAGAGATCGGATTCGAAGGACCTTTTAAGATCATTTGCTTCAAACTAGTTCAAAAACGTTCCAGTTTTAAGCAAAATATCTTTAATTTCATGTTACCGATCATTTGTTGGTAACATTTTGAAATTCTATCGTTAAAAAGGAATAAAATCATGATATTTTTACTTAAAAATTTGATTTTCTGACACTTTTTTTCCACTTAAACAAATAATCTGTCCTTCAGGCAAAAAAAATTAAGTCCAAAGTTCGCATTCTACTTGAAAAATTTACTCTTCTTTTATATAAGACCAAGGTTAAAAGAGTTATCCAACTACAGACAAAGTATGATCGAATTAAAAAATGTCCTTGCAAAATGTCCTTGATAACTTTTTTGATTGTTTGCTTAAGTTTCCTGTCAAATCTCTCTTAAAAAACGTCTTTTTTAGGACGACCAAATAATTAATAGGAGATACTGTGAGATCCCATTATATATATATATATTATAAATACATATATATATCTATATTCCCATTTATATACATATACATATATATTTATATATATAAAAATAAAATTAAAAAAAATTCTTTTTTTGAATTTTGCTACACGCTGCTCGGTTGCCATTTCGAAGCGTTTAAACGCTCTCCGGCCGAAAAAAGTCGAAAAACAAAAAAGTTTTTTGAGCTCGGAAAAGTTCATACAAATTTTACATTTTTTTTTAAATTTTTTTCCCCAAAATTAAATTCTTGAAGATATTATCTATCATTTCCAACCATTCCCATGCGATTTGAGCGTGTAGAACGCTTACAATAGCATTTCAAAGTGACCCAAGTCACTCTCTGCATTTTCTTAAAAAATGCACCTTATTCTTCCACGTACAAAATGCTCTAATGTATTAAATGTCACACGAAGTTATGAGAATCAACAGGTACCATATCAAAATGCATAATTATTATAAGCCAGGGGGGCCCAATTAAAAGTATAAAAGAAATGGTCTCGCACAGGGAAAACCAGTTGAGTTCAGTGAGAGTCACTCAGTCACTGACATTCAACCGACGCAGACAGACGTGCTACGGACAAAATAACAGCAACTGAAAACAACCCTCAACAAAAAAAAAAAGGAAAGAACAGATTATTGCTAGGCTACTTGCTTTAATCCCAACAACCTTTTTCAAAAAAGGGGTTTTTCCCTTACATTTATATTTATGCGCAAAACAATAGTTTTTCTTAAAATAGTGTTGTGCGCATTTATATACCTATAAAGCTAATCCACTAATTTTCTTTTTTTTTCAGAGAAATGGGCGAGCCATTTGATCCGGAGGTGGCATTTGCTTCTCTGGAAGCATTATTGACAAAGATTATTACTAATCTGGGACCTCAGTACGCACCAAGATAGCGGAAACTTTCCAGAAGATAGTGACGCCAATAATCGATGAAACTGAAACAAATATAGAAACGGAGGCCATGGACAGCAACAAGGATTCCTGCAGCAGTAGCGAATCTTCAAGCGAAGAAGAGAGCTCCGAAAATGAGCAACAAAAAGAAGACGCTGAACCTCTCACTTCCGGAGAGGACTTCAGCGACTCACCCTTACCGGCACAGAAAAGGCACCGGAAGTCAAATAAGAAGAACGATATTGTCTCCAAACGCCCTCAACAGAGCACGGAAGCCAACTCGCCTACTAGGAAGGATGTCCCTTCCACCTCTTCAGCGGCAACAGCATCTACTGCAACCAAAACAGTGCCAACTCAGCCACAGAAACCCATTAATCCCACTGCCAACCATATTAGTAAAGGACCAGGAATGCCTTCAATTTTCTGCTACTCCGGCAGCGTGGCTGAGATCAGACGACACTGCAAAGACAGCAATCTTACGGCTACCTTCAGGAACCGTAATACGAAGACCACGATCATCAACGCCGGGGACAGGATTTCATTCGACGCCATTAAAAAGTATCTTCTGACGATGAAGATACAGTTCAATTCATTCACGCCAAAGGAGGAAAGGAAAAACCTACTCCAACTGAAAGGAATTCACCACAGCTATTCGGACACAGAAGTTGAGGATGAACTCCGAATTGAAGGACTCCCGATTATAAAAGTCACCCAATACAAGTCAAAGAAGGCACCAGGAAAGGTCTACAACAACTTCGTAGTCGAAGTGCCCAAGACATGCGACCTGAATGAAGTCTACACGAAGACCCTAGTGATGAACTGGGAAAAACTGAAGTCCAACGACATTGTGCAGTGCCGAAATTGCCAACGCTTCGGCCACGTAGCCACTAACCGTGGACGCCAGTACTCTGCGTTAAGTGCAAGGAAGAACATCAAGCAGGCCAATGCAAAAGGACACAAAATACAGGACTGGACGTATGGTGCGCCAACTGCAAGAAAGAGGGACATCCAGCTAGCTTCAAGGGCTGCCCAACTCTGAAGGCACGATTGACCGAAAGGAACCAAATACTAGCAGAGAAGAAAATTCAGAAAGAACTGACCATTAACTCAGCATGTGTGGTAACCCGCCCAAGAGTCAGCTACGCAGCAATGGCAAAACAAAACAAAGCAACCAAACCAACAAGCAAAGCCCAACAACAGCAACCTAGGACCCCAGCCAAAAGAACACCCGTCCAGAGAATACCGACCAAACCCCAACAGTCTTCATTGGACCTCAACAAAGAATTCCAGCGATTCTTCGGATCTAGCTTCCAGACCGCCGCACAGTGTGTAATTTTGCCAATCTAGCGGATTTTTATTCGCTGAGTGTTTGAATGACTTGTTGTTTATTTAAAAATGTTTTTTTATTGTATGTTATGGTTATTTCATGATACTTAAAAGTTTTCCTGAGTCTTAGATGCTGTATTTCTTATGCATTTGGACACTTTGTGGATGGCGTTTTTTGATCGGTTTAAAATATTATGAGACTTTATCTCAACAGTGTTATTTTTATGTTTTAACTTTGTTAGCTTTAATTTTAGAAAGCTGAATAGTAGTTCTAGTATTCATTTTCATTTTATGGAGAGCTAAGAATGAAAAAAAGCAACAGACAATTAAATAAAGCTCTTCTCTGATTTATTTATTTTGATTATTTCTAATATGATTTTTTTTAAATAAATTACTAGAACTATAAATTATCTGTGTCTCAACCTGAGGTCTTGAAATTCGTAGCCATCAAAATAATGCAATACATTATGGTGCGAGTTAGCTGCAGTTTCTACTAAGCTTTGTACAGCTTCGGCTAGAAGGTATGGATCCAAGGGAAGTAAAAACCTGTAAATCACATAACTATTTAAGTTTTGCATTGAAAATTTTCGAATGAAATGCTCTCGAAAATTGCCCTTTCAGCTACTGTCGCATGGCCTTATATTGAAATTTGCTCACTTTGGTATTTAAAATAAGCAAAGGGGCTTCTTCCTGTGTTATTATTTTCTTATCCATTTCTTGACCTGATCTAGCCTTTTTGGTTTGTGTGGGTCTTTGAGGAGAACAATTCGCAAGCTCTTTTACTAATTTGGCTGCATCTACCTTGCCAGCAGATTCCATTATGATTTTGGCTGCAAACGCGATATCGCTTTGAGCTTTTGAGCCAAACAATTCCATAACTTGAAGATTTTGGACTATTATGGTGCACTGTTCGAATGATTTCGCCTATTTGCACCTGAGCAGGTTGAAGGAACATATTCAATAAAGTTTTCTGGTAGCTTTGCATCCTTACACGACCATACTTCATTCGCCTTAACAAATTTTTCTATATTTCGTGCACTTCGTTCCCACCTGTTCAGTATTTTGCTACATAGTGAGCTCACATATGTTTGTAGCACTCTAGGAACGTTGTCTATGTCCTCTATACCAAATACATTCATTATATGTTCTGATATTTTTTTTTGCGACTCTCTATTGCAAAATTTCTCCCTACGTCAAAAATTTCTGAATTTTTTATTTTGCTACATACCCCCATTGAAAAAAAAAAATTGTATGGGGTCAGCAGAAAAAAGCAAGAAAACTAAACGATTTCTAACACAGAATATACTAACGGAGATTTTAAGCCCAATATCTCGACGGATACATAAGGATACATTTTTAAAACGCTTTACAAAATTAGAAAACACATAAAAAAAATTTAGCATTTTAAGTCTTCCAACTCAAATTCTAATTTTTTTCGTTACTGTGCAAAAAAAAAACTTTTTACTCTGAGAACTTCTTAAATGTCAACAAAAATAAATAAAATAAATTTGAGGTGCATGACTAACTACTTACTTAACCACGATGCTAACAACTTGATAAGAAAAAAGTAATGAATTTTAAAATTTTTTTTGCTTCAACAAAGCTGATGTTTGTGGTGTTGTCGAACGGTAAATACAGATATTTTCTTGTTTTTATTTTTGGCTTGTTAATGCTGGAGGTTTTATCTTTCATATGATACCAATTTTGTTACATTTGGAGAACACTTATTTTTCATCAAAGTTCCGCTAGATTGACAAAATTACACACTGTGCGCCGTGAACAAGGCTAAGGGCGCCATACCACCCACATACGCTCAATTAAGCGATGGTGAGAAGTCCGTGGCGCTGGCCACCTTCGTCCTCCAACTATGCAATTGAAGAAACTACGCATCCTGACGTATAATATTAATTCATTATACAGCCTAGACAAGAGGACGTCATTCAACTTGTTCATGAAGAACAACACCCCCGACATTGCGCTAATCAGCGAGACGAACGTCACCAGACGCAACAACATTAACATCAAGGGATTCAGGACCTTTCGGCAGGACAAAAATCATCTTCAAAGAGGAACAGCAATCTTCATAAAAGATAAACTCTCGCCCAACACAAAAGAAGTAACCATCGCTGGACTACTGACTAGTGAAGCCACCGCCATCAAGATAAGCTTTGGAAGAGGAGAGACCTTAACGGTCATAAGCTTCTATTTCAAATGCAACTCCTCTCAAAGAAACATTCAAAGCGACCTTCACATCCTCAACGGAATACTGAAGCAAAGCACGTACGGACTCATCGGCGGGGACTTCAACGCAAGACACAGTTTATGGTTGGACACAAACATCAGCGAAGAACGCAGGGCAATAGCAAACTGGCTGGACCAAAATACGAACGATCACACGCTTGTAGTTGTATCACAACCAAAACCAACTTTTCCCAGAACACCATCGACACTTGACTTTTTCTTAGTCTCTTCCAACTTGGTGAACATAATGCCAGAAATATAGAACTTCATCTGTAAGACAGTAGATATTGACTCTGACCACGAAGCCGTTCAACTAACTATTAATTTAAACCAACCATTTTCTCTAATTTCAGAAACACCAGAAAGCTTCATCAACTACAGACGACTGGATGTAGAAAAGCTGCACAGGGACATCGAGGACAGCCTAGATCTACCACCACCAAACAGAAACCTTCTTGACAGCGAGATTGATGCTGCAGTTGGTAGTTGGCAGATAGGTACCAACACCTCCCGGAATACATCCAAAATCTATACGCACACAGACAACGACTGAGGAAAAAACTTCAAAGGATTCACCAAAGCCAGATGAATACAGCAAACAGGTGCTACCAAACAATCTGGAATGAGCTGCAGCAGGTCAACATCATGTTCCGGAACGACCCAACACCACAACAACATCCACTTCTAGAAAAGGTTGGAAGCGATTAGACCCGGCCCGGATACGTTTGGAAACATTAATAGAATTATTGGAAAGCAACAAAAACCCCCCGAAATGCTAATTGTCAACGATATGGAAGTCACAGCCACCCAAGACAAAGCTGAAGCTCTCGCCAACTACTTCGAAGGAAACTTCAAACCAAGCCTGCCCACTGACCAAACATTTCTGCAGGAGGTGGAATCTTCAATGCAGCAAACACTCCAACCAAGCCCGGATATAGTGATCTTCGACGATGCAAATCCAGCTGACAACCCAACCAACAATATTCGTCTCTGCAATCTAGAGGAGGTAGCAGAGATCATCGGCAATTCCAAGCCAGACCAGATGGCATCTCTAACCACATCCTCAAAAGGCTTCCCCATGCAGCGATGATTCTCCTCACAATCATCCTTAACAACTGCATCAACAACTGCTACTTTCCCCGGAACTGGAAAACAGCAAAGATCGTGGCAATTTCCAAGAAAGGCGCTTCCAATCAAATCTTCAACTATAGGCCGATTTCCTTGCTGAGTAACAGCAGCAAAATACTGGAAGAAGTGTTGTAATAAATAATATTAATTGAGTGTTCCATTAAGTTCTTCTCTTTACATTGAACAACTCTGTTAACATCATCTTACAACACTACATGTATAACACTTTATACTTGAAAAGTCAAATGTCATTTTGCAGTCAATAAAACCTTCCTTCTTTTCTGAACCGTCAAAGGACTTAGACGTGTCTTTCTTTGGGTAACTA
This sequence comes from Melanostoma mellinum, assembly GCA_914767635.1. Classification (NCBI taxonomy): domain Eukaryota; kingdom Metazoa; phylum Arthropoda; class Insecta; order Diptera; family Syrphidae; genus Melanostoma; species Melanostoma mellinum. The sequence goes on from OU612058.1 coordinate 108,717,107, forward strand.
ATCTGCGCACTCTTCACTAATCATAGATTTATTTCTTCAGGTTATGGGCCCAGAATAACGATTGTATAATTGTTAACCCAACGACATCCATATTTCGAGCGATTTTGGTTTTTTGGTTGCATTTTTTTGGGTAGACGTGGTAGGCGTTCAAGATTAAATTTGCAATGGGTAAACCAAAGAAATTGAAAGGTCGGAAGAACTTTGACGAGAGGAAGGTAGAGGCAAAAGCTTATCTTGCAACAAAGGGTCACTGGAAATGTTTCGATGGAACAGAAACAGATCCAGATAAAAACTTTCTGGCGATACAGATGCTGAACTTGCTGCTGACGTCGCCTCTCTATACGTACACCGAAAAGTGTAACACAGCAAAGCAGGCTTGGGACTCAATTTGTTCTGCATTTGAGGATACAGGCATTGGTCGTAGGGTGGATTTACTCAAGCAGTTGGTGAGACTGCAGCAGGTTGACTGCTCATCTATGGAGGAATATGTCCACAAAATGGCGCTGATGGCTACGAAGGTGAAACAGGCTGGTTTAGAAATTGGTGATGAAGTGGTTGCAGCCCTTATGCTAGGAGGCCTACCGGAAGATTTTCGTCCCATGGTTATGGCAATAGAAAATTCTACACCGAAGCTGTCAACTGACTTCGTCCAAAACCGCCTTCTTCAAGAAGTTACGTGCAATAACACCGAAAATTCAGTGACTGCGCTATATGCCAAGAAACGCTACAATGCTCAAAAAACAAAAAAGCAAAAAAAGGTGTCTCACAAGTCTGTGACATGCTACGTTTGTGATAAAGTAGGACATTTTGCGAATAAGTGCCCAAATAAACGGAACCAAGACGAACGGCTACTTATATGTTCTTTCATGGCGCAATCAAGCTCATCACAAGACTGGTTCATTGATTCGGGAGCTTCTGCACACATGACGATGAGTGGCGTCAACTTAGTAGATGTACGTGAACCAACGAAAAACAAAATCATTATCGGCAACAACTCTCATCTTGACGTTGAGCGAGCTGGGAATATAAAAATGTCAATTGGAACGAGTTCAATTAAAAACCACAATGTCATTGTTAAGGATGTATTGCATATTCCAGATATCTGCGCAAATCTTATGTCTGTAAGTCAGATGGCTAAGCACGGCAATACCATGGTCTTTGACAAAGAAAATTGTCGAATATATGATTCAACAAAAACATTGATTGCAACCGCACCTCTCGTCAATGATCTTTATAAATTAAATTGTTCGACGGACCGATCTGCTACTGCGATGATTGCAATCGACAAAAGCATATGGCATCGTTGATTGGACCATACTTGTGATGCAAACCTATTAAAAATTAGAGCGGCAGTAACTGGAGTAAACTTTGCAAAGGGGGATGACGGTAATAAGTGCGAAATTTGTGTCAAAGGCAAGCAGACACGTGCATCTTTTGAGGAGAGTAGTAACCGAGCAACAAGTGCACTAGAGATAGTGCACAGCGATGTCGCATTTATGCCTACGCGCTCTTTTGGAGGTGCAAAATATTTTGTCACATTTATTGATGACTATAGCCGCAAAGTGTTCTTGTACCCGATGAAGAATAAAAATGATGTCTTTAGCATTTTTCAGAACTTCGTTAACTTAGTTCAAAATCAACAGGGGTGCAATATTAAGACACTCCGTACGGACAACGGCACCGAATATTGTAATAAGCAATTCGATGCGTTCACAGCAAAACATGGTATCCTACATCCCCGAACAGTTTCATACACGCCGGAGCAGAACGGTGTGGCTGAGCGTATGAACCGAACGATACTGGAGAAAGTTCGGTGTATGCTTTTCGACAGCAACTTGAGTGACAGTTTTTGGGGCGAAGCGGCGACAACAGCAGCTTATTTGATCAACCGTATTCCATGTCGAGGTATGATACACGAAACACCAGAAGAAAGGTGGAGTAAGCGAAAGCCAGACTTGTCAACACTGAGGGTGTTTGGGTGTAAGGCTTTGGCTCATATTCCGAAAGCTCACCGCAGCAAATTGGCACCGAAGGCAGTTGAGTGTGTTTTCGTAGGATACAGCGAGCAAAGCAAAGCTTATCGGTTGCTTGATAAAAATGCCAGAAAAATTATCATAAACAGAGACGTTACTTTCATCGAATCGAGTGAAAAAAAGGTAACTCAAACGAAAACTAATTTTAATGGGTCCATTTCTCTATTAAAGGCACCTGCTGAAGACGTTTTTGTAAGCAACTCAAATGAAGAGAGTGAATCAGATAGCGATTTGAGTGAGGCAACTGATGACGATTCGAGTGAAGCTGGTGATGACGACATAATTGAGGTTGAGGTGAATAATGAAAACTCGTCAAATGCTTGCATGAACCATGCAGAAGCTGATAATTCACTCATCATTATGGACCAACAAGACGTCACAATTATTGATATCAGCGAAAGTACAGACTAAACTGAGTCTACTTATAACGAATCCAGTGAGGCGAATGAGAGTGAGAATTCGTCATACACTTCCATAACCGAGACTGATTTCGACGTTGCTGCGAGCGAAGTATGTGTGGTTCCATTCCCATGCCCGGTAACAACCACTGAGATCAGAAGCGCAAGACAAACTGCAAGAGCTCGTGATACTCTAAGCTTATATTCGATGCTTGCAACAGCTACAGAAGACGTAGGAGAGCCAAAGTCTTATGAGGAGGCTAGGCAATGCAAGGAGAAAGGCGAGTGGAAGGTTGCGATGACGTCTGAATATGAATCGTTGGTTGCAAATAATACTTGGGAGCTGTGTGAGCTGCCTGCCTGGGCGAAAAGCGATTGACAACAGATGGGTATTTAAGGTCAAACGCGATGCAACTGGTTGTATTGACCGCTACAAAGCTCGCCTTGTAATCAAAGGTTATAGTCAAGTTAAAGGGATAGATTATGACGAAACGTATTCGCCTGTTGCGCGTTATTGCTCAATTCGTTTTTTGCTGGCCATGGCAGCCAAGTACAAAATGATTGTTCATCAGATGGATGCGGTGACCGCCTTCCTTGACGGAGGAGATTTATATGCATCAGCCGGAGGGTTTTAGCGATAATTCTGCGAGGGTTTGTCGTCTGAAGCGAGCATTATATGGTTTGAAGCAGTCGAGTCGTGTGTGGAATGACAAACTGAATGACGTGCTGGTGAGGGTGCTCAAATTCAAGCGATCGTCAATAGATCAATGTATTTATTATAAACATTCAAACCAGAATACCATAGTACTTGCTGTGTGGGTGGATGATATAATGATATTTTCGAGCAACGCAACAATGTGTACCAAGTTAAATATTGAACTATCAATCCATTTTAAGATGAAGGATCTGGGTGAGGCGAAATCGTTGCTTGGGATGAATATCACTCGATACTCGGATGGATCTCTTTCGATTGATCAGCGTCACTACATATCAAGTTTCTTGAAACGCTTTAATATGGAGGAATGCAATGCAGTCAACACACCATTAGACCCCAATCAAAAATTATCTGAGGAGTTGTGCCCGAAAACAGATGCTGAGAAACAAGAAATGGCAAACGTTTCTTATCAAGAGGCGATAGGATGCATTAAGTACGCTGCACATATTAGTCGGCCAGATATTTGCTTCGCTGTTAGTGCACTAAGTAGGTACAATAACAATTATGGTCGTGCACACTGGGCAGCGGTGAAGAGGTTGCTGCGATATTTAAAGGGTACAATCGATTTCAAATTGTTCTTCGATTCAAAGCAAAATGATGAAATGATCGGTTATTGTGATGCTGACTGGGCTAGTGATCTGGACAAAAGGCGTTCAACAACTGGCTATGTTTTTCTGTCACAAGATGCTTCAATTTCATGGGCTTGTCGTCGTCAACCAACTATAGCTTGTCTTCTACTGAGGCGGAGTTTATGTCGATGGTTGCAGCTATTCAAGAGGCGCTCTGGTTGAAGCGTTTTGAAACCGAAATCTTTTTGGAGGCCTCAAAGACGATTCTTTTGTTTTGCGACAACCAAGGGGCGATTAGTTTAGCGAAACATAGAAACTACCATGCGCGCACTAAACATATCGACGTGCGCAAATATTTCATTCAAGAGCACTTGTACCAAGACATCGAAGGTGAAGTCAAACTGAATCTACAATACAAGTCGACTAATGAAATGGTTGCGGACATATTGACCAAGGCAGTTACTAGCGCAAAGCTTAACAAATTTGTTCCTGATTTTGGGCTAGTTAAATAGATTATAAATAATCATTTTGAATATCTTTTTTTTATTTCTATAGTTTTTTCTTATGCATAAATACATTGAATTCTTAACTAACTTTTTAATGAAACACTAGTGAGGCTGTTGTAATAAATACTATTAAATTAGTGTTCCATTTAGTTCTTCTCTTTACATTGAACAACTTTGTTAACATCATCTTACAACACTACATGTATAACACTTTATACTTGAAAATATAATAAAACCTTCCTTCTTTTCTGAACCGTCAAAGGACTTAGACGTGTCTTTATTTGGGTAACTAATCTGCGCACTCTTCACTAATCATAGATTTATTTCTTCAAGAAGTAATCCTCCGCAGACTCAAAATATTCTGCAACGATAACCTCCTCATACCAGACATGCAGTTCGGCTTTCGGGAGAAACACTCGACACTGCATCCACTCTTTAAGTTTCAGCATGACATCAGCACCTCACTCAACAGCCAACGTGTCACCGTTGGATGCTTTCTGGATGTCGAGAAGGCATTCGATATCATATGGATTGACGGATTTATACATAAACTCTACTCGTTTCAGCTTTCACCGCCACTAATCAAAATTCTCTATTCTTTTCTTTCTTTCAGAAAATTTTTCGTTCAAATGGACAACTGCAAATCCCACACTAAGAACATCGGAGCCGGAGTCGCCTAAGGTTCAAAACTCGGTCCCTTCCTCTACAGCTTGATGACGTCAGACCAACCAACTCCAACTGGATGCGAGAATCTCCTCTACGCTGATGACTCGCTAACCTACGCCACATCACTCTCACCATTGCTCGTAGTCAAGAGAGTAGAGGCCCACGTCAACAGACTATACCACTACTACAAAAAGTGGGGCATACGGATCAACACCTCCAAATCGGAACTAGTTTGCTTCAGGAGACCCTCAAATGGCAGAGGCGATCGGACTGCCACCAAATGTAAAAATTTGGTCCTGAAACTTCCCGATGGATCCACCATTCAATCCAAGCCAAAAGTGAAATACCTGGGTATCCACTTCAATGAGCTGTTAAACTTCAATCCACATAGCAGGAAAGCTCTCAAAAAAGCCAGCTGGGCTTTCAGCCGGGTGCACCCTCTGCTGAAAAGAAGAACTGGACTAAGCTAAGCGACAAAGTTACTGGTCTACAAGCAACTTCTGCGACCAGTAATTAGCTACTCCTTTCCAGTCTGGTTCTTCATTTCCAAGACAGCCATGAAAGAACTCCAGCTCTATGAAAGGAAGATACTCAGGATCTGCACCGGCCTCTACTTTGACCGACGACGACGAAAGCACTACAGGAACGAGCAACTGTACCAAGAAGCCAACATCATACCTCTGGACAGATACCTTGTGCTATCTACAAAGAAGCTAGTGCAAAACGTCACCAACCACCCGAATCAGCTAATGAGAAGGATGACCACAGAGCAACGACATCTGGAACCAAGGTACCTCAGTGTGATGGAGACCCTGGACGACAACATCATCAAGGACAACGAGGGACCTATCTTGTTTTACGCTGACACTAGGTCAGCACACCGCCGTGGCTAAATTGCCAACCCCCACCTTTTCAACAACAAACCCACCATAGATAACCAGGAATGAACCACCTGAAAAGACAACAAAGTCAACCGACTTCTATTTTTATTACTTTTTGTCATGTAAATTATACAATACATATTCTATAATATTTTAAGCTAAGTCAATGTATATGGTTAGGCCCCCTATGTGCCAACAAATATTATTATCATAGTGTTCACTCACCAATAACAAATAATAATAAAAAAAAAAAACCATAACAAATTTACTCTAAGTGATATTTAATAAAAAAAACATACTTATGAACTACTTACATGTGTACATTTTTTTTTTTTACTTATATACCTAACATATACATAATTAAAAGCTGAGAACCTGCAAAAGGGAAAATTGATTAATATATATATTTAAGATGTATACAATATACATACTTACCAACCAGAACGAATTTCGGCACCTTGCCAATATAAAGGTGGTTTTCGGTCTTGCCCACCGAAGCACCGCCATCAGAAACCTTGTCAACCAGCTGTAGGGAAAAATAAAAACACTTTTTAGAACATGTTTTAAGTATTTATAAACACACAACAAAGTTTATCAAGTACAAACTAATACTACACACATTTAAAAACAAAAACTAAACATTTAATACACCGTAGGTTATGTTTATAACCTGCAAGGTGACAACACATTTTCAATTGCACTTTATCAATTTCATAAACACGTATATTTAAACAAATAAAATACAACGATTAAACATTCGCGATAACAGTTTCTACACAACTTAGACAAAACAACACGAAATTAAAGAAAAAACACACACGGAATTGAAACAAACGTCACCTTCAACATGTGTCAGTTGAAAGGTGTCAATTTGACGGCAAACTTTAACAACCCAAACAAATGGGTGCGTTTAGTAAATAAACTTTTTAACGCCGAACGCGATTCCGAAACAATTTTATTAAATTTTTATATAATTATTGAGAAAATTAATGTTTTTCAATTTATTCAATATACCCAATAGGTTAGAGGGAGATAAAAAATGGCAACTTTAGTCAAGATGGCGTATGATCAAAGCTGCGCGAAAAAATGAAGAAGTGATGCCAAAACAACAAATTAAAGTTATCCACTCACAAATTCAGGTGGATTGCAATATCGATGAGGAGCAGGCAGCATTGTCCCTACCCGAAAACGGCATAATCGGAGCAAAAGACAGTATAAAAAGCCCAGGATTTTCTACAATCAACCACTCTAGTCCCTGACCTCATGGAGAGCACAACACACTAAGGTAAATTTTGTAAAGCAATTTGAAATTGTTCAGCGATTTATACGCTAAGCAAATATATTTTGATAAATAGAAATTTGTAGTAAATTCGTAAAAGAGAAAAGGAATCAATTTTGAAATCGATTGATGACACTATACGTCATTCGAATATAATTTGAAAAACTTATCTCTGTCGAGTAGAAAATAAGAATTGTTGTAGTAAATCAATTGGAAAACGTTCACACGGATTTATACGTGGAACGAACATCATTTGAATATAATAATAATTGTGAATGTGAAGTGGATAAGTGAAAACAAAGCTTATTTGTTTAAATTTAAAATCAATTGGAAAGCGGTACACGATAGTACGTAAGCGCATATCAATTGAATAAAAAACATTGTCTATAATTAACAAATCAAATATAGGCAATAAAAAAAATCTTATTAATTAAAACATCACAAAAATTCCAAATCTTTTCATTTTTAAATTTTTTGCTTGAGTTACGTTTATCAAAGAAAGGTAAGCATCAACGTTGGGCAAAAAACACATAGTATCCTAATTAGTTATAAGTCAAATTGTATATACTGTTCAAATAAAAAACTAACTAACTAACTAGGGAAAACCAGTTCTTCTCAGAACTCCGACCAGGTAGGTCGTATCCTGGTAGTTCTTTTAAGAACTTTGTAAGGAAATATATAATCGATTTTGATTGGCTGGTAGTGGTTGCCAGTGAATAGTTTCTTATAAGAACTTTGTAGGGGAATATGTGATTGATTTTGATTGGCTGATAGGGGTTGCCGGTAGCAGTGCTGCTAAGCGAGTCAGAAAATGTTTTCTGACTCGCTTAACAGTACAGTTAAGCTATGCGGCAATTATTAGTTCTTATAAGAACTTTGTAGGGGAATATATAATTGATTTTGATTGGGTGGTGTGGTTGCCGGTAGGTAGCTGTTGCTGCTTAGCTAGTTAGAGAATGTTTTCCGACTCGCTAAACAGTACAGTTAAGCTATGTGGCATTTACTCGAGCCATTAAAATTTATTTTAAGGAAATATATGATTTTTGTTAATTTTACATGCTCTACCAGAAAAACGCTCCCTGCCTATCAATAAGCTAAAAAATATATATTGCTCAATTATTTCTTAAAATTGATTTAACAAATTTTTTTCCCAAACGCTCCCTGCATGTTGGTAAGCTATTTCTCAAAACGCTCACTGTCCTATTGGTAAGCTTGTCCTTTACCGCCTTCCTTCAATTTTTATCAAAATCCTTAGAGAAAACGCTCTAATAATGCATTTTTATATGGTACGTGTTGCTTCTCATTACATCGAGTGGCTTTTTATGCATTTAAAAAATTTTGTACGCTATCTGTTGCTTCTCATCATTTTGAGGGACCATGCTAAATAGTACTAGAAAATTGCCACCAGTGCGGTCTTATTTTATGAAAAAGGTACTAAAAATTAGTTCTTGTTGATTCTCATCGTTTGATATAATAAAATCATATGGAAAACATAAAGTAGTGAAAATTATAGTACTTTTCGACATTTTGGGATTCGGGATTTTGGCATTCGGGATTTTGGGATTCGGGATTTTGGGATTCAGGATTCTGGGATTCTGGATTTTGGGATTCAGGATTTTGGGATTCAGGATATCGACCCCAACACAATTTTACTCGCTCCTCAAGAACCATCAACCTCATTCCCTACCGTTACAATTACCTTAACTCATTACGCTTATTTTTTATCCATACTGTAAGACTTTGGAACGCTTCGCCCTCTCAATTGTTGTCGTTGTCGTTGTCGTTGTCATAAAATTTGTTCTTTTTGATTAAAACTAATGTCTTTCAATAAATTTATATGATTTTGAACCAGATGATGTTGTATTATCATATAAATTCGAAAAAGATTTGTTGTTAAGTGTTCTTCCGAATAATTATATTTATTCTGATAGCTTTTATTTTTTACACCAAAACATCCGTATTCTTCGTGCAAATTTTGATGTGTTGTTGCTCCATATAGACTCGTGTTCCAAGATGCCTGATTTTGTGTTTGTTACAGAAATTTGGATTTTTGATAATGAGAAAGGTAGTTTCAAAATTCCTGGGTATACTTTTTATGCCACATGTAACAACACTTATGGTGCTGGTGGTGAGGATGTTTTTATAAAAAAAAAAATAGTGCGTGGAGTCCCTCCGCGCGGAAGAAGTGAAACCTCCTAATTTGAAAATGAAAATAGGAAGGGGTAGAAATTGATTTAAAAGAAAAAGAAAAGAGATGGATCGGAGTTAATTTTCACGGGATATCTACTTACCACCATTTCATAGAACAATTTTTTATTTTTTGGTGGAGATTAGATGAGGAAAACGAGGATTTTAAGGATCTATGTACATACATAGTACTTATGTATGGAATACAATACCAGGAACCTTTCTGAAACCGTTGATTGGCCAGTGTCAGTGGTAGCTGACTGACAATGAAGACCGCAGTCTTAACACCTAAGCCCAAGAGAACATTTACATACATGTTTAGACATGATAGTGTTTAGACATGATCAAACATGTTTAGACATGATCAAACATGTTTAGACATGATCAAACATGTTTAAGACATGATCAAACATGTTTAGACATGATCAAACATGTTTAGACATGATCAAACATGTTTAGACATGATCGAACATTTTTGGGCCGGGCTTAAATGGAAATTGCTTATATATACATGATTATGCCTCCGCTAACTACTACATACTCATTACTACATATATTAAAATTCTAATAAAATCTTACAGTTACCACTCACCAAAAGCTCTGATTTGTACATACATACATATTACATACATATGTATATTGTCTTCCTAATAAAATTCCGCAGTCAGCACATTCGAGGAGAAACTTAACAATTGGTTTTTTTGTTATAATAATTTAACTCAGTCGATTTACACATTTAGTAAGCACTTATCAACATATGTACATATATACATACATTTATGTATATTATACAAATTAAAAGAAACTGCTTTAGATATTTTCTATCGTATCATTGGAGAAAAGAGTAAAACTCAACACTGATCGACTTTCATTTTACGACTGAATATGTATGTTTAACACGGAAGTGTAACGCTGCATGTAACACGGAAGTGTAACGCTGCATGTTTGCAAGTCGCATAAGAAGTTTCACTTCAATTATTTTATGTTAGAATAATTGAACTTAATCGATTTACACATTTTGTAAGCACTTATCTACGTACATCATACATACATATATTAAACAAATTAAAAGAAACTGCATTAAATATTTTCTATCATTTCATTGGAGAAGAAAAGAAAACACAACACTGATCGATTATTCACTGAGCAATTGAAATAATTTTCGCACGCACAGACATGATTTTCTTCAAAATATTTCCACCGAAAACACATTTTACTACAATGAAATCGTTGGGATGAATGGCGCGGAGTTGATGACAGCGTTTAACACGGAAGTGTAACACAAGAGTGTAACGCTTTCATGTAACGCTTTCATGTTTGCAAGTCGCATAAGAAGTTTCACTTCAAAAATTTATACATTAATTATAATGTTGTCAGTGATAATTTGGTGTCCACGGATGTTATTAAAATAACTTTTAATTTAAAAAATGAAAAACACTATTTAATATGTGCCTATAGGCTTCATGACAGTAGTAGAGATGTCTTTCTTGAAGAATTGAATATTCTATTATGTAATGAAAAAACCAAAAATCTGATTTTCTTAGGTGATATTAATATTGATCTTCTCTCCAAAACCCAATATTAATGTGGATAACTATTTAATTCTTTTGGCAATTCATGGTTTAAATTCATATATTAATGTTCCAACAAGAATTGATGAGAACTCTCAAACATGCATTGACCATATTTTTTGTCGAAATAGTTTATCTCGCATATTTGATCCAGTTTGCTCTCTAGCTGATTTAGGTATAACTGATCACTGTATGACTAGCTTACATTATTTACATTGTTATGTTGAAAAAGATTTCATTGAACCTGATGTTGAAGTTAAGAAAATTGACTTCGAAAGGCTCAACCTGCTTCTGCGTTTTGAAAATTGGGAAGGCGCCTATAATGAGAGCAATCCTTCACTTGCCTATGATGTTTTTATACAAAAATTAAGTTATTATCTGGATTGTTGTACGATAAAATCAGTAAAAAAGAGCAAGTCCAAACACTTAAAAGATTGGATGACAGGGTATATTTTGGATAAAGTATACAAAAAAAAAAAAAAATTTCATAAGAAACTAGCTGACCCGCCCGGCGTAGCTCAGGCCCTACGTTCATCAAATTGAAAGTTAAGTAAAGTAGTTTCAAAGTTTCTATTCTTGTGGGAGAGTGGTGATTAAATATAGTTTATGTTTCTCAGGAACAATTAAGCACTCTAACGATGACAGAATTTGTGGGATCGGTATATCATTTTCCAAGTTCCCCAATATGTCCCAGTTACTGGACATCCCATATGGGGATGAAATATAGTCTATGAAGCACCGTATTGTAATGACGAAAACTGTACTGAAATCAGTACAGTGATTTTTGAATTCCAGTTCCCGTTCCTGTGGGTAAATGTTGATGAACTATAGTCTATATTACTCAGAGACATTGAAGCACTCTAACCATGAAAGAATTTTTGGAATTAGTTAAGTGCTTTCCAGGTTATTGATTATGTCACCATTCCCGCTTCCGTTCCCGAAAGAATATGTAAAGAAAATAATTATAGTCTTTGTTACTCAGGAGCACTTTACACTCAACGTTGAAATTTTTTGGAATTGGTCCAGTATTTTCCAAGTTCCCGCTTATTTTCTTGTTCCCGTCCCATTCTCGTGGGAATATAGGGATGAACGCGTACTGTAATAGCGACAAAAATGACAATTCGTTTCAGTGGTTTTTGAATTTCCAATCCCGTTCCCATTACCGTTCCTGGGAGAATTTGAGGATGAATCTAAATATTCCCCCTTTACCATTATCCATGAATGATACCTGCATCCAAGAAACCGAAAAGCTGTCAGTACTTGTTATGTGTGTAAACGACGATCTTCGTTGGAATGACCACATATTTGAAGTCGCCAAAAACGCTGCTATATGCTAAGGTTTCTTAAGACAATGCAGGAAGTTCTTCACCCCTTCTGATCTGGCTACAATTTATAAGGCCTTCATCCGCCCAAAACTGGAGTATAACTCCCATATCTGGTCAGGTACTGCTCAAACATCTTTGCACCTACTTGATATTGTACAAAATAGAGCGTTAAAACTGATGGGTGATAGTTAAATCGTAGAATCGATTGATTCTCTTGAACATCGTCGAAGCGTTACTTGTCTCACTGTTTATTATAACTTTTTTCACAAACAGTGCTCTAGTAAAATAGTCAGTTGCATTCCTCCCCTGAAACAATTTAGCCGCAACACCCACCTTGCTAAGAATGCCCATCAGTTTTACCTTGAGCCCAATTTCGGCCGTACAGTCAAGTATAGAGATTCTTATTTTAGTCGCACCACCCGTATGTGGAATGCTTTACCTGGCTCTGTATTTCAACTACATTACGATTTACAAAGGTTCAAAAGCAAGGTAAGGGCGGCCGTGGTGCAGTGGTAGAGTGTTCAGTAGGTAGGTAGGCCGGATGCGTGGGTTCGAATCCCGCTCTGGGCATCTACTTTTCTTTCAGCCTCCCAGTTTCGTATGGACACCGCCCTTGAGGTTATATGTGAAATAACTAACACCTTATTTCCACTACTGCAACACAGAAAAAAGGGAAGGCTGCTACCCTAGTAGTACAATGGACCGGTAATTAAGTCTGAGTTCTCCAGATAAGCATATAAACCTCCTCTTGTGTATCGGTGTATCCTATTAAATCCTCTCCTATTTTCCTTAATGCTCGCACTGTGCTCTATAACAACTTTATAAGGGTAGTCATAACCCATTGATGTGTGGCTTATTATAAAACAAACAAAAACTTTTCTATGGTACTCAGGTGCAATAAGTTAAAAAAATTTTATTCTTTATTCTTATCACATCAGTCAAGAAATTAAAAGAATTGTTATTTATTATTTTAATTTTTTGTTGTCAAAAAAAAAAACAAAATCATTGTTTGAATTTAATTTTTAATTCAATACAGTTAAGAATAATGAAATTGTCAATTTTACTATATTCCAATTCCATCTGCCGGCCTGATTTGTGAATCTAAACCATTCAGGGTGCCACTCAAACGCATACAGAAAAATTCATTTAAATCGGTCAAGCCGTTTAGGACGAGTTCAATTACATACACACGTACAGCAGAATTATATATATAAAGATGTAAAAAAAATCCAAATAATATTCATCTAAAAGCTGAATATAAAAACATATGTAAAAATTTATCTAAAGAAATAAAAATCTGCAAGGAAAGCTATTACTTAGCTGAACTTGAAAAAAATAAAAGTAGTATTAAAGCTGAATGGAACGTAGTAAGCAAAATTTTGAGTCGTGGTTCCCTTAATGAAAAGCCTCTGACTATAGAAGTAGATAATATCAATATTACTGATACAACTGAGATAGCTAACCAATTCAACAAATTTTTCATTTCTGTATCTGAAAATGCTTCGATTGATGTTATCAGGAGCAATATTGACTGTTCTTTTTTTGAAGGCTTAGTTAATGATAAGATTTTTACAGAAAGTCTTTTTTATGATCCTATAATGCCTGTTGAACTACTCTTAATCATTAAAAATCTAAAAAAATCCAGTTCTATAACAAGGGATAATTGTTCTAATCTAATCTTTCAGCAAATTGCTTACAACATTGTGGATGTTCTTGCACATATTTTTTATAAAAGTGTAAATGGTGGTGAATTTCCAAGTTCACTTAAAATTGCAGAGGTCATTCCTTTATATAAAAAGTCAAACCCATGTTTAATGAACAACTACCGTCCTATTTCTATGTTACCTGTTTGTTCAAAAATATTTGAAAAGGCTATGAAAAGTAGAATTTTGAATTTTCTAAATAAAACAAATTTTTTTAGTGAAGCTCAATTTGGATTTCGAGCTCGAAGATCTACTGAAGACGCGTTGCTCAAATTTTGTAGTGAAGTAAATGAAAAAAAATATTGCTAATAATCTAAATTTTGTACGCTATCTGTTGCTTCTCATCATTTTGAGGGACCATGCTAAATAGTACTAGAAAATTGCCACCAGTGCGGTCTTATTTTATGAAAAAGGTACTAAGAATTAGTTCTTGTTGATTCTCATCGTTTGATATAATAAAATCATATGGAAAACATAAAGTAGTGAAAATTATAGTACTTTTCGACATTTTGGGATTCGGGATTTTGGCATTCGGGATTTTGGGATTCGGGATTTTGGGATTCAGGATTCTGGGATTCTGGATTTTGGGATTCAGGATTTTGGGATTCAGGATATCGACCCCAACACAATTTTACTCGCTCCTCAAGAACCATCAACCTCATTCCCTACCGTTACAATTACCTTAACTCATTACGCTTACTTTTTATCCATACTGTAAGACTTTGGAACGCTTCGCCCTCTCAATTGAAGAATATTTCAAATCCCAACAATTTTAAAAGTGCAATTTTCCAACATTTCTCCTCCTCATCCATTTAAATTATTTCCCTCAATACCCACAACTTTTCTTTCCTCTATCATATCTCTCACTCCTTAGATTTAGATAAATATTGTTATTAGATTTAAGTATTTGAAATTATTATAACTGATATGAAAACACCATGTACTATAAAAGATCATGTCTTTATGTACAAAGCATGTGTTAAATAAATAAGTTGAAATAAATAAGATTAGTCATAAATAAGATTATTCACCGCAACCGTTAAACCAAGCTCAGTCACCGCCTCTTGAACAAGCTCTCCCGTTGCTCAACTTTTACGATACTCAACATCGAACGCCTTCAAATATTTTTTTAAATAAAAATCATTTAGCAGTGCGTCATTTAATCCGTGATCTGCCAACCTTCGATGGAACACAGTCTTTCATTCCATAATAGAGAACTTCGAAAAGCTGCTGAGGTTATTAAAAAGTCTAAGGGATACAAATATTTATGTTTTCATAATTCCAATCTATTAATAAGAAAACAAGAAGGAGAAAAAGCTATAAAAATCAAGTGTTTAGAAGACTTAAATGCTCTATAAAATTTGTTCTTTTTGATTAATTAATTAAACTAATGTCTTTCAATAAATTTAAATGATTTTGAACCAGATGAAGTTGTATTATCATATAAATTCGAAAAAGATTTGTTGTTAAGTGTTCTTCTGAATAATTATATTTATTCTGATAGCTTTTATTTTTTACACCAAAACATCCGTATTCTTCGTGCAAATTATGATGTGTTGTTGCTCCATATAGACTCGTGTTCCAAGAAGCCTGATTTTGTGTTTGTTACAGAAATTTGGATTTTTGATAATGAGAAAGGTAGTTTCATAATTCCTGGGTATACTTTTTATGCCACATGTAACAACACTTATGGTGCTGGTGGTGTGGATGTTTTTATAAAAAATGTATACATTAATTATGATGTTGTCAGTGATAATTTGGTGTCCGCGGATGTTATTAAAATAACTTTTAATTTAAAAAATGAAAAACACTGTTTAATATGTGCCTATAGGCTTCATGACAGTAGTAGAGATGTCTTTCTTGAAGAATTGAATATTCTATTATGTAATGAAAAAACCAAAAATCTGATTTTCTTAGGTGATATTAATATTGATCTTCTCTCCAAAACCCAATATTAATGTGGATAACTATTTAATTCTTTTGGCAACTCATGGTTTAAATTCATATATTAATGTTCCAACAAGAATTGATGAGAACTCTCAAACATGCATTGACCATATTTTTTGTCGAAATAGTTTATCTCGCATATTTGATCCAGTTTGCTCTCTAGCTGATTTAGGTATAACTGATCACTGTATGACTAGCTTAAATTATTTACATTGTTATGTTGAAAAAGATTTCATTGAACCTGATGTTGAAGTTAAGAAAATTGACTTCGAAAGGCTCAACCTGCTTCTGCGTTTTGAAAATTGGGAAGGCGCCTATAATGAGAGCAATCCTTCACTTGCCTATGATGTTTTTATACAAAAATTAAGTCATTATCTGGATTGTTGTACGATAAAATCAGTAAAAAAGAGCAAGTCCAAACACTTAAAAGATTGGATGACAGGGTATATTTTGGATAAAGTATACAAAAAAAAAACTTCATAAGAAATGTAAAAAAAATCCAAATAATATTCATCTAAAAGCTGAATATAAAAACATATGTAAAAATTTATCTAAAGAAATAAAAATCTGCAAGGAAAGCTATTACTTAGCTGAACTTGAAAAAAATAAAGGTAATATAAAGCTGAATGGAACGTAGTAAGCAAAATTTTGAGTCGTGGTTCCCGTAATGAAAAGCCTCTGACTATAGAAGTAGATAATATCAATATTACTGATACAACTGAGATAGCTAACCAATTCAACAAATTTTTCATTTCTGTATCTGAAAATGCTTCGATTGATGTTATCAGGAGCAATATTGACTAAGATTTTTACAGGAAGTCTTTTTTATGATCCTATAATGCCTGTTGAACTACTCTTAATCATTAAAAATCTAAAAAAATCCAGTTCTATAACAAGGGATAATTGTTCTAATCTAATCTTTCAGCAAATTGCTTACAACATTGTGGATGTTCTTGCACATATTTTTTATAAAAGTGTATATGGTGGCGAATTTCCAAGTTCACTTAAAATTGCAGAGGGGATTCCCTTATATAAAAAGTCAAACCCATGTCTTATGAACAACTACCGTCCTATGTTACCTGTTTGTTCAAAAATATTTGAAAAGGCTATGAAAAGTAGAATTTTGAATTTTCTAAATAAAACAAATTTTTTTAGTGAAGCTCAATTTGGATTTCGAGCTCGAAGATCTACTGAAGACGCGTTGCTCAAATTTTGTAGTGAAGTAAATGAAAATATTGATAATAATCTACTAACAGCTGGACTTTTCATTGATTTAACCAAAGCTTTTGATTTAGTAGACCATAAAATTCTTTTGAAAAGATTATACAATTCAGGAATGCGTGGATTTATCTATACTTGGTTAGATTCATATCTATCTGATAGAAAACAAATTGTCAAAATAGATTAAAGCTTGAGTGTTTATGCAATATTAGTATTGGCGTTCCACAAGGTTCTGTTTTGGGTCCCTTGCTATTCTTGGTTTTCATTAATTCCATTTTCTCTCAGAATTTTAAAGGCAAAATTTCAGCATTTGCTGATGACATGGCTTTTGCATATGGGTGTCGATCTCCGATAAACTTGGTTTCTTACATCAACTTTGACTGGGAAATTTTAAGACGCTAGTTTCCAGTTAATAAAATGATATTGAGTAATAAAACGAAGTTAATGTACTTTAGTCTAACAGGGTCGCCTGCTTTGATCGACTGCGATATTTTTTATCATAATTCAGACTGCAAAAAATTCAAAATTAGTTTAGCTGATTCTAATGGCTTTGTTTCGAAAAGTTTTGTTGATAATGAGTCCTGTTCTTCTCATTGTTTTCAAGTAGATTTTGTCAAGACTTTCCTTGGTGTCTTACTTGACAGTAAAATGAACTGGTCTGATCACACTCGTGCATTAAAAAATTACTTATTGTGTTGTCCTAGACAATTTTATAATCTTGGGTTGTTTTGCTCACGAAAAATACTAGTTATGGTCTATTATGGTATTGTTCATTCTAAGATTCAGTATGGTATAACATGTTGGGGTGGTTCTTATCAAAACAAGATTAATCCTCTTCTTATTTCTCAAAAACACATTTTAAGAATAATTTAAAAAAAAAATCGGTTGCATAGCAGTTTTATTTTATTTCAGGAATTAAAAATTCTTCCTCTAAGATATTTGTACTACTTTAAAGTCTTAAAAGTATTTTTTATAAGAAGTGGATACCTTTCAATAAGAAGTAATCCTCGTCATAATTTAAGAGTGAATACCTTGAATTTAGTTAACATCCCTTCTTATACCTAATAAAATTCATTTTAGAAAATTCTATACAATAATTGCTCCCTCAGTTTTTAGTAAGTTGCCTTTCCGATCAGAAGCTTGAGATTACTTCCCACTTTTCTACAGAATGTAAGATCTTGGCTTTTCGAACACAATCACAATCAAATTGAACATCTATTGTCGTAAATATATTAAAAAAAAAAAAAAAGACACCTTTCCTCTCCCTTTTCCTCACCTTGCACACAACTCGTCGGCTGAGTTCTATCTTGTTCAATAGGCCATTTTTCACGAAAATGAGTAAGGTATGCAGTCTTTATAATTTGGGGGCGCTCTTTCGTTTGGCGCAAACCGTTTTGTTCTATCTCTTTTAGTTTTCAAGTTATGGAAAACTGCTTTGTTCAATAGGACACATTTCGAACTGTTTTGGGTGTTATTTTTGTTCAATAAACCACTTTTGATTCGTTCTGTATTACGTTGAACAATACAAATTCCATATAAAAAACGACTTCCTTATTGATTTTAATTTATAACTTTTTTAAAAGAAAAGAAAAACATCTTGTGTGACTTGTTTTAAAACTAAAATTGTCTAAGCTTGCAGAAAAAATCTATTTCCAAACAATAATCTTTAAATATAATAAAAAAATTTCGACCTGATTTCCCAAAATTTTGAAAATTGGACATTGAACAAGATAGAACTCAGCCGACGAAGTACAGTTGTATTGTTTTATTGTTTTGATGAGCATTCACCACTAGCTATAGCTTTTAAGCTATGCTAAAGAATGTCTCTTTAATTTGTTTTGTTGCGGTATTAAATAAAAAATAGTTATATAGAAGATCTTACTTACTTACTTAGGTGGGCATTACAGTTCGGGGTGAACCTGGGCCTCAACCAACATCCTTCGATAACGACTTCTATTTCGGGCGAGCTCTCTCCAGTTTCGCACTCCAAGTCGGTTGAGGTCATCCTCCACTTGATTGCGCCACCTAAGACGAGGTCTTCCCCTTCCGCGATTTCCCTGCAATGTGCTTTCGAACACCCGACGAGCCGGAGCGTTTGGGTCCATCCGCTCAACATGGCCCAACCATCGTAGCCTCGCGATGCGTACTCTTCTGGCTATGCCCATGTCGCGGTACAGCTCATACAGCTCGTTGTTGTATCTTCTTCTCCACACATTGCCTTCGCATACGGGACCAAAGATCATTCGGAGAATTTTTCTTTCGAAACGACCAAGGGTTTCCTCATCCGCTTTCGATAAGGTCCATGCTTCCGCGCCGTACAGCAGGACTGGGATGATTAAGGTCTTATATAGGGTTACCTTGGTTTTTCTGGAGAGGGTTTTGTTTCTCAATTGCCTTCTTAACCCAAAGAAGCAACGGTTGGCAAGAGTTATTCTCCGTTTGATCTCCGCACTGATGTTATTTTCCGTGTCTACAGCGGATCCTAGGTAGACGAAGTCCTGTACTACCTCGAAGTTATGTCTGTCTATTGTGACGTTTTGTCCAATTCGTCGATGTTCTGTGTCCTTGTTTGATGACAGCATATACTTTGTTTTGCCCTCATTAACCATCAAACCCATTTTTGCCGCTTCTGTTTCAATACTCGCAAAAGCACCTATGACATCACGCTTTTTTCTTCCCATTACGTCAATATCGTCTGCATATGCGAGCAATTGCACAGACTTTTGAAAAATTGTTCCTCTGGTGTTGACGTTTGAGTTTCTTACAATCTGTTCAAGTATGATGTTGAAGAAATCGCATGACAGTTTATCGCCTTGCCTAAAACCTTTTTCGACATCAAAGGTCTCGGTGAGTTCTTTACCGACCTTGACGGAGCAGCGTGAATTCTCCAAAGTCATCCTGCATAGTCGTACGAGTTTTGCAGGGATGCCGAAACTAGACATGGCTCTGTACAGCTCGTCTCTGTAGATACTGTCATACGCGGCCTTGAAATCGATAAAAAGATGGTGAATATCGATATTGTGTTCTCGGGTTTTTTCCAAGATCTGCCGTAATGTGAAAATTTGGTCTATTGTGGACTTCTCCGGTCTAAAACCACATTGATAAGGACCTATCAAGTTGTTGACGTGGGGTTTCAGACGTTCACATATTACAGCAGACAAGATCTTATAAGCGACGTTAAGGAGGCTTATCCCTCTATAATTGGCGCAGTTGTGAGGGTCTCCTTTCTTTAGGATCGGGCATACGATACTGAGGTTCCATTCATCGGGCATGCTTTCTTTCGACCATATCATGCAGATCAGCTGGTGCATGCTCCTTTCCAACTGATCTCCAGCTGCCTTGAAAAGTTCGGCATCAAGGCCATCTGCACCTGCAGTCTTATTTGATTTAAGTTTGCATATAGCAAGCTTAACTTCTTCTAGGTCGGGAGGACGGCATTCTTGATCATCGTCCAAGCTGAATGGGGCAATCTGCCTGACAGCGGAATTTGTGTCCTCATCGCCGTTAAGCAGTCTGCAGAAATGATCTTTCCAGATCCTCAGTAGCGACTGTGACTCTATGACTATGTTTCCCTGCTGGTCTTTACAGGCTTGAGTTCGGGGTTTGCCACCCTGGCAGAATCTTTTTACCTTTTGGTAAAACTTCCGAGTCTCGTTCCTGTCATGGCACCTCTCTATTTCCTCAAACGAGCGCTTCTCATGCTGCTTCTTTTTCTTTTTGAGAAGTCGGTGTTCTTCCCTTCTTCTCTCCTTGTAAATCTCGTTATACCGATCGTGAGCAGCCCTCGTTCGTGTTTGCAAAAGCATTTGTCGTGCTCTTTGCTTGGCTGCATTTGCCTGCCTACATTCTTCATCGAACCATGGGTTTCGTGTTGGTGGCCGAGTGAAACCCAGAACCTCAGAGGCAGCGGTTCTGATAGCTTCTTGGCATTGCTGCCACTGGTCTTCAATGTTTAATGCTGGCGGCATGGGATTCAAGGATAATTGAAGGGACACTCGATTGGAAAAGGCATTGGCAATCTCTTGCGATTGTAGCTTTCCGACGTCATATCTCTTCACAGCGTTAGTTCGTGCTGGTCGTGAACAAGATATCCTCATTCGTACCTTGGCTACAACAAGGTAGTGGTCCGAGTCAAAGTTGGCCCCTCGGAAAGTTCGGACATCTAGCACACTGGAAGAGTGCCTTGCGTCGATCGCAACATGGTCAATTTGGTTGACGGTTAATTGATCTGGGGATCGCCATGTGCCTTTATGAATTTTGAGATGCGGGAAGCGTGTACTACTTACAACAAGATTTAGCCCCGCAGCAAAATCGATTAGCCTCAATCCGTTTTCGGAGGTTTTGTCGTGGAGGCTATGCTTACCGATTGTGTTTCCAAAGATGTCCTCCTTCCCTAGTTTTGCGTTGAAATCGCCAAGAACGATTTTCACGTCGTATCTAGGGCATTGCTCATATGTTTCTTCGAGGAGCTCGTAGAAACAGTCTTTGGAATCGTCGTCTATATAGAAGATCACTCCTTTTAAATTACAAGTAATTTTTCAAATTATCTGTTTTTTTTTTTTTTTTGTTAATTTTGCCTAATTATCAATTATTTGTAATGATTTTTCTAATATTGTTATTTTCATTTTCTTCATAACTTTATTTGCATCGAAATATAATTGTACCAAACAAAATAAATTAATAAAAATTAATTGAAATTGAAAAATTGAAATCCTTAAGAATGGTCCTTGTTCATTGCGAGCTTTAATAGGAGCACAGAACTTGGTGGTTTGCATTATGAAGAGAACCTTTTACGGTTGCAGCGAGCTCTGAAAGGTGATGCACTGGAGTCAGTGAAAAGACTGATTATCCAGCCAAACTGCGTGCGGCGTGTGATGAAAACATTGAGAATGTTGTATGGAAGGCCAGAACTCATTGTGCACTATCTGATTCAAAAAATTAGTTCGACTCCATCACCAAGAGCCGATAAGTTAGAAACGATAGTTACCTTTGCCATAGCAGTCCAGAATCTTTGCTCTACGTTCGAATCCTCAGGTGTTTCAAATAGCCTTAACTATCTTATGCTGCTATCAGAGCACGTCGATAAGCTTCCACCGAACTTGAGTCTCAGTTGGGCTATTCACAAGCAATCACTGACAACATGCACGCTTTTAGACTTTAACACCTAGATGTACAGAAGGGCTGAGGCTGCCAATGGAGTTCTCGTTACTCCCCCTTCTTCATCGGTAGAGAACAAGAAATTCCGAAACAAAAAATAGAAGAGTAGAGGGATTGTCAATGCACATTACAACGTCAATGACGTACATCACACTCGATCCGAAAACAAATGCGTCATTTGTGGTAGTACTTGCGCATCGGTGGCTAATTGTAAGCAGTTTCTACAACTGAACCGTACTGCCAGGTGGGCCGAAGTGAGGACGCATCATCATGCAGCAGGTGCTTGAAAATACACAGGAATGAAAAATGTCAGTCAGAGACAGTGTGTGGAAAAAATAACTGCACCTTTAAACACCATCAGCTTCTTCATTAGGATCAAAAAAGAACATCACTCCCCACCAACTATGGCACAGTTGGAATTCATTCCACACACCGCTCTGGTTTCATGAAGCCCAAAACCGATCCAGTATTGTTTCGAATCGTGCCAGTAATCCTCTGTGGAGAAAAATGTAAAATTAAAACCTGTGCACTCTTGGATGATGGATCATCGGTGACCCTTGTAGATAAAGAGCTAACAAGTCAGCTGAAAGTAAGAGGAGAAAAGTGGCCTCCATGTCTTAAGTGGACTGGTAATACGTCACGACTGGAAGATCAGTCCGAACTTATCCATCTGCAAATATTTTTTACAAAGGCGAACGCAAAAAAATTCGTACTTGCCAACATTCATACAGTAAAGAAGCTTGGCCTACCATCGCAAACCCTCAATCATGAAGAACACCATATAAAGTTTGAACACCTTAAAAACTCGGTCTCCAATCATATGATAAAGCTGTACCCAGATTGCTTATTGGCGTAAACAACGCCCAAATTGGACACCCGTTGATCTGCATAGAGGGAGGCTGGAACGAACCCATTGCAACTAAAACCCAGCTTGGTTGGGTAGTTAACGGGAGTTGTAACCAGGTAGTTAAGGAGCACAGCAAAGTTCACAGTTTTCACACTTGCGAATTAACGATTCGGAACGTGGCCGACTAGTAAAGGACTTTATTTGTGATGACAGGTTCGGAGCCTCAGAGTCAACAAACCATGTGATGTTGCAGGATGACATTCGAGCGCTAGAGCTACTGAACACCCACACTGTGCGCAAAGATGGAAGGTTCGAAACAGCACTGCTTTGGAAGTTTTCCACCTGTTCGCCATGCACTGCGCACTATATTAAGAATACAAACGCAGAAGAGCTCGCACCCACCTTTCCAAGAACAGTTCTGGCCATCAAAGAAAACCACAACGTCGACGACTTGATGGACAGCGTGCCATGTGAAGAAGAAGCCATCCAACTAGCGCAAGATATACGTCGCATTCATAAGATTGGTGAGTTCCACATCAGAAATTTGGTTTCTAACTCAGCCAAAGTCCTAAGTGTACTCGAATCTGAGCCAACAGATCAAATCAGCATGAATGTTAACCCGGAACTAGGGACCGAAAAAGTACTCGGCATGTGGTGGTCCACATCAATAGACTGCCTTACATTCAAACTCACAAGTAACTCCAAGCAAAGAGAAGTTCTTTTCGGGTCACGACGCCCCACCAAGCGCGAAGTCCTAAGAATAATGATGACCATTTTCGACCAACTCGGATTAATAGCTTCTTTTCTCATTATGTACACGAGTCCTTCTTACTTATGTACAAAGTCCTTCTTCAAGAAATATGGTGCTCCAAAATTGGGTGGGACGATATAATTGAAGATGAAGAATATGGTAAATGGACAAAATGGATCAAATGTCTCCCTGAAGTGGAAACCTTTAAAATACCGATATGTTATGTAAGAGAGTCGTGGGGGTCTGAAATACAGCTGCACATCTTCGTAGACGCAAGCGAAAACGGATACGCTGCTGCTGCTTACACAAGAAACTGTATTGATACCTTTGAGGATCTCAAAACGAACTTTGTTGGCGTGCACCTTCACCACCAGGAAAGAATCTACCGATCCAAAGAACTATCGAACTAGAAGAGACTGTTAAGGAGTCAGTCGTTCAACAACTGCTATAGCGCGCAGACGTGTTGGCGACTTTGGCAGTAACAATTTAATTTGGAGAGTGTTTAAGAAGTTATTAGAAGCAGTGTTTTTTCATTAAGGGCATTGCCTAGTAGCTAGAGCATTTCAGTGGGTGCGGAGGATACTAGGATCAACCCCCCAGCAGTGGCATAAACAAAAGAAAACTTTTTTCAAATATCGTCGGCGTGGAGGAACACGATCTCGATCCCGACGCGAATTTAAAAGTTCACATATTCTGGTTAAAGAAAATAGCCCAACAAAAAGAGAGGGAGCAGCTCCTCAAAGAATTTGAGGAGTCAACTCGTACTTTGATGGACCTATCCGGTCCATCATCATCAAGAACGTTCGAGTTTGAATCAACAGCAACGACAACAACAAATACAGCAGCGGCAACAACCGCAAACGAAGTAGCGGCAACAACCGCAACAACATCTGAGGCAGTAACAACTGCAGTTAAAAAAAGGCGGCGCTTGAAAGTGAAGCCGAATATGGTCCCGCGAAAACAAAAGCCAAGGGGAGCAGTAGACAAAGAGGTCGACAACGATGCGATGTCGACCAGCACTGAAAGTCTAAATTCCACTTACGACTACGAGTCTAACGGCGGAGCGGGCCGTTACACCGGCAGTGGGAACTCGTTCGCTGCATTAGGTGACGATAACGAAGAAGATGTAGATGATGAGGATGATAAGCGTCTCCAATTGCTTACACAAGCAATGGAGAAGCTTACAAAGGAGATCGATGTAAACAAATGGCTCGCAGGCAAGCAGAATGCGAGGCCAAACAAAAGTGGCAGCCAAATCCACAGCGCAAAACTGCAGCAGTAAAACAACAACAGCAGCCAACAACATCAAAGGCAGCTGATAACGAAACTGCGCCCGTGCAGCAACGCGGGACTGCGGCTAAAGCTGTAAATAATAAAAAAACTGCTACAACGGAGCAGCCACGAGGGACCGCGGCTAAAAAGCTGCGACACCGATCCCCAGCCAGCAGCAGAAGAAACAGCCAGCAGCAGACCAACAGCAGCAGCCACAACAACAACAACAGAAGCCACAGAAGACCACTAAGAAGAACAGGGTGCCCCCAATTAATACTCTCAAGATGGAACTTAAAGAAACGAAAAATCTATGTAAGTCCGCCATTGGTGAAAACTTCATTATAAAGCGATTAGGTCAAGATCGACATGCGATCCAATGTGAAAACATTGGTGACCACAAGATCATCCGGGAGTTGTTGAAAAAGACAACCACCGAACATTTTACGTATACTCCCAATGTTAATACCTCTAACCACTGGCGGGGGAAAGTATTAGCAAGAAACCCAGAGCAATAAAAATGAATACAACTGACACTAACGATTTTAAACTGAGAATGTGAATGCTTTATTTCTTACAAGACTATTTATACATAAAACTAGCTTACATTGCAAATAATTCGACAATACTTGTGGGTGCCAGACAGGCATACTACTTCTATTGTAATTGAATATATTGCTGATAATTGTGGGTGCCAGACAGGCATACTACTTCTATTGTAATTGAATATATTGCTGATTAATGAGTATGTGACTGTGAGATAATGAACAGTTTTTTTGAGTTAAGTGAAATATGAAGATGATACGATATGAGATGATGATGATGATGACTCGCGAGGTGCGCTCTGTTTGTGCTTAGGACAGCATAATGTGTTGTGGTTGTTGTCTCAACATGCTGGGGCCTCCCTCAACTGATCAACCTCAAACATCAGAGTGGTCTTGTGCCGTCCCAATACCGGTTTATACCTGGAAGTCGGAAGTTGAGAATCTTCTTTTTCTCGGTACTGGAATCTCGCGGGTCTTCAGCTCAATCACAGGGTTGGCATGCTTATGCTGACGTCTTCTTTTGAACAGAATGAGGAGGATGACACAGATAAACAGCACCCCAATCAAACTATAGCTTATTGTGTGGTGCGTGTGGTGTGCGATGGTGTTTGCTGGTAACTGCTCATGATTCTTAAGAGCTGTTATCCAATTTTGAAGTTGTTTGACGTCCTCGTTCCCATTTTCAAGGAATACCTCTGGCAATGTCAGTGGACTGGAAGTATTCAGTGGCACTTCCTGTAGGAGAGTAGTTATATTGGCGGCTGGGATGAATGCCGTATATAGCTCGCTTGAATGGATGTTATGCGACGTTATGATCATGGTATCTTCCTTCAAAATACAGTTTTGCTGTAGCGTTAACATTCCGTCGTCTTTGAGAGTGATGTCTGAAACCGTGTTATCGCAGATCAGGTTAAACGTGTACTCTTTGCAAGTACATAGATCCAACTGTTTGCTTTGTTCAATTGTATCCACACTGGTGATGGTGGAATGCTTCTTAACTTACAAAAGGGCGAAAGTTCTTTCTTGTGACTGAGAAGGTCCAATTCACATCTGCTTACATTAAATCTCCGATTGAATATAGGGTGTTGTTGATGACATAAGTACTTAGCATTGAAGAGACTGCACTTACTCATTTCATCTTTAGTCATAGTATGGTATGATTCGCGAAGAATATTTACTGCTAAGTAATCAGTTGAAGGCTCGATGTACACAAATTCGTTCCCATGAGCTGCAGGGACTGGAATCATTTTAAAAACTTCGAAATCCTCAGTAGTTATAATAGGAATTCTAATTTCAAAGATGACACTCCGATTCGTAATTCGTGCCTTTGCCGTCAACAATCGGTATAACGGCCAGAGGTTAGTTTTGCCTTCAGGTACCGTCAATTGAGGAGGCAAGTGGTTTCCGATGATTTTCACTTGATCATGCAGCTGATCTGGTGTTATGATTAGCTGATTGATTTTTGAATGGTGCAGGTCTGTTAACACATCAAGCAGGGAGGTCTGTATTTGTTGGAAACTCAGCATGGCAAGCGTAGAATATGCTGATAGAGTAAGGAAATCTTGTGCAGCTGCATTTTCTTCATTGTCAGTTTTCACGTTAGCTGACAAAAGCTCTAGGTTGTTTTGAAACACATGTAATTGTTGCGTAACTGCTTCTTCGTCTTTGCGTAGTATATTAGCAGTAGCCTCAGCAATCAACGTTTGGTTTTTAATGAGTCCAAGTAAGTGATTATCATTGGTTTTGAGGCTTTCGATGTCTTGCTCGTACTGGTCGGCAAACTCCTTGTCTAGGACACCGAAAAGCCTGTTTGCTACCATTCCAACGACGTCAAAAGGTGATCGCTTTATTCTTGTTTCTGGCTGCCTTTCTTTTTGTTGACTTAAAAGAACTTTATTGTTGTCCCGTATTATTGACAACTGGTGATTGAATTGGTTTACCAAATTTAAGCAGTGATTGTAACGTTTCAATCTCTTGTCAATACCCCTTTTCCTGCAATATGTATGCATTCCATCAACCAGGTTTTCAAATCCCTGGATTTCACGCCAATAGTTACTTAGATCATAGTATACAACGAGCTTCCAATCACTTGTAATTAGATTGATGCTTACAAGTTTCTCGAAGTAAATGCCCGGATGGTTTGTGAATGGTGTTATTTCTGCACCCTTATTGGCCGCATCCAATGCTGTTGCGTTTCTGCCTCCCAGCACGAGAAGCAGAAGCAGTGTAGCAACAATTCTAGCCGGTTTAGTTAAGTTAATTTGATGTGTTGGGCACAAGGTTTCCTTTTTTTGTGTATTTGTAATAGTCGTTGACACTTGTGCTACTTTCTCCTTTTCTTCTTCCTCTTCTACATGTGAGCTGCTTGTTGGTTTCGGGTCAGTTTTCACGTTAGCTCTTGGGTCTTGTATCTCTATAGGTAAACGACATAATTTTGTAATGGGTCGTTTTATGTGTTTATTGTTACTAAACACAGTTGCAGCTCGAACCCCATTATCTTTTCCTGGGTGGACTTCCGATATTCTACCCATTACCCAGGTGGTCGGCGGCATACGATCTTCTTTAATGAGAACAATGTCACCAACTTTAATGTTGGCTTCACTTTGCTTCCATTTAGGTCGTTGTTGGAGTTGCGATAGATATTCGGAAGACCATGTTTTCCAAAAATCTTGCGTCATCTTTTGTAATAGCTGCCAACGTGAACGGTATGTTCTTGTTTCCTCAATAATGGGTTCTGGAGAAGCATTTAAAGCGCTTCCAACGAGAAAGTGACCAGGAGTTAGTATGGTCGTTTCGCTAACGTCATTTTCAATTGCAGTTAATGGCCGAGAATTTAAGCAGGCTTCTACTTGGGCTAGCACAGTGGCCAATTCTTCAAAGGTGAGAGTTGTTTCTCCAATGACACGTTTAAGATGATATTTCGTGGACTTAACACAAGCTTCCCATAATCCTCCAAAGTGAGGTGCAGCTGGTGGTATAAAGTGCCAATGTGTGCCATCTTTCACAAGTTTGATTGATGCATCCCTTTCTGCTTGTTTGATGGAAGCTCTTAGTTGTTGTTGGACTTCTTTGTTAGCTCCAACGAACGTGGTGCCGTTGTCAGTGTAGAAGTGTGAGCACATTCCTCTCCTTGCGGTAAATCTTTTAAGTGCAGCCAGAAATGCTGCTGAGCTAAGATCACTAACCAGCTCAATATGTGCTGCCTTGGTTGCAAAACAAACGAAGATTGCTATGTAGCCCTTTGTTGATCGGTTTCCTCTTCCCTTGGAGATGAGCACTTGAACAGGTCCAGCGTAATCAATTCCCGTATGAGTAAACGGTCTCGATGGTGTCACTCTGGCCGCTGGTAGTGTTCCCATTTTTTGGACACTAGGTTGTGCACTAAAGCGATAGCATCTAATGCACTTGCGTATTACTTCACGGATCACGCGCTTAGCTTGTAGTATCCAATAATGTTGTCTTAGTTTTGCCAGCGTTAGTCGAACTCCATCGTGCAGTGTGCTGGCATGGGCATCTTCAATCAACAGCCTTGACAATTTTTCATTGTGTGGTAAAATGTATGGATGTTTTTCTGATTGCATCAATTGTGAATTCTGCAATCGACCTCCTACAACGAGTATCTTGTCGCCATTTAAGTATGGGTTCAATGACAATATTTTACTCTTTTTGCACAACTCGTTACCACTCTTGATACATTTTATTTCTTCTGCAAAGACCCTTTCTTGAACTGCACGTATGATTGCGTTTCTTGCGTCATTGATTTCTTTTGCCGATAAAATGTCTGCTTTGTTTATTGCATTTTGAACAGCGGTTCGGGAATTTTTCAGTATTTCGTATTGTTCTTTTTGATGAGTAGTTTCTCTGTGGCCTTTGCATTTAGCAATGAATCGCCTGCAATATGCGGCTATTCTGACCAATTTGTAGTAACAAGAGAATCGTTCGAATATGTCTTCATATGGTCGCACCTCTACCGCCAATACCTTCCTCGTTTCAGGAACATATGTGGGAGGATGGTCAAGTTGAATTTGTGATGGCCAATCAACAATGTCCTGTTTTAGCCAGTCTGGACCATTCCACCATAGTTGATTATCTGCTATATGTTCTGGCAAGCAGCCTCTTGATGCACAGTCAGCTGGGTTCTCGGATGATCGCACATGTCTCCACGCATCAGGCTTTATTGCTGCTTGTATCTCTGATACCCTGTTAGCCACGAACGTCTTCCAGGTCGATGGACACTTCTGGATCCAGGCCAAGGTTATTGTTGAATCAGTCCAGGCGAAAACATCTCCAACTTGTGAGCCGAATGTTTTCAATATGTCTGTCATTAATTTAGACAAAAGATGAGCACCACACAGCTCCAATTTTGGGAGTTGAAGTTTCATCCGCATTGGTGCAACCTTGGTTTTTGCACCAAGAATATTGGTACGAAAAAGTCCATTCGGCAGAGCTACTCTGGAGTAAACTACTGCTGCGTAAGCTGCTTCAGAGGCATCGCAAAATCCATGGAGTTCAATTTTTTGGTGTCTTGTCGTTTCTATCCATCTGGGGATCCTTATTTCTTCAACGGCTGCAATGTTTTGTTTCAACTTGTTCCATTGATTTTGTAAATTCAAAGGGAGTATTTCATCCCAATCGACTTCTGATTTCCAAATTCTCTGCATCAATATTTTTGCGCCTACAGTCACTGGAGCCAACCAGCCAAGAGGGTCATAAAGTTTAGCAATTTCGGATAATGTTTTCCGTTTTGTAAGTACCAGCTCCCTTGAATTTATGTCGTTCAAGTGTACCTTAAACTGGAATGTGTCACTTATAGGGCTCCAATGAATTCCTAATGTTTTGATGGTGTCATCAGTGGCAATATTTATAATATTTTTGCTCCGCGACTCGATTGGAATACCTTCTAATATGCTTGCGTCATTCGCCGCCCACTTCCGAAGATGAAAACCAGCTTTTCTCAACATCTCCATGAGTTGCTTTTGAGCTTCTCGGCACTCTAAGATTGTGTCCTGTCCGGATATTACGTCATCAACGTAAAAATCATGCTTTGCTATTTCTGAAGCTATTGGATAGTTGAACTGTTCGTCCTCGGCTAGCTGCTGTAACGTTTTAACCGCCAAATATGGTGCTGAGGCGGTGCCGTACGTCACTGTAGTAAGTTTGTACTCCTTGATTGGTCTGTCAGGTGAAGTTCTCCATAAAACTCTTTGATAGTCTTGATGGTCTTGATGCAACCCAATTTGGCGGTACATTTTCTCCACGTCTGCGTTAAAAACATATTTATGTTTTCTCCAGCGCATCAATATATTCGAAATGTCGTCTTGTAGCCTTGGGCCAACCAGCATCAATTCGTTTAGGCTTACGTCAGTCGATGTTTTGGCTGACGCGTCGAATACTACGCGTAGTCTGGTAGTAGTGCTGTCAGGTTTAATAACAGCATGATGAGGCATGTAGTATTTATCGCCTGTTCTTAATTGGTTCGGTTTTACTTGCACCATATGTCCTAGATTCAGAAAGTCGTTGATGACATCAGTGTACTCTTGCTTTAGCTTCGGATTTTTGTTAAGCTGAGCTTCGAGTTGGAGAAATCTTGCGATTGCTCTCTTTTTGGACTCACCCAGCTTGGATGTTTGATCTCTGTCTTTGAAGGGTATTTTGACCACATATCTTCCGTTTTGCTTCCGAAAATGTGTATTCTTGTAGAAAGTTTCACATTCTTTCTCCAATTCTGTTTGCAGCCTTGGATGTGACACCTCCTCCAGCTCCCAGAATTTTTCCAGCTGCTCATCAACTTCTTTTTGAACTATTAGCCCAGTGACACTGTTATTGCCATTACACCTTTCATGCATAGTTCGTCCTGATATCAGCCATCCTAAGTGTGATCTTTGAGCTATGAGCAGATTTTCAGCATCCCTCTTAAGACCATCCAGAATGACATTTCCAAATGTGTCAGCGCCGATGATCATGTCAATTGATCCAGGATTATTATATGTTGGATCTGCAAGCTCCAGTTTCTGCAAATTTCCTAGATTTTTGTGCTTGAATTTCTTTGATGGTAGCTGGTTTGTCAATTTCGGTAAGACCAGAGCTTCTACTTGCAGTTTGAATTCTGATGGGAACCATGAAGTAATCATCACTTCCACCTTGTGGTGTGAAGTGCCAGCTTTCGTTGCGCCTAGGCCACACACTTCAACATTCACCTTCGTTTTCTTAAGACCCAATAATTCAACTTTTGATTCAGTAATTAATGTAGCTTGAGAGCCTGGGTCGATCAATGCTCGTAACTTGACACTGTTACCATTACTGCTACTTGCGTTGACCATTGCTGTCGAAAGCACAATGCTTTGATCTTGGAAGCAGTGATTCACTTGTTTTTTCTGCCAGTCAATGTGCAACATTGTATGGTGTTTTTTGTTGCAATGTTTGCATAGACGTTTGCTAAGACATGTACTTTGTTTGGGGTGTAGCAAACAGTTATAACATAGTCCTGCCTGCTTGATTTTTTGACACCGTTCACTTGGTGTGTAGTTGCTGAATTGTGGGCATGAATATATCACATGGTCACCCTTGCAAATGGAGCACTGAGTGTTTTTGGAACCAACGTGAAATATTCTTAATGGTTTTGATTCATCCATTTGTTTTGATGCTCTTTTTACGGGAGTTAGTACTTTCAAGGCTTGGTATCGTCTTCCCAGAAAATCCAGCAAGGTTGTTACTGTTGGCATCTTGTTCGGCTCTAACAGGCTCTGCTCGAACAGATTTCGTGATTCTGGGTCAAGGGTTTTTGTTGTCAGGTGCACAATAATTGGGCCCCATGTTGAAGTATCAAAACCCAAATTGTTAATAGCTGCTAACCCTTCCTTGATTGCATCCAGCATCGTTTTAATATTGTTCGCTGATGGTGAATTTCCTTGTTGCCCAGCGGTGATCATTTTGTCAATGTGGAGTGATACAATTTTTCTCTCATTATTGTATCTATTTTTCAGTGTTTCCCACGCGCTGTTGTAATTTTCACTGGTCAACGTAAAGTGTTGGATCAAATGAAGCGGTTCTCCTTCCAAATGAGGTCTTAAATACTCCATTTTTTCTGCAGTGCTCAGACTACTTTTGTTGTGGATAATGTTCATGAACAGATCATAAAAGGATTGCCATTCTAAGTAATTTCCCTTAAAAACTGGTATTTTTATTAAAGGTAACCTTGATGCGCATGGTTTTGTTTCTTCTCCTTTTGTTTGGTTTGTTTCTGCAATCTTGGATGCCATCTGATGCAGAAAGCGGTTAATGTCTCGCTTAACATTGTAGTAATCACTGTCTGTGACATACTTTGTTTGAAGATCAGAATATGTAGCATTCGCTATAAAATCTTCATGCAATTCAGTAAGATTTTTCAACTGATCCAATAACATTTTTTGTTGGTAGTCGTGTATTTCTTTGGAATAGTGCTCCAAAGTCTCTTCAAACTCTTCAATATTGCTTATTATGGCTTCAACCTTGAGTTCAAGTTTTCTTAATGTTTGCGTTTGTATTTGGATGGCGTTTGCCGACTTATCCGTAGAGCCTGATGAATGAGAGGGAGTAGGAGTTTTGGCCTCCTTGAGAGCCTCGGTCGTATGAGAGGGAGTAGGAGCTATGGCCTCCAAACTCCCCTTCAGTGCTTCATACATCTCCTTAACTCTCTCATAAGTTTTTCTTTCCATGTATGGAGTGTCATGTTTCACAACTCCTTTTATTTTTTCGTGATTTTCGTGGAATTGATCCCAGATTTCACCGATTTTGCGAAGTCTGTCCTCTTTGTACTGTTGGGTTTTCCGCGACGCACTGTCCTTGCTGAAGTTAATCTTAAGTTTTTCTAGCTCTTCCGCTAGTTTCTTTTGTTTGCCAACAATGATGAAGATTTCTGTTTCGTCTTCCATGGTTTTTTTGTTTTTATAGGTAAGTACTTCTGTTTGTTTTCACTTCACTTTTTTATCAGTGTCGTAAGCCCTGATAAACGCTTTCACTACAAAAAAAAAAAAATAACCACGATTCTTTTTTGTAATTTTCCAGTGTTAATAGCCCCGGTAACGCTTTCTGTGTTCGTTAATTTTTTCTCGAAGGACCAAATGTTAATACCTCTTACCACTGGCGGGGGAAAGTATTAGCAAGAAACCCAGAGCAATAAAAATGAATACAACTGACACTAACGATTTTAAACTGAGAATGTGAATGCTTTATTTCTTACAAGACTATTTATACATAAAACTAGCTTACATTGCAAATAATTCGACAATACTTGTGGGTGCCAGACAGGCATACTACTTCTATTGTAATTGAATATATTGCTGATACTTGTGGGTGCCAGACAGGCATACTACTTCTATTGTAATTGAATATATTGCTGATTAATGAGTATGTGACTGTGAGATAATGAACAGTTTTTTTGAGTTAAGTGAAATATGAAGATGATACGATATGAGATGATGATGATGATGACTCGCGAGGTGCGCTCTGCTTGTGCTTAGGACAGCATAATGTGTTGTGGTTGTTGTCTCAACACCCAAAGAGGAGAAACCAAAATGCATGTTATTGAAAAGGGTAGAGCCTACCTCTGACCCAGAGGAGCTCTTAACTAAACTCCGCAGGTTGGCGGGCGACGATCTCGAATTTGTCGGGGTCAAGTCGTTCACCACGGCCAAGGCAAGGAGGAAAAGCGGCAATTGCCGATGTTCCTCGTCACCCTATCACCCAGTAGCCGTCTGGAGAATCTAAGGAAAATCTCCGTCCTAGACTACCAGATGGTAAGATGGGAAAAAATAAACAGACACGGGGACATTTTACAATGTCTTCGTTGCCAAATGTTAGGTCACGCCGCATTCAACTGCCAAATGCAGTCGAGGTGCGTTAAGTGTGGAGAGAACCACAATGAAAAAGAGTTCAAGCTCGGTGAGGCAAGGGTCGAAGACAAGACCCTGCTGAAGTATGTTCTTTGTGGTGGAGATGGACACCCTGATAATTATCGGGGCTGTCCTCGATACCAGATAATCAAAAATTCAAAAAAGCTGCTCCAACAGCAATTAAAGACGAGCGAAGGCAAACAGCCAGACCGACTCCAAAGGGCCGTCGTTCCCGGAATCTCCTACGCCCAAATGGCGTTGGGGGCTGGGAAAACGGTACAGCCTCCCCAGAAAGCGGCCGCACAGCCATCTGTGTCAAAGGAAGCTTCTGGGGAGTCAGAGGTGATGGTCGCTCTGCGTGTCATTCAGGCACAAATGAGCGATCTATCACGTCAAATAAGTGAGCAGGCGCGTAGGGTAGATGTGATCTACCGTGCAATGCCTACGCTTGCGCAATTTTTAGGTTAACGGGCGCGCTGCCGGAGAGGCCTTTTAAGATCCTAGCCGTGAATGTGAATTCGCTAGTAAGGGTAGAACGACAAACCAACCTCTTTGAGTTGTTAAAAGACCAACGTCCAGATGTGTGTATGGTTAGCGAAACTAGGCTAAACCAGCATCACAAATTGACGGATAACAATTACATTATCGTAAGGAGAGACCGACCCAACTCGACTTTCGCGGGTGGGGTTGCGATCTTCTTACGTAAGGGCATTGCTCATAAGGTAATATATAGTGGTGAAGTACGCCGATTCCGGTTGCTGGAAGCGTGTATCGTATGCATCCCTCTTCAACAGGGGAGGCGGTTGTATTTGGTCGCAATCTATGCGCCGGAGGCTTCTCAACCCTCATATTTTATAACAGAGCTCGAATCACTTTTTCGAAATCTGAAACTGAACTCAGAAGAAAACTATTTCCTTTTGGCCGGTGATTACAATGTTAAACACCAAAATTGGGGAAATCAATTAGCCAATCCAAGGGAGACCCAGCTATTCAATTGGCTGGGGCTCCACAGCATTGAGTGTAAGGTCGATCTGGTGGCTGCTGACAGGCCTTCATATCCTCGAAGTGGCTCTTATTTGGATCTATTGCTTTTAGACTCAAGACTTAAACTGACCGACGTTATTCTTCGACGGACGAAAAATTGTTTGACGACGGTTGAGTACGACAGTGATCACTGTGGACTTGCCGCCGTCATACTGCTTCCGAACGACCTTGTGGAACTGGAGGAGTACGTGCTGACGCACTGTTACAACTACGAAAAGACACGTTGGCCGCGCTTTTCCGGTGCCGTCTCAAGGGAACTTCGTTCGAACGGTATTGCGCCACCATGCAACAGGAATCTGTCGAACGTTGAGATCGATGGATACTTGCAAAGTATGGAGGATACAATCCGTACTACAATGGACAGGACAATTCCTAAATATAGGCAACATGACTCAACGAACATGTACAGAAACGCGACAATCTACGCGCTCTACAAACAAAAAAGTAGACTCCTATCGAGACTCAAACTCTTGCACAGAAGGTTTACTGACCGACACAATTTGGAGATTAGAACTCTGAGGTCACAGATCAAAAATCTCCAACAACTTATTAAAGAAAACTATAGAATTTCCATTTCATGTTTCTGGAACAACAAAATTCGGGCAGTGCAGTCCAACAACCCAAGTATGTTTCCGGAAATAAACAAAATCTTTAGGAGAAAAGATCAAAATGACTTTCAGGGTATTAAACTCCAAAGGACGACGGAGAACAAAGACTTACTTCTGACATTAGGAATAGATCCAAATGACGCAATTTTGGATGATGACCACTTTATAGTGGAAGATGCTCAGGAGAAGGTAGAGACTGTGGGTGCTGTTTTCGAGCGAGTATATAAGGTGAATCAGTGCATTCGCCCTAATTACGACCTTGAGAACAGAGCCTTCGTTGGACACCTCTATCTTAGAGACGAGATCTCGCATTGGCGATCTGAGAATCCTGGTTTCACTAGGTTCAATGACGACTGACTTGCAAATGCAGTCATCGCCCAACGAAACGGGGATAACACCCTGTTCGTTTCTAATATGGACCTCGTGGACATCTTTCACAAAATAAAGTAAAAGAAGTCAGCAGGAGTCGACGGCATACCCAATGTTGTACTGCGAAACCTCCCATCGGAAGCGGTGGACATATACATCACGTTGTTAAACAATGTGCTGAATAACGCATATTATCCAGTGCGTTGGAAGACGGCAGTGGTCCATCCTCTCCTTAAAAAAGGAAAGGATGTTTCCAATCCAGTAAATCTCCGGTCAATTAGTCTTCTTCCAAGTATCAGCAAGGTATTCGAGAAGGTTCTCAATAAAGCACTGTCCACATGGGCTGAGGACAAAAATATTATTCCAGAAATTCAGTTCGGTTTTAAGGCGGGTCATGATACCATACATGCTGCGTCTAAACTAGTATCTGATATTCAATGGAACAAAGCTAAAAAGCAGTGTACGGGTGCATGTCTGGTTGACTTGGAGAAGGCATTCCATACCGTTTGGTTAGACGATCTTTTCTATAAGTTGATCAGGTATGGCATGAGTAAGCCATTGCTATATGTTCTGAATGACATGCTTCATGGTAGAACGTTTGTTGTGAAAAGTTGCAATATAACTTCTACCAGAACTTTTAAAATACAGAACGGTCAACAACAGGGGGCGGTGAATTTGCCTATTTTGTTTAGCATTTTCACCGGCGATCTAATTGGTTCCCTTCACCATGCTATAGCGAACGCTGATGAACTCATTGCGCACAGAACAGGTCCAAAGATCGAAGTCATTATAACACTTTTGCAGCGTGACTTCGATAAGATCCAGCAATATTGCGATGACTGGAAGTTGAAAATCAACTTCCAGAAATCGGAAACAATTGTGTTTAGAACCTCGTTGGCTCGGAACTCATGGCATACGAGAAAGACCTGGCGCAAGCTGGTGATCGTTGATCTACATGGCCACCCACTGCCAAGCAAAGTAGTAGCCAAGTACCTCGGCCTCTGGCTAGATCAGTATCTATATTTTAACAAACATATGGATGCGGCTCTGGCCAGGGCTAGAGGAGCTTTTGCTCTGACAAGGCAACTGTTTCACAGCAGACAACTTGATAGCAGAGTGAAGGTGATTTGCTACATGGCCCTCATAAGGCCAATGATTGTCTATGGGTGCCCCGTGTGGTTCAATGTTACAGCGTCTCAAATGGAAAAGATTCGGGTGTTAGCGAGACAGTGTCTGCGTACCTGTCTTGGATTGCACAGAACACCAGAGTCGGAGTACAGAAAATATTATCCTAATGAGGTCCTTTACAACGGGGCTCAAATAAATAGGATCGACAACTTCATTATAAAACTGACTTGTGGTCACACGGTAAGAGCGATGACCTCGACCAATGGCCTGATTTTTGGGGCTTATTACCCCAACAGAGAGTATATGGAAAGAACACGCTTCAGTGGATTTGTCCCTCCGGAGGCTTTCCTCTATTTTGATATGGAAAGGCTGATTCAGGATAGATTGGCGGTTCCGCTAATCTACCACGTCTGCCGTAAGTCCGTGGAACGACGGCTCCTTTATAACCGAGACGTCACCGCAGTAGGCGGAGACGTTGAAGAGCTCCTTCGGTTCAGTAGGGCAGGCGGTCTCAGATCGCGATCGTCGTGACGTTGTCAAAACGGCAGATATGTTCTGGTGGTTGTGCGAGCAACAAATTGATATTGATGATGATAGACAGTCGCCAATGGCTGGCTTACACAGGTTTAGCGTGTAAGTCTTAGGGTAGGGGGTGGGCACAGTGGCAAACAAAAAAATCACAAAAATCCAAAAAAAAAAAAAAGATAAAATCCAATACAAAAAAAAATTACAAAATACAAAAAACCCAAAAAAAAAAAATACAAAATTTAAAAACCAAAAAAAAAAGAAAATCC
Source organism: Melanostoma mellinum (assembly GCA_914767635.1). NCBI lineage: Eukaryota > Metazoa > Arthropoda > Insecta > Diptera > Syrphidae > Melanostoma > Melanostoma mellinum. The sequence continues at coordinate 108,755,490 of OU612058.1, forward strand.
AAGAGAAAGGCCGAAAGGCATTAGTAGTTAAATATTGAATAATTTAGAGTGCCCGCCTAGGGTCAGTAAGTTACTTAAGTAATTACATAAGCTAGTTTTCCACATTTGTGTTGGCATGTAAGTAGATATAAGAAAAAGTAAATAAAAATGAATTTAAAATGATGAATGAAATGACTGTTAAGGAGTACCGCGTACGTTCATCTATTCATTCGTACTTAAGTTATGTGGTTCACTCCTATGCAAAGAACTACAGGGCGCTGAAGAACACCTGCTTAGAGAGGCACAAATGAGCGAGTACTCAGAAGAAATCGTGGACTTGAAACTAAACCGGTGCGTCAAGAAAAGCAGTACATTTCTTAATCTTAATCCGTTCCTGGAAGATAACTGCATAGTTCGAGCCAACGGGAGAACTCTACTGGCGGAAGCGGTCAGCGAGGAAGTACGACAGCTGATAATTCTTTTAAGGAGCCATGCAACTACATCACTCATTATGCATGACCTTCACTGCCGATATAAGCACCAACATGATGAGAATGTAGTAAACATTCTACGTCATAGATTCTATATCTCAGACATACGGTCTGCGATAAAAGCAGTAAAAAAGTCTTGTCAGGAATGCAAAATCAAAAAGGCTCAACCACGCCCACCACTAATGGCACCTCTCCCTTGCATTGCACTTTGCGGCATTTTCTAGACCGTTCTCATACGTCGGAGTTGACTACTTCGGACCAATTGCAGTCAGTGTAGGTCGCAGAACCAAAAAGCGTTGGGGAGTACTCTTTACTTGCCTTACGATTAGAGCTATTCATATTGAGATTGCTCAATGCTCATGCTATGACGACAGACGCATGCATCCTGTGTGTACGAAATTTTATAGCTAGAAGAGGGACACCTATCGAAATTTATAGTGATAACGGCACTAATTTTCATGGTGCAGAGAGGGAGCTACGGGAGGCATCGGCTGCCATTCAGAAGGACAGGCTGACAGAGACCTTCACTACAACAACCATGCAATGGAAGTTCATACCACCCGGTTCTCCACATATGGGCGGCTGCTGGGAACGTCTGGTACGCTGCATAAAAAATGTTCTTTGCGCCATCGCACCGACGCGAAGAAATCCAAACGATGAGCTGCTGCGTAATATGCTCATGGAAATAGAAAACATCCTCAATGGCGGCCATTGACATATATTCCAACAGACATCGAAAATCCGGAAGCACTTACTCCAAACCACGTTTTACTGGGTGCAGCCTGCGGCTCAAAACCCCTGGTGGAACTCGACGATGATGTGAAAATGCATCGTAAAAATTGGCTTGCCTCGCAGCACTTTGCGGGCCGCTTCTGGAAGCGCTGGGTTACTGAATACCTACCTACGCTCACCAGACGCACTAAATGGCTTACTCCTACAAAGCCACTAGAAGTTGGCGATATTGTTCTGGTCGTTGACCCGAATAACCCTAGAAACAGTTGAACTAAAGAGCGAGTAGTCAAAACAAAGCTATCACATGACAACCAAGTAAGAAGCGCCACCGTCCAAACCCAAAATGGACTCTATGAAAGACTCGTCGTAAAACTCGCGATTCTGGATGTTCTAAGTCCCGATGAAGAGTGCCCACAAGCGGAACTACCAAGGCCCTTGGTCCAAGGGGAAGTGTTAAGACAGGGAACGCCGAGTATAAGAAGTAGTCACGCGTGCTCACCACCGAGCGGAGCCACTTAATATTAAAATCAACTAAACGTCAAAAATTCTTTTCCGGCTTCTTTCTTTTTTATGCAACCTCGACACAAGGCAGTCATTTTCTGTATATATATATAGTTTTTCTCTTATGAATATTTGCAATATATTGTGGAACAAGACTATGTTTTGTAACCAGCTTTAAAGAAAATACAGACTTGTTAATGAAACAGTCAAAGTTGCGACGTACCCGTCCGCAACACATATCGAAAGCCTTTGTTATATCAACGAAAAGACTAGCGCAAAATTTTTTCTCGTCCAAGCGTTTGCTGATCAGAGAACAAAACAACAGTATAGCATCTTCTGTGGAAAGCCCTTCCCTAAAACCAAACTGCATTGGACTGAAAAAGTTTGTCTTGTTAAGAAAGCTTAGCATTCTATTTTTTACAATTTTGTCAAAAACCTTTGACATAGAAGATAGTAAGGAAATTGGTCTGTAATTATTTATATTGTAAAAAAAAAAAAAAAAAGTAAAAAGAAAATAATAATTATATACAGTGAAAATGGGTAAGTTGTTAGAAGAGCTCACTTGCATTGAGCTTAAAAGTGAGTTAGGTAAGCGAAATCTTTCTAGAGCGGGATCGAAAAATGAGCTCGTCCTGCGCTTGCGTAACTATTTGGAACAGCAAGGGGAAGACGTAAACACTTTTGTTTTTGAAACAGAAGTGGAAGAAGAGGAAGTAAGTGAAAATATAGATTTTTCTAGTATGATGAAACTTTTGTTAGAACAACGAAATGAGCAAAAGAAGGAACAGCAGAATGTTCTCGAACAACTTGAAGCACAACGAAACGAGCAAAAGAAGCTGATTGAAGAACAACGAAACGAGCAAAAGAAGCTGATTGAAGAGCAACGAAGCGAGCAAAAGAAAGAACAGCAGAATGTTCTCGAAAAACTGGAAGCACAACGAAACGAACAAAAGAAGGAACAACAGAATATTCTCGAAAGACTTGAAGCGCAACAGAATGTTTTGGAAGGTCAGAAAAACATTCTAGAAGGTAAATTGGGTAACATTGAGAAAAATGTATGTGCCCTAGACGAACGAGTTGAAGGTGTGGAAAAACAGCTTTCTGTTGTAGAGAATCGTTTCGAAGGCGTGGAAAGTCGATGTGATGTTCTCACCAAGGAATTAGACCAGATCCGGAAAATAAAAATTCGAGAATCTGCTGGAGAGTTTGCAAGGAAAAAGGAGATGAAACCCCCAACATTTGATGGACAGTCTTCTTGGCCAGTCTATAAGAGACAATTTGAGGCAGCCGCGACAACAAATGGCTGGGATGACGAAGACAAGTACATTGCACTGACTCTTGCTCTTAGAGGACCAGCAGCTGAATTACTTCAAACAGTTCCAGCTGGTAAGAGCGGCGATTTCAGTTCTCTCGTGGCAGCTATAGATAAACGCTTTGGAGATAGCCACTTGAAAGAAGTCTTCCGAGTCCAACTCAATAACAGAGTCCAGAAAAGGGGTGAAAGTCTACAGCAGCTCCAAGCAGACGTCGAAAGACTGGTTCACCTGGCATACCCGGATGCTGGAGAAGAAATCATCAACCAGCTCGCTGTTGAGTCCTTCGTTCGTGCCATTTCCGATATACATCTTCAGAGGTCTGTGCGAACTGCTAGAACACGTACTCTTTCCGAAACTTTAGCATTCGCATTGACAATTGAAGCAGCAGAACAGGCTTCTCAGGGAGTACATCGACTTAGAGAGGCCATAGTCGAAGAATGCTCGTGCCAAAGAGCTGAAATACAAAAGAACCGGAGCGGACTAGCAAGATGTTGGAACTGCAACAAGACCGGGCACTTACAGCGTCAATGCCGACTACCACCAAACAAAGCAGGTTGTCAACATTGTGGAAGCAAGAGATCCAACCCAGAGCAAGGTAACAACAACACCAGCGTTGCCTATCAGCCCGTTTCCCATCAGGGAAACGAGTAAGAACCAACTTCGAGGGGCAGAGGCTGGTTTCTTGTATCGATGGCCCCAGAACCACCATCCAGGTCTCTCAGACCAAACGAGACAACAAAAGTCTGACTGTGGAGACTACTATTAACGGGAACAAACATGTGGCTACCATCGACACCGGTGCCACAGCCTCCATAGTACGTCGAGACCTGGTAAAGACGACGTGGCTTCATAACACCAATAGCTACCGTCTAAGAACCGCAACGGGAGAAGCAGCAAGAGTATATGGAGAAGTGTGTCTTAAGATCCGACTGGCCGACCTAGTGTTTACTCATCAATTCCTGGTGGCAGATATATGTGACGAGTGCATCATTGGAATCGACTTTATGAAACAGCACGGAGTTATTTTGGACATCGGTAATCAGGTTTTGAAGTACCAAAATAAGGAACTTCCAATGACTTATTCGAACGAAAGTACGTCGACACTGAGAACTGTCATCAGGGAAGATCTTATTCTGCCTCCTTCTTCTGAAGTGTTCGTTTGGACAAAACTGGAAGGTGAGTTTGGAAGCCTTCGATACCTCATGGTGGAACCAGACCCAGAGTGTTCCTCCCAAAGCATCATCATTGGGAAAACACTGGTAGCACCGAAGAACAAAATGGTCCCCGTACGATTACTAAACACCAGACCGTACGATGTAAGGTTGAAGAAAGGAGAAGTCGTTGGACGTTGCGAATCGGTTGCAGCAATTACGAAGATCACAGACGAAGCTCCGAGAAAACCTATAACTCCGCAGGAGCTCGAAACCATCAGAGCAAAAATACTGAATTCATCCAACCTTGATCACCAACAAACAAGGATGGCTGAAAGTCTCCTACAAGAGTACACTGATATCTTCGCATCGCAAAAGGGGCAATATGGTAGGACACAGTTGGTGCAGCATCGCATCAACACAGGAGATGCAAGACCGATTCGTCAACCTGCAAGACGTCTTCCACTGGCCAAACAAGGTGAGGTTGAGGAAATGATAACAGCAATGAAAAAGGAAGGTCTTATCGAAAATTCCAAAAGTCCTTGGGCGTCACCAGTGGTGCTAGTGAAAAAGAAAGACGGAAGCACTCGTTTTTGTGTGGACTACCGAAGGCTGAATGATGTAACTAAGAAGGACAGCTATCCCCTGCCCAGAATCAGTGATACCCTGGATGCCATGGAGGGAGCGCAGTGGTTCTCGACGCTGGACTTGAAGAGCGGATATTGGCAAGTTGACATCCACCCTGATGATCGGGAAAAGACGGCGTTTTCTACAGGTAATGGGCTCTGGCAGTTTAAAGTTATGCCGTTTGGGTTATGTAACGCTCCGGCAACATTCGAGCGTTTGATGGAGTGCGTTCTTCAAGGACTGACGTGGAAAGCTTGCCTAGTCTACTTGGACGATGTCATTGTTTACGGGAAAACATTTGACCAACATTGTAAGAACCTTAAAGCCGTGTTTCAGAGACTTCGAGAGGCTAACCTTAAACTGAATCCAGAAAAATGTGCACTTTTCAAAACCGAAGTCAAGTATTTGGGACACATCATCTCATCCCAAGGAGTAAAGACTGATCCTGAAAAAGTTGACTCCGTCAAAAATTGGCCAACACCACAGGACAAACATCAACTCCGAAGCTTTCTGGGACTTGCCACATATTACCGACGTTTCGTTAAGAACTTCGCTGGAGTTGCAAAGAGTTTGCATCAGCTCACCGAAAAGGGGAAGCAGTTTAAATGGTCAGGTGAGTGTGAGAAATCTTTCCAGGAACTCAAATACCGCCTCTGTAACGCTCCAGTGCTGGCACATCCAACACCTGGCAAAACATTCATCGTCGACGCAGATGCAAGCAACGTTGGAATCGGGGCGGTACTATCCCAAGTGCATGATGGCGAAGAGAAAGTGGTGGCATACTACAGCAAGGTCCTATCGAAACCCGAAAGGAACTACTGCGTGACCAGAAGGGAGCTGCTAGCTCTTATCTTGGCAACAAAGCACTTCCATAAGTACATCTATGGACAGAAATTCCTTCTGCGGACAGACCACGGTGCTCTGAGCTGGCTGTTGAACTTCAAAAATCCAGAAGGTCAAGTCGCAAGGTGGATAGAAAGATTGCAGACCTATGACTACCAGATCCAACACCGCAGAGGAAAGCTGCACTCAAACGCCGATGCATTATCACGAAGACCTTGCAAAGTGGATTGCAAGCATTGCAAGCGGCAAGAAGACAAAGAAATCATTACCGCTCAGCGACTAAGAGCTGACCCCATAAGCGGATGGAGCAATGAGGAAGTGAGGACTGCTCAAAAGGAAGATCCAGATATCGAACCCATTCTCGCATGGAAAGAAAATGAAGAGAAACCGGAATGGGGAGACATTTCTGACAGGAGTCCAGTTCTCAAAGCCTATTGGGCACAGTGGGACTCACTATATGTGCAAGAAGGTGTCCTCAGGCGAAGATGGGAATCCGCTGACGGTAAGTCATATGTGATGCAGCTGATCGTACCGCAATCGAAAGTCAGTGAAGTTCTTCAGGAGATGCACGACGGACCTTCTGGAGGCCACCTGGGGGTAAACAAAACACTGGAGAAGGTGCGACATCGGTTCTACTGGTTACATGCTAGAGATGACGTGGAGAAGTGGTGCCGAACATGTGACAAGTGTGCTGCAACCAAAGGACCTGGTAGGAAGATTCAAGGTAAGATGCATCAGTACAACGTGGGATCGCCTTTTGAGAGGATCGCAGTAGATGTGGCTGGGCCTTTTCCAGAGACCAACGCTGGAAACAAATACATTCTGGTTGTAATGGACTATTTTAGCAAGTGGCCTGAGGCGTATGCCATCCCAAATCAAGAAGCCAAAACGGTGGTCGACCAGATTGTGTTTAACTGGGTTAGTAGGTTTGGCGTGCCTATGGAACTCCATTCCAACCAAGGGAGGAACTTTGAGTCAAACATCTTCCAAGGAGTGTGCGGACTACTTGGCATTAAGAAGACAAGAACCACACCACTTCATCCACAATCTGATGGGATGGTTGAAAGATTCAACCGGACCTTGAAAGAACACCTCACCAAGGTCGTAGGCGACTACCAAAGAGACTGGGATAGGCACGTACCGCTATTCCTGATGGCCTATAGAAGTGCAGTACATAGCTCGACAGGACAAACACCATCTGACATCCTGTTCGGGAAAACCATGCGGCTGCCCAGCGAACTTAAATTTGGATGCCCCACAGAGGAGCCACAGGACACAAACGAGTATGTGGACGACCTCAAGGAGAGACTCGCTGACATCCATAAAAGAACAAGGGAACGGATGAAAGCCTACAGCGACCGGATGAAGACACGGTACGACACAAAAGCGACAACGTCAGGATTCCAAGCAGGAGATCGTGTGTGGCTTTATAATCCTCATCGTCAAAAGGGATTGTCACCGAAACTTCAGCAAAACTGGGAAGGTCCTTATACTGTAGTCACGATGATTAACGACGTGGTTTACCGCATCCAAAGAGGACTAAGAGGCAAGTTAAAAGTAGTTCATTGTGACAGGCTGCATCGATATAGTGGCGAGGCTGCAGATGGAATTATTCGGGACGAACAATCCTAAGGAGGGGGCAGTGTAACGTGAACCCAACATTTTATACCAATTTCCTAATCGAAAAACGTTCATTCGAAAACACAACTGGCAGCACTTTAATGGAATGGTATAAATGACAGGCGTTGCTTGTAAGCCAGTGTGTGTGAGTGTAGAGAGACAGACAGACAGAGAGTAGACAGCAAATGTGGCGACAATGTAGAAGTTACTGGAGAGTTCTAGATGGCGTGTCATTCGATATAAATAGCCCGCCCGAGGCAACCAGAAGTCAGTTTGGTTTATAGAGTGATAAAGTTAAGAGTAAATACAAGTGATAGTTACAAAGTCGAGTTGAGATCGAATTAAGCATATATACTGAATAAAAGTGATAGAATTAAATTAAAAAGTGAAGTTTTATTTTTCGAACTAAGCGCACGTTACAATATCATTCCGTTTTCCTTTTTTAAAAAGAGGTAACACATCGGCACCTATTGAGTTTGGTCGGAAAAATTCCAGTTTCTATGCTTATGTTTAACAAATGGGTCAGAATATCGGTAACATATAGAGCAATCTTTTTCAGTGTAATAGCTTTTAGAAATTCTGTGAAACCCACATGAGTTTGAGTTTTCTAATGAGTTGATAAGAGCATAAATTCCATAACCAGTAATATTTTCAAAGAAGAAGCTGTTGCTACACGGTAAACTATCCACAATACCTGATCTTGGACAGTTATTGCAAATATTATCGCATATACTAGAAGAGGTAAGAGGACAGTGTTTTACCAACTGGGGCAAAGAATTCACTAAATATATTTGCTTGGCAGACCTTGTTATCAATATTTTCACCCTCATTATGAAGTATTAACGGACTAGATGTGTTAGAGGCATTTCTATTGATGATTATTAATAGCCTTCCACTCCTTTGCGGGATTACCTTAAGAGTTATACACCATATTATTATAGTACCTATCACGACCCAGTTTAATTTTTTTATTAACATTTAGTTTCAATCTATTAAAACGGTTTTTGAGCTTAGTATCAAGGGGATGTTTATAAAAATTTTTTCTCAATTTGTTTTTTTTTCAGTAAAGACTTGCTGATCCACGGCTTTAATCTCACATCTGATTTTCTTTGCTTAAAGGTGTGAGTGAAATTGTTTATGTGATCCTGTAAAATTTCTAAAAAGCTGTCATAAGCTACGCTAACATCCTTCTCTGCATATAAAACATACCAGTTTTCAAGTGGTAGTGCATAGTTCAGTTGGTCGTATAGAATTTTAGAAATAATTGGTTGTTTCGTAGATCTTCTCCGTGGCGGATTTACCATATTTCTGAACATAATCCCATTCATGCAGTGATCAGTGATGCTTACATCAAAATTTATACCTGTACAATGATTTATTGAAAACTTCGAAAACCTACCAAAAACATGGCCAAGACAGGAACGGGAATAAAATCCGTGTTCAGCTTTTAATGCTTAATATGTATCAGATACTGGTGTTGAACATAAAATGTCTATATTAAGTTCACTTAAGATAGCCAAATTTGCTCCTTTCTCGCCACTTAAATAGTTTGAAAACTCATCCAGAAATACTTGAATTTCATACGTAATCTATAGAAACATAAAAAGCTTAAATTTTTATCAAATAGTTTGCAAGAGATCTTAGTAACATCTGCACTTGGAAATTGTAAGCAAATTGCACACACATTCTAACAAATCACTCACAAAAACTCCAACTCCGCCAGCAGAATAGTTCTCATTTGTGTTAGAATGAAATTTATACCCAGGAATTGAATATTCATTGCTTTCGCACTCATATATCCAAATCTCCGAAACAAAGATGAGATCCGGTAGATTCGCTAAAACTTCTAGATTACCAAGCAACAAGTCAAAGTTTTGCCTCAAACTCCGAATGTTTTGATGTACAACATAAAAATTGTTTTTAATATCAGAACTAGAAAAAAATATATCATTATCAGTGTTTATAATAGTTGAAAAGGCTGGGTTAGTGCTTAAAAGATCGAGGCTTTTATTGATAGACCTTTTTTTAAGTTACTTAAGAACCGAAAAACAACTTAGATGTCTTTCAACGCCTCCAGACAGCCCCGGATCTTCAATTTTTTAAAGGCGGGGCAAATAGTGAAAAATGCCGCCCCCACCAATTTATATTTGCTTTTACCTTTATAATCCTTATTATTTCAGCTATCAGATCTTCACTAATTGACTGACAACTGGGCACAAGCCTTTCAGAAAAAATACTTAAACCGCTGTTTTTTTCTGTTTTAATCCTACTTATTTTTATACACAGCACAGGATAGGACTTAAAAAAATGTTATGTAAAGACAAAATCAAATTTACTATTGTATTTATCATTTGCAATCACAATTTTACTCTTCGAGCTTTTTGTTCAGCAAATAAATCTATGACCTTATCATAATTTAATTCGTGTGCGATTCGATTTTCTATCGCTAAGATTGCTAGACTGGATAAGTGTTCCAGGCTCATAGATGATCGCAAATAATTTTTAATTAGTTTTAGTTTGCTAAAACTTCGCTCACAGCTTGCGGATGTAGTGGGAAGCGTAGAGTAAATTCGCAAGGCAACACAAATATTAGGAAAAGCATCCTGCAAATCATGCGCATAGATCTGTTGAAAGAGATAGAAACCGTTAGCTTTTTCAATGTCACCAAATGAAAGCGGAGTTTGCTCTTTAAAAACATAGAGTTCCTGACAGAATTCAACGGTGTTCACATCTCGCTCATATTTTTTAGCCAGATCCGCTCCATACTTTTGCAGTTCTTCAATTGACATTTTCAAAATACTAGAGCCATTAAGAAAAGCGAAGTTCATATTCAGCATGGTAGCACAATCAAACCTCTTTTTAATTTCTGATATGATTGGATCAAACAACATCATTATGTCTTTAGAAAAGAGTTGAACAGGTTTGAGTGTTTGTAATTCATCTTCACATATTTCATTGAAATGTTTTTTTTACCACTTTTTTCAGCCACTTCTCTAGCCTCATTTATCCAATACTCCATTGGATTCTGTCTCACTTTTTGTAAAGTTTTGAGCAGACCATCCATTAGTGCGACCGACGGAACGGGCAAGGATTATATCTTCTTTCTGAATCTCAATATGCACTCGATTGATTTCGCGGAGAATATTCGCCCAAATAGTTAAATTGAGAATGAATTTAAAATTATTTATAGCTGTTAAGATATTACCTGCCTCGTACTTAGATTCTGGAGCATGAGAAATTTGCTTAACTTCTTCTAAGGCTTCCGCTATTTCTGGCAAATTATTTAATAGAGCATTCACAGCAACATGTTTCGCCGACCATCTCGTCTGACTACTTCCTTTTAAATTTGCCTTAACATTTTTCTTCATAATATCCCACCTAGTAGTGGAGCCAACAAAAAAGCAAAATACTTTTTGAACCAGTCCAAATAAGTTAATAGCTTTCTGGCATGATGAGGCAGAATGAACACCTACAAGATTTAAGGAGTGAGCCGAGCACGGTACGAACTCGGCCAGTTCATTTCTTTCTGCAATCCTGGCTTGTACTCCTTTATGGATGCCGGCCATATTGAACCCATTGTCATAAGATTGGCTTGATTTGATGATAGTTAAATGCGATCTGTCCACTTTGACTTTTGACTTCCTTTTGACTGTGCTTCCCTTCGCTCGCAACCACAGTGGCTGTTTTGAAATCGAAAGGTAAAAAAATTGTCAACTTCTCGGTCACAACTACCGTTGCTGTTTTGAAACCGAGAAGAAGAAAAGCTGTCCACTTCTCGGTCGCAGCAATCGATGCTGCTTTGAAACCGAAAGGTAGAAAAATTTTCTACTTTTCGGTCGCAACTACCGTTGCTGTTTTGGAACCGAAAAGTAGCTAATTTTTTTTTGCGCTTGCAACCCTTGTTACTTACTTAGTAAGTAAGTAAGTTAGTAAGTAATGTCGAATTCCTTTCAACAAAAAAATCGACTGCAGTCGACTGCAGTAAATTTTTTTTCAATGGAATTCATTTAGGAGGAAAAAAAAATCGACTGCAGTCGATCTCTTTTTTGAGACGGATTTGCTCACAGATTTTCACACACACAACAATTTTGACAGATCGAAAACCGCAAACCAAAACATCAGCATATGAAAAAAATTAAAGAAAAGAGAATTGTTTTGTATTTAGTTGTGAATTTGGAAAACATTTAATGAAAAAAAATATAAAAATTGTGTGCTTAACAATATGAATGTAATTGTTTTGTTTCATGGTACTTGTTTTTCTTCATTAGACAGTTGGACACACATACATTCATAAAAAAGAAAATCGCTACTTTTTTAATTTCCTAAATACCCAAAAAAGAATCGAATTTAGTAGCGACTGCAGTCGACATAAGTAAGTAAGTGTGAAATGGTTTTGATGCTCTTTTTGTGTGATGTTTGTTTTAGGGAGCAATGTGGGCGAGCGGGAGCGAATTTCGAACTTGTTTTTGCCGCCCCCTAAACTTGCCGCCTGGGGCACGTGCCCCGGTCTGCCCCCCCCCCCCTAGATCCGGGGCTGCCTCCAGATCAGCATAAGATCTAATAACAGTAACCCTTCCTTTTACAACCTTTCGCATTAAAATTTGAGAATTCTGATACCATAAATACTTAAAATTTTTTCTGCTTTCATTTTCTTAGCTTCCATAAATAACGCTCTAGTATAGCTAGTAAAACTATCATTAACAGAAATACTGCCTTTAGAAATAATTGGTTGTAACAAAAGAAGATGAATTAAGATTCCTTTTGGCTGATGTTTTACTTTTCATTACCTTCTTTTTTACTTCAGCAGACGAAAAGTGGACACAAAGAATGTCTATATTTTTTCCATCAATCAACAATGCTTTAGTTTTTTTTTCATCAATTAATAACCGGTATAATTGATGCTCCCGACTTGCTCTCCCACGTAGGATTCAACTATCGCGGAGGAACTCACCAACTACGTAATTTAGAGTTTATACGTCGCTCCCACCACCGTACTAACTATGGAATGCATGAGCCATTAGCACACAAATGAGTAGGTTATTCTACTCAAATCCTTTTATTGCCGATTTCAACATCAGTAAAAGTAGTTTAAAATTAATATTAAGAACCAGTGTACCATCTGCATGATTCATGTTTAGTAGACTTTTTATTACTGTAGTTTAATTTCATTTTTTATTTATAACCTTGTTTAGTAATGTTTCACTGTTTTAGTTTGTTCTCTTTATGTTAATTTAATTTAAGTTTTACTTTGTTATATTTTTGTAATGTTTTTTTTTTATTTTCCCTCGTATACGTCCCCTTTGTGCTTGTGTTGGCGTTATTTACTAACCACTAACACTTGCACTAATGATGAAGAGCGTAGATAAGTGTGTACAGACGAGCTTGCTCTAAGTTCAGTGCCACTTAAGTTTTAGGGTTATGTCGCACCCAAGCAAATCTAATTTCGGAGCCAAAATCGTTTTACAAGTTTATCAACTATAAAAGGAAAAATGATGGTTTCCCTCCTACTCTTCACTACGAAAGCCAATCTTCCAACAAACCAACAATAATCGCAAAATTTTTTTTGCAAGTTACTTAAAACTGTCTTTTGCTCAAAAACCCCCAGATCTAGACCAGACTTACTTTTCCTATATTCGCCATTTCTAACCTAAGCTTTAATCAGTCAACTGTTCTCAATGGTCTCCTCAAACTCAAAGACGAGTATAATCCAGGTCCAGATGGCATTCCTACTATTTTACTAAAAAATGTTGTTCCAGTTAAGCCCTTCCCATCACAAACCTTTTGAAACTATCTTTTTCAAGTGGAGTTTTGACGGACTTATGGAAAATATCCGTTATTTCACCTTTCCATAAAAAAGACCCCAAAAACCTTATTTCTAACCTTATAGACCCATAGCTAAACTCTCCCATATTCCTAACCTTTCCGAAAGCATACTATATGAAATACTCTCTTTCCAGTGTAAATCAATGGTATCCTCCAAGCAGCATGGTTTCTTTCTTTGGACTTAGCCCTATTCTACTCAAATGGATCTCTTCATATCTTGACAACCGCCAATAAAGAATTCGTTTTCGTTCTACTCTTTCAGTTCCATTTGTGGCTACCTTCGGTGTGCCCCAAGGCAGCCATATTGGACCTCTCTTCTTCATCCTGGCCGTTAATGATGTCGAAAAAATCATCCAATATTCTTCTATCTCACTTAACGCGGATGACGCTAAAATTTTCAAAGTCATCACCTCCGATCGAAATTTTCTCCAGCTTCACAATGACCTCGACTCATTCGTCTTTTGGTGTTCTAAAAACTTCCTTGAATTAAACATTCCTAAATGCGAGGCAATAACTTTTTCTCGTGAAAGTAATAAACCTCCCCCAGATCCTATCATCTTCTGAACCTTTCTATAAACCGTGTGAAGCTTATCCGAAATTTAAGAGTTCTCTGTGACGGCGCCGGCGAATTAAATTTTCGTTCTCATACTGACGAAGTAATATCAAGAGCTAATTCCGCCCTTGGTTTTATCAGGAGATGGTCCAAAGAGTGCCGCAACCCCCTTGTGACAAAATCTCTCTATATTGCCTATGTTCGCCCTCTCCTTGAGTATGCATCGAAAGTATTGGCTCCATATCAAGCGGTTCATAAAAGTGAATATCAAATGAAAGAAAATATAACGAAAAAAATGAATGTGCCAAAAAATAAAATTAATTGAGAGTTCGTTTACGTATTTTATTCCATTTTTTATCTATATGTTTTCTTTGTTGTTAAAGTAACAGGTAGTAAGGCAAGTAGATGAAGAAATCGTTGAAAGAGGGTCTTCTGGAATTGTTTATTTTCTAGTTTGCCAAGAACCCTCTTTTCTACTTATCGTATAAAATCTAAAAATAGACATAGTACTTTCAAAAGCTAACTTTTTTAAAGTTGCACTCTTTGTTATGTGCAATCGCTTGCCTTTTGTCCTGATATACCACGCAGTTCTTGATTTAGCGTTCTCAGCAGTGGATGTTTTCCACAGCCACATCGTCCCCGGAAATCATCTAAGTCCATTGCCCAGACCATACCACCTCCGAGACCTAAGTTCTTAATAAACTCAGTTTTTCTGCGAATTTCCCCTACATCGTCAAAAGAAATCCATTGATTGCCACGATAAGCATATGGCCCTATTCGTCCGCCTTTGTCCCGGACAACAGTCCAACCCCCACTGTTAACTTCCTCGCAAATTTCATAGAACGCTAAAAATCCAACAGATCGTGTGAATTTTCCTGCCTTCCCCGGGCCAATGGTCTTTTCGTTTAAGCCTGTTAGCTTAGCGTCTGCTAAGGAAAAAGATTGCCCATACATTGGCATTCCCATGACTAGTTTGTGAGCTGGTGTCCCTTGTTTGATCCAGTAATGTATACTGAAATTAGCATTAAAGTACTCGTTTGTGTCACCCTCAACGTAGTATAAAGGAGCAACGTGTCCTGTTTTTTTATCCCAATGACCATGAAAATCATAAGCCATAACAGTGATCCAATCAAAGTAGCGTGCTAATTGCGGAACATCATATCCAGCATCAATAACTTTCTTACTTGGAGATACAGCGGAAGAAAGAAGAAGTCCTCGAGGCTTGAACTCCTCCGAGAGTTCCCGAGTTAGAGCAGCGAAACCAGCCTTTTCTTCTAACGAGCCCATCTTACAGTCGACCTGCCAGCAAACTGGATACTCCCAATCTAGGTCTAGACCTTCGAAGCCATACTTTTGGACAAAATCAAGAACGCTTTTGATGAATTTTGTTCTAGCATGGGAATTAAGAACGAGCTGAGCGTACTTTTTACCTAGTGAGTCATTCCATCCCCCAATAGCAACAGTCACACGAACACCCTTGGCTTTGTAACTAACCACGCGCTCATAAAACTTGTTGTCTATATCAGCCCAGGAATCATGGGTTTTGATAGTAAGACTTTCGCTGTCAAGCACCGCAAAACCATAAACAATATGTGTGCATAGATTTTCGTCTATGTGTTCGGGTTCATACTTGCCATCATCTTGGCGATACCAAGCCCAATTGGTAAAGTAACATACAACTTTGTAGTGCTCATCAGAAGAAGATCCGATCATATCCTGTTTTCTAACGGGGTTTGGCGTTGATGAAGATGTCGGGTTTATTGTTGTAGCCGAAACCAGTTTCATTACTGGTTGGATTGTTGCCCTAGGTGGTTTAATTGCGGTGCCTGAGTCAGGTATACTGCATTGTGAGTTTTGCGGCCAATCACAAAAATTTTCGTTCCAGTAAAGACCATCAGGACATCTATATTGAAGAAAAGTTTTTAAACTGTTATACTGCACTGCAGGCATACTCACCTCTGTTCAATAAGATTTCCATACTGGCAGATGTAGTACTTGCTACAATCTCTATCGTGGGCGACAAAATTTCGGCCATCACAATTCAATTCAACAATATTATATACCTCTGATTCCGAATCAAAGTCAGGCCTAGGAGATGTTTCTAGTACAAACATAGGAGCTGCTTGAGTGGTTCTTTCAAGAGATGGAGACATGTGCTTGTCTCCATTGTTACTAAGATTGGAAACTATAAAATACATTTGAGTTGTTAAATGACCTCATAACAATAATTTATAATTACTTTCTGACTTATCCTCTAGCTTGCAATTTGGTTGTAACGATGGGTATTTCCTCAAAACTCTATTGATAGCCTTAAGAAGTGGATATGACTCACAGTCACATTTATTTTTGAAATCATCCAGGTCCAGTGCCCAAATCATAGCACCACCCAATCCCATTGCCTTCACATATTCACTTTTGTGACGGATCATGGATACGTCATCGAATGAAACCCACTGGTCACGTAAATATGCGTATGGACCCATCCTTCCACGAGGATCTCTTACCACTTGCCATTTCCTGAATCGAATATTGCTACAGATTTCGTAGTAGGAAAGAAATCCTCTAGCTCTGGTAGCCGCTCCCGCTTCTCCCCCTCCATAAGTTGGTGAATTTAGGTCGTGTTTGCTGGCCTCAGCTAAGGAAAAAGATTGTCCGTACATTGGCATGCCCATAACTATCTTCCGCGGTTCAGCTCCTTGGCTTATCCAGTAACTAATCGAAAAGTTGGTGTTGAAGGTTGGATCGTCATCGGGATGTTCATACATTGGAGATATGTGTCCAGTTTTCTTGTCCCACTGACCATGAAAGTCATACGTCATTACTGCAATCCAGTCAAAATACTTCGAAAGCTTTGATACATCATACGCGGCATCAATCACCTTCTTGTTTGGTGAAACAGCTGAAGATAAGAGAAGTCCACGGGGCTGGAAAGCTTTGGAAATTTCATGAACTAAGGAAGTGAAACCATCTTTCTCAGCGGGTGATCCTTTGTTGCAATCTACCTGCCAGCACACTGGATACTCCCAGTCAAGGTCAAGACCATCAAAGTTATATTTCTCAATATACTCAATAACGTGCTCTATAAAACGGGCCCTAGATGCAGGATCGTTTACCAAACGAGCATACTTATCCCCAGCGGAATCATTCCAACCACCAATTGCAACAGTAACCCTGATATTCTTTTTTTTTAAACTTGTAACACGGTCGTAAAACTTGTTGTCAATGTCAGCCCAAGAGTCATGTGGTCTTATAGTTAGAGTGTCACGATTCAAAACTGCAAATCCATACACAATATGTGTGCATAAATCAGCGTCAATGTCTTCAGGAACGAATTTTCCTCCTCCTTGGCGATACCAAGCCCAATTGGTGAAATAACATACTACCTTAAAGTCAATATTTGTCTCTGAATCATTTTCGGAAGATTCTTCTTCGGTATCATAGTTGGGATCATATGGTTTTTCACTATCTGAGTTGCTGATGGTTTCCATATTTTCTGGAAATTCTTCATTTGATTGAGTCTCCTCAACAATTTCAGCATTCGGTGAGGGCTGCTTAGATTGATTCTCGATAGACTCAACAGTTTCAGTAGTCTCTGGAAAAACTGCTAGCTCACCGCAATTGGTCAAATTAACTTAAATTGGAAAATAGTTGGAGTAAATGAATTGACAAATTTGTTGAAAAGCTTACGTGTTGGTCCCAAACCAGTTGGCGGAGCTTTGAGTACGTTATAAATTTCAGTTAAAAGAGGATGAGCTCCATCACCACATCGATTCTTAAAGTCATCCAAATCTAAAGCCCAAACCATTGCACCTCCCAAGTTTAAGGCTCGAACTAATTGTGACTTTTTCCGTAACATGTAAGGATCGTCAAAAGAGACCCATTGGTTTCCCTTTCGAGCGAATGGACCCATTCGCCCCTCTTTGTCTTGTACAACTTCCCAACCTTGATTTTTCACTCTATCGCATATCTATTTATACACTCTGAAACAGTGAATATCTTTAAATTATTTTTGATTATACGTACCTCGTAATATGCAAGAAACCCCTCTGATCTTGTAATTTCACCAGCTTGTCCAGGTCCTGGAGCCTTTGCATTTAATCCGTTGTTTTTTGGATTGGCCAAAGTGAAAGACTGGCCATAAAGAGGCATTCCCATGATGATTTTTCTAGATGGTGCTCCTTTATCGATCCAGTAGTTAATGGAAAAGTTCTATGGAATCACAATACATATATGGAAATACTTTGTTAAGTTATGAGACTTACGGCATTAAAATAATCGTAGTCGTCTTCTGGATGAGAGTACAACGGTGCTACATGTCCTGTTTTCTTATCCCATTGACCGTGAAAGTCGTAGGTCATTACAGCTATCCAATCAAAGTAGTGCGCAAGGACTGCTACATCGTAACCAGCATCAATGATTTGTTTACTTGGCGATACAGCTGTGGACAGCAAAAGTCCTCTAGGTCGGAATGCTTCTGAAAGTGCTCTCACCCAAGCAGTGAATCCTTCCCTTTCTTCAGGGAATCCCTTGCTACATTCTGTTTGCCAACAAACAGGATACTCCCAGTCTAAGTCAAGGCCTTGGAAACCATACCTCTCCAAAAATTCGATAGCTTGTTTGACAAACTTTGCTCTTGCTAATGGGTTTCTTACTAGTCGACTATACTTATCACCTTGAGAATCGTTCCAACCGCCCAAAGCAAGAGTGACTTTCACTCCCTTTGACCGGAGTTCGGTTACACGAGTATAGAAATTGTTATCGATATCTGCCCAAGAATCATGTGTCTTTATGGTCAGCTCAGAGTAGTCCAGCACTGCAAAGCCGTAAACAATATGAGTGCAAAGATCTGTGTTAATATCATCAGGGGTATAACGCCCAACTCCTTTGCGATACCAGGCCCAATTGGTGAAGTAGCACACAACCTTATAATATCTTTCTGATTGGGGGTTTCCAGCTGGATATATAGATATTGGGGTGGTGACTGGGCGTATAGTAGTTGGAGTAGGAATAGCGCCTAACAAGTCTGAAGGTCCAAGGTCGTTTTCCTCTTTTTCAATCACATTTTGTCCTTCGTCCAGTCCAATTTCACCTTGCTTGCAGTTTGCATTTGAGGGCCAATCGCAAATATCTAGATTTGTATTCCAGTGCAGTCCTGAACTACAATCAGCTGCCTCTAAACGATTCCAATTACAACGTAGATAGCGACTACAGTCACCTGGATAGGGAACAAAGTTCTTTCCTTCACATGGGTCGCTTTCAGATGCCTTGGAATGGATTAGACGAAGATATTTTTTTGTGGAGATGCATTTAACGTTGCTGGGCCAGTCACATATATTTTTTTCATTATTCCATTGCAGGTCATTACCACAATTGTTTGGTATAAGAACCTCGTTTACGCAAACATAGTACTGTCCACAGTTTTTATGAGGCCAGAATTGTCCAGAAAAACATTTTCTCGGTTTTTGTGGACGGGGTTGGGATGGCTTAGTTGCAAGATCAGACACAGGCGATGCTGGGTAATGTAACTGGATTGGTTTGGCGGTTGAGGTTGTCGTTATAGTTGCACGAGGTGTCGTTTTATAGTAAGTTGTTGCTGGCACACTATAATTAAGTTCTTGATTAGGACGGAGTGTAGTTTTACTTGGCTGTTTTGTACTAATGGGGTCTCCTTTACACTGTGCTGTTACTGGCCAGTCACAATAGCTATTGTATCGATTCCAGTGCAGACCATCAGCACAGAATTGCTGAGCCAATTTACCGTCAGCAACACAGTGGTAATAGGCATTGCAGTTGCTTTGATCGGGTAAGAACTCACCAGCACGGCAACTAGATGTTACAATTAAGGGCTGTGTCAGAGTCGGAACCGGAATTATTGTACTTTCTATTGACTGGGAGGTTGATGTTATAGTTGATGGCTTGTGTGTAGTTGTTGGTATTGTTTGAGTTATGGTTGTGGTTGGCTTTTCTGTTGAATGCACATGGGCCGTAGCAGTGGTATTTGGCTGCCATGAGGGCCATGTAGTCAGATAGTAGTCGGATCCACTTCCACCTCCACTATCACTTGCAGTGGTCATAACTGGAGGGGCTGGCGTTGATGGCTGAGGAGGCCGACTGCAGTTACTTCCGAACAATGGTGGTGATCCATCAAGTCGACCCAAAGCTCTGTTTGCTGCCTTTAAAAGCGGGAATGATTCTGAGCAACATTTATTTTGGAAGTCGTCAAGATCCACAGTCCAAGCGGCTATTCCAGCAAACCCTGCATTTGCCGCATATCTAGCCTTAGCTTCAACTGATGACGGGTCTTCATAACCAACCCACTGCGTATGAAGCATAGCATAGGGTCCAGCTTTTCTTTCCGGAACTTGACCAACCTTCCATTTGTTTTTAAGTATTCTCTGGCATATTTCGTAGTACGACAGCATTCCCGGCTGTTTTGTGATCTCTCCAGGCTCCCCTGGTCCCGACGTAGGTGATCCTTCACCGACCAATTGGTCCTGGGGTTTTTCTAGGGTAAAGGTTTGTCCGTAAAATGGGATGCCCATAATTATCTTTTCTGGAGCGGCTCCGTGTCTCACCAGCAGCTGCATTGTGTAGTCCGTATTATATTGAGGATATCTATCACCCTTGCTTCCATAAAGTGGGCTCACATGTCCCGTTTGCATTTCCCATGATCCGTGGTAGTCATAAGACATTACATTCAAGTAGTTTGCTTGCTTGGACAGCTCTGCAAGTTCATAAGCTTCTAAAATCACTTCTTGATAACCGGATATTCCCACTATCAGCTGCAAGTTCATATCTACTCTATCGAATTCAGTCCTCAAAGCTTTTATAAGTTTAGTAAAATTTGGTTTATCACTTGAAGGTCCACTTTTACAATCACTCTGCCAGCATTTAGGGTAATTCCAATCAAGGTGTAAGCCATTGAAACCATATCGATGGAGGAAACCGGCAACGCTAGATGCGAAAACGTTGCGCCTAATTTCATCGGCGGCTAGTCGTGAGTACTTATCTCCAGTCGAATCAGTCCAGCCGCCTAAAGCAATTAAGACAGGTGCTTTGATAGCAGTTACTCTTTTATAAAATTCATTGTCAACATCAACCCACGGATCAAATTCCTTTATTGTCAACAGGTCCGGATCCAATGAAGCGAAGGAGTATATCACAGCCGTACACAAGGAAGGATCAACATTTTCTGGGACAAACTTGCCATCACCATTCCTATAGAAAGCCCAATTTGTAAAGTGGCAAAGAACTTGAGGCGAGCGATTCAGATTTCTTTTTTTAGTCACGGGCGAGCTAGTTAGAAGAGCCACACGTGCCTTATCTACTCTTTGGAATTCCATTTCTTCCGTTGTGACAAGCTGTTGATATTTTGATTCACTACGGTATGGCTGAGGATAGAAATCGAAATTGTAACTATTCTGCATATCTTCTGCGCTCAATTTTATGAGTTTTTCAGGTTGCTGTAGTTCAATTACTTCTCGCTCTGGTGTTAATTCTTCAAACTCCGGAGGTGATTCGACAGAGAAGCGTAGAAACGATTTGCCTATGTAAATGTCATCTGATTTGACTGTGGGGATGCTCTCTACAGCACTTCGTAATGGGAGAAAGACTTCGCCATAAGTAGGATGAAGGGAATATCGAGCCGAATGATCTTCGTTGTCATTCTGAGGTAGACTTTCAACAGCAGATCTAATGAAATAAAGTTGCTCAGAATCTGGTTTAATGTTCAGTATGGAGAACTCAGCCTGGGAAATCAGCTATGAAAAAGTGCATGAATAGATTTGAATATATTTTTTGAGAATAAGAAGAAAAATAATAAATAAACATACCAGCAGTATAAAAAGACACACTACTTCGTTCGTTGATTCCATTTTAAGAAAACGTTGTTTTGAGTGTATGGGGTCTTTTACTTGACCCGTTGTCAATCAATGCGATTTATAGTTTTTGATCCGTACTTCTTTTGTTTATCAAGTCTAGAAGCAAAAGACAATACTTTGTCATTAATAACCCTCAAACCGTTGAATTAAAAAAAATTATTAAAAGTAGCACGTCTCGCCGCCCAACCAAGCATAAAAAATTCTACTTGAGGCTGGCCGCTTGTCACTGCTGCTGGCCGTGAATTTTAAATAGTTTTTGTCAACCAAATCAAGTAACTCATATGAATGCATTTTGGTTTGGTAGGTAACCAATATAAATAATTGAATTCCTGCCTCTCATGTCCCATATCCTTACTTAACTACCAACACAGCACCTTATGACAGGGCTAAACTAAATGCGTCTGTTTTAAACTCTCCATCATGCCCACATGCTTGTTGCAATCTAAAATATATTTCTTTGGCTTGTTACAGCTTATGAGAATATTGTTATTTATCTCAAAATCAATATGCAAAGCATGGAGTCTAGAAAAATAAAAAAGCTAAGTAGGTAACGCTAAGTAACACAAATTGCTATGTACGAATATGTACAAGCTTTACTCTTTTAGGTAAGCTTTATAGGTAAGCAGTAACGTAGTTAGCATGGCTGGCACCCGGGGCGGCAATTATGGTGTCACCCCCAGAACGTAAAACAGTTCCGCTAATCCACATGTTGCGATTTCTTTATTTAAATTCAAATAAAATATTTAAAAAAAGGAGAACAAAAATGAATGTATCTACATATTCACATTGTTAAAAAAAAAAAAAAAAACATTAATAAAACGTCTACTTCCTAACTTTTAAAGCAGCTAATTCGCTGATAGCGTCGTCAAAATTTATTTGCTGCGTTACCTCTTGTTCAATTGTTGAAATTCCCAGATTGTTGAGCCTCCTTTCCGTCATTGCTGCTCGCAAGTAGTTTTTAATTAATTTAAGCTTACTAAAACTAGTTTCACATGACGCAACTGACACACATGTTGTCATAAACATTTTTAATGTGACAATGAGATTAGGATTCGGACCGGAGATCGGAACAGATTCTGCAAAGTCCCATTCAAGGATGAATTTCATAAAATCTAAAGGTAACCAATTAGATGTTGTCACTTTAGCACATCTACTCTGTGCACTTTAGCCGCTTTTAAATGACTTCTCAACCTTGGTATTTCTGAGTGAAGTTCTGACTCTGACACCTCATTATAAGCACTAGCAAATTTTGAAACAGCTATTTTCAAATCATAAATGTTTGCTAAAAGTAAAGTAATCGCCTGTACAACTTCAAACAATGAAGCCACCTCCTTAAAAGACTCTGTTCTTGTTCGAAGTTCAGTGATGAATCGATCAAGGTACTCGAACATGTCTTTCCGCGCTCAGAGACAGCCCTTACGTCAATGGCCAACTCACCAGCCATTCGCTTTCTACTGTAGCTCCTAGCTCTGTAGTCTGTTTTGTTTTGATTTCGATTTAGGTAACACTAACAGCTGCACAACAACACTTATTAACGTTGTAGAAAGTATTAGACAAGCCGTTGATAGTGACGATGTGACCTTTTTAGTCCTGCTGGACTTTTCAAAGGCCTTTGACACAGTTGATCACAAAATACTTTTTAAAAAATTAATAACTCAGTTTAATTTTTCTACATCTTCGGCTATGCTAGTGAAATCTTACCTGAGTCTGCGATCTCAGGCAGTTGTTGCCAGTTTCTCAATCTCAAATTTCCTTTCAGTGAATAGAGGGGTTCCACAAGGTTCTATTTTAGGACCTCTATTTTTTTGCATGTATATTAATGATCTGCCATTATATGTGAAAAATTGCCAGTTGGATATGTATGCTGACGATGTTCAGTTGCGAAAAAGTTTTTCTCTGGGAATGGTTGAAAATGGTACTGTTGAAGTCAATGAAGATCTCGCGAATATTCAGTGTTGGTCAGAGAAAAATGGACTTTGTCTCAATCCAGATAAATGAAAATGCTTGGCCATTGCAAGAAAAACCATAGACACGTCAGATTTTCCTAAAATACTTTTGAACGATAAACAAATTGAGTTTGCTGAATCAGCTAGAAACCTAGGTCTTATTTTTACAAAAACACTTTCGTGGAACACCCATATTAGATTGACAATAGGTAGAATTTACGGAGGTCTTCGCCTCTTATGGATCAACCAAAAACTAACACCACTTAAGACACGTATTATGCTAGCGAAAACATTGCTTGTGCCTATAATGCTCTATGGTTGTGAAATCTTTTATAACTGTGACTATGAACACAAGCGAAAACTCAATGTTGCGTTCAATAGCATAGCTAGATTTGTTTTTGGATTAAGAAGATATGATCATGTCTCTTATTTCTCAAAATCTCTCTATTGCATTAGCTTAGAAAATCTTTTCAAGTTTCGGACTCTAATTTTACTGAATAATATAATACAGACACGTCAACCCCCATACCTTTATAATAAAATACGCCACTCGCAGTCTTCTAGAGCTTTATATCTTGCACCTTTACGATACACGTTCTTAATATCTGAACGCCAATTTTTTATAACTGCGATTCGACTGTGGAACTCTCTACCGCAATCTTTAAGAACGATTAGCTGTATTAAACTCTTTCAAACTAAACTAAAAGTATTTTTGCAGAGTTAAGGTAGTGATGATTGCATTTCTTTTTTAATTATTCTTTTTTATCTTTCTCTCTCTGAGAACTTAATCATTAATATTCTTCTTCCTTTTCCTTTTTTATGATTCATTTAATTTTTTGTTTTTGGATATAACTATGAACCAAATGAAACACACTTTTACAAATAACTGTCAAGATTGTACTACTTAAAAAGATATTGTATCTTATTGTATATATCTACTCAAATAAATATATGAAAATATGAAATATGTTGTAGTGTCAAAATAATCGTCCCTAAGTAATGCTTTGTGAAAAAGATGATTCCATTTAGGAACGGTTGAGTGTTACACTTATTGATCAGTCAAAAATTAGAATAAAATGCTTCTTAAAATGTAAACCTCACCAATGGACACTCATTTTTATATATCTTTTTCCAGATTGCTGCCCACAACAGCTGTGAAATATAAAAGTTCAACTTTTGAAAATATAAAAACTTTCTAGATATCGTTTCTAAACTATTGGAATCCATTTCTTTTTAAATCCTTATGCAACTAAAACGCACACAAAAAGAAAAGAGTCAATAGGTCTGTTTCTTTACTTTTCGTGTAAAGTTTGGGAAAAAGCCCGGGAAAAAGTTTGGGCTCGAGCTTTTAAATGTTGTTTTTGTAATCTCCATCCGAAAATGAAAAGTAAAGATACACCTTTTGGGATGTTTCTTGCTGAATGACATTTATCATGTACTCTCCGTAGAGATGTAAAAAACATACAAACAATTTTGTTTCAGAAACCTGTTAAAATGAGCTCAAAGCAATATTGCATTGCATATTTAACATTATTTTGAATTTTCAAACCAACAAAGAGAGATTATGCTTTCCATTTTTTCATTTAATTTGAAATATAAATTTGAATTCAATCGAAATGTTTCGATCAGCTGATTTCACAAACAGCCAATTTGACAAGCAAGAAAGTGCACGAGCAAATTGTTCGGGTGATTTCTTACTGGAGGGGAAGTGACAAAAAAGCAAAAGCTCTGCCACTTTTACGTCAAAAAAAAGTAAAGATACACGTTTCGGGATCCCGTCCCGTGTGAGTAAAGATACAGACCTATTATCTGGAAAAATTCAGTGGTGACCAATAGTTTTTGTTTTTGCAACCCTGTAACATATTTTTGTGGAACATATTTTTTGTTTGATTTTTTTAGGAACTGTGTCTAATATATTTGATATGCTTTGTGTATGATCGTGTAATTACATATATACAAGGTGCGACAAAAGTATGGAAACCCCTGGAAATACGGCGCGTAAAAAAAAACAAAGACCCTATATCCGACGTATTTTTCGACGAGGAATCCGATGGTGACTTTGAATTTGACCTTGGACGTAACCTTGAAGCCCCAGCGATCCAAAAATCAATTTTTCAAATGAAAACCCCCATTTTTCATTACAGATTTGGAAAGAGCGCAAAATAAAATATCACCACTGATTTTTTCGAGATATTGGCTGGCGAACGTCAATCGAAAATGTTACTTTTCAAACAAGTTTCAAATTTTTCTTTTCGAAATATAAAGTAAAATCAAAGATATTTTTACGATCTTTCATATGATACCTAAATCATTTTCCTAACTGCTATACTTTTCGAAATATAATTCTGTTCCGTTAAATTGTTGTCTTGGAAGTATAAACACATGACATTTGAATTTTAGTGCGTCAAAAAAATATGCTTTTTTCATATCCTTTTGTGTAATTTTTTTTTTTTTTGTAAGGGATATATTACTAGCTGAACCGCCCGGCGGAGCTTGGGCCGTATGGTGATCTAATCGAGTCAATTAAGGTAAGTAGGTCCCAAGTTTGGATTCCAGTGGGACAATTGGTATGAAACATAGTCTATATTACTCAAGGTGATAAGGTGAAAGAATTTTTGGAAACGATCCAGTACTTTCCAGTGCCGAGATTTAGCTAATTTCACTTTCTAGAGAGTGAGTGAGTAATCTGACAGTTTATTGCACTCACTCACTCACTGAATTCCTTTAGCTAAATCGATTATGACAAGTAAAACTAGGTAAATCTCGGTACAGGTTTCCGGTTAAGTTCCCTTTCCCGTTCCGTTTTATTTAAACTAAATAAAGCATATTTTATTTATATTATTACAGAACATTTTAAAAAGAAAAAAAAATTTTATTAAAAAATGTATGTTGAAGATCGTAAAGATCACCTCAACTCCATATTGCGTTTCGCCCAGGCACGGCAATTGGGCTCATCAGTTAGATGATTGCCGTACCCTTCTAAGACGCAATTTAAGTTCGGAATACACACTCACACTGCATGTGAGCGCAGTGAATTTTATAAGTTTTCATATGTGATTTCAATTTTCGTGCAACCTGATTGAAATTATATTCCACTTACAGACTAACAGCACTGTCATCGATGGAACAGTCCTGATTTAAGTAAATCGATAAGGTGCACAAACAGTCCTTTCTGGACAAAATTTATTAAGAAAGAGACAACTGTATAATTTTAAATCGTAAAAAGAAGAAATTTTTTGACGTTTGATAGAAGCCGCCTCAGAGAAGTAGTGGCAACGAAAACGAAATAACGCGCTTAAAATTTGTAAAGAAAATTGTGAATTCATTGCCTTCGCTATTTAAGGAGTGTGCCGTTCTAGACGGATAGCAAAAAAATGTAATCTCTTTTCCTTTGTAACATATGAATTATTGTTAACAAAAATTTCCTTTCTTCCTTTAGAGAAATAAACCACTAAATTCTTATTCGAAAGTCAAAGTTTTATTTCGAGCCAAAGAATTGAAGTTTGTTTCAACAAGCTACAGCCAGAAGAACCGACATCTTTATTTCTATTTGCTTCGATTGGAAATCCTAAGCCGGGTACATGTCGGTTACCCAAGATCCGAGAAGAACAAGCAAAAGAAGTACCAAAGGCATTCCATCATCGAGGTTTCGAGAGTTTGTCACGGTTTCCGACGACACAACAACCAGCAGCATGATAATGGGAAGGTCACCACCTGCTAAGGCACCGCCAGCCAGTTCAGGCACAGATTTGCCACCGCCTGCCAGTTCGGCCACGAATTTGCCACCACCAGCCAGTTTAGCTACAGATTTGCCACCGCCCGTCATTTCTGCCGGCAATTTGCCACCGCCCGCCATTTCTGCCGCTAATTTACCACCGCCCGCCATGTCTGGCACGAATTTGCCACCACCTGCCGGAGCAACAGCTAATATGCAACAAAATGCTGAAGCATTAATATTCTGCAACAGCGAAACCGTAAGTACCTTTACATCTTCTAATATGGTAGCAGGCGATTCAGAATCGCGTCTTAATGACTTCAACAAGAAGATTGATGAGGTTAGAATTGAATTTAGTAATCAAATCAAACAGATGCAAATATTGTTAAGCGTGACTAATAAATCAATGCAGAATATATCTATCAGTCTTAGTAATGAGCTTGCTAGAGCGCAAAACATTAACCAAGCCTCCACCTCCAATAGTTTGCCACATTTTTCGTTGATTAACGATTTTCAGCCAGCCACATCATTGCAAGCCAACGTTTTAAATAAGCCAGGGTCAAGCCAACAGCCTCAGTTTTTAACTCCCACAGCTAGCCTACAGTTACCACATCCCTACAACGAATTGTACGATGGAATGATACAGCAACGTCAGAAGCGGATATATCCCCTTCCAGTGTTTACTGGAGCGCCCGAAGAATGGCAAACATTTTATGAATCTTTCCAAAGTACAACAGTGGAATTTGCGTATACGCCATTGCATAATATCATGCGATTGAGAGACGCCATCAAAGGAGAAGCAAAAGAGGTAGTCGAGGCACTTCTGACAAATTCCAACAACGTAGACGCAATCATAACGACTCTTGGGGATATGTATGGTAGACCGGAGCAACTAATTAGTAGTCACATTGAAAAGGTTCGAGCAGTACCACCAGTTATCGAGGGTGACCTTGCTTCTTTGGTCAATTTTGCGAATAGAATCACGAATGTGACAACCTTCTTGAAGAATGCTAGGGGTGAGCACTACATCTGCAATCCGACTTTGTTGAGTGAACTTGTTGCGAAATTGCCTACAGCAGGACAAATGCAATGGGCAGAGAAGTGTCTGCAGTTGCAAGGACGAATATCTATTATAGATTTCAGTCAGTGGCTGGTCAGTTTGAGAAGGTTGGCCAATATGGTCTCTAACACACTACCATCTTCTCAATCAGTTGTTAACAAGAGTGCCAATCGAAGACTTCCACCATCGACTACTAATGCCATCAGAGGTCACCGCTTCGCCTACGTTAGTATTGCTCAACACCAATGCCTTGCTTGTGAAGGATGATGTAAGAGCTTGGCGAATGTGATTCTTTTTTAAAGCTTAAAGAACTTAAAAATATGCTTTTGTTGTCTAAATGCGGGTCACCAAGTCGGTCAATGCCGCTTACGAAAGCAATGTGGGATCGAAGGTTGCGCATACAAACACCATCGCCTGTTACACGAGGTTAGAAGAGGATTCACGGAAAATACAAGAAGCATGAGTGACAATAGAGTCAGAGCTGCTACAGATCGCCCAAATACTAATAACCAGCAAGAACATCGAAGCTGCCACGCTGAGAGTCATCACGGTAAAGACATTTTGTTTCAGATCTTACCCGTCCAAATTTATGGTCCAAACAAAGTAATCAAGACTCATGCATTTGTTGATGATGGGGCCAATGTTACGATGATCGATGAAACTATCGCCCAAGAATTGGGAATAAAGGGCAAGCCGGACTCTCTCGTTTTACAGTGGCTAAATGACAACACCGTGACCCAAAGATCCGAAGTGGTCGAGATCATTTTAAGTGGGGTTGAAGAAGGTGCAGTGAAGTTCAAGATGTTGAACGTATACACCTCTAAGAGCATGTGTCTGCCGACACAAAGTTTTAGCCATGTTGAGATATTGCGAAATAAGAGCAATATTCACCTAGAAGGGTTGCCACTAAAAGAGTATAATGATATTCAGCCGAAGATTATTATCAGCCTAGCCCACGCCTTTCTCACCGTGCCCTTAGAAAGTCCACGCGCACCCTTGAGTACAGGGCCCATCGCTTCTAGAACCAGATTAGGATGGATGGTGTATGGACCGATCTCAACCAATGAACCCACCGACAAGACTCGTCGCCATGCCCTTCATTTAAGAAGAATTGAGAACGAGAAGGAAGACATCAACAATGATTTAAACAAATTAATGCGAAGCTATTTTGAAGTTGAGACGCTAGGAGTGCGCACCGAAGCCAAGCCAGTGTAGTCCAGAGCAGAGGAGAGAGCCATGTTCCTACTTGAGTCGACAAACAGATGTTTGAATGGACGCTATGAAATGGGACTTCTGTGGAAAGATAATTTAGCCGCATTCCCAGATAGTTATCCTCTAGCATTGATCCGCCTTAAGAATGTCGAAAAGAAGATGGCAAAGGACTCAGAATATGCCAAGGAATATATACTTAAGATGAGAGGCTACCTGAAAAAGGGTTATGCGCGAAAACTGAGCGCAACCGAAGTCGAGTCCATAACACCGAGAACGTTCTATCTGCCCCACTTTGGAGTAAAGAATCCAAACAAAAAGGGGGTTCGCATTGTGTTTGACGTAGCCGCAGAAGTCCAACAATTCTCATTCAATAAGGCATTGTTAACAGGCCCAAATTTGAACCAGTCTTTGATTTCGATGTTGTTCAAATTCAGAGAAGCTCTGTATGCGGTTTGCGGCGACATCAAGGAGATGTTAAGCCAACTCTGCATAGCGAAAGAAGATCAAGACAGTCAAAGGTTTTTATGGCGAGAAGATCCAGGGAAGCCAGTAGAAGTGTATGTAATGCAAAGGGTGATATTTGGAGCTACATGTTCGCCTACAATGGTCCAGTATGCAAGGAACACAAACGCATTGAAGTTTGAAAGCGAGCATCCAAGAGCTGTGAAGGGCATTGTGGAGAGACATTACGTCGACGACTACGTGGATAGCTTTCAGAACGAAGACGAAGCAATAAAGGTTTTAAGCGAAGTCGTAAAAATACATCGAGCGGCTGGGTTTGACTTACGCAACATTATATCGAACTCGAAGAAACTAATGACATCAGTGAACAGTTTAAGAGACGTCTCAGAAGCTGTGGGAGTCGACAATAAATTAGAAAGAGTCTTAGGACTACACTGGTTACCAAAACCCGATGTTTTCATATTCAAATTAAGCTTCAAAAAGGTATCGTCTGCGGTTTTGAGCTTCCTGAGGAAGCCTACGAAAAGAGAGTCACTGAGTCCGACGATGTCCGTGTTTGATCCCTTTGGGTTCATAGCCGATTTCATGATCCCACTAAAGGTCTTGATGCAAGTCACTTGGAAGGCTGGTCTACAATGGGACGAACCATTATCAGATGAAATTTATTGCAAATGGAAAGTATGCATTCAAAAACCTCCCCGACTCGAGATGTTTCAAGTGCCCCGTTGGTATGAAGCTGACTTCGAAGGTTGTAAGACGGACATCCATGTATTTGTAGATGCGAGTGAGGAAGCGATGGCAGTTGTGGCACACTGGAGGATAATACTTAAGAATGATATAAAAGTAGTTTTCATTGCTGTCAAAAGCAGTCTCGCTCCAGCACGCTTCCATACAATTCCGAAGCTGGAATTACAGGCAGCCGTAATGGGAGTGCGCTTAATGGAAACCATTGAAAAACAACATACAATTAAAACAAATGAGCGTTGGTTTTGGAGCGATCCTCATACTGTAATACGCTGGATCAGATCAGGACACCGAAACTATAAGCAATATGTGGCAAATCGGGTGGCAGAAATCCTGGAAGTCAGTAAGATTGAGGACTGGAGGTGGTGTCCAGGGCATCTCAATCCTGCTGATGACGCAACAAGAGCGAAGATTCCTGTGCAATTGCAACCAGGTGGCAGGTGGGTTAAAGTACCCGCATTTTTGTACGAAGATAAGACCAAGTGACCTGATGAAACTCTGATGCATAATGAAGTTGATAAGAGCCCTGATGAACTTCGAGCCAAACATAATTTACTAGCAGCACAGCAGGTAGATTTTCAAAATAGCCTTATTAATCGTTTTTCGAAGTTCCCCAGACTAAAACGAAACATCGCCTGGATCTATCGATTCCTGGACAACCTTAAGAGAAAAATAATGAAACAGGAGCTGGTGAAAGGAGAACTTGTCGCAGAAGAAGAAGAAGCAGCTGAAAGAAGACTCTGTCGTTTGGTCCAGCAGGAAGCATTTGCAGACGAACACGCGGCTTTATCACACAGCAAAATCATCCCAAGTCAAGTAGCATCAAAACGTTGAACCCATGTCTAAGCCCAGACGGAATTTTATGCGTCAATGGAAGAATAAACAACGCCAACTGCCTCTCCATCCAAGCCAAGCAACGCATCATCTTACCGACGACACACATTCTCACAAGTGTATTGGTGCGATTCTACCATCAAAAATTCCATCATATAAACATGGCAACAGCGATTAGTGAATCACGAAGAAAATTCTGGATCCCATCGATCAGAAGACTAATGAATACCCAACGTATGCAGTGCCAGGAATGCCGTGTCCACCGCGTTAAACTGCTTCAGCCGCAAATGGGGATCTTGCCTCCAGATCGTGTGACGCCTTATATACGTGCCTTTACTTATACCGGGTTGGACTCCTTCGGTCCTATCACAGTATCGATACGACGACAGAAAGAAAAGCGCTGGGTCGCGCTGTTTACCTGTTAAACAACACGTGCCATACATCTTGAGCTAGCCACAGACCTTACCAGCGATGCCTGTCTAGTGTGTATCAGGAACTTCGTCAACCGACGTGGTGTACCGAAGTTAATTCGAGGCGAGGCAATGCTCAAGGAACAATCACCTCGTCTCGAAACTTTACAAAGTTTGCTCATCGAGGCAGAAAACATGGTGAATTCCAGGCCTTTGACACATATCCCGGTAACACTTGAAGAACCTGAGCCTTTAACGCCTAACCACTTTTTACTCGGGTGCACCAACTCCACACAAACGCCAGCACCATTCGAGCCACGACCTATGTGTCTGAGGAAGCAGTGGCGGATAGCGCAAAATTTGAAAAATGGTATGTGGCACCAATGGGTCAGAGAGTATCTCCCCGAGCTAACCCGAAGGACGAAATAGTGTTTGCCCACAAAGCGCATCAGTCAAGGAAGTCTAGTGTTGGTATGTGATGTAGAAGTCCCGAGATCACAATGGAAGAGAGCAAGAGTGTTAAAACTGTACTACGGAAAGGATGGGATAGCCAGTTCAGCAGTGATAAAGACAAACTCAGGAGAACTCAGAAGACCAGTGTCGAAGTTGGCGGTCCTTGATGTGCACGTACCAGAGAATGGTGACGCTTCCCCCTCAAGGTCAGCTCACGGGGGTGGGGATGTCATCGATACAACAGTCCTGATTTAAGTAAATCGATTAAGTGCACAAACAGTCCCTTCTGGACAAAATTTATTAAGAAAGAGACAACTGTATAATATTAAATCGTAAAAAGAAGACATTTTTTGAAGTCTGATAGAAGCCGCCTCAGAGAAGTTGTGGCAACGAAAACGAAATAACGCGCTTAAAATTTGTAAGGAAAATTGTCATTGCCTTCGCCATTTAAAGAGTGTGCCGTTCTAGACGGATAGCAAAAAAATGTAATCTCTTTTCCTTTGTAACATATGAATTATTGTTAACAAAAATTTCCTTTCTTCCTTTAGAGAAATAAACCACTAAATTCTTATTCGAAAGTCAAAGTTTTATTTTGAGCCAAAGAATTGAAGTTTGTTTCAACAAGCTACAGCCAGAAGAACCGACAAGCACCTATTTTTTTTTTTTTTTTTTTTTTGAGTGTGC
Organism: Melanostoma mellinum; assembly: GCA_914767635.1. Taxonomy (NCBI): domain Eukaryota; kingdom Metazoa; phylum Arthropoda; class Insecta; order Diptera; family Syrphidae; genus Melanostoma; species Melanostoma mellinum. The sequence continues at coordinate 108,788,526 of OU612058.1, forward strand.
ATTGAAAACCAGTGGCTGCGGACGGTTGAGAGCCTGGCAACTGCTATCTTTTTCCTGTTGGCTATAAACGCTCTTGGGGGAAAAAATTCATGTCTCCGTTGTCTAAACTATAATTGGCCCCTTCTCAAGGGCCATGAAATACTCTAAAGCTGAAAGTATTTTTGGAAGAGGTTCAATATTTTCCAAGTTCCCGATTATGTTTCAGTTCCCGTTCCTTTCCCATAGGAATATGGGGATGAAATATAATCTATGTTATTTATATAAAATTTGAAATCGCTCCAGAGGTTTCTGATCTCCCGTTCTCGTTCCTGTTTGAATATGGGGATAAAATACAAGGTGCGACAAAAGTATGGAAACCCCTGAAAATATGGCGTGTTAAAAAAAAAATCAAAGACCCTATATGGGACGTATTTTTCGACGAGGAATCCGATGGTGACCTTGAATAAGACCTTGGACGTAACCTTGAAGCCCCAGCGACCCACATTTTTTATTTTAGATTTGGAAAGAGCGCAAAATAAAATAAAATACATGTTTTTTAGTGGATGGGCGTTGTACTATTCGGGTAGGCTCTGACTGGTGCCAACTTGGCGGCGCCCAGATGCTGTAACTTATAGTACACGTCAATTGTGCTTACTATACCTCCAAGCGTTATCCACTGGGACCTGGGATGCTCCGTCCATAGCTGACCTGCTAAACTAGTATGTGCGAGTGTTTACGAAGGAATCCGGAACAAAAGAATTGTGAGCGATCAACACTATAATTGCTCTGCGAACAATGAGTGACTACACGAATTTCAGTGGTCTACGAGAGCTTTCGTGTAAATGTTCCAGCGGACGAATTCGAAGGACAGAATCAACGGTGGATTTCAGCAGCCATAAAAGCAGAAACCCCTGAAGGAGCTACTCCAACATATTTGGTTTAAAGGTCTTTCAGGGTCTTTCAATACTAGGACAGGGTATTGAAGTAGAGATTGTGGCGGATGAGCTCCTGGTGAGCCAACGGCAGCACTCACACCCCTGCAGCAGGGTTCTGACACTGGATATTCCAGCCCTTTGTGTCCGAAGGCATCCAAAAGGACCTGGCCCTCCAGGTTGGGGGTTGTGCGTAGGGTTAACTACCCAACCACGTAAAAAAAGGACAGTTCCGAAACAACCAAAAGCCTCGGATAACGATAATGATTTTAAAGTTGACGACCCAACCAAACGAATAAAGGACAATGACCTCCGGATCTGCACGTGGAACGTTAGATCACTTAATGGATTACGTGCAGCTGGAGAATTAGCGGACGCCCTGGACTGCTGCAAAGCAGACATAACCGCCATCCAAGAAGTGCGATGGAGTGGACCGGGCATAAAGAAGATGAAAAACTGTGACATCTACTATGGCGACTGCTACAGACAACAGAAACAGCGCATATTTGGGTGCGGATTTGTCGTAAGAGGGAGACTCAGGGATAAGGTGATTAGCCAAAATCCAGTCAATGAGCGTATAATGACCATCCATCCATCCATCCATCTTGGCGATTTCAACGCAAAACTAGGGAAGGAGGACATCTTTGGTAACACAATCGGTAAGCATAGCCTCCACGACAAAACCTCCGAAAACGGATTGAGGCTAATCGATTTTGCTGCTGGGCTAAATCTTGTTGTAAGTAGTACACGCTTCCCGCATCTCAAAATTCATAAAGGTACATGGCGATCCCCAGATAAATTAACCGTCAACCAAATTGACCATGTTGCGATCGACGCAAGGCACTCTTCCAGTGTACTAGATGTCCGAACTTTCCGAGGGGCCAACTTTGACTCGGACCACTGCATTGTTGTAGCCAAGGTACGAATGGGGATATCTTGTTCCCGACCAGCACGAACTAACGCTGTGAAGAGATATGACGTCGGAAAGCTACAATCGCAAGAGATTGCCAATGCCTTTTCCAATCGAGTGTCCCTTCAATTATACTTGAATCCCATGCCGCCAGCATTAAACATTGAACACCAGTGGCAGCAATGCCAAGAAGCCATCAGAACCGCTGCTTCTGAGGTTCTGGGTTTCACTCGGCCACCAAAACGAAACCCATGGTTCGATGAAGAATTCAGGCAGGCAAATGCAGCCAAGCAAAGAGCACGACAAATGCTTATGCAAACACGAACGAGGGCTGCTTACGATCAGTATAACGAGATTTACAAGGAGAGAAGAAGGGAAGAACACCGACTTCTCAAAAAGAAAAAGAAGCAGCATGAGAAGCGCTCGTTTGAGGAAATAGAGAGGTGCCATGACAGGAGTGAGATTCGGAAGTTTTACCAAAAGGTAAAAAGATCCTGCCAGGGTGGCAAGCCCCGAACTCAAGCCTGTAAAGACCAGCAGGGAAACATAGTTATAGAGTCACAGTCGCTACTGAGGATCTGGAAAGATCATTTCTGCAGACTGCTTAACGGCGATGAGGACACAAATTCCGCTGTCAGGCAGATTGCCTCATTCAGCTTGGACGATGATCAAGAATGCCGTTCTCCCGACCTAGAAGAAGTTAAGCTTGCTATATGCAAACTTAAATCAAATAAGACTGCAGGTGCAGATGGCCTTGATGCCGAACTTTTCAAGGCAGCTGGAGATCAGTTGGAAAGGAGCATGCACCAGCTGATCTGCATGATATGGTCGGAAGAAAGCATGCCCGATGAATGGAACCTCAGTATCGTATGCCCGATCCTAAAGAAAGGAGACCCTCACAATTGCGCCAATTATAGAGGGATAAGCCTCCTAAACGTCGCTTATAAGATCTTGTCTGCTGTAATATGTGAACGTCTGAAACCCCACGTCAACAACTTGATAGGTCCTTATCAATATGGTTTTAGACCAGAGAAGTCCACAATAGACCAAATTTTCACATTACGGCGGATCTTGGAAAAAACCCGAGAACATAATATCGATATTCACCATCTCTTTATCGATTTCAAGGCCGCGTATGACAGTATCTAAAGAGACGAGATGTACAGAGCCATGTCTAGTTTCGGCATCCCTGCAAAACTCGTACGACTATGCAGGATGACTTTGGAGAATTCACGCTGCTCCGTCAAGGTCGGTAAAGAACTCACCGAGACCTTTGATGTCGAAAAAGGTTTTAGGCAAGGCGACAAACTGTCATGCGATTTCTTCAACATCATACTTGAACAGATTGTAAGAAACTCAAACTTCAGCACCAGAGGAACAATCTTTCAAACGTCTGTACAATTACTCGCCTATGCAGACGATATTGACGTAATGGGAAGAAAAAAGCGTGATGTCATAGGTGCTTTTGCGAGTATCGAAACAGAAGCGGCAAAAATGGGTTTGATGGTTAATGAGGGCAAAACGAAGTATATGTTGTCATCAAACAAGGACACAGAACATCGACGAATTGGACAAAACGTCACAATAGACAGACATAACTTAGAGGTAGTACAGGACTTCGTCTACCTAGGATCCGCTGTAGACACGGACAACAACATCAGTGCGGAGATCAAACGGAGAATAACTCTTGCCAACCGTTGCTTCTTTGGGTTAAGAAGGCAATTGAGAAACAAAACCCTCTCCAGAAAAACCAAGGTAACCTTATATAAGACCTTAATCATCCCAGTCCTGCTTTACGGCGCGGAAGCATGGACCTTATCGAAAGTGGATAAGGAAACCCTTGGTCGTTTCGAAAGAAAAATTCTCCGAATGATCTTTGGTCCCGTATGCGAAGACTATGTGTGGAGAAGAAGATACAACAACGAGCTGTATGAGCTGTACCGCGACATGGGCATAGCCAGAAGAGTACGCATCGCGAGGCTACGATGGTTGGGCCATGTAGAGCGGATGAACACAAACGCTCCGGCTCGTCGGGTGTTCGAAAGCACATTGCAGGGAAATCGCAGAAGGGGAAGACCTCGTCTTAGGTGGCTCAATCAAGTGGATGAAGACCTAAACCGACTTGGAGTGCGAAACTGAAGAGAGCTCGCCCGAAATCGAAGTCGTTATAGAAGGATGTTGGTTGAGGCCCAGGTTCACCCCGAACTGTAATGCCCACCTAAGTAAGTAAGCACATGTTTTTTCGTAAATTTTGCGCTCTTTCCAAATCTGCAATAAAAAATTGGGGTTTCCATTTGAAAAATCGATTTTTGTTTCGCTGGGGGTTCAAGGTTACGTCCAAGGTCAAATTCAAGGTCACCGTCGGATTCCTCGTCGAAAAATACGTCGGATTTAGGGTCTTTGATTTTTTTTAACGCATATTCTGTCATATTTCCAGGGGTTTCCATACTTTTGTCGCACCCTGTATATTCTTTGTTGCTCAGGGGCAATGAAGAACTCTAACGGTGAAATAAGTTTTGGAATCGGTCCAGAACTTTCCAAGATCCCGGTTATGCTTCCGTTCCTTTTTCCGTTCCGCGAGGAAATATGTAAGGTTTTCGTTCATTTCGATACCATTTTGGTTCGAAATTTTATTCAAATAGACTCAAGACTATTACAAACATTAAGTTCTCCATTTACGTTACCGGTCCCGCTCCCGTTGGAATATGGGGATGAAAAATACATGCGAGACTTTGTCTTCGATCACTTTATCTATTAAAATAAAGTGCATCAAAATCGGTTGAGTAGTTTTAAAGATTTAAAAGTTCCATTTACGAGAGTATTTCTACTTCATATGTTATACCTCATAAAATATTTACCGTCCCTTGCAAGTAGACTTAAGTAGACATATCATATTATACAGTGCTAGCTGACTTATATGAACTAGCTCGGGCCCTACAATGATCGAATTGAGTAAATTAAATAAATAAGTTTATAAGCCATTCCAGTGACAAAATTGGAACTAGGTGTATGCTAATTCATTCAGTTACAATGAAGCACTCTTAATGTGAAAGATTTTTTTTAAATCGGTCCAGCATTTTTAAGATTCTTCGACATGCACCACTTTCGTTTCCGTTCAAGAGGGAATATGGAAAGCAAATATATATAGGGAAGGAAATAACTTCATGGGCACTACCTTCACAAGGGATATAACTTCAGCTCATGTGGGAAACAATTTCACTTTGTTGTGATGAAGAACCTCACTTTTTCGTGGGAACGAATTTCACTTTCACAAATTACGTGCGGGAAGTCAACAGCATGCATATATTTAAAAAATGTTTACACAAATTCTTTTCTACCCGAAACACCTAACCTTGTAACAGACACTTCTTTTTTTTCCTTTTTTCATTCTTTTTTCATTTTTTTTTTCTATCCCAATTCTCTTTTCTTATCACTCTTATACAAATTTTTTCCTAGTCTATTTTATTTATCTTTTTTTTTTACTACTGTCTACTTTTTTACTATTTGTGATTTCGTTTTTTTAATCTTTTATCTGGATATTTTTTTTTCTCAAAAAATTTAAAAACATTTTTTTTGCAATAAAATTTAATTTGAAACTATATTTGTAATCATAAACTTACACTACTTTATAAGATTTATCTTAATGTGTTTGTACTATTTGAATTATAATAAACTAAACTAAACTAAACTTTTACGTGAACTATGTATTGGAAAAACCTACCTTTCGTTGCAGTGCAGATCTGTTTTTAGAAAAAATGTACATACATAAAAATAACTAATGTTTTATGCTGGACTTACATGAACATATATCTGCTACTACAGAATTGCGGAAAATTAAAGCGGGACGGATAAAGATTATAAAATGCAAAAGTTAAAAAGAGAAACGAAAACCATTATGGCTGCACATGAAAAATTATAGGTTCAGATGAATATGTTCACTTGCACCTATAACTATAGATGTCCGCACTTGGTGTCTTCCCTCCCGATCAGACAATTATGAATTTTACGTTTTTTGTCTATTTCCCTTTTTCATCTGCACTTGCAGATGCACTTAAAACCTAGCATAAGGCTACTTAGCTGCGAATATGCGTAGCTAAAAACGTCAATTCAAATTATAGACTTATTTTCAAAAACACTGTATATTGTGATGTGCTTTTTTCTTTAGAGCTGGGGTATACTCGTCGGGTCCAAGGTCGAACAAAGAAAACACGTAAAACTTCGGTTATGAAGAAGGTCCAATCCTTTTATTTGTCCTAAAGCTAATCTAATATAATGTTCATTTATTCTTATCACTAATTCTGGTGGTGGTTCCAACGCTGGTAGATCCCTTATCCTATGCTGGCAACATGGTCTTCAAGTACGAGGGTTTAATCGCTTGCATCAACAGGAAAATCCTGGCATCAACAGTAAAAATATTGGGAATCTCTGGGCACACTACGTACCCCTGGTTTTCCTCTTAGTGGAAGTAGCCTGTACTCGAGATTGGTACCTACTTTTCAACACGGGCTGGCTTCCCTCTTCTCGTATTTTTCAGGGTGCCTTATAAAATAAAGTTATCTGCAACTAGTGAGTGTGAGCTCTATGGCGTGAGTGAAAAATATCATATAAAAATAATGGTATGTATATTAGCTGGTGGTAGGGTGTGTATTTGTAACTTCGTTACATTCCCCCCTTTCTTCGGTAGACGAGTAACTTACTCGTCGAATTATATATATGGTTTTGTTCGTTTGTTTGTGTGTTTCTTTTTCTTCTTTTTTTTTTTGTTTATCATAAAAAAATTTTTTTTCGTTATTAAAAAAATTCATTAATTTTAAACTAATCATTTAACCCTTCATTATCATTTAAAGCTGGTGAGACTTCATTGCCGGTCGTTATTTCTTGGTCGGGTACTCCACCTCTTTGGTCAGGTTGCCAAATTTCAAGGTTGCCCGTCCTGGTTTACGGATTGTGACTGTCACCCTCCCATAGGAGCGCTGAAACACAAACTTTTGCCTCCTGAACTTTGGGTTATAGTTTCGGTGGGTGGTCACATCTATATTGGTAAATATGACTTCAGGCACTGTTCCTGACCTTCTTCCAGCGGTCTGAGTTGGAGTTGCTGCCGTCGTTGTCATCTGGTTGCGACGTCCGGCAAATCTTACCTAGCGTGAGGTGCTAGGCTGTTCTATTGGTTTCGAATGTTGTTGTTGCTGTGGCATGGTTATTGGCACGAAATACGGGTCTTCTCTAAACTTCTGGGCTGCGGCTTCCCTCTGTCCGCGGATGGCTGCCATCTTGGTGTGTGGGCTAATACTGGGCCTAATTGTGATCAACTCTGTGATTTCGACTGGCGGTCGCTTGCGGTTGACTGGTTTCGGGTTGGTGGGCTGTCTACGGCAGGGTTCTTCGATCGCCTTTACTACGGCAGATTTTATTTTTGAAGTTATCTCCATGGTTGTCGCAATACTGTCCTCGGCATTTGGTTTATTTTCGGTATATCCCTTTAGGTCTTTAATATGCACTCCGTTTTCTTTTTGAGTGTTCTTTGTTATCTTTCTGCTTTTGGCTTTCTGTAAATTGAGTGATACTAGCTTGTACTCTTTATCAGGAGTATCGTTTTCGGTTTCGCCTACGTGCCGTAGGAGTGGTATATCACCCACTGTGATCTGGAACGTGATTTTCAGCAGAAAGTTTTCACTTATCTGGGATTTAATTCATGATTTCGTTGCTCCAGTGTCAACGAGTGCTTTAAACGGTGTCCCTCCTATTGAGATAAGCAGGAAAAGTCTCGTATCATTTTCCGATTCATTTTGTGATTGTTTGCGGTCATTTTGGATTATCTCGGGGTAGGTCGGAATGTCGGCATTAGGATTGCTTTGGCACTGTGATGGCTCTCTCATCCTTGAGTCCGTCACAGTCTTGTGTTGCCTTTTTGAAAACATTGCAGAGGTTTTGTGCTGGTAACACGGGCAGTCTTTTGTTAGTCTGCCATCCTCTCCACAGAAAGAACAAAACAAGCTGAAAGGTCTATGGCAGTTAGCCTTGTTATGTCCTCTTTGTTTGCTATTCCAACAATGTGTTTCTCGGTTGTAAGGAGCTGGTTGGGCTTGACGAAACGATTCAGTGGTTCTAGGATGGGGATGTCTGGGGTCTGGTTGTGTCCAGCGAATAGGAGCAGATGATGTCGGAGCAATAGGTGGTCGGGAGTTTCGATCATCATTCCGTATCGCCTCAAACTCCTCTCCTAGATCTAGTAACTCTTCTACAGACTTGAAGTCTCCACGCCTGATATAATATTTATATTCAGAGCGCAGGCCTTCGTATATTCGTTCTAGGCTCCCGTCAGTGCTCATGGTGGGGTGTTGCCGAGTCAGGTATTGTGTGGATCTTATATAGTCCTTTACTTTTCTCGAAAACCTTGCTTCTTCCACAAAATTTCGTCCTCTAGTTTGTACATATACCTTGCTGGTAAGAAATAGTGCAGGAACGTGTCACGGAATCGTGACCATGACTGGAAACAGTCTCGATAAATCCGTAACCACTCTAACGCTGTTCCTCGGAAAATTTCGGGTAGGGTTTTCGCCATGTGGTTCCGCAGTATACCGTAACAATCAGCGAGCTCTTCTATGCGTTCCATAAATTCTTAGGGATTGCCGGATCCATCGAACTTAAGACCCCTTATTCGGACTACGTTCATAACCTCTGCTTCGTAGCAAAGGTTGAGTCTTCTGGAACTACGGGGCGTTTTTCAGATGGAATACGGTTTCCGACGGTACTCCTCTGTTCCTCCGGTACTGGTTCCGGTGTCGGGACGTTACAGGGTACAGTGCTTATCATCTCCGGTTTTTGTTTCTTCTTGCTCCTTTTCTTTGTGTTCCAAGTTTTCTGCATACACAGGTTCATTAATCAATCTCTTCATCTGAAGAATAAGGTCTTGGGTAGAAGGTCGTGCTATTCCCTCTTTAGCATCGCGGCCTTATCTCTGTCTTAAGATTGCTACAGTCCGGGTAGAATCTAATCCTCTTTCCTGGCATCTCTCTATCAGCTCTGCCTTACTCAAAAGGTATATCCACTGTAAAGTTCCAGACGGTTTCGACGTGTTTGGAACATCCTGTAAGTTTTCGGACGGCTCAGACGTGTTTGGAACATCCGTTTGGTCCTTAGGAATATCGTCTTCATGGGAACTCATTTTTCCTTGATTTGGTGATGTGTTCGGTAATCGGTTAATGGTACTGGTAAATGTTGTTCAATCTGGTATTTCGGAATCTGGAATGGACCTCTGAATGAAGTCCCTGCTCGTGCGCCAATTTGTGATGTGCTTTATTCTTTAGAGCTGGGGTATGCTCGTCGGGTCCAGGGTCGACCAAAGAAAACACGTAAAACTTCGGTTATGAAGAAGGTCCAATCCTTTTATTTGTCTTAAAGCTAATCTTATATAATGTTCATTAATTCTTATCACTAATTCTAGTGGTGGTTCCAACGCTGGTAGATCCCTTATCCTATGCTGGCAACACGGTCTTCAAGTACGGGGGTTTAATCGCTGGCATCAACAGGAAAATCCTGGCATCAACAGTAAAAATACTGGCATCAAAAGACAAACGCTGGCATCAACAGGAAGATCCTGGCATCAACAGTAAAAATACTGGCATCAACAGAAAAGCGCTTGCATCAAAAGGAAAATCCTGGCATCAACAGTAAAATACTGGCATCAACAGACAAACGCTGGCATCAACAGGAAAATCCTGACATCAACAGTAAAAATACTGGCATCAACAGAAAGAACCTGGCATCAACAGTAAAAATACTGACATCAACAGACAAACGCTGGCATAAACATTAAAAATACTGGCATCAACAGACAAACGCTGGCATCAACAGGAAAATCCTGGCATCAACAGTAAAAATACTGACATCAACAGACAAACGCTGGCATCAACAGGAAGATCCTTGCATCAACAGACAAACGCTGACATCAACAGGAAGATCCTGGCATCAACAATAAAAATACTGGCATCAACAGTAAAAATACTGGCATCAACAGACAAGCGCTGGCATCAACAGGAAAATCCGGGCATCAACAGTAAAAATATTGGCATCAACAGACAAACGCTGGCATCAACGGCTTATAGCCGGCAAAATAAGACCCAGTGGGGGATTTGTGCTAGGAACTCCAAGGAGACCTTGCTTAAAATTGGGAATCTCTGGGCACACTACGTACCCCTGGTTTTTCTCTTTGTGGAAGTAGCCTGTACTCGAGATTGGTACCTACTTTTCAACACGGGCTGGCTTCCCTCTACTCGTATTTTTCAGGTAGCCCTATAAAGTTATCTGCAGCTATTGAGTGTGAGCTCTATGGCGTGAGTGAAAAATATAATATGAAAATAATGGTATGTATATTAGCTGGTGGTAGGGTGTGTATTTGTTACTTTGTTACAATATATTGCACTCATTTTATATATCAAATGAAAGATCTGTCTTTGAAATATGTTAAGTAAAAATTTATATATAGTTCAAAAACAAATTTTTCTTTCTTTGGAATTTTGTCATTTAAGTGCTTTATACAATTTTTTTTTTTTATAAAATTTGTTTTTGAAATACATATCAATTTCTTAAACATATTTCAAAATCAGATCTACAATGGGAAATATATTCACCCCAAAAAAGACATATCTTTACCAAATGGTTATTAAATTTATAAGAAAAATAAAATTAGTGAACGGAATAATTGCGAATATTTGTTGACGAAAGAAAAATAAATTAATATTTTTATGTTTTATATAAGCTCGGTAAGTGTTACTAATACCACTCCACCACAGATTTGGCAAGTAGGTTTCATTCAATCGAGATGTACCTACCCTTCTGAGATTCAAAGGATTGTTGAAAATGGTCTACTAAGAATGCCATACGTCATCAAAACTGCTCCGGAACATATTACTGTGTAGTGTGTAATAGATAAGATTTTACGAGGCCTTTAGGGCGCTATTTGCTTCGTCTAATGAGACTTCTTCATCATATGTTTTTCCCCGCCTCAAGAATATTAAGTATCTGAACACCTGCGTGATCCAAACTTCTTAAAACTACTTGATTCATAATCAGAATTAAAAAAAAGCGAACCATGTACTTACGTCATATTGCATATGCAGATAAATACAAATGCATACAAAATTTTCGGACTAAACGAACTAGTAAATACCTTTTAGGAACTGCTGGAGCATACTAACAAATTTATACCAGATTATTCGAAAATAGCTAACCTTCCTGCTTGTAAAAAGGTGCGTAAAAAGTTATTAGTTAGCTATTTTTTTATTTTTCAATTATTTCTACATGACAATTCAAGTTAATTACAATGTTTGTTCATTGAAAAGAATAGAGAAATAATAGTGACATAAGTAGTTCTTTAAAGAAATAGAGGTAATGCCACATCAATAAATAGTAAAATTATATACACATAAATGGAAAGAAATGGGTGGGGTGACCCTTAAAATTTAACTATTGAATTTGAAAAAGTTGCAAATAAAAGTTTTGTATTAATTAATTCAAGTTCGTTAGAGTTACAAAAAAAAATTTAGTTTTTAAAATATAAATACCAAAATATCATTGAAGAATGTTGAGAAGCGACTCAATACTTTTTAGATCATGACTAAAGAGCCAATTTTTCATGCTTTTGCTAAACGAATTAATATTTGTTAGTGATCTCAAGTCATATGGAAGTAAGTTAAACAATCGACACGACGTAATACTAAAGAAGTTGCGGAAAGCAGTTGTACGAAACCTGGGAATAGATACTATATTAAGAAAATTTGCGCGTAAACCATAATTGTTGATGAGTCTGAAATTAAGATTCCCTGACCTTCTAAAAAAAAATTTTAAGCACTTTATAGCAGTATAAATGACGGACTGGAAGAATTTTTAAGTCTTTAAATAATGGAAAACTGGTGTATAGAATGGGTTATCTACAAATCAATTTTAAATATACGCTTTTGAAGAGTTAAAAGAGACTGAATTCTGTTAAAATAGGCTCCTCCCCAACTAGTTATACGTATTGTAGCCTAGAATGAAAAATGCCATAGTAAATTTTTAACAACAGCTTAGAAGAGCAAGTAGTACGCAGAAAATAGAAGTTACGCAATGTACTACGAAAATATTTTCTCAAATTTTCCGTATGAATAAGAAAACTCATGTTAGAGTCAAGCGTAAGCCCTAAGTATTAAAAATTATCAACTATTTCAATTTGGAAACATTTTTCGGTGCAATTGAGATAATTACAATAAGAACAATTGGTAATACTAGCACTGCAACAGCAGTGAAATAATTCGACCCTTGGGCAGTCAGTAGCATGAAAAGACACCTCACTGGCAAAACTGTTTTGACCTGCCAAGTTGAAAAACATCAACTTAGTTTTTGAACTAATCAATAGTTTATTTTCAGCGAACCAGATTCTTAATAAGTAAACATCATAATTAATATCAGAGGTGAGATCCACAACACTATCAGATCCAAAGGCAAATCCCACATCATCTGCAAATGCAGTCAACTTACTTTTGAAAGGCAATCTGAACAACGAGTTGATAAAGATCAAGAAAAGTATTGGGCCCAATACTGAGCCCTGAGGGACTCCAATATTAATAATCTTTTCATGAATTCAACTAACAAAATCAACGGTGGATTTCAGCAGTCAAAAAAGCAGAAACAACTGAATGAGCAACTCCGACATATATGGTTTATCTTTCAGTGTCTTTCAATACTAGGACAGGGTATTGAAGTAGAGATGGTGGTGGATGAGCTCCTGGCGAGCAAAAAGCAGCTCTCACACCCCTGCAGCACGGCACTGACAGCGAATTATCCAGCTTTTTATGTCCAAGGGGATCAAACAATGACCTGGCCCTCCTGGCTGAGAACTATGCGTTAACTACCCAACTATATAAAAGTAACTTGTTCAAATCAAAACTTTTGTTAATATTTTTATTTTAACATCTCTTTTTTCTCTCTTTTTTTCTTTTCGTAATTTTATGATCTAGTTATTCCAAATATTGTATATAATCATACTATCTTTCAATCTGTTAGCATAAGCTTGTAGATAAATAAATAAATAAATAAATAAATAAATAAATTTACCCAACATTAGCCTTATATGCGCTCACACCCCCAGAAGAGAAAGAAGAGAGCTCCAAAAATTGTTTTTACGAGCTACTCGAAGAAATAAGTACAATTCGTGATTTTGATTCTAAGTGAGCTCTCTATAAAATTGAAAAATAAGTGCTTTTTTTTCTTCTGGTATACCGATTAAAAATAGTTTTTTATCCATTTTACGTAAAATCTTTCTCTCTACACATATATATTTGAACACTTTCCCTTTTTTCATAATGAATTTATGCAGTGAATGTTTTTTTGATCTTCCCCCTCATGGAGATCTTGTTATTGTGATGGTAAGATGCACTTTAAATACACCACTGTCATTGAAAAATCATAAGGAACAATGTGTGCAACGAAAAAAAAGAGTGGAGGTGCTTAGGATGCAGCCACCACCGAAAAGCATACGAAGCACTTCTCCAGAAGCCAGCACCAAGCAAGATCTAGAAGGGAATTACAAAGCATCCATTCTACAAGAGAACAAAGATATGCGAACAGAAATGTCTGAAAATAAGTTTAGACTTTGTTGCCAACAAACCCGAAGGTATCAATAAAAACATATCAGTAAATAACGATTTCATCAAAAAATTATCAAATGAAATTAAGGAATTAAAAAGGAGAACAACTTAAGAACAGATTCGATCATTTTTACAATGGAAACAAAAATAAATACGCTTGAACAACATCTTCTTAAGTCAAACATTGAAATAACAAACATACCACCGACAACAAACGTAAACATAACTAATATAGTAAACGACTTGGTAGAGACCATCTACTGTCATGTTCTCCCACATGAAGTAACAGGTGTCTATAGAACAAAAACAGAAATCCGCAGAATCAGCTAAATTCATTAAACAAACAAAAACGATCGGCGATAGAAAAGGCCCCGGCTCATAGAACGCGTTGTGTGAGGTGGGAGCGTCGCTGCAACTGATGCGGTGGGGTTTTGCCGTACGCAACTGACAGGGGTGACCCAATGAATGCGACGCGGTGTTTTGACAATAATTGTTTATTTGCTAAAATTATTTTTCAGACGTCAAACGAACTATTGATGAGTCGATGAGTCACTATAACTAGAGGTGAGTGAAGTTATCACTGGTACATGAATTATATTTTCTTGAATGCTTCAAATACCTCATTTCCACTTAAGATTGAGTCCCGTTTAAGATTGAATTAGTTTCAGGTTATGCTTTTTATGATACGTTAAAAACAAAACAACAAAGTTTTCGACTAATAACCAAAATATGTTGCAAGCTTGTTTACCAAACAACTGTTGTATTTTTCCCAACAAGTCAGAACTCATGAGCCAACCATAACGGGACAAAACCCATGAAAGAAGCAAAGAACATCAAATGCCAACCATAACGGGACAAAACCCATGAAAGAAGCAAAGAACATCAAAACAAATAAACTTAATCGGTTTATATTTTTCTCAGATTCATAATGTACAAGTATTGTTATTAATCTCGGTTCTCCCGAGTCTTTAGTTTGTTGTAAGCCGCCTCCTGTTTCCTGCAGAACTCGGCCATCCGAATTTCCCGAGCCTTGGCCAATAAAACCTTTTTATCTTTATAGGATGACAAAGCCACCATTCGATAAATCTCTCCCAGAGCACGCCTGACCTATACTTTGTGTCCGCTTCTGTGCTTGCGGGGCACTGGTGGGGCCGGAGGTTGTACACCCTTCACGACGTCTTGGAGGTGCCGTCGGCGGTATTCTTCCAGGGAGATAGGCTTCGGTCCCGCTTCGGGATTCCGTCGGATAGCTTCGGCAAGGGGAGATTTGGTGTCGGTGTGGTTGTACGTTTTAGTGTCTTCGGTGTTCATGCTAGAAACACCGAGCTAATTAGAATCTTGCTTGAAAGGGATGGGAGTGGGGTATGGGGAACAACATATTTTTCGCAGCCGGTTGTGAGGCTAAAATGTAAGGCCCTTAAAAGGCCGATTTGTTTTTATACTTACTTGGTTGTAATAAACACACCAAATTTCAAATATAAGATAATGGTACAAATTGTTCCTTTTTAAAATGTTCTTTATTCTCTGAGTTCTGATGAACTAGTTTACTGACACCTTTTAATTAATTGACTTACTTTACTAACATGATCTCTTTTATATCGTATTCTACTTAGCTTACGGAACTATATTTGGCCTCATAACCGCCAGCTGGTGTCGTCATTTACCAGTCATCATTTTTGTTTGCAAACCACTGTGCCAATTGCATATTTGGGCTGCAGGTGTTTCTTTTAACCCAATGTGCATTTGGGTCATAGTCGATTGGTTGTTTACTTTTTTTGTATTCCCACAATGTCTTTTGTTTGACATGTGGGTCAATCAGTACTATGACTATTAATCGAACTATGACTATACAACACGTGCCCAGGGCCCCGCGTTCGAATGGGGCCCCTAGTTCCTGCCAGATTACCAAATTGTATAATCGTAATCGAACATCAAACGTAATACCACAGATATTATAATACTATACTAGACAGATGCCTCATCTCATACAACAAAATAAAATTTCCTAAGATACCTACTTATTTGCTCGGAGCTCTTATTTTCTTTCGAATTTATTAATTTATTACTACCACACTGAATGCAAATCTATTCATTCAATAATTTAATGCTAAAACAAACTTATCGTTATCATAAACAGAGCCATCAATTAAAAATTTTATGATTGCAAGTCGTTTTCATAAAGTCCTCAATAGATGGCTCCATGTAAAAAAGCATGCTTTCGCTTGTGCTAGTATTACTATCAAATTCCGTACGAGTCTTAAATGCTAATACTACTGCCATCTGTAAACATTTTTTTGAATTAAAAAACGTTTGTTTGAGTTGAGACCTGACGAACGGGAATTCCCCTGTATTTGTCTGCGATGTAGTTACGTTTGTTTTGTTTTTAGTTGTTACCATTGTACATATAGAAACTATAGTATTATTATGTAGACTTTTTGACTATTTTCTCCGTGCTAACTTAGCAGTCTCCGTTCCAAGCAATTTGTTTTACCATTGTGTGTAGAGAAACGAATGCTGCGTCACCATGCTCCTCCGGTCCAAAGCAGTGTTAAATCGATTCATGAACTTACTATAGTTTTTATATACAATGTTGTTACTGACTGTGCTCAAGCTCTGATAAAAAAAATAGTATTGTTGGATTGTCTGTTTTGTGTTAGCGAATATTTTCGTTATAAAATTAATTAATGTCGAAACGGTCATATCCTAGTGGATCGGAAAAAAGGAAAAAAGCTCTACATCAGAAAGAAGTAATTGAAAATTTACCAAAAATAACATCATATTTTACTACTACTACTGGAGAAACTTCTGTAAGAAGCAATCAACTAATAAATGTTCCACATGATGAGTCAGCTCAATCACAAATTGCGGAAATTTCTAAACCTTCATGTTCCAATTTTGAAAAAGAGATTGAATCAGAAAGCGACTATTCCTACGGCGAAAGTGCAACAACTTCAGTGACTTCACTAAGACCGACAACTGTGTCAATTCAACAGCAGTTTTCCAACACAGAAGAATTAATATCACACTACCCCGCCGATTATTTTCACGAAAAGTTTATTGAAATAAATCGCGAAATTTTAGTTCGTAAGGGATCAGTATATTTTCAAAATAAAGTTTCTGACTTTTCCAAGGCATCTAGAACCTACAAAGATGGTAATAAATTAGTAGCGTGATATTTCAACAAAGCATTATTTATTCGCAAATTAAAGAACAATAAAAGCGTCGAAAGAAAATGGTTGCTGTATTCTCCTTCCAAATGCTCTGTATTTTGTTTTTCATGCTGCTTATTTAACCCAACTGATGTTGTAATGATTGGAAGCATATTAATCACATTATTTTAACACATGAAAATAGCCCATCGCATAAGTAATCTATGATGACTTATCTGGCACGAAGTAAAGCGGTTGGCAGAGTAGATATAGACTTATTATCTCAACATCAAAAGGAAGTGGATTACTGGAGAAACGTACTTAAACGGATTGTGGCTGTTGTAAAGTTTTTGGCATCGAGAGGCTTTCCATTTCGCGGCGACAATGAAATCCTTGGATCTCCAAACAATGGAAATTATTTGGGTTGTGTGGAATTATTGAGTAAATTTGATCCATTTCTTGCAGATCACTTAAAAAAATTTGGGAATCCTGGAAAGGGTAACATTTTTTATTTATCAGCAAATATCTGTAATGAGTTTATTGAAGTAATGGGAAAACACGTTCTAAAAAAAAAAATTAAAAATGAAGTTAAATCAGCAAAATATTTTTCCATTAGCGTTGACTATACGCTCGATCTGACTCATATTGACCAGCTAACTTTCATCATTCGATACGTAAAAGACTGTGTTCCTATTGAAAGGTTTTTGAAATTTATACCAATTAAAGAGCATAAATCTAAGTATTTAGCGGAGACCATCTTAAATTTTTTAGAGATACATGATATTCCCATAAAAGATTGAAGAGAATAAGCTAAGACAATGCTTCAAATATGTCAGAAAGTATAGTGGTCTACAAACAAGAATCAAGGAAAAATGTGAATTTGCCACCTTTATACCATGTGCGGGACATTCACTAAACTTGGTAGCTGGTAGGTGTCCATGCTGCTGGGTGTGTACCGGAGGCATCACAGTTTTTTGAAATAGTTCAGAAAGTGTACAACTTTTTTTCGGGCAGATGGAATATGTTAACAGAACATTTAGGCTCAAAAAAAGTTGTTCAAAGTCTTTCACAAACCAGATGGTCAGCCTGAGCTGATGCAGTAAGCGCTTTGCATGGGGGTTATAAACGAATAATAGAAGCTTTAATCACCATCGCAAACGATACTGAACAGGCACGAGAAACTAGAGACGAAGCCTTTAGTCTGTCTAGAAAAATGGGAAATCTAGAATTTATTATACTGACGAAAATCTGGAGCTCTATATTGGAAAGAATAGACAAAACAAATAACTATCTTCAGAAAGCAAAAATGACACTGGACGTTGTAACCAATTTGTTCACTTCACTTTATGATTTTATTATTAACCTCAGGGATAAATTTGAAAACTTTGAATCATCTGCCAAAGAAAAGAACCCGGAATCTGACTACAAGGATCTATTTCAAAGAACAAGACGTAGAAGGTAGAAGCTCACGGCAGACTTTTTTTGATGGCTCTGCGCCATCAGTCCAATTGAATGGAAAAGAGCGATTCAACGTAGAAACCTTCCTCCCAATAATCGATACCTTGAGTGTTCATCTAAAACAGCGACTAAGTTCATATGAGACCATCAGTCAACGTTTTAGTTTATTTTTTCACTTAAAAACTCTAAATTCCGAAGAGATACGACAAGGATGCAAAGAATTTTCTGAAATCTATCACGAAGATGTAAATGAAAAAGAGTTAGAAATGGAATGTCAACATTTAAAAGAATACTTAAAAATGTTCAGAGTGAAAATGAAGCACCTAACAGTGTCCAGGAAGTATATAATATATTAAAGGAAAACAAAATTTAAGAGAAATAAGAATTGAATCCATCTTTCTTAAAAAAGTGATTCTTTGGCTTTTAGACCTAAATTATCAAGATGTTAGTGATCTCGTATCTACAATTATTTAACTACCTATGTTATTTCTATTTTTAATGTAACCATTAAATTATTGTTGTAAGCCTGTTAATCTTGTATTATATTCATGCTAAAAAAATCTAAATTTGTTTAAGAAACTATTTATTTCTATGTTATATGAGTATCTTGTCGTGACCCCACATCTTTTTATATCATATTGTTAATTTCGTTTCCTTTTTTAAGCTGCTTTCGACTCTAGTTCCTTGTGTTCTATGCAGGTCTTAATTTATTGATTAATTTGTATTTATGATATTTCATGGTACTGTGTATAAGTTATCTTTAAGAATCAATTGATTAAGAATACAAATATTTTAAATTGAATTTGAATTGAATTGAACTGTTCACAGTTTGACAGTTTTAGGGGTTGTTTAGACAACTGTTGGAATGCATTTATAAATACAAAATTGGCTATTTTTTCACTGGCTACAAATTTCATCATTTTATGAGACTTGGAAAAGCTGTAACACCAAGTCAAATCAACTTTTTTTTTTTTTGGTCTAGTTCAAGTCCTACGCTACACTCTTTCAGAGCCTTTTAGTTGTTGTATTCGTATATCAAAATACAAACAATGGTTCTGCACGGATACGCCATGAACGCCACCATTTAGTTTTTCGTTCAAAGATGACAGTTTGAGAGGTTGTTAAGACAACTGTTGGAATGCATTTATAAATACGAAATTGGCTAAGGCTTGTCTAACTCTTAAGACACCGTCTAGCTCTTCTTTTCTTTTCACTTCGAACACAAATTTTTTTAAGTGTTCTATGATATAAATTAGTTTGTGTTTGACTCAATCTTTTAATTCTACATTAAATGAGTATAAGAAAAAGTGCAAAAAAAGAGCGTCAAACAAAAACTGTTAGGAATGGTTCACTACTTTTCGTAAAAGAATTGCCTTTTTGTCCCAGTGAGAGTAGGCTAGTTAGAGATTTCCCAAACCAAAGCGATTTTGTTCTGGTGACGGCAACAGTTTCACACACAAAATTTTATTTTTATCAAGAGACCAAACAAACATGACATGAATATTTTGACAACAGCCAGGGCCGTCTTTAAACTATTTGAGGCCCTGGGCACATTAGGATTATAATAGATAAAGAAAGTAGACAAACAAGGTTCTAAATTTATTTTTATTTAGTTATTAACTATAAAAAACAGGAAATATAAAAAATAATCTACAAAAGTAACTCTATGTTGATTGCAAAGGTACCCTTCTAGATTTAAGATGAGCAAAATCGTTAATCACTTCTTCAAAATCTATGGTATTGAGAATATCACATTCTATGGACATCAGTGACAAACAAGTTAGTCTCTCTTGAAGCATTGTACTTCTTAATTAATTTTTTAATCGTTTCAATTTGGAGAAGGAGCGTTCTACGCTGCAGTTAGTTACCATCATGCTTAAAAATATTCTTAATGCAATTTCTACGTAAGGAAATATCATAAATACAAATTAATCAATAAATTAAGACCTGCATAGAACACAAGGAACTAGAGTCGAAAGCAGCTTAAAAAAGGAAACGAAGTTAACAATATTATATAAAAAGATGTGGGGTCACGACAAGATAGGTACTCATATAACATAGAAATAAATAGTTTTTTTTTTTTAGCATGAATATAATACAAGATTAACAGGCTTACAACAATAATTTAATGGTTACATTAAAAAGAGAAATAACATAGGTAGTTAAATAATTACAGATACGAGATCACTAACATCTTGATAATTTAGGTCTAAAAGCCAAAGTTTCACTTTTTTAAGAAAGATGGATTCAATTCTTATTTCTCTAATGTAGTAATGTAGACTATTATATAGTCTTGGAGCAATTGATGTGTAGAAGTTAAAAAAATTTGTAGATTGTGATGAGGTAATAAAGCAAGATTTCGATTGTTTACTCTCAGATTATAATTGTTAGAACATCTGTTCAATAAGTACCCAGATGTGGCAAAAAATAACTTCAAAACTTTATAATAAAGGTTTTTCAGAGACCATATTTTAAGCATTTTGAAAAAAACCAAGCTGCTACTTCTACGACGCTTGTTACAAATAAGACGAATGACGTGTTTTTGAGAAACTAAAAGGGGGTTAATTTTGTTATATATATTTGCCTTGTAGCAGCTATTAAATATTTTTTAAGTATTTAAAAGACTGAACGCTCTCAATATCAAAGAAATTTTTAGAACACGTTCTAAACTCAAAGTATGTCTGCGAGTCAGATACGGAATCACAGATATATTTATTGTACTTTTATTTATTGCAATTTGCACAATGGAAACAGAAATGACCAAAGTTGACATCCTTACCAACCACATTGAAAATCACAGTTTTATTTTAATCACTTATAACCATTTTATGCATTTGGAAATAATGGCTTAAAATTTACAAGTCGTGATTAATGTCAGCAGAAAGATCAAGCGGACAATCGCTTTGAAAAGAACATGCCATATCATCAGTGAACGCATTCACATTGCTACGATATTTCTGTAAAAATAGCGAGTTGATAAAAATTAAGAATAGGATCGGGCCAAGTACTGAGCCCTGAGGAGCACCTAAATTAATGACACTATTAGAACTAAATTGATTATTAATTTTAATCCTTTGTCCTCTATCTGTTAAATACGATATAAACCAATTATGCATAGAACCCCTAAATCCACATTTATAAAGTTTTTGTTATATATATAAAAAGCGCTGCTGAAAGACTCTTGTTGTTAATAATAGCATAAATGTTTGTACAAAAATTTAATAGGGCTTCTTCAGCAGAAAAACCACTACGAAAGCCAAACTGAGACTTACTAAAAAACTTGATCCTCTCCAGAAAACCGACCATTCTGTTTTTTACAGCCTTTTCAATAATGTTTTATCCCTTTTCTTAAACAACGGTATTACCTCAGCTTGCTTCAAATCATCAGGAAAGACACCTTTGAAAATACTTTTGTTAAATATATGGCATAGAACATCGCAAATGTTCAATGCTATTTTTTTAACAAAATTGTTTGAGAAACAATTTGATGTTACAGAGTGAGAATTTTTAAGGGAGATAATTATAATTTTATATAATTCATAAGACATTATAGGGTCGAAAAAGAAACTTTGAGAGGATGATGTTTCATAAGACAAGCATTCACAATTAGTGAAGGCAGAACTTATTAAAGAGAGTGTATAAGCGTTTTCAGATCTAAGAGCAACAATTTCATTGAACACAGTGTCTAAAGTAATTACTTTGTTAATATGGGTAGCACTTTGTTGGTGCTGGTTTTGTACTTCAGCTTGCGGTTGATTCTGCTGTTGTAAATTGTAATTGCGATAATGAAGAGTCTCTATTTGATAAATCTGCTAAAGAGAGAGACACATGTTGATCTTGGAGCAGTAGTTGATGGTGTTGTTGTTGTTGTTGAATATTTTGTCGGCGATGAAGCGGAATGTGTTTTAATTGATTATACAGTTGATGTTGCTGTTCATCTTGATTATGAAGGTGTGTAGGAAGAGTCTGTTCTAAATCAGTTTGTATTGTGAGCGAATTTGGATTTGGAGCTGACGTAGATTTTTTGGCAACACGGCTGACAAAAGAGATAGGTACTTGGTTTTCTTGGAACTCTGACATTTGGTGGTGATTTTGCTGTATACTTGGCTGAAACTGTAACTGCCGATGTTGTTGTTGTTTTATATTCTGTCGATGGTGGTGATTGTAATGGTTCGGTGAGAGAGTCCGTTCTTCATAAGCATGTATTTCGAGCGGCGAAGTTGGATTAAAAACCTCTTCATCACTCATGTTTTGAGGAGGTCGATATCTTTGATGTTTCATGGAGCTCGACGGGAAAGGAGTACGAAGGGTGTTTCTATGTACAGCAGAACAACCATTGCAACGAAATTTTCTCTCAGAATTTTGTAAGAACTCTACGTCTTCTGGCCGAATATTCACGCAACTGGATTGAAAATACTGAGTGCAACCCACACATTGAATTTTTGGCTGATTACGAACAGCTTTTTTACAAACACAAGGCATTGTGTATATGTTGTAATTAAGACTTTTAATTTAAGAAAGCAAAGTTAAGACTTAGGACTGAATGCAAAGTACGTGTTGACGTATGACGGAAATATTGAAGGATTTAATATGGAATTTATGCACAGAAAAAATTCAAGGTATGGAGGAATTGCTGTGTTTATAAAAATAGACACATGTGATGAAAGATTTTCAGTTCACGCATTAAACTACGAAAGTCTTAGTACAAGAATAGGAGACAGAGGGTCAAGTAAATATATTCATGCTGTGTATAGATCGCCGTCACCCAATTAAACCGAGTTTGTCGATGAATTTGAACAAAACACAAAAAGCGACAAAGGCGTCATAGTTCTTGGCGACATACTTAAACATTGACACTCAAGAATTGGGAAATTCTGTCACGAAAAAGTCTCCTAAAATGATGTCATCAAAAGGCTTATTGAATGTGATAAGAAAAACAGTACCTGAAATAATATTGTAACGTGAACCCAACATTTAATACCAATTTCCTAATCGAAAACGTTCAACCGAAAAACACATCTGGGAGCACTATAATGGAGTGGTGTAAAAGAAGACGTCTTTTGTGAGTGAGTATGTATGTGTGCAGAAATACCGGGAGGGGAACTTGTCTAGACATCATGGTTCATAGAAAAACTACTAGAAATCTCTCGATGTTTCACACTCCTATATAAAGAGGGAGCTGACGCAACCAGAGGTCAGTTTTATTTAGAAAGTGATAGTGTGAATATTGGATAAACGTAATTGAGTTGAGTTCGAATAAAGTGTATATCGAAAGTAGATACTGAATAAAGTGGTAGAATTAAATTGAAAGGTAGAGTTTTATTTTTGCGAACTAAGCGCACGTTACATTGGTGTCAGAAGTGTAAATAAAACTTATTTGACTAGTAAAGTGTAAAAAAAAAAAAGTAAAAAGAGAAATAATAATTATATACAGTGAAAATGGGTAAGTTGTTAGAAGAGCTCAACTGCATTGAGCTTAAAAGTGAGTTAGGTAAGCGAAATCTTTCTAGAGCGGGATCGAAAAATGAGCTCGTCCTGCGCTTGCGTAACTATTTGGAACAGCAAGGGGAAGACGTAAACACTTTTGTTTTTGAAATAGAAGTGGAAGAAGAGGAAGTAAGTGAAAATGTAGATTTTTCTAGTATGATGAAACTTTTGTAAGAACAACGAAACGAGCAAAAGAAGGAACAGCAGAATGTTCTCGAACAACTTGAAGCACAACGAAACGAACAAAAGAAAGAACAGCAGAATGCTCTCGAACGACTCGAAGTACAACAAAAGAAGCTGATTGAAGAGCAAAAGCAGAATATTCTCAGACGTCTGGAAGAGCAAAGAAACGATCAAAAGAAGGAGCAGCAGAATGTTCTCGAAAGACTTGAGGCGCAACAGAATGTTTTGGAAGGTCAGAAAAACATTCTAGAAGGCAAATTGGGCAACATTGAGAAAAATGTATGTGCCCTTGACGAACGAGTTGAAGGTGTGGAAAAACAGCTTTCTGTTGTAGAGAATCGTTTGGAAAGCCGATGCGATAACCAGTTCTCTCTTCTGTCCAAGGAATTGGACCAGATCCGGAAAATCAAAATTCGAGAGTCTGCTGGGGAAATTGTAAAGAAAAAGGAGATGAAACCCCCAACATTTGATGGACAGTCTTCTTGGCCAGTCTACAAGAGACAATTTGAGGCAGCCGCGACAACAAATGGCTGGGATGACGAAGACAAGTACATTGCACTGACTCTTGCTCTTAGAGGACCAGCAGCTGAATTACTTCAAACAGTTCCAGCTGGTAAGAGCGGCGATTTCAGTTCTCTCGTGGCAGCTATAGATAAACGCTTTGGAGATAGCCACTTGAAAGAAGTCTTCCGAGTCCAACTCAATAACAGAGTCCAGAAAAGGGGTGAAAGTCTACAGCAGCTCCAAGCAGACGTCGAAAGACTGGTTCACCTGGCATATCCGGATGCTGGAGAAGAAATCATCAACCAGCTTGCTGTCGAGTCCTTTGTTCGTGCCATTGCTGATATACATCTTCAGAGGTCTGTGCGAACTGCTAGAACACGTACTCTTTCTGAAACTTTAGCATTCGCATTGACAATTGAAGCAACAGAACAGGCTTCTCAGGGAGTACATCGACTTAGAGAAGCCATAGTCGAAGAATGCTCGTGCCAAAGAGCTGAAATACAAAAGAACCGGAGCGGACTAGCAAGATGTTGGAACTGCAACAAGACCGGGCACTTACAGCGTCAATGCCGACTGCCACCAAATAAAGCCGCTTGTCAACATTGTGGAAGCAAGAGATCCAACCCAAAGCAAGGTAACAACAACACCAGCGTTGCCTATCAGCCCGTTTCCCATCATTCTTGTATCGATGGCCCCAGAACCACCATCCAGGTCTCTCAGACCAAACGAGACAACAAAAGTCTGACTGTGGAGACTACTATTAACGGGAACAAACATGTGGCTACCATCGACACCGGTGCCACAGCCTCCATTGTACGTCGAGACCTGGTAAAGACGACGTGGCTTCATAACACCAATAGCTACCGTCTAAGAACCGCAACGGGAGAAGCAGCAAGAGTATATGGAGAAGTGTGTCTTAAGATCCGACTGGCCGACCTAGTGTTTACTCATCAATTCCTGGTGGCAGATATATGTGACGAGTGCATCATTGGAATCGACTTTATGAAACAGCACGGAGTTATTTTGGACATCGGTAATCAGGTTTTGAAGTACCAAAATAAGGAACTTCCAATGACTTATTCGAACGAAAGTACGTCGACACTGAGAACTGTCATCAGGGAAGATCTTATTCTGCCTACTTCTTCTGAAGTGTTCGTTTGGACGAAACTGGAGGGTGAGTTTGGAAGCCTTCGATACCTCATGGTGGAACCAGACCCAGAGTGTTCCTCCCAAAGCATCATCATTGGGAAAACACTGGTAGCACCGAAAAACAAAATGGTCCCCGTACGATTACTAAACACCAGACCGTACGATGTAAAGTTGAAGAAAGGAGAAGTCGTTGGACGTTGCGAATCGGTTGCAGCAATTACGAAGATCACAGACGAAGCTCCGAGAAAAACTATAACTCCGGAGGAGCTCGAAACCATCAGAGCTAAAATACTGAATTCATCCAACCTTGATCACCAACAAACAAGGATGGCTGAAAGTCTCCTACAAGAGTACACTGATATCTTCGCATCGCAAAAGGGGCAATATGGTAGGACACAGTTGGTGCAGCATCGCATCAACACAGGAGATGCAAGACCGATTCGTCAACCCGCAAGACGTCTTCCACTGGCCAAACAAGGTGAGGTTGAGGAAATGATAACAGCAATGAAAAAGGACGGTCTTATCGAAAACTCCAAAAGTCCTTGGGCGTCACCAGTGGTGCTAGTGAAAAAGAAAGACGGAAGCACTCGTTTTTGTGTGGACTAGCGAAGGCTGAATGATGTAACTAAGAAGGACAGCTATCCCCTGCCGAGAATCAGTGATACCCTGGATGCCATGGAGGGAGCGCAGTGGTTCTCGACGCTGGACTTGAAGAGCGGATATTGGCAAGTTGACATCCACCCTGATGATCGGGAAAAGACGGCGTTTTCTACAGGTAATGGGCTCTGGCAGTTTAAAGTTATGCCGTTTGGGTTATGTAACGCTCCGGCAACATTCGAGCGTTTGATGGAGTGCGTTCTTCAAGGACTGACGTGGAAAGCGTGCCTAGTCTACTTGGACGATGTCATTGTTTACGGGAAAACATTTGACCAACATTGCAAGAACCTAAAAGCCGTGTTTCAGAGACTACGAGAGGCTAACCTTAAACTGAATCCAGAAAAATGTGCACTTTTCAAAACCGAAGTCAAGTATTTGGGACACATCATCTCATCCCAAGGAGTAAAGACTGATCCTGAAAAAGTTGACTCCGTCAAAAATTGGCCAACACCACAGGACAAACATCAACTCCGAAGTTTTCTGGGACTTGCCACATATTACCGACGTTTTGTTAAGAACTTTGCTGGAGTTGCAAAGAGTTTGCATCAGCTCACCGAAAAGGGGAAGCAGTTTAAATGGTCAGGTGAGTGTGAGAAATCTTTCCAGGAGCTCAAATACCGCCTCTGTAACGCTCCAGTGCTGGCACATCCAACACCTGGCAAAACATTCATCGTCGACGCAGATGCAAGCAACGTTGGAATCGGGGCGGTACTATCCCAAGTGCATGATGGCGAGGAGAAAGTGGTGGCATACTACAGCAAGGTCCTATCGAAACCCGAAAGAAACTACTGCGTGACCAGAAGGGAACTACTAGCTCTTATCTTGGCAACAAAGCACTTCCATAAGTACATCTATGGACAGAAGTTCCTTCTGCGGACAGACCACGGTGCTCTGAGCTGGCTTTTGAACTTCAAAAATCCAGAAGGTCAAGTCGCAAGGTGGATAGAAAGATTGCAGATCTATGACTACCAGATCCAACACCGCAGAGGAAAGCTGCACTCAAACGCCGATGCATTATCCCGAAGACCTTGCAAAGTGGATTGCAAGCATTGCAGGCGGCAAGAAGACAAAGAAATCATTACCGCTCAGTGACTAAGAGCTGATCCAATAAGCGGATGGAGCAATGAGGAAGTGAGGACTGCTCAACAGGAAGATCCAGATATCGAACCCATTCTCGCATGGAAAGAAAATGAAGAGAAACCGGAATGGGGAGACCATTGACATAATAGATATGGACTGCTAGTTAAATGTCATTTCAATACAAACCTTGCAGAACTTTTGTCGACAGCGACGGTGCTGCTTTAGTTTGTTGTGCCAAAAAAATATAATACCAGTTCTACTGAAACCAGTGAAAAGCAAAAAGTTCTTCTCATTGCAGTACTTCAATGGTTATTCTGTTGCTATAGTGGTAGCTTCATAAAAATACCACCCAAAACTAAAGCGCTGCTCTAAAATGGACCCCTCGTAAAGTTGGTTACTAGCAGTCCATATCTATTAGGTCAATGGGGGAGACATTTCTGAAAGGAGTCCAGTTCTCAAAGCCTATTGGGCACAGTGGGACTCACTATATGTGAAAGAAGGTGTCCTCAAGCGAAGATGGGAATCCGCTGACGGTAAGTCATATGTGATGCAGCTGATCGTACCGCAATCGAAAGTCAGTGAAGTTCTTCGGGAGATGCACGACGGACCTTCTGGAGGCCACCTGGGAGTAAACAAAACACTGGAGAAGGTGCGACATCGGTTCTACTGGTTACTTGCTAGAGATGACGTGGAGAAGTGGTGCCGAACATGTGACAAGTGTGCTGCAACCAAAGGACCTGGTAGGAAGATTCAAGGTAAGATGCATCAGTACAACGTTGGATCACCTTTTGAGAGGATTGCAGTAGATGTGGCTGGGCCTTTTCCAGAAACCAACGCTGGAAACAAGTACATTCTTGTTGTAATGGACTATTTTAGCAAGTGGCCTGAGGCGTATGCCATCCCAAATCAAGAGGCCAAAACGGTGGTCGACCAGATTGTGTTTAACTGGGTGAGTAGGTTTGGCGTGCCTATGGAACTCCATTCCGACCAAGGAAGGAACTTTGAGTCAAACATCTTCCAAGGAGTGTGCGGACTACTTGGCATTAAGAAGACTAGAACCACACCGCTTCACCCACAGTCTGATGGGATGGTTGAAAGATTCAACCGGATCTTGAAAGAACACCTCACCAAGGTCGTAGGCGACTACCAAAGAGACTGGGATAGGCACGTACCGCTATTCCTGATGGCCTATAGAAGTGCAGTAGATAGCTCGACAGGACAAACACCATCTGACATCCTGTTCGGGAAAACCATGCGGCTGCCCAGCGAACTTAAATTTGGATGCCCCACAGAGGAGCCACAGGACACAAACGAGTATGTGGACGACCTCAAGGAGAGACTCGCTGACATCCATAAAAGAACAAGGGAACGGATGAAAACCTACAGCGACCGGATGAAGACACGGTACGACACAAAAGCGACAACGTCAGGATTCCAAGCAGGAGATCGTGTGTGGCTTTATAATCCTCATCGTCAAAAAGGATTGTCACCGAAACTTCAGCAAAACTGGGAAGGTCCTTATACTGTTGTCACGAGGATTAACGACGTGGTTTACCGCATCCAAAGAGGACTAAGAGGCAAGTTAAAAGTAGTTCATTGTGACCGGCTGCATCGATATAGTGGTGAGGCTGCAGATGGAATTATTCGGGACGAACAATCTTAAGGAGGGGGCAGTGTAACGTGAACCCAATATTTAATACCAATTTCCTAATCGAAAACGTTCAACCGAAAAACACATCTGGGAGCACTATAATGGAGTGGTGTAAAAGAAGACGTCTTTTGTGAGTGAGTATGTATGTGTGCAGAAATACCGGGAGGGGAACTTGTCTAGAAATCATGGTTCATAGAAAAACTACTAGAAATCTCTCGATGTTTCACACTCCTATATAAAGAGGGAGCTGACGCAACCAGAGGTCAGTTTTATTTAGAAAGTGATAGTGTGAATATCGGATAAACGTAATTGAGTTGAGTTCGAATAAAGTGTATATCGAAAGTAGATACTGAATAAAGTGGTAGAATTAAATTGAAAGGTAGAGTTTAATTTTTGCGAACTAAGCGCACGTTACAATATGTTAGCAAGCGCCGCGCCGGTTCCATAAATAATCGATCCGCTGTTAGTTTCAATGTCGAAAAAAGCTATAGCAGCAGTAATGGAAACTAATATACCTGACCACTTCTCATACTTTTATAGCACCAAAAGAACATAAACGGGAGACAAACACGATTTGCGAAACACTAACAAAAATAAACCATCAAAAGTAATCCAACTTATACAACAAACAAACTGGAAAGAAACTTATGAAAATTAAAACGATGTTGATCGAATTTACGACAAGTTTGCTGCCAAAATGATGAATATATACGAGAATTCAATTGAAAAAGAATAAAGTTAATAACGCCAGATATATGTACATTGCAAAAATAAAAAAAATAAATGAATTATGCAGGAGATGGAGAAATAATATCAGAAATGAAGTTTACAAAACCGAATATAAGAAATAAAGAGACAATCACAGAAGTCAAACTTTTACAAAGTAAAATTAGCAAACGCTAAACGTGATGATCCTAAGAAAAACCTGGAATATTATAAATCAATTACTGGAAATATATGCTGGAAATATACCAACAACAGATGAAAAAAATAGAAAAAAAACATCTGCACTCAAGTAATGCTATGTCCGCACCTGAAGTTAACCTGGGTTTCGTTCCAGTTTGGTTTGAGTTAACCAAGTAGTGTCCGCATATGCCAAAAAGTTTTAAGTTTATCTTTTTGTCTTAAGTTAAAAAGAGACAGACATAAAGTGTGAGCAGAACGTCAACGACGTATGAGAGAATTCATTTCACTCACTTTCACTCTCTTAAATGTCAAACTCAATGGAATATTGGAAATAGTGCATTCAGCGCCATTGGTTTCGAGTAGGTTATCTCGAAACCCAGTGACTAAAAAGGTTTCGTTTTGTATGGCAAACCACTTGGTTATCATGTTGGTTTGGGATTGTTTTGAGATAACCCAGGTTAACTCTCAGGTGCGGACATAGCATAAACGTATGCGACATAACCGAACAATTTGCTGAATTTTTTTCCAAAAAGCATCTAAGATCGCACACATGTGCGATGAAATTTCTAATCAATTGAACGAATATCTTGCTCAAACAATTTATTTACAAGAAGCAGATGGAACTGAAGTTCGAAATATACTTTGGACATTGAATACGTACAAAATTCCAGGAGTTGACAGAATAAGAGCGTGTGATCTTAAAATTAATGCTGTTTGGGTACCCCCTATCATACAAATGATTATCAACCGAAGTCGAATGCAGGGATTTATTCCAAAAGTCTTGAAAACTTCAGTTAGTCATCCGCTCCACAAAAAAGGAAAGAAGAATGAAATCCAAAACTACAGACCTATTGCAATCCTGCCCGTTGCTGGAAATGTCTGGAAGAAATTGTTGTGAGACATCTAAACAAATTTATTGAGAAGTTCCTACCGCCTGATACAAAGAAATCAATACGGCTCCAAAAAAGAAAACGCACATGAAAATTTTCTGAGGAATTCCGCAACTTTGTAAACATGAGCCCCAATGAAAACCATCCCGTGTTGGTAATATTCTTCGACTTGAGCAAAGTATTAAGTCATGAAAAGCTGCTTAATGTACTCTATAGGTTTGGCATCAGAGGAACACTATGGGAATGTTTGGAAAGCTACCTAAAAAGAAGAACTTTTAAAGTGAAAGTTACAGGTTCACTGAGTCAAAAAGGGTCATTACTCATTGTGTGCCACAGGGGTCAAAACTTGGTCCAGTTCTCTTCATACTTTTAATGAATGCGCTCCTGCAATTTTTCAAGAACAGCACTGTCTTTGCATACGCAGATGACATAGAAATAGTTGTACGACAAAAGTATCTCAAATTCTCAATTACTATCATGCAACATGAGTTTGATGCATTTTCTCGATAGTGTCATGACTTTGGGTCTGTCGTTTATGCCCACAAAACGAAGATAATGCATATCCGTACGCCAAGTCGGCAAGAGGATAGAATTGATATCTTCCATCCAAATCCAGAATAAAAAACTTTGAATTGGTTAAAGCAATCTAATATCTTGGAATCACACTTGTCAATCACTTTCTATCGTGCGACCATATAAAAAATTTAAAACTAAGCATAAAAAGTGCTATGCTTGTACTCTTTTACCTCGAGAAATACTCAACAAAAGATGTTCTAAATGTTTACTTCTCCTTAGTTGAATACCGACTAAGGTATGGCATACTGGCATGAAAAAGCCAATGGTCAAGCTTGCTTGTCAGAGGCGAATAATCAAAATAATTAACAGAAATGATCCATACTTCAAATTTCTGAGTGTAGACAGCATTTTTTAGATGAAAGCAGTGATAGAATACTAAGGCTCCAGCAACGTATTACACACAACATAAACACCAGAAGACGAGCAATCAGCCTCTTAGAAATTCCAGCTGTGTACAACAATTATTGCACAAGGCAACTGAGCTATATCTACTTTCCTATCAATAATGAACCAGATTCCAGCAAATTTAAAAAAATATCCAAAATTTCAAAAAAATTAAAAAATGTATCAAACTTTTCGTTATCAACTGAACTTTATCAATCGAAATTTCTCTTAAGAACCAATCTGAATTAGAAAAAAGCGTTCAATAAAAATTAACATTTTACTGCATTTGTGTTCTTAAATAATTTTTATCTTTCAAATCATTTGAAAAAACGTTTTTAAACTAAACCACCCACAGATAGGCACAGAGCTTCGTGGGTAGCACAATTATTGTAATCAAATGAAGCATTTGATAGAGTTTGGAATTAGGCTCATTTATCGAAAATGCGTGCTTTTGGTATCGATGAGTCTCTTCTTCGTTGGATTAGAAACTACCTTTCCGACCGTGTTGGATGGCTTCAAGTCTGATACCCACTTCATAAATGCTGGTGTGCCCCAGGGCTTCGTTTTGTCTCCGACTCTCTTCCTCATTTTCATTAATGATCTCTTGTCTGAAACTTCTTATCCGCTTAACTGTTTTGCTGACGACTCGACCCTCAGCTATTCATATTCCTTTCCAAATTCACGTCCCTGCTCTTCGGATGTGGAACTGGAACGGTTGCGTATGATAAGCTCGTTGAATTCTGACCTTGTCAGCATTGTTTCATGGGGTCTTATGAACCGAGTAGAATTAAATGCTTCGAAAACTCAATGCTGTCTCTTGTCGTTGAAGCTTAACATTCCCCCATTGTCATTATCCATGAATGGTACCTGCATCGAAGAAACCGAAAAGCTGTCAGTACTTGGTATGTGTGTAAACGATGATCTTCGTTGGAACGACCACATATTTGAAGTCGCCAAAAATGCTGCTAAATGCTTAGGTTTCTTAAGACGATGCAGGAAGTTCTTCACCCCCTCTGATCTGGCTTCAATTTATAAGGCCTTCATCCGCCCAAAACTGGAGTATAACTCCCATATCTGGTCAGGTGCTTCTCAAACATCTTTTCGCCTCCTTGATAGGGTACAAAATAGAGCGTTAAGATTGTTAGGTGATAGATCAATCATAGAATCGATTGATTCTCTTGGACATCGTCGAAACGTCACCTGTCTCTCTCTCTCTTTTATCGCTTTTTTCACAAACAGTGCTCTAGTGAAGTAGCCAGTTGCATTCCTCCCCTGAAACAATTTCGCCGCAAAACCCGCCTTGCTAGGAATGCTTATCAGTATTACCTTGTGCCCAACTTCGGACGTACAGTCAAGTATAGAAATTCGTATTTTAGTCGCACCACCCGAATGTTGAATGCTTTACCTGGCTCTGTATTTCCCCTGCGTTACGATTCACAAAGATTCAAAAGTAATGTGCATCGGTGTCTCCTTTCAAATCTTCTCCTATTTTCCTAAATGCTCGCACTTTGTTTTTATAACATTATAAGGGTAGTCATAACCCCTTGATGTGCGCGTTAATAATAAAAACATGAATTAAATTCTTGATGAGTTTTTAGTTGACGATGGAAGCATTGCTTCTGAAATGTACATCTGAGGTAGTATAAAAAGTGTTTTAATTGTTAAAAACTTTACTAATCTTTTCATTAATTAAATTCTTATAAAACATAAGAAAAATCAAAAAAATTATCAACATTAAAATCGTTCTTGGCGATTTTAACGCAAAACAAGGGAAGAAAGACAAATATGGAAATACTAGAGGCTAGCATGACTTGCATGCCTGCATGACAAACCTCCCTAAATGGACTAGGGCTAATAGATTTTACTGCGGGGCTAAATCTTTTTGTCAGTAGTATACGCTCCTACATCACAAAATTGATAAAGGTATTTGGCGATCTCCAGATGGATCAACCGTCAATCAAATTAACCAAGTTGCGATCGACGCAAGACTCTCTTCAGGGGGCCAGCTTTGATTCGGACCACTACCTTGTTGTAGCCAAAATACGAACGAATAGGAAAGGTTATCATATTCACGACTCGCGAGAACTAAACGTAACGATATTATATTGGAAATTTTAATAATAGGCCAGAACTCAAGCCTGTAAAAACCAGCAGGAAAACATAGTAAAGCATAGTATTATTAACATAATGGGAAGAAGGAGGCGTGATGTCATAGGTTCTTTAGCGAGCATTGAAACAGAAGCGGCAAAAATAGGTATGATGGGTCTTAATGGCAAAAAGAAATATATTTTGTCATCAAACAAGGACACCGAAAATCTAAACACGTGACAAAACGTCACAATAGACAGACATAACTTTGAGATTATTACAAGACTTCGCCTACCTAAGATCCGCTTTAGACACGGAAAACAACATCAGTACGGAAGTCAAACGTAGAACAACTATTGCCAACCGTTGCTTCTTTGGGTAAAGAAAGCAGTTGAAAAGAAACAAGAAACAATTTTGAAACATTTCAGAAAAATTCAAAAAACATTTCAGAAACAAGAAAACATTTCCGAAAAATTTCTGAAATGTTTTTTTTTTTTTTGTTTCTGAAATGTTTCTGAAATGTTTTCGGAATGTTTCTAAAATGTTTCTGAAATGTTTCAAAAATGTGTGGACATACCTTAAAACCCCATATAATTGCTATAATTCCTACTTCTTTACTATCCATATTCAAGCATTAAACTGTGCTCGAGAAAAAATGTTGCCTTTAAAAATGGGAAACAAAAAACATTTCAGAAATGTTTGACGAAACGTCCACACCAAAAAAACATTTCAGAAATGTTTTTTTTACAAATGGGAAACATTTTAGAAACGTTTTTGAAACAATGTTTCCTGAAATGTTTCTCTGGTGTGGACACACCTTCAGAACGCATGAATATTTATGTTATAAAAAAAGAAAGCTGGAAAAGATATTCATGCTTATTTTGACAGTCTATTCGATAGAAAGTTAGTCGTATTCGAAAGAAGTGCATTTTGAAACTCGGATGATTCGAAAGTTTTACATGTTAAACATTCGAATCATTAAATAAATGGTAGAAAGTAATTCTGTCTTTGTGAATAGAGATACTATTAAAATTCACTAGCGAGCAGTGAGTTATATATTTTAAGTAATTTTCATCAATTTCTAGATTTGTTCTACAGAAAGAGCCATTAAAATGGTCTGCAAAGGCATTTCAAATGTCGAGAGTATTTTTAAAGTAGTGGTTTTATAAATGAAGTTGGCTGGATAGCCGCCTGATTTTTTTTAGAATTAACAAAGGTCCAAAAGCTATTTGGATCGTTTTTTCTGAGATTTTTCAGTATTTGGGTGACATAGTTACAGTTCAGATTTTAAAAAAGCGTTTTGAAGTCTTCAAAAAGACTTATAAATATTTGGTGGTCAGTTGGAAAAAGAGTGATTAGATAGGTCTTCCAAGCCTTGTTTCTTTTGTTGCTCAGAGTTTAGTTCATTGGTAAGCCACGGTTGACAAAAACTAGCACTTTTTAACGTTTTTTTGGGAATGGTTTTTTTCATGAAATTTTTTTAAAACCGAGTAGAAGCATTGTATATATAAACTACTAGCTGTACCCGCGACTTCGTCCGCGTGGAATAGTGACTTACGGCAGCATTTTTAAATTTTTAGGCTACTTAATTTGCAAATAAGACACATTCATGCGTTTCAGTAAACTATTGTTATATTATTTTATTTCAGTACATTTTTCCACACGACGTTCTTACTTTTTCCATCTTTTGTCAAATAAAAAGGTTTTGCATGTTTGATACACTCCAAAATGACAAATTAGTGTGAATTAAAGAATTACGGGGAATCAATAGTTTTTTCCTTTCGCTGTTCCAGTCATTATTAAAACTTTTATAATGCCGCATCCCAGATGTGTAATTTGTAGCTGTGTACAATTCTAGATTACTCATTATTGGCACTGGAACACCAACTTGCAGCCACTCCTGATAATTCTAAGTAATTGGGAAACTCTATAGGGTATGATGTGACTTGCTCATGCTCAGTGTCCATAATATTGTCTATTGATATAGACATTCAACAACATCCCCTAATACGTCAAACATAATTTATTAGTTTATATGGTTAACTATCTCATTAGTCGGCGCCGAAATCGACATTTTCATACAGTCATTACCGATTGCCAATATTTATTTGAAGATCAAGATAGACATTTCTTCTCAGATCAACTGTGTAATCGACAATTTGACAGAAATCACCTCACGGTGAAAGAACCTATGAAATCGGTCCAGTAGCTTCTAGGTTCCAGTTTAAGTTGCCGTACCCGTAGAAATGTTGGGACAACAAATACAGCCCATGTCCTTCTTCAGGCTCAAGACTATCTCTGCACCGAAATTCTTAGAAATAGGTTCAAAAATTTTGGGCGGGAGATAGTAACAAAGAAAAACAGACAGACGGAGTTGATTTCGCATCTATAATGTTAGTAAGTACTTCCGTCCCTATGGGAATATGGGGATAAATCAAAATTAATGTTACT
Organism: Melanostoma mellinum; assembly: GCA_914767635.1. Taxonomy (NCBI): domain Eukaryota; kingdom Metazoa; phylum Arthropoda; class Insecta; order Diptera; family Syrphidae; genus Melanostoma; species Melanostoma mellinum. The sequence goes on from OU612058.1 coordinate 108,824,587, forward strand.
TTGCGATAGTGCGTAGCATTCTAACGGGGAAATAATTCTTGAAATCAGTTCAGTAGTTTCTAGGTTCCCGTTTACGTTTGCGTTCTTGTGGGAATACAGGGATAACATTTATAGCCTATGTCCATCTTCAGGCTCAAGACTATATCTCTGTACCAAAATTCATATAGATAGGTTTAATAACAAATAAAAATAGACAGACAGATTTCATTTCAGACTTATGATATTAGTAAAGACCCCCATTTCCGTGGGAATATGGTGACCGTTCCCGTAGGAATATGGGGATAAATTACAGTTTATGTTACTCAGGGATAGTGTAGCATTCTAACGGTGGAAGAATTTTTGAAAATGTTGCTATAGTGTCAACGTATGAACGTATGCGTTCTCGTTTCCGTGAGAATTTAGGGATAAACAATATTGCCTATTGCCTTTCTTAAATTTTAGACTATCTCAACAAAATTTCATTTCAATCTGTTCATTAGTTTGGGCGGGAGATGGTTATATAGAAAGGCGAACAAACAGAGCTTTTTTTGCATTTATAATATTAGTGAAGACTGGCTCCCGTGGGAATATTCAAATGAAATGCATCCTATGTCCTTCTTCGGGTTCTAGATCATCTCTGTACAAAATTTCATTTAAATCGGTTCTGTAGCTTGGGCAAGAGATGGTAACATAGAAAGACGAACAAAAAGAGCTTCTTTCGCACTTATTTTATTAGTATAGACTCCCGTTCCCGTAGGAATATGTGAATGAATCAAAGTTTATGTTACTCGGGGATAGTGTAACATTCTAACGGTGGAAATTTTCGAAATCGGTGCTGTAGTTTCTAAGTTCCCGTATTCGTTCCAGTTCCCGTGGGAGTTTAGGGATAAAAAAAATAGCCTATGTCCCTCCTCAGGTTCTAGGCTATCTCTGTACAAAATTTCACATCAATCAAAATTAAGTAGTTAGGGCGCGAGACGGTAACATACAAAGTAGGACAGACAGAGTTACTTTCACATTTATAAATATTAGATAGGAATTAGGATTTATGTCTAGTTAAGAGCATTAAACATTTTTTTGAAACTTTTAGCCTTAAAAATGGTGGTATTTCCAAAAAACCATTCATCCCCTATTTCAACAGCCTTGCAGCCTTGTTAAAAATACTTTTGAGAAAGTAGTTTTTGATTTCCCATTTCCGTTCCCGTTGGAATATAAGGATAAATATATAGCCTTTATCCTTCCGCATGTTCTAGACCAGTGGTGGGCAAACCTTCATAACGGGGGGCCAGAAAATTCAAAAAATTCGCAGAGGAGGGCCAGACTTATTTAAAACATGTAATTTGTGTTGAAACTTTTAATCATATTAAAACATTACAGAATTACACATTACAAAAAGGTCCAAATTACAGATCAACTTTTATTCGAAGGCCCTGCAACGGTAGGCGTGTGAGATGTATGAAATTGCTTTTGATTTGTCATAATATTTTCGAAGGCAGATTTAAGCTGTGGCGAGTTAACTATCAGCAGCGCGAAAAGGTGTTCATCAGTAGGTCGGTTTCTGATTGAGTTTTTCCGCAATTTCATGGTTGAAAAAGTTTGTTCGCATACGTGCGACGAGGCGACGACGCGACGCAAGCAGCAATAATTTTCTGGGCGATTTTGTGGGATTTAAGAACAGTTGTTTTAAATGGGTACTGCACTGCATTTTAATAATCTTCAACTGCAATTTTACAGAGAGATTGTTCCGGATCTACATTAAACGGTATCGAGAAAACATCCAACGACGACTGATTGTTCTTAAAATCTTTAAACCTAGTTTCGAAGTCTGAGTGAAGTTTTTTCAACACCTCATTTAATTCTTTCAGTTTGTTTCCACTCACTGGTGACGCCGATTTTAAACGCGGAAAGTGAGTTAAATCGTTCTTAGTCATGCAGTAGTAAAACAGAAAAAGTTGGGTTTTAAGGGATTTTTGGCAACCCCTCATCTCATCAGTCTCATCTTTGAATTGGTTATTCCCTTACAATTTTTTATTTAATTTATTGTTGTGTTCGAGTAAGGGGCCAATTATAACGATTAGGAAAAACTATCAGGAAAAGTTCAGACAAATTGAAACATGAATTTTTTCTTGATGAGCCAATAGCCAACATGAAAAATATGTCAGTTTCCAGGTTCTCATCCCTTCGCAGCCACTCACCAGCAACTGATTTTCCTTATGCAATTCACACGAAAAAAAAAATCCGCTGAGAGTCTGTCAGTGGGATCCAAATAATTGGAACGATTTGTTCTGTTTTGGCTGAAACTCCAATCAGCTGACACGAAAAATGAAATTGCATCAGGAAACAGAAAATATTTGTCCAATTATACATTTTTTGGGCGCAAAAGATTCTTTGAGTGATTTGCAATCGATTGATGTAACATTTTGTATTTCAAATCGAAAGAAAACTTAGTTTTTATTCCATTTGAAAATTTTTCCTGATTCGTTTTCCATAAATATTTAGCTATAACTAGCCCCTGAATCGGAAAAAAATGCAAAAACAACATGCCAATCTTTGTCTTCGAAATATAATAAATGTAATAATATAATCTTTGTCAAAATATAATTATCGCGGTTCATGTCGAATGATCGTCGCGTCGGGGGCCCGATTAAATGCTTTCGCGGGCCGGAGTTGGCCCGCGGGCCGTACTTTGCCCATGACTGTTCTAGACCATCTCTGTAGCTAATTTAATAAAATCTGTTTAGCAGTTTGAACGGGAGACATACGAAAAACATACCGACATAGCTACATTCGCATTTTCAATATTAGTTAAGACTCCCGTTCCCGTGGGAATATGGTGACCATTTTCGTGGGAATATGTGGATGAGTTGAAGCTAATGTTACTCCGAAATTATGGAGCATTCCAACGGTGGAAGAATTTTTGAAATCGGTGCTGTAATCAAAGTTCCCGTAAACGTTCCTGCTCCCGTGGGAATATGGAAAAAATATAAATCCTTCCTCAGGTTCTGAACAATCTTTGTACAAAATTTCATTTAAATCGGTTTCTTAGTTTGGGCGGGAGATGGTAACATAAAAACGGCGGACGGACAGAGCTACTTTCCCACTTTTTATATAAGTAAGGACTCCCGTTCCCGTAGGAATATGTGGATGAATTAAAGTTTATGTTACTCAGGGATAGCGTAGCATTCTAACGGTGGAAAAAATTTTGAAATTGGTGTTGTAGTTTCTATGTTCCCGTATACGTTTCCGTTCCCGTGAGAATATAAGGATAAAATATATAGCCTATGTCCTTCCTCAGGTTCTGAACAATCTTTGTACAAAAATTCATTTTAATCTGTTCATTAGTTTGAGCGGGAGATGGTAACATAGAATGGTGAACAAACAGAGCTACTTTTGCACTTATAATAATAGTGTGGGCCGGTTCCCGTGGGAATATTCGAATGAAATACAGCCTATGTCCGTCTTTAAGTTCAGAACAATCTTTGTACAAAATTTCATTTAAATCGGTTTATTAGTTTGGGCGGGAGATGGTAACATAGAACGACGGACAGACAGAGCTTCTTGCACACTTACTATATTAGTAAGGACTCCCGTTCCCGTAGGAATATGTGGATGAATTAAAATTTATGTTACTCTGGGATAGTGAAGCATTCTATCGGTGGAAAAATTTTTGAAATCGGTGTTGTAGTTTCTAAGTTCCCGTATACGTTCCCGTTCCCGTGGGAGTTTAGGGATAAAATATATAGCCTATGTCCTTCCTCAAGTTTTAGACCATCTCTGTATCAAATTTTATTTAAATCTATTCAGTAGTTTTGGCGGGAGATGGTAACATAGAAAGCCGGACAGACAGAGGGACTTTCACATTTATAATATTAGTTAGGATAGTAGGTTCAAGAATCGATTTAGCAATCCTTTGGACCGGAGGAGACTGGTGGCGTATTTAAGAGAGTGAGCGGAAAATATCAAAAGAGCATGAGTTTGTGAAAAAAATCTTTGGCAGGGTCTGTGATGACGTAGTTTTCTTTTTATTCACTTTTGTGGGAGTATAAATGTGAAAAGGGTTGAAAGAATTTCGTTATCTCAAGGGGACGAACTTGTTTGAGACATAGCCATATGATTTTGTGTTTCTTCTTTATTTCAAGTTTAACTACCTGCACCAATGTAGAACAAATTGTCACATTACATCATTTTGCTTTGGAAAACAATTTGACTACTTTAAAATACATTTTACAATAAGAAAATAAAGAAAGATTCACGCAAAATTTAGTAGTAGTAGTAGTAGTAATAGTTTGATTTTATTTAACAAAATAATTCAAAGTCATGTTTACAAATTCACAATATACATATAGCATTGGCTTTTGCCGTCAGCCAGACGAAAAAAAAGTATTATTTTGAAAATATTACGATTTAATTTGTTTTATTAATATTTAATGAAAAGAAATAAAGGGTGTCCCGTACTTCGTTTATTATTCTTTGGGGTGTTATTCTTGGTCATATTCTAAGTAAAAAATTTTTCTACGCAGTAAAGCTCGTTTCTCAACTTTGACATCACAATTGGAAAAAAGGCTAACTTTGGTGTTCCATGACCTATGTTAAATTCGATATCGAGACCTAATTTTTTGTAGAGATAACAACCTTTATTTAAGTTTAGCTTTCATAGGCTTAGGGTTGCCAGATTTTAAGTGCTGTTCAAATTTTCTTCTCGAAACAAAGTTTTGACTTTGAGGAAATTTTTTTTTTTTGCAGAAAAGGCCTTATTAACATAGAGTTTCTTTACTTTTTACAGATAAACATAACAATAATGAAAAAACTCAGTAATAAGTGCACTCAAAAACCCATACATTTTATGATATTTAAAAAAATACAAAATGGGTAAAACTTAAAAAAAAAAAATTTAATTTTAGTTTTGCTTGAATAAAACAATAATATGGGTACTTATAGTAGTTTCTTTAAGTATGTTATACAAATACAATTATTACAAGTGCTCAAAGTGCCTTCCTTCGTTTTGAATGCATGCCAGAGCCCGTTCATTGTGGATGTTTGCTCTCGATAACTCTTGTCTTACTTCTAGTCTTGTAATCTTTGAAACTTTATTTAAATTGGATTCCTATAGGCTAAGGGTTGCCAGATTTTAAGTTTGGATAAAGTTCCTGGTATCTTCGTTGTGCTCTCCTTGAATTTCCATTGTAAAACTCATATATGAAAAAAAAATGGCTGTGTAGGCAGGCAGGTTGGTTTTCGCCAATAGGCAAGTGTTATTTCTTTCAAAACAGGGCAGATAGCTAAGAAGTTTTATGTATTTTCTGTGTTTCTGTGGTTGCACAAGGAACACTCTGTATTTCTCACTGGGGCATATGGTTGGAGATTTAGACGAAGTAAATCTCCTCTGGTTTTAAAAATGGTAGTGATTGTATCAATCGAATATCGATCATTGAAATAATTTATTGGCACATAACCTTGGTGCAGGATTTTGTACATCATTCTAGACTCTTTTCGTTGCACCATCTCAGCATATTGTTCAAAACTTGTTTCCATGATCTTTGCCAGCAACACCTCAAAGTTCTTACTCCATTCCTCCAACCCTGTCTCCATCAATTCGACATTGTACTGAAGTTCCAGCCATAACCGTTCCGCAAAAAACTGGACTTTCGCTGCAGCAGATTACTTGTAATTATGTTCGGTATTCGATGATTTGAGAAGGCTAATATTTTTCTTACATAATTAAAATGCATTCTGATTGAGAAAATGTAAAGCGGTGATACTCCAGTCTCCAGATGTAGCATGGTTTTCCAATAGGTATGATATGATTTTGGAGTGGCGTTTCGACCATTTGTAGTATGTCATGATCTGTCATTTGTTTTTTATTGCATTCAGAAGTGTTTACAATTTCACCATTGGACCACTGTAAACGTCGTGAACTTTCTGATTTTGCCTTGGAGCAGCTTGGAGTCGTTAACGATTTTTTTAAGAAAATCATATTTTCCGAAGAAGCTTACTTTTATTTGACTAGTGCGTTAAATAAATAACTGGCGATGAAAATCCACAATATATTCATGAAAAACCATTACCTTCACCTAAATTGACAGTTTGGTGTGGTTTTTGGGCTGGTGGAATCATCGGTCCGTACTTCTTTCGAAATGAAGTTGGTAGCACCATTACTGTCAATGGAGAGCGGTATAGATCGATGATAACCAACTTTTTATGAACGAAATTGGAAGAAATTGATTTTGACAACATTCGGTTTCAAAAAGACGGGGCTACGTGTCATACAGCAAATGCAACAATTGAATTATTGCGAGAAAAATTTAGAGATTCGATTATTTCAAGAAATGGTGATATTGAATGGCCTCCAAGAAGTCGCGATTAACACCATTAGACTATTTCTTGTAGGGTTATTTGAAGTAATTGGTCATTCAATATAAACAAGATTCTCTTCCAGCTTTACAAGTCAATACTGAACGTGCCATTCATGATATACAACTTGATTTAGTGGGAAAAGTGCTCGAACATTGGGTTCATCGAATTTGTTGCTGCAGAAGAAGTCGTGGTGGCCATTTGAATGAAACTTTATTACAAACTTAATTGTATTGATTGAACTGCACATTGAAAAAAAATATATTTGAATTTCTTTAACAAAAAGTGTGTTTTTTCAAAAAAGAAATCATATCACTCTTATTGGAAAACCCTTTAAGTTGGTGTATTTTCCGGCAATCGGAATATTTTTTTGAGTACCTTAACAATTTCTCTACTTCATCATATTGTTCGAAAACCCCAAACCTGACCATTTATTGCAATTGAAATATACAGGAACTATAAAAAATTTATCATTCGCTATTGTCAGTTTGATAACAGTTCTGTCGATCTCTTTTACACAAAGCCACATTTCAATATTTTGTGAAGTGATTTTTTATTCCGAATAAACATCCTCCACTTGCTCTTCCATGACTATGCGGTCTAGTTGCCGGAATCCATAGAAGTATAAATTCTGGAAAATATGACTCATAATGTGAGGCGTCTCGTTCAATTAATGTTTCTAGTAATAAAAAAGATATCGTTATCTCCAATGGTTTCAAAGAATTTTTAAAAAATCAACTTATTTCCTAACACTGATATAGAATTTAACACTGATATAGAATTTAACACAGGTCAGGGTACACCAAAGTTAGTCTTTTTTTAAATTGTCAATAAGTGATGTCAAAGTTGAGAAACGGACTTCAATGTATAACAATTTTTTTCCTGAAATATGATTAGGAATCACATCCCAAAGTATGTAACACGAATCACCGGACACACTGTATAACAAACCAATTGTATTTAGTGTTCTATTTTTCAAAGATCAATTTTCTTTTTATTCCTGTATTAATATGGAAAAATCGGTTTGGCCCGATGAAAATAATTCAATAGTAACTGTATTAGTTGTTGGCTCTGAACCGTCTGTGTCTAGGTTCCACCAAAGGTGTTCTTACGGGACACTGTCTAATAGGGAGACACGCCAAAAGACTTGGTGTGTTTTTCAATGATTTCTGCAGAAGCTGCATGGACGAGGAGGAGGAGGACGTTCAACACCTTCTTTGCTCATGCCCTGCACTACTTCATAGGAGGAAAACTCATCTCGGTGAATTCTTCTTCGATGATACTAGCGACCTAGCTTACATAGACCCTAAATGTCTTTCAAAATACATTAAAAGTTCCACGTGGTTCGACTAGCAGGTGATTAACCGGCTAGTCCCCTAATAGAAGATTAATAAGTGATCAACTCGTTAATCTTACATCGGGTTTCTGGGATCAGTAGGTGATTAACTTGCTGATCTCTGTGGTATCGCAATGTACTCATTGGGCGGGTTCAAGACAAACTTCGAAGGTTCGAAGAGATCTGTCAGTCCATGAACGACTATCTGAACTTTTTTTTTGTCAAAAGTAGTACTGTGATTCACCTCTCAATTCTACATAGTTAGTAATAAAATTAATTGTATAAACACAGATTTTTCAGTTTTAAGTTCAACAATTTGACTTCCAAGTATTTTCAAGTTGAGCAGTTCTAAAATTACATTCATTTAACTTAATTTTGACAAAAAAATTGAAAATCGTGTGCCTTCAAAAATGTATTTTCTTTGTTGATAAACCCACTTTAAATATTAATTTACAAAATAGAATATCCAAACACCAATAATTATCAATTTCAATTCAACAAATAAGCGAAAACTTGTAGAACAAAAAAATAACCCAAGAATACCGAGTAAAGTTCGATTGTCATATATGTTGTTTCCTTGTTTTGACAAGTAAAATCTGAAGTTCAGATTTTCAGCCAAGATTTTCCATCTGAAAATCTATGTTCGAAAATCTGAAAATCTAAATGTCAACTGAATTGTCATCTGAAAATCTGAAACTTTTTATATGGGAAAAGTGACAGAATCTTAAGTCAAGATTTTCGAACATAGGTGCCAGGAACGCGACCATTGACTGACAGCTACTTCCACCTAACCTAACCTAACTGTATTAGTGATCTCACCAGTATAAAGAAAGTTTTGTGGTGCAAACATACTTACCACTATGGTGTTTGATTTTGAACGTTTATTAAAAATTAGTCTTGAACCCTTTGAAGTTCATGTATCGTTTGAGTTAGAACTTGCCAGTTATCAAAGTAAAGTGTATTCAAAAAAGATCATGTAACTGGTAAGACTAGTAAGTTTCCTTACCAGTAGGTACACGTAAATAAAGCCAATTTTTACATGATTGACAAGATAGTTAAAACAAAGATAAGACATTGGAAAAACATCGATGTATCGTTGTTATTACCAATGTTTTTTTGACATCGATGCTTGTCGAAGACCATCGATATTTCCCAACATCGATGTTTTTTATTATAATGAACCCAATTTTATACTGTGAAGATATGCGAGACTGTAGGTTTGGAGAGAATCCTTCTTATTCATAAATGATAATAACTTTAAGGTAATTTTTATTTTATTTTAAGCATCCCAATCACTTCAGCAATTAGAGAAAGCTCTCCAGATGCAAGAATAGCCACTTCAAACACTACTAATTTAACATAACCTGTGTAAGCTAAAAAAAAATTACTACAGTCCATCTTTGATCTTTAAATTTTTTTTGAAATGTCCGGATGCAATAAAAGACAAGAAAAGCATCTCAATAGAAGCAAAAGATAGAGTACATATGTATAAAGTTAAATGAAAAAATTTTATAGCAAACAGGCAACGACTGAAATTAATTTTGTTTTATTTTAAGTGAAATAAAAACTACGGAAATCATTTTTTTCAAAACTTGATTTCTTAAATTTTCGATTTTATGTCTTAACATGCGAAAAATCCCACACAATCTCAGTGTTTGAAAATAGGAAACTTATTGTTCGGCTTTAGGCAACTCGTGTCGAAAATAGGAAATATATATATTTTTCAGTTTTTCCTATTTTTTAATATTTTTTTTTTTTTTTGCTAATATTGATAAAAATTGCTACCGGACACAACAGTATTTGAGTTTTGCTAGCAAAACAAATTAACAGTATTATTTTGAGTCAAAGGCAAACATTTTTTATTGAAAAAGTATTCCAAAACTGTTGCCATGACCTACTAATTTTATGTGAAGGACTATTTATTAAAGGTCTTTCTTATGATGTAAAAAACATTTCTGGAAAAGTGTTAAGTGGCAACACTCTCGTCTATGGATTTCCGTACGATTTAATAGTTGTCATGTTGACATTTAACAGGTACCTCATGTTCCAAAATGAATTAACCTCATTCATTTTTGGAAAGTCTTCCGGTGAAGTTGAATAAAGAAATTACTTACAATTTAACCTAGTTTGTCTTTCTATTCTAACAGGTTATGCGCCCAGGACCAAAACGAATTCTCTTATCTTTTGCTTAACTGTTTTGCCAATGCAATTGAATGGTGGATTTTAAACAAAAATTATTTGGTGACCAAGTAAATAAATTTCAAATGGCTTCTACTTCATCAAGTTCAATTCGCATGGAGCTTCTCTCCAAAGAAAATTATGATACATGGAGCATGCAAGCTGAGGCGTTGCTCACCAAAAATGATCTTTGGGACTTTGTAAATGGGTCCTCCTTGATGCCGACGACTGATGAAACCTTGAAAGCTGTGTGGTTGAAGCAGGACAAAAAAGCAAAAGCAGATTTGGTTTTATCAATTCATCCGTCTGAATTGAAGCAGATTCGTGGATGTGAATCATCACGAGAAGTGTGGCTGAAATTAGAATCGATTTATGCTTCTAAGGGACCAGCACGAAAGGCAACACTTCTTAAGCAAGTAATGCTCCAGAAGCTAGACGATGGCGGTGATGTGAAGGACCATATGGCAAAATTCTTTGATGCCGTTGATAAGCTTGAAAGCATGAAAGTGGAAATCAATGGAGATTTGCTCACTATCATGTTGTTGTATAGTCTTCCTCCTTCATAAGAAAATTTTAGTTGCGCAATTGAGTCGAGAGATGAGCTACCATCTGCCGAAGCGCTTAAGGTAAAAATAATTGAAGAGAGCGAGGCCCGGCAACAGTCCAATGGAAGCTCTATTATAGCATTGGCTGCTGGTAGTAGCGCTAGTTCTCATTTCAGGCGAGACACATCGAAAATTTCACAAAGATTAGGAGAAATCACATGCTTTAAGTGTGGCATTTTAGGCCACAAGGCAAATGTATGCCCTACAAAAAGGTCAGATGACGTCAGAAGAAAACCAAGGTATTCTGCAAATAGTGTTGATGACTCATACTATGCGGTTTGTCGTGTGACATCAGCTGATGCAAATAATGCAGTTTCTACCACCAAGGAGCTTGCGGTTAATAAGGCATGGATACTTAACAGTGGTTGTGCAGCGCATTTATGTGGCGACAAAAATCTTTTCGAGTCGATGGTAAATTCTTCAAAGATGAAATTGAATTTGGCAAGTGAAGCGTCCGCTGAAATCAGAGGAAAAGGTGTTGTGCACGTGTCAGTTGCAAGTGATAATGGTTTTCGAAAAATCGAATTCAAAGATACTTTGTACGTACCCGAGCTTCGAACGAATCTCATTTCTGTGGCAAAAATTACAAACAAAGGCCATGAAGTTACTTTCCGTAAGAACGATGCCTATATTCGTGACGAACTTGGAAATATATCAGTAGTCGCTGATCGCAGAGGAGAACTTTATTATGTTCGTGAAGGTGCTCATTGTGCAGCGGCGTGTGTCCGATCTAAGTGCTCCGAACTGTTGAAGTGGCACGAACGATTGGGTCATTTGAACAGCAAGGACTTATTAAAGCTGGTTCAAATCGGTGTTTTACCAGCGGTTGATGTGCAGGAGGCTGATAAATTATTACTTTGCGAGGTGTGCCTTAAAGGAAAAATGACTGCTCTACCATTTGCAAAATGTAGAGAACCCTGTTCAGAAAAACTAAGCATCGTTCACTCAGACGTTGTAGGGCCATTTAGAGTAGAATCATCGGGAGGTGCAAAATATTTTGTGACCTTTATCGATGACAGTTCTCGATGGTCAGAGGTCTATTTCTTGAGGCAGAAAAGCGGTGTTTTTGAAGCGTTCAAACTTTATCAAAAGCTTGTAGAGAAGCAGACTGGGATGAAAATTAAACATTTGCAATCAGATAATGGAAAAGAATATTGCAATTTAGAGTTTGATAAATATCTATCCGACCAAGGAATTGAAAGAAGGTTGACGGTTCCTCGCACTCCCCAGCAAAATGGGGTAGCGGAACGTATGAACCGAACTCTTTTAGATATGGCAAGATGTTTATTGCTACAGTCTGGTTTGAGTGCATCTCATTGGTCTGAGGCTATTGCGTCTGCTTCCCATATTCGCAATAGATGTCCTACGAGTGCTTTGAAAGGTAATATTCCCTATGAAATGTGGACTGGAAAGTCAGTAAACTTGAATTATTTAAAAGTATTCGGTTCGAGAGTACTTGTTTTGAATAAGGATCCTAGCAAAGACAAACTGGCTGAGAGATCTATTGAAGGCGTGTTTGTTGGATATCCTCGTGATAGAAAAGGGTATCGAATATGGCTACCGAGCAAACATCAAGTCATTCATTCTCGCGATGTTAAGTTCCTCGAAGATGCAAACAACATGGCACCAAATATTCATATGCTTGATCAGTTGCTACAAACAACAAAGGAAGCAGAATGCGAAGAGAGTGAGCTGAGTACTGTTGAATTTTCTCCTCGTCCATTGGTGGACTCACAACCAAAGCAGTCAATGAAAAGAAAAGCTGATGACGAACTTATGCAGACTGTTGGAAGACCTAGACTGATGCGAACGGGAATCATGGGCCCACCAAGAAGGCTGTTTCGCGTTACACGTTCTACTGCAGCAAAACATATGGATAGTGAATTACCGTTTTCGGTTGATGAATGTGAGCCCGAGCAAGAGCAAGAAGAAAATTTTGCTGGTGTAGCGGAAATCAGTATGAAAGATGCGCTGGTGGGTGATGCTTGTGATGAGTGGAAGGCTGCGATGGAAGAAGAAGTTATGAGTTTGATCAAAAATGAAACTTGACAAATTGTTAAGCACAATTCGCGCAATAATGTTGTTGGGTGTCGTTGGGTGCTTACAAATAAGCACAATTCTGATGGAAAGATAGAACGGCGTAAGGCTCGGCTTGTGGCGAAAGGCTATAGTCAGAAGTTTGGCGTTAATTACCATCAGACGTTTGCACCGGTGGCAAGGTTGGAGACGTTGCGTTTGTTGTTGGCTTTTGCAGTTCAATTCCAACTAAAGGTGTGGCAGTTTGATGTGGTGGCGGCATATTTAAACGGAACATTAGATGAAGAAGTTTTTATGAGAGTTCCAGATATTTTAAGTGAAATACTTGAGAGGATAATTTGCAAACAAGGTAAAAATTCAAAGTTTACTCATCAAGCCGAAAAAATGTTGGAAAATATAAGAAATGGTGGGAATGCATGCAAATTAAAGAAGGCACTCTATGGTTTACGTCAATCTGGACGTCAGTGGTATGTTAAACTCAGTAAAAAACTTATAAGTATGGGTTTGAAACCAACACAAAATGAGCCATGTCTATTTTACAAAACATGTGAAGATGACTTGCTGTTCGTTTTTATTTATGTTGATGACATTCTTGTTGCGTCAAAAGAAAAACATCACATAACAAATCTGCGTGACAATCTATTGGAGGAGTTTGAAATTAAAGATCTTGGTTTAGCCAAATATTGTCTTGGACTGGAAATTAATCAAGGTGAAGGAAAAATAGAGCTTGCACAGACTGGATATATCCGTGGACTTCTTGAGCATTATAGAATGGATAAGTGTAACCCTGTGTCAACACCTTCAGAAGTCAGCATGCGTTTTGATAATACTTCCAACAGCGTATTAGAAGAAATCTATCCATATCGTGAGCTTATTGGTGCTCTCATGTACTTATCAGTGGCGACACGTCCGGACATAGCACATACAGTTTCAAGGTTAGCACAATTTACTAGTAAACCAAACAAGTCACACTGGCTTGCTGCCAAACGGGTTTTGAGGTACCTTATGGGAAGTGCAAACATTGGACTGCAGTATATAAAAACAGATAAGCCACTTACTGGCTACACCGATGCTAACTGGGGTGGATGTGCAGTTGATCGACGTTCTTACACAGGATACGTATTTTTACTCGGTGGCGCCGCAGTAACTTGGAAGTCACAAAAGCAGCGAACTGTTGCACTATCATCAACAGAGGCGGAGTATGTAAGCTTAGCAGAAGCCGCAAGGGAAGCTATCTACTTGCGTACAGTTGCTGAATATAACATTATTTGTAGACAATCGAGGAGCTCAATGCTTAGCAAATAATCCGGTCTCTCATGCACGGACGAAACACATAGATATTAAACATCATTTCTTTCGCGATTCAATTGTATCCAAAATGTTTGTTGTGGAGCATGTGCCGACGGAACATATGATAGCTGATGTGTTAACAAAGTCTCTTCCAAGAATACTACATGAACGATGTATGAAATATATGGGCTTCAGCATATATTTAGACTTTGATGATGACGAAAGGTTTGAGAGGGCGTGTTTAGTGGCAACACTCTCGTCTATGGATTTCCGTACGATTTAATAGTTGTCATGTTGACATTTAACAGGTACCTCATGTACCAAAATGAATTAACCTCATTCATTTTTGGAAAGTCTTCCGGTGAAGTTGAATAAAGAAATTACTTACAATTTAACCTAGTTTGTCTTTCTATTCTAACAAAAAGTCTAAAAACGGTACCTCCCATTGAACTGATTTTTTTAAAAACCGACTTTTTCGTTAATGGCTTACATGAAGTTGACAAAATTTTGTGCAATAAAAGTCCTAGTTTGTTCAAGAATGATCTTATATCAACAGTTGAGAAATTAAATTTTTTGAAAGTTTTATAAGCTTTTTTTTCATTTTGGTTTTTTGAAATAACATCAAAACCATCACTTTGACTTTATTTTAAATTTTTTGGCAAAACAACTTCTGTCAAGATCTTAAATTTCGCGTACTAGATTTTTGAACAACTCGTTTAAGAAAAATGAAAAAAGAGAAGTAGGAGGTGGTCTCAATAGTACAGCTTTAAATTATTGAGGTGAGGAAACACCGGTGAATTGATTTAAAAAATGTTACAGTTTTAAATTTTTACCTTATAGTGTTACCCTTTGAAGTATGCAATATTAAAGTGATGGAAATACGTACGAATTTACATCAATGTTAGAAAATTCAGTAGTGATAAATATCTACAGTATTATTACAAAAAATTATATTTAAGATTACGTCTCTGCAGTGCCGTAACTAGCCTTTTATGCACCAGGTGCGAGCTTTCAAAACTGTGCCCCTGGAAAAATGCTCTAACCAGGCTCTGAAAATGAAGGAAACAAATGTGCGTACAAATAAAACTATCTATTTATTGCTTACCAAAGTATATAAGTACCTACTTAGTATATTACTTTAAGATAAAAATTGTTTATTCTAAAATATTTGCTCAAATACAGAAATGAAACAAAGTACTCGATAACCCAAGGCTGTCCTTACTTTTAGATTATTTAATGATCTTCTTTCCGCGCTTCTCTCATAGCGAAGTCCTCGATAACATTTTCATATGACAGGAGCCGTGCTATGTCGTGCTCAATCGGCAAAATCGCTATGCCAGACAATCTTTCTTGACCCATTGTCGAGTGCAGATATACGTTTTTATTAATTTGAGCTTACTGAATGATCTCTCGCAAGAAGCTACAGTCACTTGCTTCGTTAAAAATAGCTTTATAGTGACTACTACATTGGGAAACATTTCTTTTAAATCCAGTTCCACTATAGCTTTGAGATGACCCATACTTGACTGACATTCACATTTATCAAATAATGTAGTCGCTTCAACTTGACTCTTCAAAGTTTCTATTTCGGACCAAAATTCTGTGGCATTTATGATTTATATCTGCAGAATATTTGATACTCAAACCAGCTGCATATTTTTTTAGTTCTTCAACCGAATATGTAGTTATGTGTTTTAAGGTCAAAAAACAAAAAGGGTTTTGTATGCCGCGTAGTTTTTCGAATCGCCATTTTAATTCGGAAATTATTGTTTCTATTGCGTCATTTATCTGAATTTTGAAACCTTGTTGCTGAGTAATGTCGTAATCGGTTCCTGAACTTTCACTTAAATCGTGTCTTTTTACTCGCTTTAGTCGCTTTTCAGGAAAATTGTCTTCAATGTCACATTATTTACAAATTCTTTTTGCCTTTTTGAAAACAATATCTACAGTCTCGCGAATGTATTTGGCATTTGGCTTGTTAGTCCTTTGATTCAAAAATTTTTGGAATCTGTATTTTTATCTGATGTGTCGTGACGTAACGGCTGACGCGTCAGAACAGTATCGGTTCCATACATAAACCATCACAACACATTACGCACTAGTGTGAACGTTACCATACTAAATGTATGAAAAAGATAATCCACTTTTATAGTCCGGGAGCCAGTGACAGATTTCCATGACCAATTCCTTCCCTATCGAAACTTCGTAAAATACATAAGCAGCTTATAATAGGAGTACTCGTGATCGTCAGCTGCGACTCCGTCGGTGGGGTGGGGAGTGGCAGCCTCCCGCGCATGAAGAAAAAAAAATGTTTTTCGTCATTTCCTCCCAATTAAAAATTTGACGGGTGATGGTTTACCAAATATTACGAAGGAAAAAAAAAGTCAGCTGACCATAAGATGGTGGATTATACGTCAGCTGGCTGCTCGAAAATGAAAAAAAAAAAAATATTTTCAATGATTTCCTCTCAACTCAAAATTTGTATAATCATAGTTTATATACTACTATAAATGAAAATTAACGTCAGCTGGCTGTATCTCAGTGGAAAGTTTGTCAGCTGGTACCATGAATGGGGCAACCCGGTAGCATCTATTGCCTACTGAATCTTATCAGCTGACGACTTTCCCCCCGACATACAGCCAGCTGACTTTTTTCATTTTTTACTAGACCATGTTAACAATCCTGTTGCAAGATTTCATCCGAGAGCACATCACGTTTCTTACGTTATTCTCTTTCTTCTCACAGATTAAAGGGATGTTGCGATTGTCAACATCGATGTTAAAATCGATGTTTTGATCACCGAAAACCGACTCATCGCCGATACATCGAGGGCAAAACCGTAAAACATTGGCATTGCGTTTGTTAGGCGAATAGTCAAGCAACGGTGTTGATATCCCGTTGGTGAACTAAAGTCAAATTGCTAGCTGGGCATAACACCGCTAGTAATTTGATTTTGTTTTCTAATAGGATATACACTTGTTGATTCGACTTAGTTAGCGTCTACGGTTGATATTTTGTTTTATGTATTTTTGTGAATTGTAATGTCGGGTAGATTTCGGGTCGATTTTAGCAACATTCGGGGGCTAAGATCGAATTTCTTTGCTGTGTATGCTCACACTGCAAAATGCAGGCCAGCTGTTTTGGCACTAAGTGAAACACAGGTGGGTGTTGGTTCTGATCCCTCAGAATTCAACCTGCCTGGATATAGCTTAGTGCCACTATTCTTTTCCTCCCATGGCCTCGCCGTATATGTTAGACATGATATTGCTTACCAACTTCTACCACAATACGGCCTATGTTCTAATACGAACTTTAATTTCATGTGGTTAAAATTCACAGTCCGTAAGCAAATCATTCATTATTGTTTTATTTATAGAAGCCCCAATTTTGATAGCAATTCAACCTCCAACGAGTTTGATGCGCTATCTGACTCCATAGTAAGAATTGTTTCCCTTTATCCTCACACTGAAATCGCAATTGCGGGCGATTTCAATGTACACAATTCAGATTGGCTTCGACATTCTGGCCAGACAACACCCGAAGGAAAATATGTTGAGATCTTCGCCGAGTTTAACGAATTAACTCAACTTGTTGATGAGCCCACTCGGGTTCCAGATATAGAAGGCCATGCGGCCAACACTCTTGACTTATTTCTCACTTCTCATCCCGAAAAATACAGGGTTGTAGTATCATCTCCTTTAGGCAAATCGGACCATTGTGTCATATCGGTAGATTTTTCGCTTTCCGTCACGGTAAAAAAAGATAAAGTCCCTAAAAGAACAGTGTGGCAATACGAGAAAGCCAATTGGGACGGCCTGAATAATTTCTTTCGAAATTTTAATTGGGCATTGTGCTTTCTCGACGGAAACGTTGATGCATCAGCTGATATGATATCTAACGTAATTCTAAACGGCATGAGAAATTTTGTTCCTCACAGAACAAAAAGTATCATCCCCAAAGAGAATTCGTGGTTTGATTCAAGCTGTAAAGAGGCGATTCGGGATAGAGAAAGTAGTTTTCGAAAATTCAAAGACAACCCTACTGTAGAAAACCGAAATTTGTTCAAACGGGCCAGAAATAGCTGTAATGCTCAGATACAAAGGACTAAGTTTTTACATGACCAAAAAGTAAGGCAAAAAATACTATTGTGTCCAAAAGGAAGTAAAAACTTTTGATCTTTTGTGAAGAACATTAATAACTCGACCACGTCATCGGTCCCAACGCTCGTCTTCAATGACTCTCCGTATGTCAGCTCCATCGACAAAGCCAATTTGCTGGCAGCTCAATTTGCTGCCAACTCGACACTTCCTCATAGCATAGTGGCTCCACCTGAGCTCGAGTCTGCAAATTCTTTGATGAAGCAGATATTTTTTCGAACTCGCTCGGTTGCGAGAGTCCTTAAAGATCTCAACATACATAAATCCGCTGGTCCAGATGGTATCCCCACCGTTATTCTGAAGAGGTGTTCTTCTACGCTGGCAAAACCACTGCGCAAACTTTTCCATCTTTCCTATTCTGCTGGGATTTTTCCGAGCAGATGGAAAACTGCATTTGTCCAGCCGGTCCCTAAAAAAGGCGAATCTTCCTCCCCTTCCAATTACCGTCCAATTGCACTAACGTCCCTTCTTTCCAAGGTCATGGAAACGTTGATAAACCGTCAACTTATGAAATATCTTGAAGAACGAAAGCTTCTTAATGACCGTCAGTACGGCTTTCGTAGCAAACGGTCCACTGGTGATTTGATGGCTTATCTCACTGAAAAGTGGAACCAATCTTTACATTGTTTTGGAGAAAGTAAGATTATTGCGCTTGATATTTCTAAAGCATTTGATAGAGTTTGGCATCAGGCTCTTTTATCGAAAATGCGTGCTTTTGGTATCGATGAGTCTCTTCTTCGTTGGATTAGAAACTACCTTTCGGACCGTTCAATACAAGTTGTGTTGGATGGTTTCAAGTCTGATACCCACTTCATAAATGCTGGTGTGCCCCAGGGCTCCGTTTTGTCTCCGACTCTCTTCCTCATTTTCATTAATGATCTCTTGTCTGAAACTTCTAATCCACTTAACTGTTTTGCTGACGACTCGACCCTCAGCTTTTCATATTCGTTTCCAAATTCACGTCCCTGCTCTTCGGATGAGGAACTGGAACGGTTGCGTATGATAAGCTCATTGAATTCTGACCTTGACAGCATTGTTGCATGGGGTATTATGAACCGAGTAGAATTCAATGCTTCGAAAACTCAATGCTGTCTCTTGTCGTTGAAGCTTAACATTCCCCCATTGCCATTATCCATGAATGGTACCTGCATCGAAGAAACCGAAAAGCTGTCAGTACTTGGTATGTGTGTAAACGATGATCTTCGTTGGAATGACCACATATTTGAAGTCGCCAAAAACGCTGCTAAATGCTTAGGTTTCTTGAGACGATGCAGGAAGTTCTTCACCCCCTCTGATCTGGCTACCATTTATAAGGCCTTCATCCGCCCAAAACTGGAGTATAACTCTCATATCTGGTCAGGTGCTTCTCAAACATCTTTGCGCCTACTTGATAGGGTACAAAATAGAGCGCTAAGATTGATAGGTGATAGTTCAATCGTAGAATCGATTGATTCTCTTGGACATCGTCGAAACGTTACCTGTCTCTCTCTCTTTTATCGCTTTTTCCACAAACAGTGCTCTAGTGAAATAGCCAGCTGCATTCCTCCCTTGAAACAATTTAGCCGCAACACCCGCCTCGCTAGGAATGCTCATCAGTTCTGCCTTGAGCCCAACTTCGGGCGTACAGTCAAGTATAGAGATTCTTATTTTAGTCGCACCACCCGAATGTGGAATGCTTTACCTGGCTCTGTGTTTCCCCTGCATTACGATCTACAAAGATTCAAAAGCAACGTGCATCGGTGTCTCCTGTCAAATCCTCTCCTGTTTTCCTAAATACTCGCACTGTGTTTAATAACATTATAAGGCTAGTCATAACCCCTTGATGTGCGCGTTAATTAAAAAAAAAAAAAAAAAAAAAAAAAAAAAAAAAAAAAAAAAAAAAAAAAAAAAAAAAAAAAAAATTCTATTGAAAATTACCCAGATGTGTAATATATGTATAAAATGTGTTTTTCTTATACGGATGTTTCTCATGTAACCATTGATGTTTCCAAACATAGATGTTTCTTAGAAAGATGTTGCATCCCTATACATAGACCTTCTCTCAACAAGAGCTAGATTGTTGTTTCTTTGGAAGAAAAAAAAAAATAGAGAAAGTGAAACTGATCTAGTCGAACGTTAGTATAGTCAAGCTTATTTTGACATTTTATTCGATAGAAAATTTGTCGAATTCGAAAGAAGTGCGTTTTGAGACTCGAATGATTCGAATGTTAAACATGTAAAATTTCGAATCGATCGAGTTTCAAATTGCACTTAATTCGAATTCGACTTCCTTTTTATCGAATAGAATGTCAAAATAAGCAGGAGTAAAAGCTCAATATAAAATAAAAATGTCTAACGTGATACCTTTTTGCGTCTTTTGCAAAAAAATTAATGCTCAGTTAAAATTATTTAGCAAAAACAATTTAAATAAGTGCAAATATGTATTTACAACAAGAAAAGCTAATAATTTAGCTGGTTACGATACTGTTCTTACCATAGAGCCAAATAATTTTCAGTTGTATCACAGCGAGTGTTTTATTTTTGCTATTATCAAACAAAGCATACTGCGGAATAACGTAAGAAACGTGATGTGCTCTCGGATGAAAACTTACAACAGGATTGTTAACATGATCTAGTAAATAATGAAAAAAGTCAGCTGGCTGTATGTCGGGGGGAAAGTCGTCAGCTGATAAGATTCAGTAGGCAATAGATGCTACCGGGTTGCCCCATTCATGGTACCAGCTGACAAACTTTCCACTGAGATACAGCCAGCTGACGTTAATTTTCATTTATAGTAGTATATAAACTATGATTATACAAATTTTGAGTTGAGAGGAAATCATTGAAAATATTTTTTTTTTTTTTTTCATTTTCGAGCAGCCAGCTGACGTATAATCCACCATCTTATGGTCAGCTGACTTTTTTTTTCCTTCGTAATATTTGGTAAACCATCACCCGTCAAATTTTTAATCGGGAGGAAATGACGAAAAAAATTTTTTTTTCTTCATGCGCGGGAGGCTGCCACTCCCCACCCCACCGACGGAGTCGCAGCTGACGGTCACGAGTACTCCTAATATAAGTTGCTTATGTATTTTACGAAGTTTCACTCGAGAGGAAATAATCAACCAAATTTGTTCCTGGCTCCCGGACTATTACATGTGTTCTTTTTTCAAGATCGATTGAAAATGCGATATAGATATAGATAGTACATTTTGTTTCATGAAACAAAATGTACCTACCAGTGGCGTGGCGTGGATATTTTCAAATGGTAAGCCGAGAAAAATTAATCATCTACACAAATTAATAAGGAATAAATAGAAGGTACCTTAAATTCCAAACGTGGATTAATGGAAGCCAATTTTTCATAACTTTTAGTCATTAAGGTTAAAATTCACAATGAGCTTAAAGCATAAAAAAAGCGGCTTCAAAAGAAGCCTATGTGGAAATGCAAGAAAATAAAATAAAATTTTAAGTAACGTAACTAGTATTAAAAAAAAAATAAGAACTTCAACACTCAACATTTATCAAAGCCATTCAAATAATTAAATCAAAACAGTTCCTTCGAAGTTAACTCTTCACAATTTTCAGATTTTTTAGTTTTTTCACAGTTTTTACAAATGCACGTTACATAACATTCATTTTAAACTTGCAAATAATCCAGAACAATGATCAGTAGAACAAAGCAAAACAGTAAAACAAAACCGAATTCGCCGTACATTACTCGAAGGCGAAAACTATATTATTTTTCCCAAGCAGACATTGCAGTAAGACGAAAATTATCGTCTTACTTTCTTTAATAAGAGAACATGTATTGAAAAGGGAGGCACCGCGGTGTACCGGGATGGAAGTCTATCGTACGAAAGACAGGGACAAACATAACATATGTTCTGTGCGGTGATTTTCAATGCTTTGTGTATGCTTTGTGTATTGTGTGTGTATCTCGCAAATTTAAAAGTGCTTGAAGAACATTGTGTGTATGGGCAAAGATAGGCTGTTGACTGCTTAGTTGTAGACTTATGCTGCTGGTTTTTTCTATGAACAAAAGACAAATGTAAAAAGGTAAGACGATAGGAATCGTGTTATATGGACGCCACGCCACTGGTACCTACTAGCTCCATGAGAAAAAACTAAAGGATCCGCCATCTAACGCTTTTTTTTTCAACTAGTGCTTATTTCGTGAATGGTAACACTTAGCTCATGTTTGATCTGACGGGTAATTAGTTTTATCCTTCCGCTGAACGAATATGGTATACGCTTGAACAACGCTAGGAAATATTGCGACATTTCTTTGAAAATCATGGTAATGCTGCTAAATGTAAATGTAAAACTTTATACTTTGTCAACCTGGTAGATGGCCAAAGGCCAAACCCAATATGACTTCAGATTAAGCTTTAAATTGTATAAAAAAAATTGTATTGAAATAAAAGTCAACTAACTAAACTGCTGCTAAATGTGTGCGAAAATTGAGAACGGATTTTGGAAGAAGAGAATTACAAAAATTGAAGAGGAGGATATTGGCTACATTGGGTTTCAACAGGACCGCGCTACGTGCCACACAACCGAAGTTGCGCCCTGCTTGTGAGGATCGCATTATCAGCCGCAGAGCTTATGTCGTTTGGCCACCTCGGAGCTGCGAACTGCGATTTGACACCGTTGAACTATTATTTGTGGATTGCCATAAAAAATAACTGTTACGCCGACAAGACAGAGATAATTGATGCTTTAAAGTATAATATTCGTGAAGCCATTGGTGAAATACAGCTGCACACAATCGATGATGTGCTTAAAAAATTGGACCGATCGTGTATGCTACCGCATGGCCAGCCGAGGCAGCCATTTGAAATAAATTATTTCTCATTATTAACCGGAAGAATTGTACTTTCAAATATAAAAAGAAATTTGAGAAAATTTTCAGTAGTTTTGGTTTAAAGCATTTTCAAAAAAATAAAAATAAAAAATTATTTGGCGCACCCTTTAGACACTAGTCTGGTGATTTCTGCGCCCCTCCAGGCGATGCGCCCTGTGCCTGGGCACCGCTGGCACCGCCCTAGTTACGGCACTGTGTCTCTGTCAAAAGTATTGACTGAGATATCGAATTTAACACAGGTCAGGGTACACCAAAGTTAGTCTTTTTTTAAATTGTCAATAAGTGATGTCAAAGTTGAGAAACGGACTTTAATGTATAACAATTTTTTTCTTGAAATATGATTAGGAATCACATCCCAAAGTATGTAACACGAATTATCGGACACCCTGTATAAAAAAACTATTGTATTTGGTGTTCTATTTTTCAAACATCGATTTCCTTTTTTTTTTTTTTTTTTGTTTATTGGTAAGCCTGTATTTTAAGATATAATATCTTATAAGCTAATACATGCTTAAATTTGCTTAAAAAATATATATATTAGCTACTAGTTATTTGAAATAGTATTTACAATTGAGCTTTTCAAAACTAGCTGTGCAATAGTTTTACTACAATTTATTATTTCATGTTAAATCGTATTGAATTTATAAACATTTGCATTTGATAATTTAAAAAAAAAAAAAACAAACATTTTTAAATATGAAAACAATTATTTTAAATATGAAAACAATTATATTCTGCTTGCGGAGAGGTGTATTCGCAGTTCATTTTTAAAGGAGTTCATATCACGAATAATTCTGATATGTCGAGGAAGATAATTCCATAATCGCGTATTCCTGTATTAATATGTATAAATCGTTTTGGCCCGATGAAAATAATTCAATATTAACTGTATTAGTGATTTCGCCAGTATAAAGAAAGTTTTGTTGTACAGACATACTTACCACTATGGTGTTTGATTTTGAACGTTTATTCAAAATTAGTCTTGAACCCTTTGAAGTTCATGTATAGTTTGAGTTGCAACTTTCCAGTTATCAAAGTAAAGTGTATTCAAAGCACACACAAATGTTGAGTCATACTGAATAGACGTGCCTTATACTACCGTCCGGCAAAATTATTCTAATTCCGTGCTTTTTGTTCTAATCTGAGCTGAAAATTGTTTGAAACTGTGTAATATACATTTTTATTGTTGCATCTTTTAAATACGAAGTGAAAACGCAAAAATTAAATAAAACAAAGTGAAAAATAATCACTTCAAATAAAAGCGATCAAACATTTTATTTTTCTCGCTAGTTAATTTTTCACTCAATTTTAAAACCGCAATTAAATGTCTCTCGCGAAACACAGTGAAGTACATACCTTTGCTAAACACGAGATCAAAAAGCAAAAGTGTTTTTTTGACATCGATGTTTGTCGAAGATGTTTTTTTATTATAAACCTATTAACAGATGTCAACAATGTCTAAGAAATGGGTCACTTTGAGCTAAGAAAATTTTGTTCTAATCATCCTGATGTATTGCTGAACATTCCTAAAGAGCATAAAGAACAACTAGTTGCATTTCATCAATCTGAAGTGATCAAAACGTTGGGATTGATCTGGGTCCTTCTTTGGATGCATTCAAATATAAATTTGACTTTGATGAATTAAATCAATACGAGAAAGTATGCAAACGAACCGTTTTAGCCAATCTTGCATGGTTATTTGATCCTTTGGGACTACTTGAACCCGTAACAGTTCTGGGAAAACAGATTTATCATGGGATGACCACGTCCCTGAAGATCAAGCAAATAAGTGGATTCGTTATTTATGTGGAAAAATTTAAGCTTTCCAAGATGTGTCTCTTGTCCAAGCACTAAAAGAAACATCCAACTGCACGCATTCTCACACAGCAGTCAGGACGCCTATGGGTCATGTTTGTATTTAAGATCTGTAGAGGACAATGGAACTATTCATTCACAACTGTTGTTTTCTAAATCCAGGGTTGGTCCTCTGAAGGCAACTAATAAAGCGAAGTTGGAGCTACAAGGAGCTGTTCTCATGGTTGAACTAGTAGCTAAGTTGCTCCCACTACTATCTGATCAAATAAAAAATGTATGTTACTTCACTGATTCAACCACGGTACACGCATGGATAAGATCGCCTTCCTACACATGGGATAATTACGTTGCGAACCGGCTGGAAAAAATTAAAGCGAACACAGATGTACAACAATGGCATTTTGTTGAGGGAAGTATCAACTCGGTCGATATTGTATCTAGAGGGCTCGATCTACAAACACTTCTTAATACACCAACTTGACTTAACGGCCCAGATTTTCATTCAATGGATGAGATATTGTTGGTCAGCTAACCGTAGATGAGGTGCAGCATGGTACTCGAATAATTTGGGTATATGTTCATAAGAGAGAATTTCCAGACGACTACCGCTTTCTTCAAAGAAGTTTAAATGTGCATAAAGGATCCAGCATAGCATCTTTAGCTCCATTCTTTGATGAAAAAACAAAGCTAATTAAAGTTGGTGTAGAATTAAAAACGCATCAATTATGGTGGATGCAAATCATCAAATTTTATTGCCAAACAATCATTGGATAACAAAACTGTTTCTAATAAATTTGCATAAAACTCATATGCTCGTAGCAATTTCAAGGCAAAATTATTGGATTTTAAGTGTTTGCAGAATGGCACGAGAGACAGTTTTCAAGTGTGTTGAATGTTTTTGTTCTAAACCAAAACCTATAGCGCAAATCATGGGCAATTTACCGAAAGAAAAAGTCACACCATCCCGTCCCTTTTATTACTGCGGGGTTGATTTTTGTGGGCCTATTAAAATTAAAACGCACTACAATATAAGAGGAAAAGGTCCAACAAAATCTTATTTGGCGGTATTTGTGTGTTTCTCAACAAAAGCAGTTCACATTGAAGTGGTGGGAAATTTTTTTTCATTAATTAATTACAAGAATCTTTTACAATGGGCTTTGAAGCCTTTAAATTAGCAAAAGTTGAGATAATTGTTCTATACATTGTCCTATCGTCAGAGTCATTCATCTATGCACTAAAGCGATTTATTGTTAGAAGAGGTATGTTTCATACAATATTTTGCGATAATGTAACTAATTTTTTGGAGTTAATTGGAGTCCCACTCATAACTTTACCAGAACCAGATATTGGCGATTTCAATCTCAGCAGCCTTAAAAGCTTCCGTCAAATAAAATAAACTCAGCAGCACTTTTGTAAAAGATGGTCAACTGAATACTTCACCTATAACAACAGAGATCTTAATGGACCCATGAATCAGTCAACTGGCTTCTTGGTGCAATGGTTGTAATAAAAGAAGCAAACGTTGCGCCAATGAAATGGATGTTAGATCGTGTAGAGGAAGTTAAAAAAGGCAATGATGAGTTCGTACGCGTTGCAACTGTTAAGACGCAGAATGGGACATTCAAGCGTGCAATTCACAATTTATGCCCATGGAAGATGAAACTGAAACAGATGAAGCTCAAGAGACTCTACAAAGCAATCAGCGGTGTAAGACAAGTGTCAAAAAATTCCCGAATCACTTCTATGCGTGGTCCTCATGGTTTTATCAATCTTCCCTCTAACAATGTCTAAAAAAATTTAACGTTTTAACGTGTAAGCATAATTCAATTGGATAATGCAACTGGCATATATTTTGAGAACATTGGGAAAATATAAACAATTAACAGTAATTGAAATATTTATGTGTACCAGTGGCGTGGCGTCCATATAACACGATTCCTATCGTCTTACCTTTTAAAATTTGTCCCTCGTTCATAGAAAAAACTAGCAACATAAGTCTACTGTCTACAACAAAGCAGTCAACAGCCTATCCCCTATCTTTGCCCATGCACACAATGTTCTTCAAGCACTTTTAAATTTGCGAGATACACACACAAGGCACAATACACAAAGCACACACAGAGCATTGAAAATCGCCTCGCAGAACATATTTTATGTTTGTCCCTGTCTTTCCTACGATATACTTCCACCCCGGTGCACCGCGGTGCCACCCTTTTCAATACACGTTCTCTTATTGAAGAAAGTAAGACGATAATTTTCGTCTTCCTGCAATGTCTGCTTGGAAAAAATAATACAGTGTTCGCCTTCGAGTAATGTTCGGCGAATTCGGTTTTGTTTTACTTTTTTGTTTTGTTCTACTGATCATTGTTTTGGATTATTTGCAAGTTTAAAATGAATTTTAAGTAACATGCATTTGTAAAAACTAAAAAAAAACTAAAAATTTTGAAAATTGTGGAAAGTTAACGTCGAAGAGAACTGTTTTGATTTAATTATTTGAATGGCTTTGCTTAGTGTCGATTACCTTTAAGAAGAGAAAAATCTGTTTAGGAAGTTAAAACTTTATTTTATTTTCTTGCATTTCCACATAGGCTTCTTTTGAAGGCGCTTTTTTTGTGCTTTAAGCTCATTATGAATTTAAACCTAAATGACCTAAATGACTAAAGTATAGAAAAGTTGATTGGCTTCCATTAATCCACGTTTGGAATTTAAGGTACCTTCTATTTATTCCTTATTGTTTTGTGTAGGTGATTCATTTTTCTCGACTTACCATTTGAAAATATCCACGCCACGCCACTGATGTGTACTATAATCTAACTACTTATGTTCATGAATTAAATTAGATAAAATCATACCTTCATCAAGTTGAAGAGCTTTACGGACAAGAAGTATTTAGAAAGGACCGCCATTCTCATGTAGACGCAGACGTAGGAGGGGGTGTTCTCATAGCTTGTCGCAATAGTTTTTTGTCGTCTAGTATCACTTTTCCTTTTATTTTAACAATAGATTTAATTTGCATTGAAGTTACTTTTGAGTCTAAGACAGTCTATGTAATTGGCACATACATTCCCCCAAAAAGTTCTGCCCCTGCCTACAATGAAGTGGCTTTAGTGTTAGATTATTTAAACAATCTTTCTTCTTTAGATATAAATATTTTACTGCTGGGTGACTTTAATCTATCTTATATAGATTGGTCTCCTTCAATCATAGGCGGATCCACGGGGGGGGTTTTCGGGTCCGGACCCCCCCCCCCCCCAATCGGGAAAATAAAAGATGTTATTTGTAATATTTATCGGCTCCAAATGTTCAAATTTAGTTACGGGACGGAAAAATATAGCATGAGCAAGACAAAAAAGTAAAGGAGAAGTAATATTATTATTTAAAAAATTCAAGAACTTTATTGATCATTATCACATTTCATAAAAAACTGAAGAACATGCTACCTCAAACACTAGTAAATTTTCGAGGTTTTTTGAAAAATTTCGCTAGAATTTCGTCCACGGCAAATTCAATATGCGTATGGATATTTAAAGAAGCAAGACCATTTAGTCGTTCCTGTCCCATCGTATTTCTCAGGTTAGTTTTGATTCTCCTCAACGTCGAAAATGGTCTGGAGTTGCTGTAATTACAGGTAGTAATGCCAACTGCCAAGACTCGCAAAATATATCGACATTCTTGAACGACTTGCTACTGATAACCTGAAAAATATCGTCAGATTGATGTTTGCATATGTGTCTCGATCCGATAAAAGTGACTTACTTGGCAAAAAATCGGTTGTTGGATCATGATTGCTTACACAAGTTCTTTTACTGAATATTCATGAAGCGCAATCAGAAATTGTAACATCGCTATTTTTTCACAAAATATAAATTCAGAGAAACGATTTTTCACATTGGTTTGAATGGTACATCAACGCCTTTCAGAGCGTGCCATGTAAGCTTTCACTTTTGCCTAAAAGGTGCCTTTTCTCGGATCGCGTCACATAATAAACTTTTTTACATGTAAATTTTTGATCGAAAGATACTAACCAGTAAAGTATTAAGCGCATTTTGGATGTTCTGGCCGTTGGATCTGGATTCGTTGCCTCCAAATCTTTTCTGACAGAAAATTTTCTTTCGATCAATCCGATATATTTTCGTAAAATGTGTAGAAGTCAGCACATTTCTTTTCGTTAAATTCTTGTTTAAAAAACATTTGCCCGAAACTTTGGAAAAAGGATTTGTGTTCTGACAACCGACTTTTGAGTTGAGAAATGAACGTATCAAGAAACGGAATGTAGGAAGAAATTCTGTAGTAGTCTTCAATACTTTGTGCTTGAACGTTGCAACGTTTTTTTTGTTGATTGCAACGGCGGCGGCGTGGCAATTTCATTAACTGATTCCATAATGTGACAGGCGATTTGGAATTCAACAGTCGAAATCGCTGTCAAAAGATGCAATGCATTTTGCGAAGTATCTCGATCTTTCCACGTTTTGATTTCTTCCAAAGATTCAATAACAGCCAACGTACTTTCCAACTACTTCATGAGACTGAGGACTTGGTAGGACAAACAGACTTCAACTTTTTTTTTTTTTTTTTCTCTCACTTTTGTTTGTCATTTTTGAAATTTCTTGGTGCAGAACGTCTTGTCTTTTAGGCCAGTGAAAAAAATGCTTCAAACGCTCCGATAGTTCCTAACGCATTTTTGATTCCTGACACTTCGCACGCTGCATTGACTGCCAAACTAAAGCTATGTGCAGCGCAATGTACATAAATTGCCAGGGGGAAATACGATCTCAGATGAGCCTGTGCACCAATGAATTGGACACTCATTGCCGGAGCTCCATCAAATCCTTGGCCATACATATATGAGCAATCGACGCCAACATCATGTAAATAATTTCTGATTGAATCTGCTAAACCTCGTATATATAAATAAAATTTTGAGTAATGGACCCCCCCCCCCATGCCCAAATCCTGGATCCGCCACTGCCTTCAATTGACTGTTCATTTCAGAAAGCTTCCTTGACATCCTCTCAACAAGAGCTTATGTTATTGGATTATCTAATTTCTACTGACTTACAACAAGTGAGCTGTATTAAAAACTTTTTAAATCGAAATCTCGATTTAGTCTTTACCTCTGACGCTGTTAGTACTGTCGTTCTTAAATCTAATTCCGGCATTACTAATGTAGATGACTATCACCCTCCTCTTGACATTTTCCTTGACCTAAGCGGTCATATTCATAGTTATAGTATTTCATATGATTGCTCGCATATATTCGACTATCGAAAGACAAACTTTCAAATGCTTTCTGATGAACAAAGTAGATCTTATATTAATAATATATCAGCTTTCACCAATATTGACGAAGCAGTTAGTTACTATTATTTTATTCTTAACGACTGCATGAACAAAGTTATACCCCTCAAAATTTCAAAGAATGTGAGCTCTAATCACCCATGGTACACTAAGGAACTAAAAAAGCTTCGCAACAAAAGAAATAGTGCTTGGCGGACCTGCATTAAGACGCGTTCTGAATCTGATCACCTTTCTTACATCTATTTTTTTGATGAATTTAAATCACTATCAAAAACTCTGTACTCAAGTTATGTTCATAGAATGGGCAACTCATTAAGGGATGATCCAAAAAGTTTCTGGAACTTTGTAAATTCAAAGAAAGATTCGGATGGATACCCAGATAACTTTACATATGGTAATGTCACTTTGACAAAAACATCCGACATTTGCAACGCTTTTGCTCACCATTTTTGTAATTCCTTCTCTGATTCTATTGTTGATATAGATCGTAATTATTTCGAGTTTCTACGTAAATGTCCTCAAGTTAATTTTAATAATGTTCCAATTAACTTAGAAAGAGTCCTTCACAATATTTCATCTTTGAACGATGATTACTCTGCTGGCCCTGATGGCATCCCTCCAATAATTTTAAAAAAGTGTAAGTCCCAAACTGCATTTCCCCTTCATTACTTGTTTTCATTATCGTTAGATTCTGGTCGATTCCCTTTACTGTGGAAAAGATCTTTTATTACACCTGTATTTAAAAAAGGTATTAAATCAGATATCCTTAATTACAGACCCATATCTAAGCTTTCGTGTATCCCCAAATTATTTGAACAGCTTGTTTGTGAAAGCTTAACTTTCGATATTAAAAATATAATTTGCAAACAGCAGCATGGTTTTGTACAGAAAAGATCAACAGTAACAAACCTTGTATACTTCCTTCATAAATGTTCAAACGCGCTTGAAAGCGGGCAAGAGTTAGATTGTATATATACTGACTTTTCAAAGGCTTTCGATAAACTATCTCACGATATTATATTGTTTAAACTAAATGCATATGGATTCCCTTCGACCTTCGTCGATTGGATCAGGTCGTACCTAACTGATAGATCATATGTGGTAAAATTTAAAAGCATTCTTTCAGACTCCTTTAAGGCGCATTCAGGAGTACCACAAGGTAGTCACCTTGGCCTATCCTCTTTATTCTAGCCATTAATGATGTTACTTTTAGCTTGTCATCGAGTGAAATTTTGATCTTCGCGGATGATATGAAAATTTTCAAGAAAATAGACTGCGCAGCCGATCGTCTTATTTTACAATCTGATGTTGAAAATTTTGCCACATGGTGCGATAAAAATGGATTGATTCTCAATCCAAGCAAATGTCAAAGTATAACTTTTTCGAAGAAACGTACACCAGCTTTGCATAATTACTCGATTTCTCATCAAATATTATGCAAGGTGTCCAGTATTAGGGACCTCGGTGTTTACTTTAGTTCCAATTTAGAATTTACATCGCATATCAATTACATTGTTAGTAAAGGAAACTCAATGCTAGGCTTTATTAAAAGATGGGCTAAGGAGTTTACGGACCCCTACGTCACTCTTTCGCTGTATAACTGTCATGTTCGACCCCATCTAGAATATGCTTCTCAAGTATGGTCTCCTTATTATGCAGTCCACAATTCAAGAATAGAAAGTATACATCGAAGATTTATTAGATTTGCTCTCAAGGGACTTCCTTGGACTGATCCTTATGACCTTCCACCGTATGAGCATCGTATTCAACTTTTGCATATGCAACTGCTTTCGCATCGGCGAATAAATAATGATTTAGTCTTTATTCACCAGCTTATAACAGGACAAATTGATGCTCCTGACTTGCTCGCATGCATAAGTTTTAACTACCGGGGAGGCTCATACCAACTGCGCAACTTGGAGTTACTTCACTGTCCTTATCATAGAACTAATTATGGATTGAATGAGCCTATTACTCGCATGATAAAAGTTTTAAACCTAAACTCAAATTTAATAGATTTCCATATTAGTAAAACTACGTTAAAGTCCTTAATTCGAACCAGAGCTCCACTCTCTTGACTATGTTTTTTTCATGTTTCTTATATCTTTATAATTGTCATATTTAATCATTAATTTTACGTTTATATGTAGCTATCTAATTTGTTTTTGTATATGTTTATCAATAATTTTGTAATATTAATATTAGCTCTGTTGTCTTGAGTGTTAGACTTAATTTTTGCTTACTAACTACTAACACCTCGCTAAATGACGACAGTGATACATATTTCTGAGTACTTAAGGGTGAAAAAACTCTTGAAGAAAAGATACATTGTTTCACAAGCTTGAAATAAGCTGTTCTGATTGTGAAAAAAAAAGTAGCTAAAAATTTATACTGCCAACCAATTACAGAGCAAGTCCAAAATAGACAATAATAGAACACAATAATGAGCTCCTCGATAATTAAAACATGGGAAAAGATTCAAGAACCAGATCACGCAGATCTCCTTTGGACATTGTAGAAAAGTTGGCAAGTAGTCTATTTGTTGTTCTTGATCAGGATGATGCTAAGCACATTGAGGATCAGATGAACATAGTAAATCAGCACGAACATCATCTGAGAACTCTAATTCGCAAGCAGACTTCCATCGCAGATTCTACAGCAAATCTTTTCCAAATAACTCAACAGTTTCAAGCTTTAAATGTCTACTTATCGAGCATCACAAACGCAATAAAAGAAAAACTAAACCTTTATGAGGTTAAGCAAAACATTGCTTCGTTGACTTCGTACTTGATTTTGATTATTTCGAATTATGAAAAGGTTCAAGATGTTCTTCTAGTTGTGCTGATGGATCTAAATCACGCAATGATAAACCCACAAAAATAATAACGCCAAATCAACTGACCGAACAAATTAAGGTAATTAAGGCACACTTTCCATCATCGCGGGCTGGGCTACTTGTTATTGGCTGTTATGATTGGGATTGGCATCGTTAATTGCTACCGACGAAGGCACCCATTCGCTGTTCCCAGACGTGGTATTTTTAAATTTAATGTTAATATTTAGGCATTGAATGACCTTGCCTTTTTATTGTTAATCAGATTTCTTTTTAATTTTTTCCTTTGAACATTATTTCATTTTGCATTTTATAAATTTTATGTAAAAAGTAGATTAATAGTGGTTACATTTGTTTTGTTTGTGTAATTTTTTATTTTTTTTTGTTTTAATATAAGAACACAATATTGATAAAATTAAAATGTATAAATTATTCGTTAGATATTTAGTTTAGTGAGTTAAAAACCCTCAAAGGGGGAAGTATGTCAGCATAATGTAAAGTATTGTCAGCAATATCTACTTCAATTGTGGGAACAATTCAATAAATTCAGGTTCACGCATATCGTGTATCCATAATATCAATTATAAATGTCTGGTCCCACAGTTGAGGTATTGCACGCGCAACACAGTTTTGAATGCTTGCAATATTTGTGTATCGCCAAACTCATATGTATAGTCTAGGTATCGGAAAATAAATGTATTGACTGATGGAGTCGTTAGTAAACCGTCGTTGTTCGTATTTGCTTCCTCTTTTTTTCACAGCTCATGAGTCTCTGATTATTTTATTTTATGTCTTCTCAGTGGGAGTTAGCGGAACAATTCATTAAACTCCTCATACACTTTATTATGCAAGGTGTCCGAATTGCGAATTCGTGCTACATACTTTGGAATGAGATTCTTATTCTTAGTCATATTCTTAACAAAAATTGTTCCCCAGTCAAGTCCACTTCTCAGCTTCGACATCTTTTTCGACATTTTAAAAAAAGACTAGCTTTGGTGTACCGTTTACCATAAATCATTAAACGACCAGTGGTAAAAATCTAATTTAGGACTTAATTTTTTGTACTAATGTTACGGTAGAATTTCACCGCAACAAAGATCTTCCCTCAAGAACTGATTTATGTTTTAATTCCCTTCTTTTGGTCCCAAAACCCTCCTCATCATTTCTTCGACCCACCATTTTTCTGTTGTTTGTTCTTAGCAATGTGAAAGGAACATCGCTTTGAACAAATAACAAAAGCAGGTACACCTGATCAGCGGATGAGCTGAATGGTTTGTTGAGCCAAGATACAAACCTGTTAGAAGGCTAGAGCAAATTGCCATGTTTTGGAACACAAAATCAGATACACATTTATACACAATCATAACGTAAATAAGAAGATAACATGTACACTATACACAACATCACACAATATGCAGCATGTACATGTACACAATATACAACATCACACAGTATACAATATCACCACAAGAACACATCACAAACACAACATTTTAAACATGATGTAATGAAGGCTTAAGCCCACCACCAATATTTAAAAGAGTGTCAAAGGTTGGAACGTTAATAGCTTTCTCCTCTCTCCCCCAAATCTGCAAAAGGGTCCACTGGCGTAAGCTAGGGTTTGCGATTATATAAGACTTCCTTCGGCTATGATTCTTCTCGTAAAATTATTCATTGAAAATAGAGTATTTTGGAAACTGTGCTTCCTCGATTCACTATTTACGCGATTTAGATTAACTGGGAGAGTGCCCAGATGAAACTTGGTTTTTGAGACAATAACTTTCAAATTTCTCGAAAGGTTTTGATATTGGGCAATTGGGGTCTGGACTCACCCATGAGATCGGCAAGTTTTGGATGACACCAACAACTTGTCGAACTCGCTGCATTGAGAGAGTGAGTATGAGCACTTTCGTTGGATATTCGATAGCGATGGCAGAACCCCATTGAACTGAATTCCTCAAAACGTTATTGATCGAAATATTGGACTTTTGTGTGTATGAGTGCGATGTTGGGTCCAAACAGGGAGCTAGACTTGAAATGGGAGTCACTTCTTGGTTAGCTAACAAGCTGAAAAGTGTTTTTTTTTTTTTTTGAGATCAGAGAAAGTTTAGAGAGTTTCGAGCAAAAATCAAGTTTTAATTTTTTTTGTGCGGAGGAAGGAAAATATTTTGAAAAAGTAAAAAGACGAGTGAAACGAGGAAGGCAGAGAAAAAAGAATTAAGGCAGAGCAAAAAAAAGGGGACGTCAAATGGACGTAATTTGTGAGGAAAAAATAGAGGAGAATAGCCGGCGGACTTGTCCAAAAAGATAAGTAGACTGATTTTTTTAGTGTCGTAGTTTTTGCAACTTGTGCTTTGAGAAAATTTATAACTGTGCGGCCCCTTTTCTTTTTTTGTACCCAGAAAAATATCTGGTTTATGACCCCTTATAAATTCTTCTCAACTTGAGAATCTTCCGGAAATTATTATTAACGGTCCAATCTTTGTTACTTGCCCTTGTTAAGTCATATACCTGCCTTAATAAAACTTCACATCATATCAACATCGAACACACCCAGCTGAGTAGCCGTGGCTGATAGCATGTCTACATGCTGTGTGTTGCATTTTTTTCTCAACTTTCATTCAGCTATTGAAATTAACTAATAACTCATTCATTCGGTATTATCCTACCGGTGCACTTCGCCCAAAATTTTCTTTGTAAATTTTCTTGTTTTGTTCGCGGTCTTCTTGTTATCGAAATCATAATACATTAAGCATAAATTATACTACATATTAAAAAATATTATTGAAAATATAACCCCATAGAAGAAGGGGGCAAAAAAGGAAGGAAAAATAGTGCAACACTAATGCTAATACTAGTCTTTAAGACTTTATTTAAGTTGTTCTCATATGGTTTTAAGAAAAACAGCGAAGAAAGCCGATGCCGATGGGACAAACACTTCTCTGTTCTGTCCAAAGAATAAGATCAGATCCGGAAAATCAAAATTCGAGAATCTGCTAGAGAGTTTGCAAACAAAAGGAGAGGAAACCACCAAGATTTGATGGACAGTCTTCTTGGTCAGCTTACAAGAGAAAATTTGAGGCAGCCGCGACAACAAATAGCTGGGGTGACGAAGACAAGTACATAGCACTCACTGCCTCTTGGTCTTAAAGGACCAGCAGCTGAATTACTTCAAACTGTCCCAGCTGGTAAGAGCGGCAATTTCAGTTCTCTCGTGGCAGCTATAGATAAACGCTTTGGCAATAGCCACTTGAAAGAAGTCTTCTGAGTCCAACTCAATAACAGAGTTCAGAAAAGGGGTGAAAGTCTACAGCAGACGTCGAAAGACTGGTTCACCTGGCATACCCGGATGATGAAGAAGAAATCATCAACCAGCTTGCTGTTGAGTCTTTTGTTCGTGCCATTTCCGATATACATCTTTAGAGATCTGTGCGAACTGCTAGAAAACGAACTCTTTCTGAAACTTTAGCATTTGCATTGACAATTGAAGCAGCAGATCTGGCGTCTCATGGAGTACATCGACTAAGAGAAGCCATAGTCGAAGAACGCTCGTGCCAAAGAGGTGAAATACAAAAAAAAACCAGCGAAGCGGACTAGCAAGACGTTGGAACTGCAACAAAACCGGAAACTCACAGCGTCAATGCCGACTACCACCAAATAAAACTGCTTGTCAGCATTGTGAAAGCAGGATATCCAACCAGAGCAAGGTAACAATAACACCAGCGTTGCCTATCAGCCCAGTTCCCATCAGGGCAACGAGTAAGAACCAACTTCGAGGGGCAGAGGCTGGTTTTTTGTATCGATGGCCCTAGAACCACCATCCAGGTCTCTCAGACTAAACGAGACAACAAAAGTCTGACTGTGGAATTCAGTTGTCGTACCTGGGTGAAACGCAATATGGCGTTAAGGTGATCTTTTCGATCTTCAACATAAATTTAAATTTAAATAATAAATTTAATAATTTTTAATTTTTAATTTCTTTTGTTTTTAAAATGCTCTGTAATTATTCAGTTCAATTACAACTCCTGGACAAAACAAAAACAATAACAAACACTTGTTTGTGGGACTCACTATTAGTAGGGGAGTCCGAGATGCTAAATTTGCAGTTACTAAAGCGTCATGGGGACTAATTGGATTGTGAAGTTTACGTTCTAAAACGAAAAAAGTGTATGGCAGTTTTTCATTTTAGTGGGGCGATGGGCGTGAATGAGCTTTTAAAAATGTAAAAAAAACAGTTAAATTGAAATACTCGAACGCGTCAGATTTTCATAGAGTATACGCGCTTTGTCTTTCTGATAACCGATATATATTAACCTGACGATTTACTGGCGGCAAATGGGCGTAAAGAGAGGTTAAAAAAACAAAAAATAAAAAGCTATTTGAGCGTGTCAGATTTTCAAAGTGAATGTTAAGTGTACTCTAAAAAAACAAAAAGTTGACAAGTGTCACATAGACGTATTCTCCTTTGATCTTCGATTTTTTCAATTTTTCATAAAAAGTTTACCATATTAGCTTCTAAAAGTCTAAGAACTGCGCGAGTTGTGGTCTAAGATTGCTTCGAGACAATTTTATTAAATGTGAAGGTTTTTGTGGATTGATTTTCCACAAAAAATGTGCAAAAATTCGTGAAGAATCAGTCATGGCCCTTCAATCAGATAGCAATCTCACATGGCGGTGCAGTAGTTGTGTTTGTGTTAGTGGCTCTCTACTCTCAATGATTGTCCAACTCAAAAACGATGTTGAAGACATTAAATCCAAAATTATAAATAGTGACACTTTAATAAGTAAAACTAAAGTGAAAAACTCAAACGGAAATAAAACAAATGGCATTGTGACAATAAGTGATTCTGATTTGCAAAAAAATTCAGCGGTTGTGACAGACAACACTCATGGATCAATAAAAATTACAGATCCCATACCAACACCACCATCTCAAGCAGCATCACTATGTATTACCATCAATCACAACAATTTCTGAGCCCACCAACTCAGCCGATTTGGTATCTCCCTCAACAATTAATGTACATGTACAATCTTCAACGTCATCGTCACATACGGCAGCATCATCTGATCAAAGTAACCAACAATCTACCTTGTCGGAAAATTTCACTCAAAACAAATGCATGGAAAAAAAAGGCAAGCAAGTCAACGTACTTTCAAACTGATTGGAAACTGTGCTACCAGCGAAGATGCAGCCGATGTTCTATTTTCATCAGTGCCTAAATTGAAGTTTCTTCATATTTCTCGATTAGATAAGAATGCCACTGAAGAAAATATTATTTCATTTGTAGCACTCAAACTTAATCTTCCGAAAAATGTGCTTCAATGTAAAAGATTAGTCAAAAGTGGTGTAGACATTTCGACACTTAATTTTATTAATTTCAAACTTGGAATTCCAGAGTATGCATTTGATAAGGCATTAAACGCTTCTGTTTGGCCATTGGGGGTGCAGATTAAAAGTTTTATTCAACGCTTTAAGCCAAAAAACGGGATTACTGCAACTCTAGTTCCAGAAATTTGACATGTGCTGTATCGTCTGCGCTACATCCGTCTGAACTACGGATTTATTATCAAAATGTTGGTGGCCTGCGAACAAAAACAAATGATTTTTTTTATTAATTCAAGTGCACATGACTATGACGTAATAATACTGACAGAGACTTGGCTGAAACCGGAAATTTATGGCGCTTTCCATTGGTTTCACTCGGGGAAGCACTCATTTTAAAAACCAATGGAACACCCAAAATTGTTTCTAATCAGTTTAACGTAATTTCCTTTGTGTGAGTGAAACACCTATGGCTCTTAAAAAATATTTCTTGAGGAAACTTTTCAGTTTGACATTTGAGTTACATGTGTTAGTGCTTCTGAGTCGATTCTCACTTCAAATCGAGAAGCGGCTGTCACTCCTCAGAATCATGAGAAGCGATCTTTTTGCACCAATGGAACGGTTTAAGAATGCTTCTGGACGCTCCTGGACGGTTCTTTTTGTCCAATGGAAAGTGCCATTATTCTGCCGAATTATTTTATGCGTCATATATTGTCTACCGATTGGATCGATCTCCCGACACTGGAATGGAGCGCGGTGGAGGAGTATTAATCGCAGTTCGGACTTCATTTAAAAGTAAACAATTAAACTTCCAATCAAGTTCTATTTATTTTGAGCAATTATGTGTTCTTGTTAATTCAGACTTCAGTGTAGATAATCCAAATAGACTAGAGTATTGTTTCATAGTGAATTATATAAGACCTAAGAGCAGCTTAGAATTATATGTTGAACTTGTTTCAAATGTTCAAAATTTAGTGAATGGCTTATCGCTAGATCAATTTCCTTGCATCTTTGGTGATTTTAATCTTGGTGACATTGATTGGCATTATCAAGAAGATGATCAAATTCTTATTCCATTAAACGTTTCTAAAGATGTAGAAGTTGAATAAGTGGATAATTTTTTCTCGTTAGGGTTAACTCAAATCAATCACATACCTAATAGCCTTAATAGATTTCTTGATCTAGTTTTTATTCTTAAGGATTTTAAGTTTATGGTTTCCAAAGCGGACTTTCCATTAGTTAGTAATAAAATTTATCACACAGCCATTTTCGTTGTATTTGAAATTTATAATTTTCAACCTGCAAGCGCAGACAAATGTAAAGCATTTAATTTTCAGAAGGCTGACTTCATTTCGTTAAATAATTATTATAACTCAATTGATTTTGAAAACCTAATTGTAAACAAATCTTTGGAACAGATGTATACCGTCTTTAAAACACTTTTGCTTGAGGGTGTTCAGAAGTTCGTTCCTGTTTTTAGAAAGAAACCGTCCTTTAAATCTCCATGGTTCAATAAAAGGCTTAAGAACTTGGAAAATGTAAAAAATAAAGCTTTAAAGAAATGTAAAGCAACGGGTAAACCTGAAGATAAAGCTCATTTCAAGCAACTGCGAAGAGAGTTTGATTTTTTGAGTAGGTTTCTTTATTCACAATATATAAGCTGTGTTGAAAGGAATATTAAGCATAATTGTAAATCTTTTTGGGTTTTCTTAAATTCGAAACGGCAAAGCACTGTCTTTCCTAGTTCTATGGAGTTCAATGGTGTGAGTTCTCATGATACCAAAACAACTTGTAATCTTTTTGCAGATTTCTTCCAATCAAACTATAATATAGATAGTATTCCGAGTAGAGATAATCTTTATAGTAATATAATTTCACAATTAAACTTCGATTGTTTTTACTCACTGAGGAAGAATTTTTCGAAGGTTTAAACAACTTAGATATAAATTTGAAGGCTGGAGTAGATTCGATTCCTCCTCTTTTGCTGTCAAAATGTGCTACCTCACTTTTTAAGGCTTTAACAGTAATTTTTAATAAATCCCTTCTTACCGGTGTTTTTCTAGAAGAGTGAAAAATATCCTCAATAAGCCCTATTTATAAAAGTGGTCTCAAGCACTTAATTAAAAATTATAGACCAGTCTCAAAACTTTCGGCAATTCCAAAACTATTTGAAAAGTTGGTGTCCAATAGACTCAATTTTGCTGTCCAAGACATCATTACATCAAGACAGCATGGATTTTGCAGCGGTCGTTCCACTACTACAAATTTGTGTCTGTTCACCAACTTTTGTGTATCCTGCTTGGAAAATAGATTGCAGGTTGACGTGTTATACAAAGATTTTGTAAACGCTTTCGACAGGGTGCACCATAAACTTCTTTTAATAAAGTTAGAGAAAATGGGTCTCAAATCTGGTTTTCTCAAATGGTTAAAATCCTATTTATCTAATCGAAAACAGATAGTCAAAATCGAAGGTGAACATTCGTTTTTTATCAATGTTTTATCGGACCTGCCTCAAGGAAGTCATTTAGGACCACTTCTTTTCAATTTGTTTGTAAATGACATTCCAGAATGCCTGAAGTTTGCAAGTTGTTTAATGTTTGCTGATGATTTAAAACTTTATTCTCAGATATCTCTTTTTGATGATTGTGTTAAATTTCAACAGGATATAGATTCTTTTTTTCGATGGTGTGAATATAATCACCTCGAACTAAATATATCTAAGTGTAAGATATTTAGAGCTTTTCGTTCTTCGCTTAGGGTAGTGTTTGATTACAATCTAGGTAGCGAAAGCCTTTCTTCTGTCAGTGAAATAAAGGATCTTGGTGTTATTTTTGATACCAGGTTGTCTTTTTCAGCACATGTGAATTATATAACATCTAAAGCGAATTCGCTGCTGGGTTTCTTGAAGCGTAACACGGAAGTATTCAAAGATTGTAATACTTTGAAAACGATATATACATCCTTGATAATACCAATATTGGAATATTGTAGCGTTGTTTGGTCTCCTTTTTATCAAAATTCTTCTGGCAGAATTGAAAATATTCAAAAAAGATTCACCCGCTTTGCTTTAAGAAAATTGAGGTGGTCAGATGGTTTACCTAGCTATAGCTCTAGATGCGCGTTAATCGATTTACAACCTCTAAAAAGTCGAAGAGAAACTCTTTGTGTTGTTTTTATAAAAGATATAATCAACAACAAAATTAAGTCTCCAGATTTATTAAATCTTATCCCTTTTTATGTTCCTGAGAGAAATCTGAGAAATAGGGATGTTCTCTTTTTAATTCCAAGTCACAGGACGAACTATGGACTAAATGAACCCGTAACCCGTTCTTTATCACTTTTTAATTTAATTCATAGTGAAGTCGACCTTCAAATGAATAAAGTTATGTTTAAGAGTATTGTTTCAAATATTTTTAATAATGTTTAAAGAAAATTTAATTTAAGAATTAGATTAATTGTAGATTAGATTAATGTGTATCCATTGATGAAATAAATAAATAAATAAAAAGTGTATATTTCAATAATCTGACAATTTGAGTGGGGCGATCAGTCATGGCTGATTTTCAAAAATGTAAAAAACACGTGACCTTGAAATACCCGAGCGCGTCAGATTTTTATACAGGGTGATCAACTTGATGTCTTCGTCCTCCAGGATGATAATCTGACAATTATATGGGGGCGTACTCTTAGTCTGACAATTTTAAAGTAACAATTCTTTGTTGCTTCTATTTTTTATTACTGGATGCAATAAAAAAAAAACATGTAGACATACCTATGTATATACAAATTTTGATTTAAAATTTTGTTGTAAATACCTCCCTGAAAGTTTGAGCCCTTAATATTAATTTTAAATCCTCGATCAAAAGGTGTGAAGATTTCCCATTGAAAATACACGGAAACTCTGACTTTCTATTTTTAAATTTCTATAGCTCAGCGGCATTTCATGGAATCACTTTAACCACTTAACTTCATCGATAGTTAAGTAATTTTTTCCCCAATGCGCATGTCGTATTGTCTGCAGGCATGTTGTTAAAAAGTGAAAAACATTTTCTGTGGCACGATGATTACATAAAGTGCATTCCCTGTTTCCGTCAGGTCCATATGGCTGGTAATTTAAACGTAGTAACTCTCCTCTGGTTTTGAAAATTAGAGATATCGTATTAAGAGAGTATCAGTCGTTGAAATATTTACTTGCACTAAGGTTGTGTTGAAGGACCTTGTACATATTACGCGTCTCGCTCCGCTGCGCTGCTTCCGTGAAATTGGAGAATATACTGTCTTCAACTCTCCCCAAAAGTGCAGGTATAGCATCATTCCATACTTCGATGTTTCTTTCCATCAACTCGATGCCATGCTGTCGTTCCAGTAGTGACCACTCCGCGAAGAACTGGTATTTTCGTTGCAGCAGGTAGCTTGCAATGATTTTGGGTAACCTGTGGTTTGGTAGAGCCATCCTTCATCTAGTAGGGACATCCACCTCGAAGCGCAACGAAACCAACGTCAACCGAATGGCATACCGAGCTTTCAAATCCCGGCGTCTACCACGTTCACTCGCGAGAACATGGGAAACTCAAATGGAGACGTTTATGGTTCCGGCCAATATCCTGATCAAGCCCCAGACCTCAACAGTACACAAATTGCGTCGAGGCACGTTATGCATAAAGAGCTGCCAAGTTTCTCCGGTCGATACAAAGACTGGCCACTGTTT
The DNA here is from genome assembly GCA_914767635.1 of Melanostoma mellinum. Lineage (NCBI taxonomy): Eukaryota > Metazoa > Arthropoda > Insecta > Diptera > Syrphidae > Melanostoma > Melanostoma mellinum. The sequence continues at coordinate 108,867,346 of OU612058.1, forward strand.
ATTAGTTGTTTCGAAAACAAAACCCGTGTTTGTGGTCTGTCAAACGACGAAAATCTCATTCGCTTGCAAGTGTTTAAAAGGAAAAGCCCTGGAAGCGGTCAGAGCCCAATTGTTGTATCCTGCTCAGTTGCCTAACATCATATCGACTTTGCGTATGCTTTATGGTCTTCCAGAAGCCATTATAAACTCACTGATAACGAAGATCAGATCTGAGCTATCACCAAAGAACGACCAACTGGAGTCATTGATAAATTTTGCGCTATCCGTCCGAAACATTGTTGCTACTATGGAAACAAGTGGACTCGAATCTCATCTTAACAGCCCGTATCTACTTCAGGAATTAGTACAAAAACTACCTAGTCTAGAGCTGGGGCATGTTCAAAGTAAGCGCAAACGAGCCTGCAAATCTTTCGTCGTTTAGTCCCTGGCTATATAATGTTGCAGAGGGTGCGTGTCAAGTGACAGAGATCAACTTTCCATGATCAAGTGACCTAAGGAATGCAAAGAAGCGATCGCCTTTTATCCTGGTGCTAAATGTGCACCAACCTTCAGTAAAAACGTACAATAACAAAGAAAGTTTCAGTTGCATCGTCTGCCATGGTAATTGCGGGAGTAATGAACTATGTGCGAAGTTTAAATCGCTCGATATGAAGTATAAATGAAACATTGTAAGTCGGAACGTACTTTGTTTTTTTTTTTTTTTTTTTTTTCACTATCAGAACAACTTATTTCAAGCTTGTGAAACAATGTATCTTTTCTTCAAGAGTTTTTTCACCCTTAAGTACTCAGAAATATGTATCACTGTCATCATTTAGCGAGGTGTTAGTAGTTAGTAAGCAAAAATTAAGTCTAACACACTCAAGACAACAGAGCTAAAAAATATTACAAAATTATTGATAAACATATACAAAAACAAATTAGATAGCTACATATAGACGTATAATTAATTATTAAACATGACAATTATAAAAATATAAGAAATATAAAAAAAAACCCAAGAGAGTGGAGCTCTGGTTCGAATTAATGACTTTAACGTAGTTTTACTAATATTAAAATCTATTAAATTTGAGTTAAGGTTTAAAACTTTTATCATACGAGTAATAGGCTCATTCAATCCATAATTAGTTCTATGATAAGGACAGTGAAGTAACTCCAAGTTGCGCAGTTGGTATGAGCCTCCCCGGTAGTTAAAACTTATGCATGCGAGCAAGTCAGGAGCATCAATTTGTCCTGTTATAAGCTGGTGAATAAAGACTAAATCATTATTTATTCGCCGATGCGAAAGCATTTGCATTTGCAAAAGTTGAATACGATGCTCATACGGTGGAAGGTCATAAGGATCAGTCCAAGGAAGTCCCTTGAGAGCAAATCTAATAAATCTTCGCTGTATACTTTCTATTCTTGAATTGTGGACTGCATAATAAGGAGACCATACTTGAGAAGCATATTCTAGATGGGGTCGAACATGACAGTTATACAGCGAAAGAGTAACGTAGGGGTCCGTAAACTCCTTAGCCCATCTTTTAATAAAGCCTAGCATTGAGTTTCCTTTACTAACAATGTAATTGATATGTGATGTAAATTCTAAATTGGAACTAAAGTAAACACCGAGGTCCTTAATACTGGACACCTTGCATAATATTTGATGAGAAATCGAGTAATTATGCAAAGCCGGTGTACGTTTCTTTGAAAAAGTTATACTCTGACATTTGCTTGGATTGAGAATCAATCCATTTTTATCGCACCATATGGCAAAATTTTCAACATCAGATTGTAAAATAAGACGATCGGCTGCGCAGTCTATTTTCTTGAAAATTTTCATATCATCCGCGAAGATCAAAATTTCACTCGATGACAAGCTAAAAGTAACATCATTAATGGCCAGAATAAAGAGGATAGGGCCAAGGTGACTACCTTGTGGTACTCCTGAATGCGCCTTAAAGGAGTCTGAAAGAATGCTTCTAAATTTTACCACATATATGATCTATCAGTTAGGTACGACCTGATCCAATCGACGAAGGTCGAAGGGAATCCATATGCATTTAGTTTAAACAATATAATATCGTGAGATAGTTTATCGAAAGCCTTTGAAAAGTCAGTATATATACAATCTAACTCTTGCCCGCTTTCAAGCGCGTTTGAACATTTATGAAGGAAGTATACAAGGTTTGTTACTGTTGATCTTTTCTGTACAAAACCATGCTGCTGTTTGCAAATTATATTTTTAATATCGAAAGTTAAGCTTTCACAAACAAGCTGTTCAAATAATTTGGGGATACAAGAAAGCTTAGATATGGGTCTGTAGTTAAGGATATCTGATTTAATACCTTTTTTAAATACAGGTGTAATAAAAGATCTTTTCCACAGTAAAGGGAATCGACCAGAATCTAACGATAATGAAAACAAGTAATGAAGGGGAAATGCAATTTGGGACTTACACTTTTTTAAAAATATTGGAGGGATGCCATCAGGGCCAGCAGAGTAATCATCGTTCAAAGATGAAATATTGTGAAGGACTCTTTCTAGGTTAATTGGAACATTATTAAAATTAACTTGAGGACATTTACGTAGAAACTCGAAATAATTACGATCTATGTCAACAATAGAATCAGAGAAGGAATTACAAAAATGGTGAGCAAAAGCGTTGCAAATGTCGGATGTTTTTGTCAAAGTGACTTTATCATATGTAAAGTTAGCTGGGTATCCATCCGAATCTTTCTTTGAATTTACAAAGTTCCAGAAACTTTTTGGATCATCCCTTAATGAGTTGCCCATTCTATGAACATAACTTGAGTACAGAGTTTTTGATAGTGAATTAAATTCATCAAAAAAATAGATGTAAGAAAGGTGATCAGATTCAGAACGCGTCTTAATGTAGGTCCGCCAAGCACTATTTCTTTTGTTGCGAAGCTTTTTTAGTTCCTTAGTGTACCATGGGTGATTAGAGCTCACATTCTTTGAAATTTTGAGGGGTATAACTTTGTTCATGCAGTCGTTAAGAATAAAATAAAAGTAACTAACTGCTTCGTCAATATTGGTGAAAGCTGATATATTATTAATATTAGATCTACTTAGTTCATCAGAAAGCATTTGAAAGTTTGTCTTTCGATAGTCGAATATATGCGAGTAATCATATGAATTACTATAATTATGAATATGACCGCTTAGGTCAAGGAAAATGTCTAGAGGAGGGTGATAGTCATCTACATTAGTAATGCCGGAATTAGATTTAAGAACGATAGTACTAACAGCGTCAGAGGTAAAGACTAAATCGAGATTTCGATTTAAAAAGTTTTTAATACAGCTCACTTGTTGTAAGTCAGTAGAAATTAGATAATCCAATAAGATAAGCTCTTGTTGAGAGGATGTCAAGGAAGCTTTCTGAAATGAACAATCAATTGAAGGAGACCAATCTATATAAGATAGATTAAAGTCACCCAGCAGTAAAATATTTATATCTAAAGAAGAAAGATTGTTTAAATAATCTAACACTAAAGTCACTTCATTGTAGGCAGGGGCAGAACTTTTTGGGGGAATGTATGTGCCAATTACATAGACTGTCTTAGACTCAAAAGTAACTTCAATGCAAATTAAATCTATTGTTAAAATAAAAGGAAAAGTGATACTAGACGACAAAAAACTATTGCGACAAGCTATGAGAACACCCCCACCTACGTCTGCGTCAACATGAGAATGGCGGTCCTTTCTAAATACTTGAAATTCTGAGTTAAAAAGTTCTGTATCCAGAATGCCTGAATGAAGCCAGGTTTCTGTAAGAACAAAAATATCATGGGCAAAAGCTTGAGAATTAATAAAAAAATCAGTAGTTTTACTACGAAGCCCCCTTACATTCTGGTAAAATAGGGAAAGTCTTAATAGTTTTTTGAAACATTATTGACGGTACTATTTTCAACACGTTTCTTCTTGGAAGAACCATCAAATTCTTTTAAAAGAGTGCCTGAGGGCCAGAAATTCGGGCTGCAAAGATAATCAAATTGGGACGGAGGGACAAAAATTTTAAAGGACGAAACAAAACTGTTAGGTTTACTTATTTTCGTACATCTAATAATTAAGTCATTAGATATGTTGTGGTTCAAATTTAGATGGGATATAATATCATTGGCTGTTAAATCAGGCTTAAGGCGGGATACAAAAATTTGTTTAGGCTTGGGAACTGATTCTACTTGTTTGGGAATTGGAAATGGTTCAATAGGAGGATAATTCACATTAATGGTTTCGGGAACTGATTCGACTTGTTTGGGGATATGAGGTAGTTCGGTAATTTGATTATCAACATTAGAAGGCCTACTAGAAACAACAGCTAAATCGACAATTGTCGTTTCATTGTTATTATTTGTAGGACCAACACAGCTCCTAAGACATAAACGTTTTTCGGAAGAGTGAGTATCTTGCTTTTTCTTTTTAGACTTATTTGGTTTAGAAATGTCTGAAGTAGACTGCACTAATAGGTCGATTGTTTTTGGTGAGACATTAGGCAGAGGAGTATGCGGCTCTTCCAAATCAACAGTTGAGGTTGATATGTCAACCGAAAACTTGGGGGCTGAAAAGTTATTAAGGTTTGAAACCGCATCATTAAAATTATTACAGAGTTCATCTAATCCTTTCTTGATTCTGGTAATATCAGTCTTGAATGACGACATTTTAAATGCAAGTTGGGATAGAGAGATTTTCCTGCAATCAGGACAGAACCATACTGCAATTTTTGATGCGTCAACCTTTTCTATAAATAAGGTGGTTGACCCAACGCATTTAGCATGGTAAAACTTCCCACAAGGGCCGTAACATGCAAAAAGGCATGCATTAGGAGAAGAGTCCAGACATTTCACCGCTGAGCATTCCATTTTCATTAAAGAATTTAAAAAAAAAGAAAAAGAAAAACGGAGAGATTGAGAATAAGAGTTTAGTTTTAATTAAAGAAAAAAAAAAGAAAAAAAAACGTTTGCTTGGATAGTACGAGATTTGAACCTGAGATGCTTGACACAACTATCTTCGCTCTAACCAACTACGCCGTGGAGCAATTTAAAATTTGCAATATAAAAATAATAATTTAAACACAAAAACTATGATTATAAGACACAAAAAAAGCTTTCATGCAGTAATTATGATAATTCATGCAACGTAAAGTGCTCAAGAGACTTGCACTTGAATTATCACTCAATTAAGGTTACGGATTTTTTTTTTTTTTTTGAACGAGAGACTTCACCGATTACCAAAGCTAAACACAATTTGTTTGCAAAAATTAAGATATTTAACACAATTTCACTGTATACACTGTTGTCAACTAAGAATATGGACTTAAAAGCACGCAAATAAACTATGAGACACAAATAAATCACAGTAGAAATTGTAAAAAATAGAGAAAATTTAAGGAGTATAATGACACACAACCAACACTAAGGTAACCAGAGCTGCCACTTGTTGCACCTGCCTTGTGAACTACAGTCGTCGTAAATGCATCTCCGAGAGAAGATGTGGTGTGAATGATTGTATTTACAAACACCACCAGCTGCTGCATAAATATTTTTATTCAACGGTTCCCAGTGGTGTAAGCCAAAACTGCAATGCACATGCGATGAGAGAGAAACAAACGCTTTTTAAAATATTACCGGTGACCTTGTACAACGGAGAGAACGAACTACATACTTACGCATTTTTAGACGATGGTTCTTCGGTTTCACTGATTGAATTGAAACTATCGGAAGAATTGAAACTCGATGGTGAGAAGTGGACTTCGGGCATACAGCAGTCGGAAGAAAATTCCAAAATTGTAAATCTGCAAATTTCGGGGTACAAATCACTGAAAAAATTTCCGCTTCTTCAGGCTCGAACGGTAGAGTCATTAGAACTTCCAGTTCAAACGATGGACTTCGACAGAATCAAGAAACGCTTCCCACACCACCAAGGTATTCCTGCCATGCCTTATCCTGACGTTCAATCTCGAATTCTGATCTGTCTTGATAATTGCTTTTTAGTAAATTATAAGAAAATCCGTGAATCGAATGTTGATGAGCCAGTAGGAATCAAAACACGATTGGGATTGGTAGTTTTCGGGCCATATGAAAAAAATCAAAACGGTTAATTCTTTCAAACCAATCACATGTAGGGTTCTTCATAAAGGACCATGAAACTTCTTAATATACGATCTATTAATCTTCTAGATCCGTGCACCTGCATATTCGCCTACACATTTCTATCTGATGACATTTCTTGTGTACATGTCTATCGGATGATCTATGTATCTTTCTTACGTGTTTCATGTTTCATGTTCTGTTAGAATAACTTAAGAGTTCAATTAGCGCTCATCCGATCAACACCGTTTGTCCTTACATTATTTTATGAAGTTATCCTCTACTCATCTTACACACGTATCTAAGCTAAGCAGGTTATTCAGTTTCGAGAAGCAACTTAAGAGGAAAATAAAATCACTAAACAAATCGAATATTACTTAAAGAAAGGATACGCTAGAAAGCTCACTAAGGAGGAGGAGCAGGAGGAAGGGACCGAAACTCATCGGTCTACCTATTTTTCAAGTGGTTAATTCTAACAAACCATCCAAAGTTCGTCTAGTATGGGACGCAGCAACTAGCTATTTTGGAACATCAATGAATTCAATGCTTCTCATAGGCCCTGACACGTTACCTGTACTCTCCGACGTTCTCTTCCACTTCCGACAACGTAAGTCATTTGTGGTGACATTAAAGAGATGTTTCACCAAGTCGAAATCTTGAAGTTCTATCAACGCGCTTTCTTTGGAGAAAGAAGGATACTGGTGAAATCAAGGACTACCTAATGCAGGTGATGACGTTTGGCTCCACCTGCTCACCTTATTATGCTCAGTATGTTAAAAACAAAAACGCCGAACGATATATATCACAATATCCAAGAGCCGTGGAAGCCATCACAAAAAATCATTACGTGGATGACTATCTTGACAGTTTGGACACAGAAGAAGAAGCAGTTTGTTTGGCGATTCAGGTCATACAAATACATGACAGCTGTGGGTTAGAAATTCGCAACTTTATGAGTAACTCCAGAAACATCACGGATCAACTTGCAAAGGGGTCGGGAGAAGCTGACAAGATTTTCGAGAATCGCAAAGGGCTGAACGAATCCGAAAAAGTCCTTGGGATGTGGTGGTCACCTTCTGAAGATCTGTTCTCGTTTAGCTGCAACCTTCGAAAACTAAGTGCCGAGGTTTGGGAAGGCCCCCACGTAAAGAGAGGTTTTGAAAACCCTCATGGGTATTTTCGACCCGTTGGGGCTAATTTCAAATTTTCTGGTGCTCCTTAAAATACTATTTAATTAAGCCTGAACATTTTCAGGGCTGGTGCCAGTGGCTTCACCTCTTACCTAAAGTAAAGATGTTAAGAATCGAAAGCTCTTACTCAAGTGAAATAAGTTCCTACGAAGACTTTCACGTCGAACTCCACACATTTGTAGATGCAATTGTGTCCGCATATGCCTCAGTTGGTTATTTACGTATCTTAAAGGGCGATCAAATTTAGTGTAGCCTAGTGGCGTCTAAATCCACGTCTTGAACTGGAAGCTGCAGTCCTCGGGATGAGGCTGGCCAAGGCTGTCGTCAAAGGACATTCGTTGAAAATACATAATCGATATTTTTGGTCAGATATCAGATTCCCAAACCGTACTTTGATGGATAAACATCGACAATAGACGTTTTAAACAGTTCGTAGCATTCATGGTAAAAAGGACCTTCATTTTTATATCTATCCAAAGACAAATGGTCCGAAACAGCAGATAGGTTTTCAACTAACAAAGAAGCTAGTGTGCTCATTCATCATATTTCACAGCAATCACCCATTATCAACTGCAACAGATTTTCTAATTGTTAGAGGCTTAGGAGAGCAATGGTCCATCGCGCGCGATGGGGCAAAAAGTAGTGCAAGATGTTTGCTTATCTCCGTCAGAACTTGTAGCTGCCGAAAACTATTTGTACGGACTTTGTCAGTATCAAGCATTCCCGAAAGATTGGGCTTTACTCAAACAAAATAAAAACGGTAACGCAAAAACTATAACCCTGGAAAAACCAGTCCCCTGTATAAGACCAGTCCGTATATGGACGACAGTAACGTTATTCGAATCAAAGGTCGCATTGATGTTGCCGAACTTGTGAATTTTAGCTGCAAGGGGCCAATCATTTTGCCATAAGATCACCGGATTACCCAATTGATAATTCAAGACTTTCACGGAAGATTCCAACATAGATTCTCGGAGACTGTCGTTAACGAAGTCCGACAAATATTTTATATAGCAGCATTGCGAACCGCCGTTAAAAAGGTCGAAACCGCCTGTCTACTATGCCGAATTCAAAGAGCCAAACCAATTCCGCCACTAATGGGTGATGTGCCGCCTGCGAGGCTGAAAGCATTTGCAAATCCATTTTCATTATGTCGGAGTGGACTACTTCGGGTGGGGCCACGATCAGAAAAACGTTGGGGAGTTATATTTACCTGTTTGACGACAAGAGCTATCCACATCGAGGTTGCGCATAGTTCATCAAGCGATTAAGCGTTTCTGTTCCTGAAGAGGTAAACCTATCGAACTGTGGAGTGATAATGGCACCAATTTTAAAGGAGCTAGTCGTGAGCTGAAAAATGCAGTTGTTAATTTGTCAACGAATAATGGCTTAGTCAGTGAAGTGATTAATGAGGGCACTCACTAGAAATTCACCCCACCGTTGCGTCGCGTCGTCACCACACATGAGAGGAAGATGGGAGCGTCTAGTGCGGTCGATAAAAGAGGTTCTAGGACAAATGACAGCAGCTCGGAACCATAGAGATAGTGTTTTGTGACCGAAGAAGCAGCATTTCATTGGTGACAACCGAAACATCTTCGTTTATTGCGATGTTTTTGAAATGCTCATTTAAACAATCGTTATAAAATTGTTGTTTTAATCAGAGAAATTTCCTTGTATTTTTTTTTTTTTTTTGATTGCATAAAGCACAAGTAGAAAGATGTCCGCTCGGATTTTTTATTTAAAAATAATCCTACCTTAGTAACTCGTTTTGCACTTTAATTCACTTTAAAACTGGCAATTCAAAATTAACTTTTATAATTTAATTAAATTTAAACGAAAACAGACACAAAAAGCAAAACTTTGACTTTTCTCTCTCTCTCTCTCTCTCTCTCTCTCTCTCTCTCTCTCTCTCTCTCTCCCTCTCCCTCTCTCTCTCTCTCTCTCTCTCTCTCTCTCTCTCTCTCTCTCTCTCTCTCTCTCTCTCTCTCTCTCTCTCTCTCTTTATTAGATAAAAAAAAACTAATTATTTGATTTCTACAAGGGTCACCCCACCCAATTACTTTTAATTTTTGATATTCAAAGCTTTTGAAATGGAGCTCAACTCTATTTTTGAATTTCTTAAAAATAATGAATGTCACCAATCTTTCTCATAATTTTCTTTAAGTTGAAATTAAATTTTTTTTTTTTTTTTTTTTTTCTATTATTCAATAATAATTGTTAAGAAATTTATATGAAACTAGCTGACCCGGCCACGCATTGCTGTGGCTAGCGTTTTTGTCATGATATTGTTATAAAGAATTTAATGGGAACGGTAGGAGAACATCAGACCTGGGCACCATAATGCTTTTTTACATAGATGCCATTTGTAAAAAAAAAAACATGGCGACCTTCGTAACTGATTCTCTGCTGCTGTTACCCCTTATTAAAATGAAATTATTATTTATGAAAGAAGACGGAAACGTTAAAGCTGGTTTAAAAATTTATTGGTTTAAAGGGGAAGGACTTTGAACACAATTGATCAAAATTTTCGTACAGTTGACATAAAGCAAGAATCAAAACAAAATTTTGTGTTAATTTTATTCAAGTTTGTAACAAATGAGTATATAACATAAATAATTTAGTAGTGTATTGACCAATTAGATTTATAATTGTTCGTGGAAAATGTATTTTCCTTCGGCTTTTTTTGGTCACTTTAAGTTTAGCAAAGAAACAAGATGGATCTTTCGCTTTTTCGCGACGTTTCGGCAAGGGTTGTTGCCTTCTTCAGGGGAACTTTATTATAAAAACAAATAAGTAAAATAAAGTATAAAGTATACACAACAATGAACAATCAAAGAAAACTTACATTATAATCGAGATTTTTAAAACATGTTAAATAAACAAAGTTTGACAAAAATATTTCCGAAGCTGGAATTGCACTTCTCTTTATGAAGATTAGTCTTGGTTTAACAAAATTTAACGGATGGGATAACAGAGTTTATTGTTGTTGAGGATGTGTAAAGTTTCTAGCGTATTGAAAAATCCATTAGCTGTTAGGTCAGGTTTTTATTCAATTATTCATCACAATCAGTGATGAAAAATTCCACCCCAAAAAATAGAGAATAATCACAAACATCCTGATTGACAACGGCTATCCGATCCCAACGATCCGCGAATTGTTTAATAAACAAAAACACAGTACACGGAAAAAACCTGACCTATCAGCTAATAGATTTTTCAATAGCCTAGTCTACATCCCAAGGCTGCTGACAAATAATATAATAAAATAAAATAAAATAAATAATTTTAAAAAAATTGTCAAAAAGAATGTACCTGATATACAACTGGCTCTTAAACCCAACCGCACAATTCGAAATCTTTTTTCGAAATTGAAGGTGAAAACAGAAAAAGATAGGTGCTCGGACGTTATCTACGAAATTGACTGTAAAAAAAGGCTGACGAACCATGTAATCTGTGCTACATTGGCACCACAAAACAACTTTTACGTCAACGCATCTCAAACCATAAATCTGACATAAACAACAACAATCCAGGAAAAACAGCTCTCGCATTACATGCCATCGAAAATAAACATCTTTCAGACTTTTACGGTGCCCAAGTTCTCAAAACCGAGAAACATATCTCTAAGAAATATACGCTAGAAACTTTACACATCCTCAACAACAAGAACAACATGAATCGCAAACAAGATTCTCAAAACATCTCGTCCTGCTCTCTGCTCTCTTGTCTCTAGATAAACTCTGCTATCCCATCCGTTAAATTTTGTTATATGAAGACTAATCTTCATAAAGAGAAGTGCAATTCCAGCTTCGGAAATATTTTTGTCAAACTTTGTTTATTTAACATGTTTTAAAAATCTCGTTTATAATGTAAGTTTTCTTTGATTGTTCATTGTTGTGTATACTTTAAACTATATCTTACTTATTTGTTTTTATAATAAAGTTCCCCTGAAGAAGGCAACAAACCTTGCCGAAACTTAAAGTGACCAAAAAAGCCGAAGGAAAATACATTTTCCACCAACAATTATAACATAAATAACATGTGACAGTTAAACTTATAAATGAGGTGGGTAGGGCTGATAGTTTAAGATCTTCAAATAATAATATTTATTATTTTGAATTATAAATACTTTTAATTCAATTAAATTTAGCACTAATCGGTGCACAATATTTCTGACTAACCTGTTTTTCGCTAACACAAAAAGGTTCGACGGCGGGCGGGCGTTCCTACACGTGAACATGCAACACATAGCTGCCCATGAGAAAAACATGGATTTTCAAAATCAAAACCACAAATGGACATTGTTTGGCCTTGAGACTTTTTTTAAAGTCATGGCAAAAGCTAAACGAATTGGATTTAAGGGCGGCCGTGGTGCAGTGGTAGAGTGTTCAGTAGATAGGCCGGACGCGTGGGTTCGAATCCCGATCTGGGCATCTACTTTTCTTTCAGCCTCCCAGTTTCGTATGGACGCCGCCCTTGAGGTTATATGTGAAATAACTAACACCTTATTTGCACTACTGCAACACAGAAAAAAGGGAAGGCTGCTACCCTCGTAGTACAATGGACCGGTAATTAGGTCTGAGTTCTCCAGATTAGCATATAAGCCTCCTCCTTTTTATATTACAAAAAAAAAAAAAAATGAATTGGAAACTGTAACCTTCTGAAGGGTATGACAGAATCTGACGGTATCATTGGAATACGTGGCAGCAGGACCACTTTTCCTTTAAACTTTCCAGTTGGAATGATTAATTCAAGAATATTTACGGCGATCTTTTTAATACCAAACGTGTACCGTTGCATAATTGAGGTGGATTCAAAATACGCAGGAGAATAATAGTTGAACCAATCTTTAATCGAAGATTATGTGGTGGCATTCCGGGAATATCAAGTGAATTTAAAAATTCAACTGGAAAATTAACACGATCATTTTCATTAACAAAACAACAGTATCAATTGATTTAAAAGACATCAGATCGCCTGGTAACAGCTGTTGTATCTAGAAGTTCATTTCATTAACATCAACATTTTTAGCTGCCAAAATAGACCGATGACTGAGCCAGTTATGATTCAAGTAATTACTCAGTATATCCGGAAAAATACTCTGAATCAATTCATTTTTTCCTGAAGAACAGCGCAGAAATTGTCTGGCAGTTTAACCCCGTTTCTGTAGGAAAGTGGGGATCAAACCTTGACAGGAACCATCTCTGGACTAAACTTTGTCTACCCTGAAAATTTCATTAAAATCCTTTGAGTGGTTTAGGAGTCTACACTGGACATACATACCTACATACATACATGCATACAATCTATTTTATATATATAGATAGATAGATAATGTTTTTAATTTATATTTAATTTATACTTAAGTCAAGTAACACGTAGCCGGCTATAACTACTCCAAAAATTAAAAAAAGTAAAATTCACTGTATTTCGTTTACTTAAAAATAAGTTTAAACTACACTTTAGTCTCAGCAACATATGGTGGTCGATCATAAATTGAGATGTAAGCTATCCTATCTTTTAAGTTAGATCAAACTGCACACGGTGAACAAATTTCATTAAAATCGGTTGAGCAGTTTAGGAGTCCATCGCGGACAAACGTTGTGACACGTAATTTATATATACTCGTAAATAATAAAATAAAAATCTAATCTAATCTAAAATGAAAGATTTTAGAGGAGAAGCGAAAAACAGTCTAAACGAAAAGAAAACTTCAGTTATCTTCAGTAAAGCTGATAAAAGTAATAATATTGTAATACTTGATAAACAAGAATATATTGAAATAACTGAACAATTTATAAGAACTGGAGCTTATACAGAAGTGATTTTTAATCCTTTACCAGGAATGATAAAGAGAACTAAATAAGCCATTAAAAAAGCAGTAAAAGATTTTGATGATCCTAATTTATCAAGGAAATTAAATGTTTCAAATCCCATTTTACCACGATTATATTCTCAGTTAAAATAACATAAACGAGGAAAAGAAATAAGACCAATTACATCAACGACTGGATCAATATTAGCAAAACTTGAATGCTGGTTATGAGAAAAACTGAATAATCTACCAATCAAATTTGAAACAGCAGCTATAAAAAAATTTAGATGAATTTGCAAGGAAAGTTAAGAACTTCAAAATAGCTAGCAACGAAATTCAAGTTTCATTCGATGTTGTTTCATTATATATAAATGTTCCAATTGATGAAGCTTTAGTTTTTCTGAGAAAATGGCTAGAAAGAAACGCACTTTAGTCAGAAGAAAAAAATTATTTCTTTTTTTTTATAAACTTCGAAATATTGAAGAAAAAACTGAAGAACATGCTTTTATAGTGCATTGAATAGCTAAATATATCTTACCATAGCCACAGCAACGCTTGGCTAACACAGCCACGCTGTGTATCTAATAATAATAATAATTATGTAATAATACTTACATGTGTATAGTTTAATTACAGTTTTGAATAATGAAGCACTAATAATTAAAAAGCAGGAATAATTTCACCTGATTAAATTCACTATAATATGAATTTAATATATATTTGATTTATACTTAAATCAAGTAACACGTGGCCAGCTATACTAACTCCAAACATTAAAAAGGTAAAATTCATTGTATTTCGGTTACTTCAAAATAAATTAAAACTATACTTTAGTCTCATCAACATGTGGTGGTGGTGGTAAATTGACATGTTAGCCGTCCTACCTTTCAATTAAGATCAAACTGTACACGGTGTACAGATTTGATTAAAATCGGTTAAGTAGTTTAGAAGTCCATCGCGGACAAATATTGTGACACGTAATTTATATATGTTAAGATATCAAAATTAAGACCACATGAATTTTTTTTTTTTTTTATATATGCTATTTAAAACACATTTTATATTTCACTTCCGGGAATAAAGTTCAATTTCAATTTGTTTTCGGGAAAAAAGTACCTTTTTTTATTTTCTATTAAACCAAAAAAAAAATTTTTTTTTGTTCGGTTTTTTGCTGTTTTTTGAGTAAAAATTAATAAAAGCATTGAATATGGAAAGAAAAACTGGCCCTTAATGGAGCAAAATTATGTGAAAAAATGAATTAAGAATAAAAATATATTCTTTTTTAATGTTGATTTTGATTCTCAATCTCTCAAAAACTTTTCCTAAAGTAAACTCAAATTAAAATTTTTATTGAAGAACAAAGCAATAGCTTTCAAAAACACTAAAGTATGAGAAAGTAAGTGGCTGAGTTGATTTTTAATCATTTTTTAAAAAATTGAGAAAATTTCATATAAAATTGCCCCTCGCGCCTACACGGAGGTATATACCCCCTCCTACATCAACAGGAGTGAGGCAAGGATGTACATTAAGCCCAACCTTGTTTGCGCTTTTCATCAATGACCTCGTTGACCACCTTCCTGGTGGCGTTGATTTCGCAGGAGTTTGTATCAAAGCATTATTATTTGCGGACGATATAGTTACGTTTGCTTATTCCCCAGAAACTCTGCAACTCATGATGAATAGATTATACCACTATTGCAGTTTATGGAACTTAATTGTGAACACACAAAAGTCAAAAGTTATGGTTTTCAAAAAAGGTGGAGGTCGATATGTCTCGAATGAAAGATGGACGTATAACGGCGAGACTATTGAATGCGTCAGCGAATACAAATATCTTGGCGTAATCTTTTCAAGAAAGTTGAGCATGGAAAAACAATTGACAGAAAAACTGCAAAAAGCAAAAACAGCCATCAATATATCGTGGAAAAGATGTTTTATGAACGGTAACATTGCGCATAGCAGCAAATTCAAAGTATTTAAAGCGGTGGCTGAAAGTATACTTCTGTATGGTTGTCAAGTGTGGGGTTGCAAAAAGTATAACACTGCAAAAAAACTCTTAACACACTACGTTAAGAAAATATTTCGCCTACCTTCGAATACGCCGGATTACGTTCTCATGTTAGAAACAGGACTATCTCCTCTTTTCATCAAAACATTGAAACTGCAAGCTGACTATCTTCTGAATGTCATAAAGATGCCTGAGTCCCGTTTGGTTAGGAAGGTGGTTCTTAAAGCTATTCAGGAGAATAAAAGCTTTTGTAGAGAATGGTCAAGACTAGCGGAAAGTTGTAATCTCAATTTTACTCTAAACATTGAAAACATATCGAATTGTAAAGCCATCCTGTACGAAGTAATATCGAAGATGGACGAAAAGTTTAGAGCCGAATATGTGCAAGAAGCTTCAAATTCCCTATATAGGCGAATATACAGCAGGCTAAACCATAATCTGGAAGACAGAAACAATTTCCGTGACGAGAATAGTATAAGCGCAATCTCTACGATGCCCAGACTTCGCAGTGAATTACTCAACCTTAACTTCATACCACACAGACCAGATTTACCGTTGGAGTGCAGTATCTGTAACTTAAGGGAAAGGGAAGACATTTTTTCATTTCGTAGGGAAGTGCCCAACTCTAAGAGAATCCAGAAGAAGTATCCTTGGAAGTGACTTTTTGTCTGAAGAAGAAGTTCTTACAGAACTAAATGAGATGAATGTAGGCAAATTGTATAAGTATTGCAAAATCGCCCTAAGGTACAGAGAAAGAATAATTAATGAAGACTTCTGAACTAGTTTTTATTTGTATACATGTATATTTTTCCTTTGAATCAAATCAAATTGTGATAACTTAGCTTAATATTTCAAAATATAACTTTTATGTCAATCTGGCAGACGGCAAAAAATGCCATGTCATAGTGAACTTGTAAAAACACTTATTGTAAAAAAATCTAATTGTTAATTTAATAAAACTTGTATCTATCTATCTATCTATCTATCTATACCCCCTCCCATACAAATTTTTTTTTCTTCAACAAACCTTTTCATCCAGAGCCTTTGGAAAATCGTATCAAAAACACCACACATAAATAAAAGAAAATCCTAAAATCTAAAAGTTAATAATTAATTTTAAAAATATTTAAAAAATTGAGAGCGGTGAAATTTTTTTATACTTTTTTTATACGCCATTTAAAACACATTTCCGGAAATTTCCCTGGCCCTGGAAAATGTAAAAAGCCTACGAACCTCCCCTATATGAAATGTAAATAGCAATTATGAACTATATGCTTTTGAATCTTTTTATATATTTAAAAACAAAAATAGTCTAATGAATACAGTAATCCCCGGTCAATTGCGTCACCTTAAATGCACAACTTTAGACGCTTTTTTTTACCTAATTTGTGTACACATCAAGGGGTTATGACTACCCTTATAATGATATAGAACACAGTGCGAGCATTTAGGAAAATAGGAGAGGATTTGAAAGGAGACACTGATGCACGTTGCTTTTGAATCTTTGTAAATCGTAATGTAGAGGAAAAACAGGGTCAGGTAGAGCATTCCACATTCGGGTGGTGCGACTAAAATATGAATCTCTATACTTGACTGTACGACCGAAGTTGGGCTCAAGGTAAAACTGATGAGTATTCCTAGCAAGGCGAGTGTTGCGGCTAAATTGTTTCAGGGGAGGAATGCAGCTGGCTATTTCACTAGATTACTGTTTGTGAAAAAAGTGATAAAAGAGAGAGAGACAGGTGATGTTTCGACGATGTTCAAGAGAATCAATCGATTCTACGATTGAACCATCACCTATCAATTTTAACGCTCTGTTTTGTACACTATCGAGTAGGCGCAAAGATGTTTGAGAAGCACCTGACCAGATATGAGAGTTATACTCCAGTTTTGGGGCGGATGAAGGCCTTATAAATTGTAGCCAGATCAGAAGGGATAAAGAACTTCCTGCATCGTCTGAAGAAGCCTAAGCATTTAGCAGCGTTTTTGGCGACTTCAAATATGTGGTCATTCCAACGAAGATCGTCGTTTACACACATACCAAGTACTGACAGCTTTTCGGTTTCTTCGATGCAGGTACCATTCATGGATAATGACAATGGGGGAATGTTAAGCTTCAACGACAAGAGACAGCATTGAGTTTTCGAAACATTGAATTCTACTCGGTTTTTATGACCCCATGTAACAATGCTATCAAGGCCAGAATTCAATGAACTTATCATACGCACCCGTTCCAGTTCCACATCCGAAGAGCAGGGACGTGAATTTGGAAACGAATATGAAAAGCTGAGGGTCGAGTCGTCAGCAAAACAGTTTACAAGATTAGAAGTTTCAGACAAGAGATCATTTATGAAAATGAGGAAGAGAGTCGGAGACAAAACGGAGCCCTGGGGCACACCAGCATTTATGAAGTGGGTATCAGACTTAAAACCATCCAATACAACTTGTATTGAACGGTCGGAAAGGTAGTTTCAAATTCAACGAAGAAGAGACTCATCGATACCAAAAGCACGCATTTTCGATAAAAGGGCTTGATGCCAAACTCTATCAAATGCTTTAGAAATAGAAAGCGCAATGATCTTACTTTCTCCAAAACAATGTAAAGATTGGTTCCACTTTTCGGTGAGATAAGCCATCAAATCACCAGTGGACCGTTTGCTACGAAAGCCGTACTGACGGTCATTAAGAAACTTTCGTTCTTCAAGATATTTCATAAGTTGACAGTTTATCAACGTTTCCATGAACTTGGAAAGAAGGAATGTTAGTGCAACTGGACGGTCATTGGAAGGGGAGGAAGATTCGCCTTTTTTAGGGACCGGCTGGACAAATGCAGTTTTCCATCTGCTCGGGAAAATCCCAGCAGAATAGGCAAGATGGAAAAGTTTACGCAGTGGTTTTGCCATCGTAGAAGAACACCTCTTCAGAATAACGGCGGGGATACCATCTGGACCAGCGGATTTGTGTATGTTGAGATCTTTGAGGACTCTCGCAACCGAGCGAGTTCGGAGAAATATCTGCTTCATCACAGAATTTGTAGACTCAAGCTCAGGTGGAGCCAATATGCTATGAGGAAGTGTCGAGTTGGCAGCAAACTGGGCTTCCAGCAAATTGGCTTTGTCGATGTAGCTAACATATGGAGAGTCATTGAAGACGAGCGTTGGGACCGATGACGTTTTAAAAGGGGTACGCAATTAAAAGAATCTCGCTTAATTGATTTGCTGTCCCATTTAGAAAAACCCCGCTTAATTGAATTGAAAACGCAATAAAGCGATTTGTTTTATGGCTGTGGCAAAAAAGTAAAGAAGAACCTTTTTTAAAAAAGTCAAATTTACATAAAAATTTACATAAAATGGTAAGACATGAACAAAAAACAAAACAATTTCAGCCTAGGAATGATTGAAAAGGAACAGTTTTTCATAATGTACTTAACATATAAATTATGAATCAGTACATGCGTGCATATATGTTAAGCAAGCGTATAAGAGGGAATTAGGCAGATCTGCTTTTTATTTGGTTAGAACATTATGGTAAGAATCTGTAATTTTCGCCTGCATTGTTTTCTTACACAGTTTCAAGATTTTAATTTGCAGTCGCTAACCACTGGTTCCCAACCCATGGGTCGCGACCCAAAATTGGGTCGCCGAGCCATTTTCGGTGGGTCGCGAACACAAACTGACATTCTGAAAAAAATCTTATAATTTGAAAAAAAAAATATATATATATACAATATACATACATATATTATACATATATTTTGCTATAAAATAAATCTTATGCTGGCATATTATGTGTTGTGTCGCAATCGCTTGTGTGTATTTCATGAAAGAGCAAACACATTTGTCTCATATAATATACATACAAGCAGTTGCAACACAATGCAACACAATACACAACAAATAAGTGCGTTCCTTGCTTTAAATATAATAATTTGAACACCGCTTTTAAAACATTAACAGCCGTATTTATAATCGCATAATAAACTCCGCAAAACCTTAAAACACGCTTATTCGTTGAACGGATATCGCCTTTCTCGAGGAATTGGCAAGTCAAATTGGTTCCATTCGGAGCCGACAGAAAATTGTAGGTCCCCTCCATTCCCTCACAAGGCACATGGTTGTGAGAGATGCGCGAAGCCCAGGGGTTCTTCGCTCAGTTGCGCCACACTATTTATTTATTTATTGTTTATTGAATAAAACAAAAATCCTATTTTTAATCATTTTCGTCAATGAATAAGGGCTGAATTGCTTAAACGCCGATATGCGTGTGGTTTACTTACAACTTTGAGAATTTTAAAAATAATAGAAAAGTACTCAAATTACATTAACTTTATACATAAAGTAAACTTTTCTTCTGTTTTTGTAAAAAAATGTTTGACTAGGTATTTATTTTATTAGCGACAATGGCAAAAAGAAAATATTGTGAAGATTATTTGAAATTCGGTTTCACTTTATTGATCTCGAATTGCATCGAAAACACTCCATGTGTTCTTTGTAGTAGACCTTTTGTTTTATTCACATGTGCGGTGGTTCTCCAGAGGAAACACGATAAATCGTTTCTTCGAACTAAGAAAAGAAATTCAAATGTTTTTAGACCTGCGAAAAAAACGAACTTTCAGATATAGTGAAAAATTATGACTGGTTGATTAAGGTAGCGCCTTTGGCAGATATATTCAAGGAATTCAACAAATTGATCCTTAAATTTAAGGGACATGATATCACTATGGTTCAAATTAAAGATCATTTGCAGCGTTTTGTTGCAAAACTTGAAAACTGGAGTAAAAGGGTAAGTTAGCACTAAGCATAAGATAGCAATGTTTCGCAAACACAGCTAGACCCTGGAAGCCAAAAATGAATATGCTAAGGAAGAATTAGAAAACCTTATCATCAATCACCTGACTAATTTCAAACAGGAGATTTCTACAAACTTCCACGATTTGAATAATGTTCAACACACCAATCCAAGATCCTTTCTCTAAAAATCTAATTATTTTTCTAAAGATAATTTCGAAACAACGTCATTGATTGACTTTTGGTGCAGTGTGAGAGAATTTTACCCAAAAAACTTTAAAACTGTTCCGAAGCTGAATTTTATCAGTTTGTAAATATTAAAACCAAGCCAAAAAAATAAATTGGATGTACATAAAACACGATATGAGACTGAAAACGACAATAACACTCCCTAGAATTGATGAGTTGGTATCTAAATGATTTTTTTAATTATTATTAACTAGCTGTGCCCGCGACTTCGTCCGCGTGGAATAGTGACTTTCGGCAGCTATCTCAATTTCTTAGGCTACTTATTTTGCAAATAAGACACATTCATGCGTTTTAGTAATTTATTGTTATATTAAATATTCGCACATGACGTTCTTATTTCTTCCATCTTTTGCAATATAAAAAGGTTTTGTAGGATTGATAAACGTGATTCTGTCACATAACGTTGCCATGAAATTTTTTCTAAACGTACACCTGCTACTTTATGCGTCTGAGGTTATTTATAATGAGCAATCCTTGGGAATTAAAGGAAAACGGGGAATTGAAACGTTTTCTCCTTTTGCCATTCCAGTCATTATTAAAATTTCTATAGTGCCGCATCCCAGATGTGCAATTTGTAGCTGTGTACAATTCTGGATTACTCATTATTGGATTACCGGAACACCAACTTGCTGCCACTCCTAATAATCCTAAGAAATTGAGAAGCTCTATAGGGTATGATGTGACTTGTTCATTGTCCATAATATTGTCTATTGATAGACATTCGACAACATCTCCCAATACGTCAAACATATTTTATTAGTTTATATGGTTAACTATCTCATTAGTCGGCGCCGAAATCGACCTTTCACTCAGTTATTCCCGACTGCCAATTTTTATTTGAAGATCAAAATAGACATTTCTTCTCAGGTCAAATGTATTTTCGACAGTTTGACAGAAATCACCCCGCAGTGGAAGAACTTTTATCGACCCAGCAGTTTTAAGGTTCCCGTTTACGGTGTCGATCCCGTAGAAATATAGGGATTACTTATTAAGCCCATGTCCTTCCTCAGGCTCTAGGCTATCTCTGAATAAAATTCCATTGAAATCGGATAAGTGGTCTGGGTGGGAGATGGTAACAAAGAAACACGAACAGACAGAGTTAATTTTGGATTTCTAATATTAGTAAGGAGGTCTATCTTCGGGTTCTAGACTATCTCTGTACCGAAATTCATATAAATCGGTTCAATAGTTTGGGCGGTAAATATAAACAAAGAAAAACAGACAGACAGAGTTAATTTCGGATTTATAATGTTACTAAAGTCTTCCATATGAATATATGAGGAATATGAGGGCCGTTTCCGGGTTTCCGGAGGATGACTTAAAGTTTATATTACTCGGGAATAGTGTAGTATTAACTGTGGACATTTTTTGAAATGTGTGCTGTATTTTCTAAGCTCCCGTTCCCATGGGAATACAGGGATAAAACATATTGCACAACATATCCATCCTCAGGTTCTAGACTATCTCTGAACGAAAATTCATATAAATAGGTTCAATAGTTTGGGCGGTTTTTGATAACAAAGAGAAATTGAAAGACACATTTTACTTCGGACTTATAACATTAGTAAATACTTCCGTTCCCGTGGAAACATGGTGACCATTCCCATAAGCAATATGGGGATGAGTAAAAGTTTATGTTGCTCGGTAACTATGGAGCATTCCAACGGTGGAAAATTCTTGAAATCGGTGCTGTAGTGTCAAAATTCCCGTATACGCTCCTGCTCCCGTGTGAATATAGGGGAAAAATAAATAGCCTATGTCCTTCTTCAGCTTCTGAACAATCTTTGTTCAAAATTTCATATAAATCAGTTTATTAGTTTGAGCGGGAGATGGTAACATAGAACGAAAGACAGAAAGAGCTTCGTTCACCCTTATTATATAAGTATGGACTCCCGTTCCCATAGGAATATGTGGTAACGGGAGCCACGCGATACACGATTTTAGCGTGATTAGAATTGCATCTTCTTAACAAGCGGAGAAAGGCAAATGATTTTTTCCTTGCAGATTCGCATTCCCAATCATACCATGGTTGTTTGCCTATGTTTATTGTTTTTTTCTGCAAAGGCTTCGCTGATTCCATAATACACGAAGTAAGAATATCTGCACCCCATATATATACAATTTTCTTTTAGAATTCGAAAAAGAAGACCTAATGATTATTGGCGATTTTAACGGGAGAGTTGGAAACTCACAAATACTGAATGTGGAGCCGGAATTTTTGACTGAATCAATAAAAATTATAAGAAGTGCAAGGGATGAAGTCTTGGATGGCAATGGAAAAAAACTAGTTGAAATGTGTGAATCCATCGGCTTAACGTTACTAAATGGAAGAACAAACGGAGATACAAATGGTAATTTCACATTTATCAGGGGTACTGCTTGCTCAACGATCGATTATTGTCTTGCGCCCATTTGTTGCAGTTTATATAGACTGGTATTATATATATTTTCCTCTGTTCGACAGTTATTTCTATCAAATCTCTTTGAAGTATTTGGACATAACTACAATCAATGTTTAAATCCTTTTTTATTCCAAAAAGACTTCCTCCGCTAGCTCTTCCTTGTGTGGACGTCCTAGTTGCTGGTATCCATAATAGTTTGTGATTAATGAAGAAGTTTTCGAACCTATCCATACCCTTATCAATAAAAGTTTCAAAAAGAACAAAAATATCAAACTTATTTATAAATTTAAAAAAATCGTTGAAAAGAAGCTTATTTCCTAGCCCTGCTATATTAAAAGCGGTAGTACTTAAAAAAAAAGTTACTTAAATTATATCTTTTTTTATTAACAGTAAATTTAAAACGACTGACGGCATTTTAATTAAAAGCGCTGAGTGCGTTCATTTCGATTCACAGTTTGAGAGCCACTGGCTACTGCGGCATGAGATGACGTTTCCTCACTGACATTTAACAGCTGCTCCATGAGTGACATTCCACCTTCCTCATCATATGAAAGATTGTTGTTTATGTCGAAATAAAATATTTTGTCTTGGATTTTAAGAGTTTCTCCCCGTAAATAAATTTTAACTCTCGGGTTTTTGACGTTATTTCATCTCTTAGTTTGACTACACGTCTTCGTCTCTCACGTGCTGCTGCTGGATAATCTTTATGTACCGAAATGCCAGTACCTCTGAGTCTACCTGCAGATTGTAAAATCCGGCCGACATCTTCGCGATTGTGCAGCTCCGCCTATGTCCGTCTTTAAGTTCAGAACAATCTTTGTACAAAATTTCATTTAAATCGGTTTATTAGCTTGGGCGGGAGATGGTAACATAGATCGACGGACAAACAGAGCTTCTTTCACACTTATTATATTAGAAAGTACTCCCGTTCCCGTAGGAATATGTGGATGAATTAAAGTTTATGTTACTCAGGGATAGTGTAGCATTCTTACGGTGGAAAATTTTTTGAAATCGGTGTTGTAGTTTCTAAGTTCCCGTATACGTTCCTATTCCCGTGGGAATATACGGATAAAATGCATAGCCTATGTCCTTCTTTAGAATCTAGACTACCTCTGTACAAAATTTCATTTAAATCAGTTACGTAGTTTGGGCAGGAGACGGTAACATAGAAAGCCGGACAGACAGAGTGACTTTCACATTTATAATATTAGTTAGGATTTTCAAATACGCTATTTACATTTATATGTAATGTTATATATATATAAATATATTGTATGTATGTATGACACATTCTCTTCTCAATTAAATAAATTTGGCACTTTATATATTTAGGTTTGTTGTGAAGTTATTGTCATTGCAAACTTTGAAATCAGATTTCCAGAAAATTCTTAAGTATGTACCTAATATGTACACGGAAAGGTTTATAATTCAACATTTATTCGCTAAATTTTTCCAAAACTCTAATTTGGGTCGCTAGTTCTAGAAGGTTGGGAACCACTGCGCTAAACTCTGATGTTTCAGCAAACAATAGGCTGCAACGTTGAAATTTACCCAGGGTTAACCCAAGTTTTCTTGACAGTCCTATGAGTTGTCAAAAAACCTGGGGTTTTCAGTTCTTAAAAAACGTTAAGCCACAAAATCACCACTGTCATTTGAATAAAAATATATGCCATTTGACAGCCCTCAACTCGCCAAAGCAAAAACCTAGTGTGTGTTGAGGGAAAACCCAGGTAAACACCAGCGCTAAAAAAACACTCAATTTGACATGCAGGGCGACTTTAGATTTCTCAAAAAAAAAAAACGCTTTATAGCAACCCCAGGGCTTTATCGAACAAACATAATAATAAATGATTTAGGTCATGTCAATTTGACAATTAACTTAAAGGCTCGCAACAATGCGACCAAACTAGCTTCTAACTTCACTTAAGGTGTAAACAAAACTTGATTTCAATGATTTGGTTTTTTCGTTCAATTAACCGGGCAATTTCCCTTCAAATCGAATACAGAGTTTTGATTTTTGGACCATTTAACCGGGAAACGGAATCAAGCGGAATGCATTTAAACGGGAAATGTTATGTATATTTTTTATGAAATCTTGTGTTTAATCCTAGATTCAGGTCAATTAAGCGGGTAACGCAACTAAGCGGGGGGTATTTATCCGGGGATTACTGTAGTGATGATGGGCCAATCAAAGATTCAGTATTCAAAATTTTTTTCAATAGGTTCAACTCAACTTAATTGTAATTTTGTTTAGAAACATTTTTCGTTTTTGTTTTTTATTAATTTTTGGACAAATAGTTGCTGTAATAATCCCTGAGATCCAATTGAAATGAAACAAGTCTATTCACTGGGAACGTTATAATCAGAATAATAATTTATTAGAAATTCAGTACATATAAAGTGACAGGCAAATCGTTCTATGAATACTAGCTATTTTACCAAGTACTGAGTATCAATTATTATTTATAGGAACAGATCTCCACATCCCTTCTATATACTCTGGTCGTGGACTTAGAAAGGAAGAAGAGTTATCTTCAGTGACTTCAATTTTTCTCGACTCGGAAAATTTTGGTATTTTTTTAACATGACTTATGTTCCGTCTTACGATTTTCCCATCATTCATTTTAACAGTTACTTCATTAGGCATCCGTTCAATTACCTCGAATTCAGTTGGTATAAAAGTTGGTGTCAATTTATTTTGCGAAACCATGTTGCGAATAAACACCTTGTCTCCCACTTTAATGTCACTTTGTTTTGCGCAACGTTTCATATCTGCTTCCTGTTTTCCTTTCTCCTTGTTAATGGTGTCTAAATCTCGTGCTCCAGAGTCTATGGTCTCTGCATCTATATCTTGAACAGAAGGAATTTTGTCTCTGATCGTTCTGTTATAAAAAAGTTCTGATGGTGCTTGTCCTGTAGTTCCATGTGGTGTTACATTATAAATTAGTAGAAATTTCTGAATTTCCTTCATATAATCAGACCCATTGCTATTTGCAATTTGAAGTCTTTTTAGAATAGAACGGTTCATATTTTCTACTTCGCCGTTTGTTTGGGGCCAATATGGTGGTGATGTTATAAGATTTATGTTATTGTTCTTACAGAAATTCTTGATTTCCTGACTTACAAACTGACGCCCATTGTCCGCTTTTATGGGTTTGGATATCCTAGTCTGCAAAATACTTCTTCCAAAATTGAGATTATTTCAGATGACGTTATTTTTTTTATAAATTTAATTTCTTGATATCTCGAATAGTAATCGATTATCACAAAAACGAACTCTTGATTTGGAAGTGGACCTAATAGATCCATAGCTACACATTGCCAGGATCCGTCTGGAAATGCATGGCGTATCATAGGCACTGGTGGATTAGGGCGGGACGCTAGCAAACATTCACGGCAACTTTTTACCCAATTTGTAACGTCTCTGTCAATTGAAGGCCACCAAACTTTTGATCTGAGTCTTCTTTTCATAACTGTTTCTCCTGGATGACCTTCGTGTGCAAGATTTAAAACTCTGGTTCGTAGGTCAACAGGAATGATAATACGAGAACCTCTCAAAAGAATATTTCCCAAGGAGCAAAGTTCCCACCTGAATGGAAAATATTTATTTTTAGATATCAGTCCCCATTCATTCTGTTTTGTGTTTTCTACAGCCTCCATTAGTTCCCTATCCATTAGGCTGGTAAGGGCTATGTCAGTTATTGTAAGTGTTTCTGGGACCGTTGCTTCTATTATAGCACAAATATTCTGTTCACAGAGACTGTCAAATGAATTCTCCTCTTCAATCTTACAGAGTCGCGAAAGTGAATCAGCGATATTATATTTTCCTGGTTGGTAAACGATTTTAAATTTCAATGATTGAAGCTTAAGTACCCATCTTTCAATTCGGGCTGGTGGCTTAGATGTTGCCTTAAAGATGGCTTCTAATGGCTTGTGATCAGTTAGTAATTCAAACTCTATTCCAAGAAGATAGAAATAGAAACGTTCCGTCGCCCAGACTAAGGCCAAACTTTCCTTTTCAGTTTGAGAGTATCGTCTTTCAGTCGATGAAAGACTTTTGCTTGCAAAAGATATAACTCTCGGGCTGTCTTCTTGAAACTGAAGTAGTACAGCTCCTAGGGCAAATGGACTTGCATCTGCTATTAATCGAGTGCGATACTTACAGTTAAAATAGGAAAGTGTAGGTATTTCAGCAAGAGCAACTTTTAACCTTTGAAACGCCTTTTGTTGATCACTACCCCAGATAAATTTAATATCTTTTTTTACCAGCTTCCATAATGGCTCTGTAACGTCGGACAGATCCAGAATAAATTTTCCCAAATAGGTTACCAGTCCCAGAAAACTCCTGGTTTCTTCTTTAGAAGTAGGTGGCCGAAATTCAATTACACTTTTAACTTTTTCTGAATCCGCCGAAATCCCAGTATTTGAAAGAATATGACCCAAAAATTTCAGTTTCTTGACTTTAAAAAGACATTTTTCTTTGTTGAGAGTAATGTTCATATGCCGAAAAATATTTAGAACTTCTGCAAGTTCTTTATCATGTTCCTCTTCTGAAAGTCCAAAAATTATTATGTCATCTAAATAATTTAGAGTATTTCGACATGATACTAAAATGCTTTCCATTGTCTTTTGAAAGATTTCTGGAGCTGAATTAACTCCGAACAGCAACCTTTTGTAACGAAATAATCCTTTATGAGTTATAAAAGTTGTGATTTCTCTACTCTCCTCAGCAAGCTATAACTGATGATATGCATTTTTCAAATCCAAGCGAGAAAAATACTGAGCTCCTTTTAATTTTGTCATTAAAGACTCAAACGTTGGAAGAGGATAGTTTTCTCTCCGAATAGCAAAATTAGCTCGGCGCATGTCTATGTACAAACGAATATCACCGTTCTCTTTAAAAGCAATTACAATTGGTGAAATCCATGAACTCGGCTTTTGAACTGCCTCGATTATATCCAACTGAATAGCCTCTTTAATTTTGGCATCTACCTTATCCTCCAAAGCTATTGGTATTCGTCGCAATGGCTGTTGAACTGGCCTTACGGATGAGTCAATTGATAATTTAATGGTGATGTCCTTTATTTTTGGAAATGGCTGTAAGATTTCAACTGTATTTACATCAATCCCAAGTTTTAAAACACCTAACTTAATAGCAGTTTCTCGGCCCAGAAGAGATTGTTTGGCATGTTTAATGACATAAAAAGTTGCAATTATTTCTCTCTGTCTCTTAACACTTATTGGAGCTTCAAAAATAAACTTAGCTTCTAGTAAGTCCTTACCAGCGTACGATCTAAATCTATTTTCAGATTTTGTTCTCAAACTTCCTAAAATCGCAGAATTTGATTCAAATTTCTCCCAATCTTTTTCACTTAGTAAGTTGAACTTCGACCCAGAATCAATGAGCATTAGCAACTTAGTACCAGCAATATAGCAAAATATGTTCTCACTCATGGATTCATTAAAGTCATTTGTAACTTGGAAACAATCAAGCTCATTAGAAGTTTTACTATTCTTATCGTTGTGATAGAAGTCTTCTTCGTCAATGAACCGAATTCTTGAAGCCTCAATTCGCCGTCGTTTGAAATTTGAGTTGTTGAATGATGTATCTCTACGTCTAGTTAATTTTGTTTTACACATCCTTGATAAATGGCCCATCAACTCACACTTGTTACACTTTGAGTTTCTAGCAGGGCATGTTTGGTTGTCACCCAAATGGTCCATCCTTCCGCACCTAAAGCATTCTTTTCGAAGACCTGAAAACTTTCTGTTAGCAGATATCTTATTGACATCATTGGATAAAACAGAATATGTAATTGTATCCGTTTGACTCCTTATTTGCTCATGCACCAGACACCTTTCTAAAATTTCGTCTAAAGTATGTTCCTTTTCCAAAAGTCGTTTCTTAAGATCTCCTGTCGCCCACGCATCTATAATTTTGTCTTTTAAATTTATATTTGAAATTTCTTGGTGTGTGTTTCCAAATGAGCATTTAACTGCTTGGTTTCAAAGTCTAATAATGAATTTGTTACAACTCTCTCCTTCCAGCGGTAGGGACGACCAAACTCACTGGAAGGGTTGAAAAGCCATCCGGGGAGGGAGGAACACCTTCAATCCTAGACGCTACGACCAGTGGTGGTGCAAACGCCGTCATTGGTAGTACTCAACCTCCAAATTTGGTGGAACTGCCCTTGGCAAAAAAAGGGGAAGCAGTGAATTATTGTGAACCCTCTGCTTGTCACGCCAGCACTTCATCAAATGCGGAAACCAGTACCCAAATCATTGACCGTGCAGTAGTGAATCTCTGCTGCACTCCCAATCCCACAACCCAGTCCCATCCTCATGAGTGCACGGAGGGGTCTGTTCCAACTCACGACACCGTGAACTACGGTCCGACGGGGGAAGAACCCCCCCCCCCCCTTACGAGCACTGAGGCAATTTCCCTTCCCAGTGAGAGTGGCGCTGAAATATGCTCTGCTCCCAGTGAGGAAGAGAAGCTCCCACCCCCAAATCGTAGGAAACGGCGAAATGCAAGGAGGCTTGTTAAGATTCTTGGTGAAACACCAATAGACAAGCGAGCTTCTGATGCGGACGCTAAACTTACGTGGGCTAAGAGCATCATTGCCAAAATCCCCACCGGCGATTCCTCTAAAAGAAACAGATCATGCGAAGGAACTTCCCGGAACCTAAGCGATCAAAGGTGCACATCAGCACCTCCACCAGAAAAGACTTGTCCTTTAGCGAAGTGTTAAAGGACAAAACAGTAGTCGCCATAATTGACAAGAGCAATGCAGATGGCGCGATTACTTTTGATCAGTGGACAATGATCTTGAACAAGCTCCAGACCTCCTATTGGGCTCTCATGATGGAGAACCCGGGAGAACCTGCAACTTTTGAAGATGCGGGTTGGTACCAGGGGCGAGTCAAGCTTATTGCCTTTGATGAAGAGAGAGCGCAAAGTCTGTACAAGCTTGCAGTCAGCCGTTTAGAAGGTCTCTGGCTTGGTGCAAAGATCGAGGTTGTAGCAAAGGAGGAAATTCCTTGCTGACCAAGAGCTCGCATCAGAATACCAGCGGAGTTCTCCGACAAAGAAATAATTCTAAAGATGATCCAATTTGGTAACCCATCCCTACCTACTCACGACTGGAAGGTAGCAAAGTTGGACGAACCAGACGGTCCCAATAGATCGGCTATTATAGACATCAACAAAGACTCGATGGCCCCTCTAGCTGAAACCCAAGGTAATATTAAGTTCGGATGGGCGACCATAACCTTAAGAATATATAAAAAAGATGAAGAAAGCGTAAACGCTCCTTCTGCCTCGAACACAACAAGTATGGTAAGCGCTGAAGGCGAAAAACTCCCTGAAATTGAAGTAAATCCCCCCAGTGCCTCCTCCCTAACATCAGAAGATGAAACAGACGACTCAATGTCCGAGAACGGCCTGAAGGAAGATGACCTGTTACGGTCAACTTCAGGTAGTGAGTCTGAAGACGACCTTAACCAAACAGTGGTGGGGGTTAGTCTGCTTAGCTGCAACCAAGATGGTGAAGTTAACGCAGATTAATCTACAACACTCCAAACAGGCCTCGGCCTCCCTTCTTCTCCGCCTGAACAAAAGAGCGGAAGATGTTGTCCTTATCCAAGAACCATGGATCAACAAATCCTGC
Organism: Melanostoma mellinum; assembly: GCA_914767635.1. Classification (NCBI taxonomy): domain Eukaryota; kingdom Metazoa; phylum Arthropoda; class Insecta; order Diptera; family Syrphidae; genus Melanostoma; species Melanostoma mellinum. The sequence goes on from OU612058.1 coordinate 108,897,556, forward strand.
ATTCATGGATTAAGGACTCCTGGATATACTCAGCTATATGTAAAGGACAAAGGTGAACCCAGATCCTGCATATTGGTAAGAAGTAGCACTAATGTATTTTTACTCCCTGATTACAGCAATTGTGATGTAACTACTGCTAGTTACCAAACCAGTAACAACACCTACTGGCTGGTATCAGCTTATCTCGGCCACGACCATCCTGGCCCTCCTCCAGGCGGCCTGATGAAAAAGATTGTCGCTGCAGCAGAACGGCAGAAGATCTGCCTCATCATTGGATGCGATGCAAACGCGCATCACACAGTATGGGGGAGTACTGACATAAATGAAAGGGGTGAGTCACTTTTTGATTTTATTTTAAGTACTAACCTTACAATAAGTAATACTGGTAATGAACCTACATTCATTACCAGAAACAGACAAGAAGTCTTAGACATCACCCTTGTCTCCGATTCAGTTCATCATAGGATTACAAAAATTGGAAAGTATCTACGGAACACTCCTTTTCTGATCATAGATACATTCAATTTGATCTTAATGAAGAACCTCTCAAGCACCCAGCTTTCTGAAACTATCGGAAAACGGACTGGCAAAAATACCGGTTAATTTTGAAAAAGTTTATTAAACCTGAACTTTTACAAAACCCTACAAACAAACAGGATCTGGACAAAAAAGTCAATGATCTTACCACCGCTCTTAACCTCTCCCTGCAAAGATCCTGTCCTCTTCTTAAAAAAAGGGAAAACAGAAACCACTGTGGTGGAGCTCGGGGCTGTAACCGCTCAGGAAAGAATGTAGAAGACGTTTCAACCGAGCTAAACTATCTAAAACCGTAACAGACTGGGATTCCTTCAAGGAATCCCTCAAAACATATAAATATCAACTGAGGAAAAATAAAAGAACTTCCTGGAGAAACTTCTGTGGAAAAATAGAAGATACTTCAGAAGCTTCCAGACTAAGAAAAATCCTCTCAAAGAGTCCAACCATGCCTAGCAGTTTGAAAACAGCTGACGGATGGACAGAATCCTGCGAAGAAACGCTAAATTTGCTTCTGGACACTCATTTTCCAGGCAGCTCCAAGATCTTATGTAACTATGATTTCATAGTATCAAGCAACAAAACTCCAAACAATCTCGATTTGATTACAAGGGAAAAACTATTTTGGGCCATTAACAGCTTTGACCCATATAAATCCCCTGGACCAGACGGTATAATTCAGTGGAGAGAGGTCAAGATGGTGTTTATACCTAAGGCTGGGAAATCATCCCATGTAAATCCAAAAGATCTCCGACCAATAAGTCTATCATCTTTCCTTCTCAAAACTTTAGAACGACTGATTGATATCCACCTGCGTAAAGCTATAGATCCTAAACTGTTATCTACAGCGCAACACGCCTACTGTAAGGGAAAATCTGTAGAAACGGCCCTTCACACCCTGGTTCGTACTATAGAATATTCCCTCCATCACAAAGAATACACTCTGGCCGCGTTGTATTGTATTGTATTGTATTGTATTGTATAGAGGGTGCCTTCAACAACGTCAGCAACTCTGCAATTACAAAGGCGCTGACGAAGCTCAAAGTAGACAAATCCTTAGTGGAATTGATTAATCTTATGCTAAAAAGCAGAAGAATCAACTCAACACTGGGAGATTTCTCTGCAAAGAGATCTGTCAGCAGGGGCACACTGCAAGGTGGAGTTCTATCCCCTCTTCTATGGAATCTAGTCGTCAATGAACTTCTAGTTGACCTAGAAGCTGAGGGATTCAAAGTGATTGCATATGCAGATGACGTCTCCATTGCGGTATCCGGCAAATATGCTCACGTCCTTATGGATCTGATCCAAACCGCTCTAAATAAACTAGTAAAATGGGCGAAAAAAAGTGATCTAGGGGTCAACCCTCCGAAAACCGAACTCGTTCTCTTCACCAGGAAATACAAAATTCCTCAACTAACAACTCCATCAATAAATGGAATCCCACTTCAACTCTCCAACGAAGCTAGATATCTAGGTATTATCCTAGACAAAAAGCTAAACTGGAAAGCCAATATAGAGGAAAGAATCAGGAAATCAACCGTAGCCCTGTTTTCCTGCAAAAAAGCCATTGGCACTAAATGGGGCTTCTCCCCCCAAATCACCCACTGGCTCTACACCGCGGTTATCAGACCAATACTCACATAAGGAGTAGTAGTATGGTGGACCGCTCTTGATAAAAGGACCTACTGCGATAATCTGAGCAAAGTCCAACGAACAGCCTCTTTGTGTATAAGCGGAGCACTGAGATCAACACCCTCAGCTGCCCTAAATATACTCCTTAATCTCATACCACTAGATATCTTCAGTAAACAAATGGCCGCAAGTACGGCCACTCGTATCAGAGCTATCTCCCAATGGACCGATAACAACATCGGTCATGCCACAATCCTGAATACATTCAGATCAATCCCTTGCCACTCTGACTACACCATCCCCCAATTGGTTTTTGATAATAAGTTCCATGTCTCAATCCCAACGAGAACGACCTGGGAAGACGAAGAATTTTTGAGAGATTATTCAATTCATTTCTATACAGATGGGTCAAAAACCGAGGAAGGGGTTGGCTGCGGGGTGTACTCAAAACGACTTAACGTAAGTCTCTCATTCCGCCTCCTAAACCATTGTAGCGTGTTCCAAGCGGAAATTCTGGCGATCAAAGAGGTCCTATCATGGCTAAAAGAAAACGTGATATCCTCAACGAATATCCGGATTTTCTCAGACAGTCAGGCAGCCCTCAAATCACTCGGCGCCGTTTCCACGAACTCAGTAACCGCCCTTAACTGTCGCCTGTCTCTTAAGGAGATGGCTGAACAGTTCAATATTCACCTTATTTGGGTGCCGGGGCACAGAGATATCGCGGGTAACTGTAAGGCCGATGAACTCGCCAGAAAAGGAACCGTTCTACCGATATCAACCAGCAGGTTGAATATCGGTATACCAATCGCTACATGTAAACTTATGCTAAGGCAAGAGGCAATGGATAGAACAAATCATTGGTGGAACAGTATCACCACGTGTGTGGCAACAAAACAGCTATGGCCAGGACTTGATCCAAAACGCACAAGGCATTTGCTATCCGTAACCAGATTGCACTTTAGCTCCGTAATCAATGTCATTACAGGACATTGTCTGATAGGCAGACACGCCATAAGACTTAGTGTTCCCTCTAATGACTTCTGGAGAAGTTGCCTAGATGAGGAGGAGGAAGAAACTATTCCACACCTCCTCTGCTCATGTCCTGCACTCTCCATTAAAAGAAAACGGCATCTTGGAAAATATTTCCTCGACGATCTAAACGATCTGGCGAACACAGATATCCTGCATCTCTTTCGCTTCATAAAAAGCTCCAAATGGGTTCTTCCTCACTTAGTTCTTATGGTATCACAATGGACCAAATACTGGTCTAAGTGTGTCAGTTGTTTTCGTGACAACCATTTCAACCTAACCTAACCTAACCTCCTTCCTCCGGTTTGAGTGTTCGAAATAAATGTCTTTCGAAAGTTGAATTGCGTTTTGGTAAAAATAACTATTTAATTTTCCAACCAAAATTGTGAAAACATCTTCGTTTGTGTCTTTCTCAACTTCTTCAATAAGCGCACCAGGAATATTGAAGGCAACCTCTTGAAGTTGTGATCAACCCAAATGAAGAAGTTTATTTTTCTTCTTATAAGGATCAATAATTTCTTCAGATTTGAGAAATAATTCAAAACAACGGTACCATTTTTCCCACTCTAGTCGAATCAATGATTTGTCGATGATCTCGCACAAAAATGGCTTTATCGCATCACTCATACGTTCGTTCATAAACTTTCTGTGCTTTTCCAACTTTTTTTTTTTATATAAAATTCAAAAGGAAAAAAAACAATTATTCTAAAAATTTATTTTACATATATGTACATGTACGTTGTACATACATATGTATTTACATACCTACATATATGAAAATATGTACATATATCGTATTTGTATTCACGTCTCTATAAGTTCATATTTTTTTTTTTTTATATAGTACATACATACACATATACAAACATTGTACCTACATACATATTTGCATCAACTTTTTTGCAATATATATTTTTTTTCATGCATCAACCTTTTTTTTCATTATAATACTTTTGCATCAACTTTTTTGCAAATCTTTATATTTCTATTTTGTATTAACTTTTTTACAAATTTTCATCTTTGAATTCATTTTCTATTTTGTATCAACTTTTATACAAATTCTCATTTTTTTTTTATCTTTGAATAAACTTTTTTTTCCACCAAATTTGTATGTATATTTACCTCGTCGCCAATGTAATAATCCCTGAGATCGAATTGAAATGAAACACGTCTATTCACTGGGAACGTTATAATCAGAATAATAATTTATTAGAAATTCAGTATATATAAAGTGACAGACAAATCGTTCTATGAATACTAGTTATTTTACCAAGTACTGAGTATCAATTATTATTTATAGGAATAGATCTCCACAGTTGCCAATCAAATGTTTATTTCCGAAATGTACATTTGAGGAAATATAAAAAGTGTTTTAATTGTTAAAAATTTTACTAATCTTTTCATTTATTTGTGCAAATGTTTAAAAAAAAAATTATTTTGTGATTCAATACAAAACTAACTTTCAAGTTTTGTCTATGCAAAGTTAAATTGATTATACGTTAGAGGTATATAAATGGCTTACATCAACAGCTTTTTCTACTGATCTGAGTCATAGCTTCCTTATAGAAATCATAATGGCACATCCAACTAACACCATCCAAATAACTTCGGACCTCATTTTCCTTCATAGCTTCCTTGTAGAATTCGTAATGGCACATCCAATTATCATTCACCCCTATCACGAAATCCATTCGGAGAAATCTCCGAAAAATCACGATACGAGTCCCGAAAAAAAGCAATCACAAAATCCGAAGGAAATCTGAAAATGCATTGCCTGATTGAAAATGATTGCCTATGTCAAAATAAGTACTCGAAGCAATAGAAACAAAATTCCCTAAACTTAAAAAAAAATCCTTTAACTTTTCCCAAACACATTTTTTTACCGATTTTTATTTTCTAGTATAAATTCATTTATTTGCACTTTTTGTGATCAAAATAAGTCAAAACAGATCTGCATCATTGATCAAATCTTAAATATTATATGAAATAAACAATTTAACTATCGAATATAATCAAATATTTTCTTCATCAAGTTATAAATTCCTAAAAGAGGATTTTTGTTAAGTGGTCCCAGAGTACTTTCCAATCTGTCAAATACAAATTCATTCACTCAACAAACCATAAAATAATTTGTGAAATCCAAGTTTGTTTACAGATAAAATTCAAGTGTTTTGAGTGGTAACAGATAAAAAACTAAACTAATAATCTTACGACTACTATTTAAACACTCCAAATCTGTCAATTTCGCTTAAATTTGGAACGGGCACAGCAAAACAGTCATTTGAAAAAATGTAATTTCTTTCGGAAATAATTTTATTCATTGATACATTATGTGTTTAAATAACCAATGTTCTTTAAGGGTGAAAACAACAAACAAACAACAGGCTATATCAAATGTTATCTTATAATCCAGACATAGCAAAGGACACGTTGAACGTCCAAAAGTTAACGACCTCTGGGAGGAAATTAAAACAGAGTTGAATCTACTTGCACCTCAATCAAAAGATGCAGGAACTTGGAGAAAAGTTAGCTCCCAACTATTATTTGTTTATTTTTTCTTAAGGAGAATGATATTTTGTAAATTCGTTTTATACAAATGTGTTTTTTATATTTTAATAAGTGGATTTTTTTTTGCTCTTGCATTTCTTTCAAAATACAATGTATTGCGTTATCTAGCTCTATAGTGGATAACGAGCAGATAATTTTTATGGGCTTCCCTTTGTTGCGGTATATTTTACCACAACAAGTTAGACCTCTACTTTTCTTCCTCTTCCCATTTTCACCCCTCCTTTTGTTGTGGCTTCAAGGTGCTGGCAGAGTACAAAGCAACCCTAGTCCATCAGCTAGTGGTGTACTTCAAAGCATTTTGGAAAAGCAACCCAAATAGGTACCCCTTCATTGAGCCAGTGGACGGCTGGAGACTCAAACAGCAGCGGTAGTAAGAACCAGGAAGGTTCTAGAGGAAGTCCATCGCAACAGCAGCAGCAGCAGGTTACTAACAACCTAATATTTTTACAATAAGGTAGAGATATGGCTACCCACCTTTAACACACTGATACATATCAGTAATCTTCGTAATTTGGCATTTGAAGCCTTTTCAATATAAACGGCCAAGAGCCCAACGTAATGGCTGAGTGCCCACCGTAAAGGCCGAGTGCCCAACCTAAAGTGCTTTACCTTAAAAAGAAATGACTCTTTATAGAATTATCTCCATTCCCCCAAATCTGCGCGAAGGTTCACCGAAGTAGTTTAGTAGTTTTCGCGAAAAATGACGAATCCTCGTTAACTGAATCCTAGCTTAAATAGTTTTCTTGCACAGTGTAACTTGGGTCGGTTGGGCCGAGGGAATTTGTTAAAAATAATAGTTTTTCAATTTTCTATTCTGGAATGGATTGAAATGGAACAGGTCTGGATTCGTTCATTCGGGCAAGTTGTTGCGAATCTCTAACGACCAAGAGATTCACAACGAAATTGTTTAGAAGAGAGCGATGGATGCGTTTTGCCTACGGCGCAGACTCCAGCGAATTTGCTGAGAGAATTGCAGATACCCCGTGACGAACCTCCACGACTCTGATTGGTTGAAGTGAGTGGAATTTGCTGAATGCGCCGATGAACGAAGAGACCGCCAAGAAGATGGCACTTCTTGGTTGACCTCTGAAAAGGACATAGTGCCAGAAAGTTTTAGAAAATTGAAAAAGTGTCGGAGATTTTATAATCGACTATTTGATTTTTGCAAGTAGTGCAAGTTTAAATTGTTACAGTGTTTGATTGGCAGGAAGGCCAAACTAAACAGTGTTTTAAGTCTGTGCAGGAAAGCTCCACATAGGCAGAAATTCAGGAGAGTTAGTGCCAGTACGGGCAAGAAAACTCAGGCAGGATTCGTCAACAGAAAAAGCTAAGTATTTTCCTATAAAAGTGGAAAAGTGTTAATAGTGCGTTTGTTTTGTTTTGACTATTGAGTCATATTGCTTTAATCGGTAACCCTTCGCCTTTCGTAATTAATCCTGAGATTGCAGGACGCGTGACCTCCATTTAACCTTTTTGTCTGTTCGGGAAAATTCCCAAAGAGTCGTTTCTTTGCGGGTGCATTGTGCACATACTTTGTTGCTTTTACATTTTTACCTGGGTAAAACCCCATCTTCGTACTTAAATTTCATTCTAGTTAAATTGTTGACTGGCGCTTTGCCAGACTTTACATACTTTGTACACCAACTTGTTTATGAAAAAATTTCAGGTTTTCTACCTATACCCGTAAAGGTTTCCTGAATAAAACATATTATTATTCCTTTTGGAAATAAATCGCGTTGTTATTATTCCATTTGAAGATCATTTTCAGTGCAAAAGTTGGTTTGGAAATTCCAAACAAAAATTTCCTGGCGCCCTTTATTTTGTGAAACACCCTGCTTGTGTTTTGATTGAATATTATTCATTTCATTAAATTCTTTTTATTTACCTTTAATTATACCTACGTACCTATAAAACTACCTACGGACCACCCCTTGCTGAGCAGCTGGCATTGGCAGCATATAATATTGCTACCTGTTGCATTCTTTTCCCATCGAAATCCACCCAGCTGTCATTTGACAGTTCATCCTAAAATTAATTTCGAACAGCATCGCCGCGGCACATCGGTGTGCATATTTATAGTTCTGTGTAATAAATAATTAATTAATCATTCGTTGCGATTAAATTAATATAGTAGTTTGCTAAAATCCAAGTTGTGGATTCGGTGGTAATTTGTTTTGTCGGGAAAAAAGTGCAACAATTGGCGCCCAACGTGGAGCCTTGTGTGGTGTTTTTTTTTAACATATATTTTTTCCTCCTGTTGTGTGTTGTGATTTTAGTTAGTGGAACACTTTAGGGAAGTGTATCTTTAATTTCTTGAATTGTTTTTTATTTATATTTTGCAAAATTGTGTGAATCTTTTACTTTGCCTGTGTTTTGTTTTCCCTAGGTGAAAACTTGATTGTGAAGAATTTATTGTGGTTGCCGTCCATACATATATGCATCAAGGAACGTCGTGGTTGAAACTTGGAAAGTGCTTTGTTATTGGAATTCACTGTGTTGGTTTGTTGTTGGTATACCCTACCCAGTGCAACAAGTAGGTGCTTTTCTTTTATATTTTTTTTTGTGTGCATAGATTTGATTGTGATTATTTCAAGTCAATCAAAAATCTTCATACATTTTATTTGATATTGCTTTTAATTTCTCATTAAATATTAAAGAGTTTGACAGTTGTGCGGCAGGTTCCCAGCCATATTAAGCATAAGTCTGTCTCGCTCTCTCACATAGTGTGTTGGTGTGAGCATAATTTATATATTGAGAATTGAGTGTTGCCGTCGGCGATATTTATTTTTTTCAATACCTTTTTAAATTTGTTTGGTGCTTTTTTTAGTACTTTTTTATTACTATTTTTTAAATACTTTTTTCAAATACATTTTTATTTTTTGTTTTATTTTGAATTTTCGTGGTTATTTTTTTTGATTGCGAATCTGTTTTTTTATATTTTTTTAAATTTTTTTTATTTATCATGGATATCAACCGTTTGTCACAAGAGGAGCTTGTGTACGAAATGTTGAGTAGGGGGTTAGAGAAGGGAACTGTGGACGTTATGAGAAGTTCCTTAAGATCTTCTCGGATGTTAGAACGTCACGGTTCAGTTGAGGCATACGGGAAGTACCCGTTTAGTTACGTTCAGGATAGGGATGCAGTTGAGGAGAAGATTAGGGAGATTAGGGTTCTTCTTAAGGATCAACCAAGAAATCCCAAGTCGGGGGAATACTTGAAGATCCTTACGAAGATAGAATGGAGCTTAAATAGGATAGGAAAAGCGCAGGCAGAAGGAGATGAGGAAATAGGAGAGCAGAAATCTCTGAAGAGTGAGCTGCTTCTCCTATTAGCTAGGTTAACAGATGAAGAAGAGCAAGCGTCGAACGAAGACAATGCTGCTTCTTCAGGAACGAGTGGTAGGCAGTTGGTGGAGAACACTCCCCAACAAAATTGGATGAACACACGAGGACCAGTGTGCAACGAGGGATTCCAACAGAGGTCAGATAGTGTTAGAGTAGGGATTTCCGAACCGCTAGAGCGATTTACGGAAAGGATCAGTAGGTGGAATGTTCAGTTCAGTGGTGAGCGATGTGGCACATCACTGAACTCATTCTTAGAAAGGGTAGAGGAACTTAGTTTAGCTCGAGGGGTTTCTGAAACCCGATTGTTCCAGTCAGTGGTTGACCTTCTAACAGGTCAAGCCCTACTGTGGTATAGGTCAGTTAGGGAAGACATAGGTGATTGGCAGGAATTCGTAGAGGCGTTGAAGTACGAATTCTTGCCAGCAAATTATGATGATCTGTTGATGGAACAGATCAACCGTAGGACCCAAGGGAAGGAGGAGACGTATGGAGCATATCTCGCTACCATGCGTACAATGTTTAGGAGATTAGGGGAGCCATTATCCGAACGTAGGAAAGTGGCTATCCTAATGAAGAATTTGGACCCGTTTTATCAAAAACAGATTGGTTTCCAAAAACCTCAATCTGTGAAGGAGTTAGCTAAATTAGGCAGGGATTTAGAAACGCTTAGGGCGAATGTAGAGAATTTTGAGCCTCCCGCTCGAAATAAAAATTGCGTTGAACCCGAGTTCGGTTACTCTGCTGGTCCAGCAGTACAACCGAGGGTGGCAGCGGTTAGCAGAGATGAGCAGCCTGTCCAAGTAGTGGAAGCTAAAAGGTCTCCACCTAATAGATCCACTCAAGTTGACAGGTCGATTCGATGTTTTAACTGCGGAAAAGAAGGTCACTTCTCTAGCAGGTGTTCCGCTAAAAAGCATTGCTTCGGTTGTGGTGCTGAAGGAGTCAGCCGCAACAACTGTCGTCGTTGTTCATCGGGAAATGGGCAACGGGCTCTTGCGCCAGCAGGGCGAGAGTTCCGGAGGCATTAGGAGCTAGGTTGCCTGCTGGTAACCAGCTGGCAAAAATTCATTTATGGTTTACGTTGGAGGCAAACGGGGATGATAGGAGACCATTTTTAGGAGTAAGCATTTATGGGACTAGGTTTTTGGGATTGTTAGATTCAGGAGCTTCTAGAACAATTTTAGGTAGAGATAGCTGGAGAATTCTCCAAGATTTAGGATTAGTGGTTAAAGAGGGCAATATCCATTCTGTATGCTTGGCAGATGGAGCAGGAGTAGAAGTTTTAGGGTCAGTTAACTTACCAATCGTGGTTGAAAACAAGGCAGTTCTTATAGACTGTTTAGTTATTCCAACTCTGCCGCATACCGTGATACTAGGTGCAGATTTTTGGGCACTGTCGGGAATCGTCCCGGATTTGCGATCACGTATGTGGAGTTTTTCGGACCAAGAGTGTTTGGGCTCGATTTGCTCGATTACTGAGCGTTCAGAGTTGTCGAAAGATCAGACTAGTTTGTTGGAAGCCATGGTTGAGGAAGCTTTTAGGAAGATGCCAGAGGGATTAGGGTGCACAACTATGATTGAGCACAAGATTAGGACGTCGGCGGAACCGATTAAACAATGGTATTATCCGGTTTCTCCGGCAATGCAGGGACATATTGATAGGGAACTAAACGAGATGTTAGAAGCAGGAGTTATTGAGAGATCCTGATTTTAATGTGTTCAGAAGAGATAGATCGTTTGAAGATACTGGATTAGTCAGAGGTGGTGGTGTTTTACTAGCATTAAGATCATATTTTATATGTAGAGAAGTTCCACTTGAATTCGAAACTGCTGAACAATTATGTGTGGAAGTAACCTTGCCATTTGGAGTTAATAATCTTTATATTATTGTATCATATATTCCACCTGACTCTAATATGAGTATTTATCAGATGCATATCAATAACATCCTTAAAGTCTTTAATATGTAAGGGCCTAGTTGTAATATAATTATTTTAGGGGACTTTAATCTCCCATATATAAAATGGATTTACTCTGAAAAAGATAAATGTTTACTTCCTTTCAACGTCTCAAATGAATTGGAGTCGAGTTTCATTGATTACATGCTGTCTTTTAATTTAAACCAGATCAACTATGTTTTAAACTTATAAGGACGAATTCTAGACTTAGTTTTTATTAATACTGAAGTTGAAGCAAATTTAGTTAAATCAGAAACTCCAATTTTTGAAAATAGAAAGCATCATTTTGCCTTGCAATTTGATTTAAAATTCTTAAATTTCGATAAGCTAAATTTTGATAAACGTGAGTTTTACTCTGTTCGGGATTTCAGCAAAGCTAATTATGATGAATTGAATAATTTTTTTAACGCCATCGATTGGGATGAAGCTCTTCGTTCTCGTAACTTAAAGGAGTGTTACGATTCTTTCACTGCTGTTATTGAGGAAGCATATAATTTGTTTATTCCATTTAAAGAGAGAAAACATAAAAATAAGCCTGTCTGGTTCAATAATAGATTACGTAACCTTAAAAATAAACTTTCTAAGGCACATAAAAATTACAGAAAAGATCCTAGCCTGCACCTTCGATATATACGATGTAGAAAAGAATATGAGTCTGCGAAAAAATCTGTATATAAAAGCTATATGCGTAATATTGAGAATAATATTAAAAGTCATTCTCGAGCCTTTTGGAAATTTGTTAATTCAAAACGTAAGTCATATGGGATTCCAACTTGCATGAATTACCTTGATCAGTCATCCAATAGTGAGGACATTATATGTGATATGTTTGCGTCTTATTTTCAGTCCAACTTTGTTCTAGATCCCGTTCCTCATTCGCACGAAATTCAAAGTGGTGAAACACTAACTAATCTTGGAAGCTTAACTTGTCAGTGGACCAGGTTTTGATTCAGCTTTCATCTTTGAAGTCCGATTTCAAACTAACCCCTGATAATTTTTGCTCGGCTTTACTTAAGAAGTGTTCCTTAAGTCTTGCGGCTCCACTTACTAAAATTTTCAACTTATCGCTTTCCACTGGTAACTTTTTAGATGACTGGAAATTGTCGATGATAAGTCCAATTTATAAATCAGGTTCAAAACAAGAGGTTATTAATTACAGACCCATTTCAAAACTGAAGTTGATACCGAAAGTTTTTGAAGCGATTGTGAAGAAATGTCTTTATGAAGAGGTTAGTTCAAGTATATCAGTAGATCAACATGGTTTTGTTAGTGGTAGGTCAACAGTGACTAATCTAGCCTTGTTTTCTAACTTCTGCATTAGAGGTATTGAACGTGGAAATCAGGTTGACGCTATCTATACAGATTTCTCCAAAGCGTTTGATAGAGTTCAACACGATATTCTGCTAAAAAACTGAAATTGTTAGGTTTTCACTCTAGCCTACTTATATGGTTTGAAAATTACTTGACCAATCGTAAACAATATGTAAAAATTGGAACGGTTCTTTCAAAAGAAATTTTTAATCACTCAGGTGTTCCTCAAGGGAGTCATTTAGGACCTCTGCTCTTTATATTATTTATAAACGATCTACCACCAAGAATTCGATATTCGGAATGTTTGCTTTTTGCAGATGATCTTAAGCTTTTTAGGCCAATTAAGTATGAATTGGATTGTTATCGACTTCAACGTGATATAGATGAAGTGTCAGCTTGGTGTGTTGAAAATCGATTATTTTTGAATATAGCAAAGTGTAAGAGCATTACCTTTACCAGGTCGCCTAATGTTATAGATCATTCATACGTCATTTCTGACATTCAACTTGAATCAGTGGATAGACAAAAAGACCTTGGCGTTATTTTCGATTCAAAGCTATCCTTTAACTTGCATCTGGACTACGTTATTTCTAAGGCTAATAAATTAGTTGGATTCATCATGCGAAACTCAAAACAATTTCTGGATCCTTACACGATTAAATCTTTATATATTTCACTTGTAAGATCACTTCTTGAGTATGCATGTTGTATATGGTGTCCATTGTATAGGGTGGGTATAAATCGTATTGAATCCGTTCAAAAAAAAGTTTCGAGGTACGCTTTGCGTAAACTAAATTGGGTTGATAATATTTTACCTAACTACATTGCAAGATGTCTGTTAATAGATTTAAAGACTCTCGAAGCTAGGAGGAAGTATTATTTAGTTATGCTTGCTAGAGATGTTCTCTGTAATCGAATTGATTGTCCTAAACTTTTCTCTTTTTTTTCTTTATATGCTCCTTCAAGACAGTTGAGGACGAGGCCGATTCTGTTTTTTGTTCCCCGATCTTATACAAACTACGGTAGATCAGATCCGATTTCACGTTCAAGTCATGAATTTAATTGCGTTTATCAAAATATAGACTTATGTTTAAGCAGAGAGGTTTTCAAAACTATTGTTTTGAGTCTAGTATCGTAGCATGTTTGTATATATATGTACATATGTAAGATAATTCTTTTTGCTACTTATTGTTTAATATTTGCTCTTACTTTTTTCTATATAGTTTATGTAAATATTGTTAAGTCTAGAAGAGTTATGAACTCGATAGATGGATAATAAATAAATAAATAAATAGATCCAACAGTGCTTGGTCATCTCCAATACTATTAGTTAAAAAGAAAGATGGGTCTTTTAGGTTTTGTGTAGATTTTAGAAAGCTTAATAAAAATACAGATAGGGATGCTTATCCACTACCCTACATAGCGGCCATTTTGGAAAGGCTTCGAGGAGCGAAGTTTTTGTCCTCTTTGGATATAAAATCAGCGTATTGGCAGATTCCAATGGAGGAGGAGTCTAAGCCCTACACCGCTTTCACGGTTCCCGGGAGAGGTCTCTTTCAGTTTAGAAGGATGCCTTCCGGGCTTCATAACTCGCCCGCGACATGGCAACGGTTTATCGACACAGTTTTGGGTGCCGATCTAGAGCCGTACGTCTTCGTCTATTTAGACGACATCATTATCCTGACGGATACTTTCGAGAAGCATCTTGAAATCCTGAAGGAAGTTTTGAAAAGGTTGAGTGAAGCAGGGTTGAAGGTCGGTAAGGAGAAGTGTAACTTCTGTAGGCCATCGTTGAAGTTTTTAGGTTATGTAGTGGATCAAAACGGGTTACATGTAGACCCGGAAAAAGTGGAAAGCATGGTTAGGATTCCAGCACCGAGGAATGTGAAAGAGGTTAGGAGTTTTATAGGGACAGTGTCGTGGTATCGTCGATTTGTGCCAAATTTTGCCAATTTGCTTCGACCACTGTCAGATTTATTGAAGAAGAGTAGGAAATTCATCTGGACTGATGAATGTGAGAATAGTTTTAGGAAGGCTAAGGAGTGTTTGGTTACAGCACCAATACTTACTTGCCCTGATTTTCAACGACCTTTTGTCGTACAAACAGACGCGTCGGACTACGGAATCGGTGCCGTATTGTCACAAAACTTCGATGATGGGGAAAAGGTTGTCTGTTACCTTAGTAGGTCTTTAAATAGGAGTGAACGCAACTATTCGACGACGGAAAAAGAGTGTTTGGCTGTACTATGGGCAATCGAGAAGTTACGACCTTTCATCGAAGGTGTTCGATTCACGGTTGTGACTGATCATTATTCGCTTATATGGTTGAACAATCTTAAAGATCCGCAGGGAAGATTAGCACGTTGGGCAGTACGGCTTCAACAGTTTGACTTTGAGATCATCCATCGCAAGGGCAAAGAACATGTAGTTCCAGACATGTTATCTCGAGGAGTTCTGGTGTTAGCCGAGATCTCAGAAGAGGATCAAGACCCTTGGATTGCGAAAATGATCTCAGCGATAAAGTCAAATCCGCTAGCTTACCCAGCGTGGAGGGTAGAACAAGATCAACTGTTCAAACTGATGAAATCGAATCATGTTGTTCATGAAAATAATCAAGAATGGAAGAAAGTTGTAGGAAAGCAGGATAGATTAGCTATATTACAGGAATGCCATGATAGTCCTTTAGCTGGACACATGGGAGTTAGGAAAACTTTTGCTAGGATAGGGGGAAAGTACTATTGGCCTAAAATGAGAGGCGATATTACTAAGTATGTTAGGAATTGTAAAGTTTGCCAACAAGTAAAACCGGTTAATGAAAAACCAGCTGGTTTGATGACTGAGAGAGTAGGAGTAAAGGCACCGTGGGAAATGATCTGTGTAGATCTCGTTGGCCCCCTTCCAAAGTCAAGTAGAGGTTTTATCTACATTTTGACTGTCGTCGATTATTTCACCAAATTTCCACTTCTTTTCGCGTTAAGGTCTGCTACTGCCAAGGCAATTTGCCGGGAGTTAGAAGACAATGTCTTTCTTCTTTTTGGTATCCCAAAGGTTGTCGTCTGTGATAATGGCCCTCAGTTCCGATCTAAAGAACTGAAATCCCTTTGCGATTCTTATTCTTCCCAAATTCGTTTTACAGCCCATTACCACCCACAGGCTAATCCAGCGGAGAGGATAAACCAAATCATCAAAACAACGCTCAGAGCATACGTCTCTGATAACCACCGGATATGGGATGCGCAGTTGTCTAAGGTTGCGTGCGCGATTCGCACGTCCACTCATGAAGTTTTAGGAGTATCCCCTTATTATGCTAATTTTGGTAGGGATATGGCGACTTCAGGTCGAGAAGTGCCAGTAATAGGTGATAGGTTAGATAGAGTTCAGGATTTTAGTGAGTTAGAAGTACGGTTTAGGGATCTTAGAGTAGACATCGAAAAGAAGCTACGCGCGGCAACCAAGAAGCGGAAACATACAACCTTCGCAGAAGAGATGTTCAATATCTCGTTGGCGAGCAGGTTTGGCGTCGAAATTTTGTGTTGTCGGATGCCGCGAACTATTACGCAGCCAAGTTAGCACCGTTTGTGATAAAGAAGCGTGTGTCACCTTGGACATATGTCTTAGAAGATAGTAATGGTAAAGAACGCGGAACTTGGCATGCGAAGGATCTCAAACCGTACACCGATGCATCCCTGGAGAATTAAGCCTTAAAGTAGTTTTTAGCTTTTATTTTTTATTTTTTTTTATTTTTTTAATAGCTCTCCATATCGTCGTTTACTTTCAAAGGATGGCGATTGTACGCCCTGATGGAAAATACCTTTTTCGATTTTCCTTGAACCTTTGGCTTTAAGAAATGTCCTACAGTTTTCTTAAACTGCAAGAACATTTCTTGGCAGGTAAGGG
The DNA here is from genome assembly GCA_914767635.1 of Melanostoma mellinum. Taxonomy (NCBI): domain Eukaryota; kingdom Metazoa; phylum Arthropoda; class Insecta; order Diptera; family Syrphidae; genus Melanostoma; species Melanostoma mellinum. Next base: position 108,913,832 of record OU612058.1, read on the forward strand.
TGGGATTTGTTGCGGTATATTTTACCACAACAAGTTAGACCTCTACTTTTCTTCCTCTTCCCATTTTCACCCCTCCTTTTGTTGTGGCTTCAAGGTGCTGGCAGAGTACAAATCAACCCTAGTCCATCAGCTAGTGGTGTACTTCAAAGCATTTTGGAAAAGCAACCCAAATAGGTACCCCTTCATTGAGCCAGTGGACGGCTGGAGACTCAAACAGCAGCGGTAGTAAGAACCAGGAAGGTTCTAGAGGAAGTCCATCGCAACAGCAGCAGCAGCAGGTTACTAACAACCTAATATTTTTACAATAAGGTAGAGATATGGCTACCCACCTTTAACACACTGATACATATCAGTAATCTTCGTAATTTGGCATTTGAAGCCTTTTCAATATAAACGGCCAAGAGCCCAACGTAATGGCTGAGTGCCCACCGTAAAGGCCGAGTGCCCAACCTAAAGTGCTTTACCTTAAAAAGAAATGACTCTTTATAGAATTATCCCCATTCCCCCAAATCTGCGCGAAGGTTCACCGAAGTAGTTTAGTAGTTTTCGCGAAAAATGACGAATCCTCGTTAACTGAATCCTAGCTTAAATAGTTTTCTTGCACAGTGTAACTTGGGTCGGTTGGGCCGAGGGAATTTGTTAAAAATAATAGTTTTTCAATTTTCTATTCTGGAATGGATTGAAATGGAACAGGTCTGGATTCGTTCATTCGGGCAAGTTGTTGCGAATCTCTAACGACCAAGAGATTCACAACGAAATTGTTTAGAAGAGAGCGATGGATGCGTTTTGCCTACGGCGCAGACTCCAGCGAATTTGCTGAGAGTATTGCAGATACCCCGTGACGAACCTCCACGACTCTGATTGGTTGAAGTGAGTGGAATTTGCTGAATGCGCCGATGAACGAAGAGACCGCCAAGAAGATGGCACTTCTTGGTTGACCTCTGAAAAGGACATAGTGCCATAAAGTTTTAGAAAATTGAAAAAGTGTCGGAGATTTTATAATCGAGTATTTGATTTTTGCAAGTAGTGCAAGTTTAAATTGTTACAGTGTTTGATTGGCAGGAAGGCCAAACTAAACAGTGTTTTAAGTCTGTGCAGGAAAGCTCCACATAGGCAGAAATTCAGGAGAGTTAGTGCCAGTACGGGCAAGAAAACTCAGGCAGGATTCGTCAACAGAAAAAGCTAAGTATTTTCCTATAAAAGTGGAAAAGTGTTAATAGTGCGTTTGTTTTGTTTTGACTATTGAGTCATATTGCTTTAATCGGTAACCCTTCGCCTTTCGTAATTAATCCTGAGATTGCAGGACGCGTGACCTCCATTTAACCTTTTTGTCTGTTCGGGAAAATTCCCAAAGAGTCGTTTCTTTGCGGGTGCATTGTGCACATACTTTGTTGCTTTTACATTTTTACCTGGGTAAAACCCCATCTTCGTACTTAAATTTCATTCTAGTTAAATTGTTGACTGGCGCTTTGCCAGACTTTACATACTTTGTACACCAACTTGTTTATGAAAAAATTTCAGGTTTTCTACCTATACCCGTAAAGGTTTCCTGAATAAAACATATTATTATTCCTTTTGGAAATAAATCGCGTTGTTATTATTCCATTTGAAGATCATTTTCAGTGCAAAAGTTGGTTTGGAAATTCCAAAAAAAAATTTCCTGGCGCCCTTTATTTTGTGAAACACCCTGCTTGTGTTTTGATTGAATATTATTCATTTCATTAAATTCTTTTTATTTACCTTTAATTATACCTACGTACCTATAAAACTACCTACGGACCACCCCTTGCTGAGCAGCTGGCATTGGCAGCATATAATATTGCTACCTGTTGCATTCTTTTCCCATCGAAATCCACCCAGCTGTCATTTGACAGTTCATCCTAAAATTAATTTCGAACAGCATCGCCACGGCACATCGGTGTGCATATTTATAGTTCTGCGTAATAAATAATTAATTAATCATTCGTTGCGATTAAATTAATATAGTAGTTTGCTAAAATCCAAGTTGTGGATTCGGTGGTAATTTGTTTTGTCGGGAAAAAAGTGCAACACCTTTATCTTGTTTGATGGTTTGCCTAGTACATCTTCCCTTGAGGTATCTTGTTGACTGAATGAATCGAAGGCAATAGGCTGTTATTCTTTGCATTTTTAGAAATGAAATGAGTGTTTTAGTCTGTCAAATATGTTTGTTGATTGATTACTACTGATTAAGGTTCCAATCTTCTTATATGGGGGTGGCCATATGTCTTCAGTGGCATGTAGAAATCTTGGACCATATTTCCATAAGAGATGGTCTTGAAGTTTGTCTGGTGAAATCCCCCTTGATATGACATCTGCAGGATTGTCGCTGGAACTAACATGTCATCACTGAATAGGGTCCGTGAGCTTTTGGATGCCTGCAATCCAACGTCCAACAAGTGATTGAAATGATTCCGCTTTGGAATTTATCCAGCGCACTACAATCTGAGAGTCTGTTCACAAGAATCGGTTTGCATTTTTCAATTTGAAATCAAGCTTCACACGGTTTGACAATTCGGTTAGTAGAGCTGCTCATAATTCTAAAGAGGTATTGTCATTGACTTAGGCCCTGATGCTGTCTTAGTGATTGGGGCGACTCGAGACTTGGAGCATAGTAATCGTACTATGATTGTACCTTTTTTGTTAATAGATCTGACATATACCGCTGCGCCGTAAGCCTTTTCTGAAGCATCAGCAAATGTGTGTATATGAACTGATGAAGGGATCGTATCGCTGAAGACATGTCCAGAAATGTTGAACTTGTCTAGTTCTTTCAGTTCTTGATAGAATTTCTTCCACCTGGTGTACATTTCTTCTGGAAGTGCTGCATCCCAGTCGTACTTAAGCTCCCACAGTTCTTGAAGAAACAATTTTGCCACAATAACTACAGGTACTATAATCCCAAGTGGATCAAAAGACGAGCTATATCTGAGGCTACTGATCGTTCGGTGAATTTTAACTGGGGTCTGCAATTTGTTTTAATGCTGAAGACATCTGATTTAGGCCGCCATATCAGTCCAAGAGTTTTGACCGTGCCTTATTTGTTGTCATCGGAAAGAGAAATCTCTATATCTTCTAATGGAACGAACGAATCTTTTAACACCACTTGGGAGCCTAAAGAATACTTTGAAGAGTAGTCTTGAGCTGAAGTCTGGAGGCATTTTGTGGCGAGATAAAGAGCTGATTTAGTTCCATATGTAACAGTGTAAAGCTTGTAACATTTTAGAGCTTGGGTTGGTTTGGGTCGCAACTGGCGACCATATTAACTGGAAGTGTTGGTCTTCTTCTCTAACGCGTATTTGCCGATACATTTTTTAAATGTCGGCCTTAATGACGAATTTTGACATTCTAAAACGCAATAGTATGGTGAACAACTCATCTTGAATAGTTGGACCGGTGGCATGCAGAATGTCATTAAGCGAAAGATTGGGAGATGTCTTTGCCGAGGCATCAAAAACAACTCTTTGTTTTGTGCTGCTGCTTTCTGGTTTGAAGACGCAAAAGTGAGGCAGGAAATAGTGTGGCGTTTGAATGGTTTTGAAGTTGATCTCTACCATATGCCCCCAATTTGATGTACTCGTCCATGAAGCCAATGTATTGATTGTATAATTCTTGATCTTGCTCCAATTTGTGCTCCAAAGCATGGAATCTTCTCAATGCTTTATCCCTAGATTCTCCTAATTTCTCTGGGTCGTCAGCAAAAGGTAGATTGACAACGAACCTTCCAGTTATCTCTTGAAGTTGATTGGCTAAAATATTCTTCACATTTTTCTTCTGCAATTGTTCATTTTGATGTGGAGCACGGCAATTTTTCTGTCTGCCAAAATTTGCTCATGATTTGTTCAAGAGCTGCTTCTTCGTTGTGTATTCCGCATGTGCTGATTGTTGGCGATCCTTCATTTAACTTGCCATTTATAATCCATCCTAATAATGTATTTTGTAGCAGTGGTAGATTCTTTCCTAACTTAATTTGACCAACGCAGAGCAAATGATTGAAAAATTCCGCTCCTATAAGCAAGTCTATGTGAGTTGGCTGATTGAAATTAGGGTCGGCTAGCCAACGTCAATTGCCTTCAACGTCAGGTACAAGGGTACTACGTTCTGGATCAGTCATAAGCTTAGATGTGCAATCCCACGTAAGTGACTCTATGTACTTTAAGATCCTATTCTTCCAGTGTATTAAGTTCTGCCAAACCACTGAAAACCTCGACAAGTTCCATTGTGGACGAGGAGCTCCTTAACTCAAAACTCAAATACAACTTTGAGTGAAACTAATTTGATCTCGGACCCCCTGAATGTTGACATACTCATCGCTTTACCACCCGCAAGGAGTATATTTGTATCCCGCCTTTCTCATTCTACTTCGGAGCATTTGATACAAAGTTACATTGCTAAGAATAATTCAGCAATTAATTTATCAAATCTCTCTATTCGTAAATTTGTGATGTTGCCAGAGAAAGAGTACTCTTCCTTCGAAATTAAAGTTGGGAGGAACCAGGAGCTCTTCAATTTGCTATGTGATACATCTTTTTGACCTACGCATACTGTGGTTCACGAATTTTTTCGAAGCAAGAAGCGAAGACCCAACGACAGCTGAGAGAACCTAAATAACTGATAGTCTCAACTGCTCTCATGCTCTTCATACCACTATTGATATGCTTTCTGTATATTACCAAAACGCTGGTGGCATGAAAACTAAGACGATGGATTTCTATGTTGCTGTATCCTGTTGCCCTTATCACATTATTGCGTTAACAGAGACATGGTTGTCTGAAGATGTACTTTCCACTGAACTATGCCGGTCTGCTGATTTTAATGTGTTCAGAAGAGATAGATCGTTTGCAAATACTGGATTAGTCAGAGGTGGTGGTGTTTTACTAGCATTAAGATCATATTTTATATGTAGAGAAGTTCCTCTTGAATTCAAAACTGCTGAACAATTATGTGTGGAAGTAACCTTGCCATTTGGATTTAATAATCTTTATACTATTGTATCATATATTCCACCTGACTCTAATATGAGTATTTATCAGATGCATATCAATAACATCCTTAAAGTCTTTAATATGTTAGGGCCTTGTTCTAATATAATTATTTTAGGGGACTTTAATCTCCCATATATACATAAAATGGATTTACTCTGAAAAAGATAAATGTTTACTTCTTTTCAACGTCTCAAATGAATTGGAGCCGAGTTTCATTGATTATATGCTGTCTTTTAATTTAAACCAGATCAACTTATTGGGACGAATTCTAGACTTTTTATATAAATACTGAAGTTGAAGCAAATTTAGTTAAATCAGAAACTCCAATTTTTGAAAATAGAAAGCATCATTTTGCCTTGCAATTTGATTTAAAGTTCTTGAACTTCGATAAGCTAAATTTTGATAAACGTGAGTTTTACTCTGTTCGGGATTTCAGCGAAGCTAATTATGATGAATTGAATAATTTTTTTAACGCCATCGATTGGGATAAAGCTCTCCGCTCTCGTTACTTAAAGTAGTGTTACGATTCTTTCACTGCTAAAATTGAGGAAGCATATAATTTGTTTATTCCATTTAAAGAGAGAAAACATAGAAATATGCCTGTCTGGCTTAATAATAAATTACGTTACCTTAAAAATAATCTTTCTAAGGCACATAAAAATTACAGAAAAGATCCTAACCTGCACCTTCGATATATACGATGTAGAACAGAATATGAGACTGCAAAAAAATCTGTATATAAAAGCTATATGCGTAATATTGAGAATAATATTAAAAGTGACTCTCGAGCTTTTTGGAAATTTGTTAATTCAAAACGTAAGTCATATGGGATTCCAACTTGCATGAATTACCTTGATCAGTCATCCAATAGTGAGGACGTTATATTTGAATTGTTTGCGTCTTATTTTCAGTCTAACTAACTAAGTTGCTTACTGAAGCTTCCTTTTCAACATAATAACTCTCGTCTTCATCGATATCTTCATAATGCTCCTTTCTTTCTTTTTCTAGTGCTGCTTTTTTTATCAAAAGATTTTTATAAAAATCTTGACTGCTGATTTCTCTATTATTATAAACAAGCAAAGAATACAATTGATAGTCGAATTTTTGAGTCTATTTCTTTCTTTGGTCCATTGACCCGCAATTATTGAAAATATTTTCTCAACATTAAGATTCTGCCCTAAGACGACAAAAAAAACACAAACATTTTCGAAAGTTCTGAAAAGTGCTGTGGATAATTCATACTATGAAAAAACTTTGTCCATTTTGAACTTGACATTGACTGTGACTTATTAAAATTTAAACTCTTTAAATTTGTCTTAAGAAACTTATTCAATTCGCAAAATTCAACAAAACATTTACTGTCGTTTATAGTTATGTACATTTTTGGAAAGTGAATGTAATAGTTTTTTCGACTTCTTCTGATTGTAAGTTTAAAAAATCAGTGAGAAGCATGAAAACTCTTTAAATTGAAGGCTCCGTTTTTTTAGATAGAAAATCAAATAATTGTTGATAACATATAATGCAATCACTTTTACTTTTAAAAGCATTTTCTTCTTCTTGAAGGCCTGTTGAATTGTTGAATGTTTGTTGAGCCACCGGCAGAGTGAAGAATAAGTTTTGTTTTTTGTTTGGAGATGTTGCTCTAAGTTGTATTCTTCTTTATTTCAGACATTAACATTTACTTTGCAGACAATACACTGCGCATCTTATTTAGAATTTGAATCTTTCACGAAACATGTATAATGTTTTTGCATTTCGTCGGAAAAGTGCTTTTCCTTTTTGTGATCATCGCATTTGTTTTCTATGAAATCGAAAGTTTTTAGGTACATGAATACATTAATTCTTTTTCAAAAGAATATTTAACTCTGGTTTCTTGTTAAATTATAACTTATTTAAATGTCGCCGCAGTTCGCACAACGCACAATTTAAGAGGAATAGAGACAGTGATCTTTTATATTTAACAATCACCACCGGCTTTCACTTTACATACCATGAGTATATGTAGTATGTGGTAGCAATGAGCTTTTTCTGCATATGTCTTTGTTGCTTCTCTTCCTAGCTTACAGGAAATATAGCACGAGAGAATGAGATGAATGATTTCGAAGTAGTATAGTAAAACTGACGTCTTTAAGAAAAGCTGAATCTTAGGTTAATATCGTTCAATCGTCTATAGTAGACTGCGTCGTCAAAAGATTGTTTCATATACATAATCTTGGTTTCAGTGGTTGGTGGAAAGCTATTTTATAATCGTCTTACAAATTTTGGCAACTTTTTCAGGGTCTTAAACACTTTTTTTACTACCTAAAATTCATTCAACGTCTAAAACGTTACAGAATCCGGCCCAGGTATGCACAACGAAAATAGACAGAGTATAAACACAACAAATAACAAATTTAATGTCAAAATGAACACTGAATCTTAGTGGAATACTCCTATGCACTGGCCGGGTTCAAAGCAATTTCGAAAGTTCGAAGAGACAGTTCATGAACGACTGTCAGTTCATGAACGACTATATTAACTTTTTTTCTGTCTTAAAGTGGTACTGTGATTCACCTCTCGATTCTACATAGTTAGTTCTAAAATTAGTTGTAAAACAAACAGATATTTTCAGTTTGAAATTCAACAATTTGACTTCTTAGTATTTGTATTGAGCAGTTTTAAGATTGCATTTTCTTTGTAGACAAACTCGCTATTGAAATTAATTTACATAACGAAATATCCAAACACCAATAATTATCAATTTCAATTCAACAAATAAGCGAAAACTTGTTGAACAAAAAACTAGCTCAAGAATACCGAGTAAATTTCGATTGTCATACATGTTGTTTTCCTTGTTTTGACAAGTAAAATCTGAAAGTTAGATATTCAGCCAGTTTTTCCAGTCTGAAAATCTTAATTCGAAAACCTGAAAATCTAAATGTAATCTGAATTGTCATCAGAAAATCTTGAACTTTTTACTAATCAGAACCAAGAAAAGTGACAGAATCTTGAGTTAAGCTTTTTGAAATAATGGTACTTCCACTGCTATGAACGCCCCCACTGAATGCAATTTAATTCCTCTATACACTGAATTCAATTTCAAATGACATTTGCTTTGTTCGTATTGAATTTCCTTTAACAATTTGACTTCCAAGTATTTGTGTTGAGCAGTTTTAAGATTGCATTTTCTTTGTTGACAAACTCACTATTGAAATTAATTTATGTACATAACGGAATATCCAAACACCAATAATTATCAATTTCAATTCAACAAATAAGCGAAAACTTGTTAAACAAAAAACCAGCCCAAGAATACCGAGTAAATTTCGATTGTCATACATGTTGTTTTCCTTGTTTTGACAAGTAAAATTTGAAAGTAAGATATTCAGCCAGTTTTTCCAGTCTGAAAATCTTAATTCGAAAAGCTGAAAATCTAGGTTAGGTAAGGTGGAAGTGGCTGTCAGGCAATGAGTACATTGCCTAACACACTTAGGCCGCAAGGGCCCATTGTGATACCACAGAGATCAGCAAGGTAATCACCTACTGATCTCAGAAACCCGATGTAATGCTATGTCCGCACCTGAAGTTAACCTGGGTTTCGTTCCAGTTTGGTTTGAGTTAATCAAGTAGTGTCCGCATATACCAAAAAGTTTTAAGTTTATCTTTTTGTCTTAAGTTAAAAAGAGACAGACATAAAGTGTGAGCAGAACGTCAACGACATATGAGAGAATTCATTTTCTCTCCACTCACTTCCACTCTCTTAAATGTCAAATTCAATGGAATGTTGGAAATAGTGCATTCAGCCCGCTTGGTTTCGAGTAGGTTATCTCGAAACCCAGTGACTAAAAAGGTTTCGTTTTGTATGGCAAACCACTTGGTTATCATGTTGGTTTGGGATTGTTTTGAGATAACCCAGGTTAACTCTCAAGTGCGGACATAGCATAAGATTAACGAGTTGATCACTTATTAATCTTCCATTACGGTACTAGCCGGTTAATCACCTGCTAGTCGAACCACGTGGAACTTTTAATGTATTTTGAAAGACTTTTAGGGTCTATGTAAGCTAGGTCGCTAGTATCATCGAAGAAGAATTCACCGAGATGAGCCTTCCTCCTATGAAGCAGTGCAGGGCATGAGCAAAGAAGGTGTTAGCACCATCTATCTGCGATGGTAAGGCAGCGCTCAATCATGGAACGCACTCTGGAACGCACTCTGGAAGGCACATGCGTTCGTCATAACTTTTTTATATTTTTCCGGGGTACATATACGGCCATTTTTGCAACGTGATCGTATTTCTTTAAAGAACATAGTTGAATGCGGTTAGAATAAGATAAAGTTAAAATTGTGAACTAAGGTAATTTACATATAGAATGAAAATGAAATTGAAATTAAAGAAATTATATTTGTAGATTTTTTAAGCGAAATAAACAACAAAAATCATAGAAAAAGAAGGTGTTTATTGCTGTAAGAGCTTGGGGATCATTTACATTCTTAAAAAATCTTATGTACTTGCTGCAACTATGCCGCCAAAAAGAAATAAGCCGAATGCAGCATCATCGCCAGTGCAGAAATATAACTGCAAGCTTTGTTCTGAGCCCGACATACCAGAAATGGTAGCGTGTGACAAATGCGATGCCTGGTTCCACTTTATATGTGTCAACGTAGACACCGCTGTGAATGACACAAGTTGGACTTGCGAGACCTGTGGTCATCCTACGACTCAACAATCGCGTCCATCATCACATCCACCGTCACGTCCCATCAGCCCTTTCAGCCCAATCGATCCTACAGACCTCGTCAACCAAGTCGGCCCCGGCCCCATCCACAAAGTTGGCCCTACCATCGACAACACGAGGTCCAAATCATCGAAGTCTCGGAAACAAAGAGATCTACTCATTAGACGTCTCGAAGAAGATAGGAAATTGCGCGAAGAAAGTAACCAGCAATATTTATTCGAGAAGTACAAAATTCTTGCAGAGTATAGCAGTTCTGATGAGGATGATAAAATTGAAGGTAAGTCGGTAGATCGTAGCCAATTGACTGAAATGTGGGTAGAAAATATAAATAAAAATGCACTTGAAACTGGTGCACAAAATTTAGTTATTGAAAAACTCCCTTCTAAGTCTGTCACCGTGCCTCAGAGGCAGCCTGACCCATGCAACCTAAATCAATTCGAAAGTCAACCATCGCGAACTCAAGCACAAACTGCGACTGAGATCCCGAATAATAATCAATTTCAAAGTCAACCATCGCGAACTCAAGCTCAAGCACAAACTGCGACTGAGACCCCGAATAATAATTTTCAATCTGACGCTCCGTCCGCAAGAGCAGAACATACGCAAGTCAAATTACTTTCACAATCCCAGTTAGCCGCTCGACAGGCGATATCGAAGGACTTACCTTTGTTTCATGGCCATCCGGAAGACTGGGCGATGTTCATCAGCTCATTTGAACACAGCACAATCATCGCTGGGTACACGCATGCTGAAAACCTGATGCGTTTGCAGAAATGTCTTCGAGGTACCGCTCTCGATGCGGTTAAGAACCGGCTTATGCTGCCGGCTATGGTACCAGACATTATAAAAACACTTCGCATGCGATTCGGTAGACCAGAGCTCATACTTCACGCTATGATTGCTAAAGCTAAAAACCAAGCACCTCCAAAAGCAGATAAGATGGAAACGCTTATTGAATACGCACTTGCAATTCAGAACGTATGTGCCACAATGGAAGCATCTCAGATGACAGCGCACTTGAACAACCCCACTCTTCTTAAAGAGTTTGTCGATAAGTTGACACCACACCTTCTTTTGAACTGGGCCATATTTGCAAAAAATTTAAAAAACCCAACTTTGCCAGAGTTTTCGAATTGGTTAGGCGAAATTGCCGAAGCTGCCTGTTCCGTCACAACACCGTACGTGAAGCAAGTTGAAAAAATGGAAAAAAGAGATAGACGTGCTAATGGTTTGTTTTCTCATGAAGTGATAGAAGTTCCCGCGGACGACAATCGTTACAACAATGATCCGAGAAAGTGTTGGGTTTGCAACAGCAATCATTTACTTGATACTTGCAACGAATTTCGAAGAGCTGGGCGGTCTGAAAGGTGGCAAATTGTTAGGAAAAATAATCTGTGTCATGCATGCTTAACAAAACACCCACATAACCGGTGCAAGAAAACCACATTGTGTGGGAAGGATGGGTGTGCATTGAAACATCATCCACTTTTACACAAGTATGACGTAAGTGGTTATTCAACCCGACAGCAATCTGGGTTCTCCACTTTGGGATGCCATTCTGATCGAAATAATAGCAAACATAAGACAAATGTACTTTTCAGTATAATACCTGTCACCATATACGGTAACAATAAATCGGTCGAAACTTTTGCCTTCCTAGACGGAGGCTCATCTTTAACATTGGTAGACGAAGAGCTCGCCGATGACCTCAATGTTTCTGGTAGGTGCGAGGAGCTTTGCTTGAGGTGGACATCCGACACTACACGCGTTGAAAAGAATTCCCGAGTAGTTACTTTAGGCATTTCAGGATCCCATAAGGGAGGTCGTAGATACACCCTTCGAAACGTGCGCACAGTGCAGAATTTGGGTTTGCCAGTGCAGTCAGTGTCTGGTCTTATCCTGAAAACCCGTTATCCATACTTGAATGGGTTACCTCTTCCTTCGTACCACATGGCAAAACCAAGAATACTTATTGGTATGGATAACTGGAAGCTTGGCGTTCCATTAAAGATTTTTGAAGGTAGTTGGTTAGAGCCGATGGCAACGAAAACGCGATTAGGATGGTGCGTACATGGACCTGAAACTGGAAACAATAGTGTAAATGAAAATGTAAAGTTTGCATTGAATATATTTCAAACCCAAAGCGACACCGATCTCCACCAACTCGTAGAAAAATTCTTTTCAATAGAGAATATAGGTGTGCGTATTCCAACCCACCAAATGGTATCAGCAGAAGAGAAGAGAGCTCTTAGTATCCTTGAGGAAACATGCGTTCGAGTGGGAAAACATTTTGAAGTCGGTCTGTTATGGAAGTTCAATAAATATAAATTGCCTGTCAGCTATCGCATGGCACTTCATCGTTTTGAAATACTAGATCGAAAAATTCGTAGAGATGTTCAACTGAGTGGAATTTTAAATGAACAGATATCGAGTTGGGTGGCGAAAGGTTACGCTAAGAAGTTATCGACTGATGAGTTGAATGCTAATGGACCTGTTTGGTATTTGCCAATCTTCATAGTCAGGAACCCAAATAAGCCTAGAAAGGTAAGACTCGTGTGGGATGCCGCCGCTAAATGTGAGGGTGTGTCTCTCAACGACTTTTTATTGAAAGGACCGGATCAGTTAGTTCCAATCACATCTGTCTTGTACGGATTCCGCTGTGGTAGATATGCAGTTTGTGGTGACATAGCGGAAATGTTTCACCAAGTGCGAGTGCGTGAGTCGGACAGGTCTGTGCAGCGTTTTTTGTGGAGAGATGCGAATGAACAAGAAAACCCTAGCGTTTACGAGATGCAAGTCTTAACATTTGGTGCAACGTGCTCTCCGTGTATTGCACACTATGTAAAGAACCAGAATGCTATGAGCTTTAACAGCAGCAAGCCGAGAGCAGTTGAGGCAATACTTCAGCATCATTATGTGGATGATTTTATAGATAGCACAGACACCATAGATGAAGCTATCCGGCTAGCAAAAGACGTTAGGTACATTCACGCAAATGCCGGCTTTCATATCAGGAACTGGATGTCCAACTCAACAACTATTCTTGAGGCGCTGCAGGAAGAAGGTGAGAAGTCGAGCTCCAGCAAAGCTTTTGGGATGAATGACCCTGATATGCCAGTGACGGAAAAGGTCTTGGGCATGCATTGGAATACCACCTTAGATACTTTTACATACGCTTTGAATTTCAATAACCTAAATCGAAAAGTACTTTCTGATAAGAAGGTACCAACAAAACGTGAGGTTTTAAAAATCCTGATGTCAATTTTCGATCCGATGGGATTTCTATCTCACTTCCTGGTTTTTGTTAAGATTCTTCTGCAAGATATTTGGAGAGTCGAGTTAGGCTGGGACGAGGAGCTTCCCACACCATTATACGAGAGATGGGTGCGCTGGCAAAAGCTGCTGCCTAGAGTAACAGAACTTCAGATTCCAAGATGTTATTGCCTGCATTTAAGCCAACCTGGAACTTGTATTCAATTACATACATTTGTTGATGCAAGTGAAAATGCTTATGCTGCAGTGTCGTATTTCAGAGTTGAGTACGGAAACAAAATTGAAACATCTATAGTAAGTGCGAAAACTAAAGTAGCACCTCGACGTCCGTTGTCCATCCCTAGGCTCGAACTACAAGCTGCCGTACTTGGAGTGCGGCTTATGAACTCTATTTGTAGTTCGCATAGTTTTTCCATTAGTCAAAGGTTCCTATGGTCTGACTCCAAGACTGTGCTATCTTGGCTCCGCACTGAACCCAGAAACTTTCAACAGTTTGTAATGTATAGAGTAGGTGAGATTTTGGAATCCTCGAATGTTTTGGATTGGAAATGGATCCCTTCAAAATTAAATGTGGCAGATAAAGCAACAAAATGGAGTTCCAATCCTGAGTGGGATGTTGCAGATGAATGGTTTAGAGGACCTGGTTTTCTTCTGAAAAATCCTATTGAATGGCCGCAGATGCCGCAAATCCAAATTAATACTAACGAGTTCCGTCCCCATTTGCTACAGATCAACCAGATTAAAAATGAAATCAAATTGGTTGATGAGAATCGTTTTGGAACCTGGAGAAAGCTATGGCGATCAGTGGCGTACGTTTTCTTGTATATGGAGAAGCTAATGTTAAATGCAAAGACACGTAAACTTAAAGATTTCGAGGCCCTTAATGTTATAAAAGCTACATATGCCGCAAATGTGGAAAGGTGCGACTTTAAAATAAAATATGTAGTTCTATCATCTGAAGCCATCTTAAAATCTCAAATGCTTTTGTATCAACAATCTCAAAGGGATGTTTATTCAGAGGAAATAAATATTTTGAAAAGAAGTCCAGACAAACCACATACTCTGTCGAAAAGTAGTGCTCTCTGTAAGCTTTCTCCATTTGTGGATGAAAAAGGAGTTTTAAGAATGCAAGGGCGAACTGCCTCCGCCGATTTCGTTTCCATGGATTGCAGGAACCCTATCATTCTGCCAAAGTCGCAATACATTACTCACCTGGTAGTTGCGATTACCACCTAAAATACCATCATTTAAATCATGAAACGGTTCTGAACGAGATACGTCAAAGGTTTTACATTTCCAAGCTGAGAGTTCTGCTTAAGTCGGTAAGGAGAGACTGTCAGTTTTGCAAGATTCAAAGAGCTTGTCCACGGATACCTGAAATGGCTAATTTGCCTAGAGCAAGACTTGGAGCATTTTTCAAACCTTTTTCGTTTGTTGGAGTGGATTTCTTCGGCCCGATTAATGTTGTTGTTGGAAGGCGGAACGAGAAAAGGTGGGGTGCCATATTCACCTGCCTTACTGTAAGGGCGGTGCATATAGAGGTAGCCCACAGTTTGACAACAGATTCTTTTATCATGTGCTTGAGAAATTTCATTGCTCGTCGTGGATCACCGCTGGAAATTTATAGTGATAACGGCACAAATTTTCGAGGGGCGGAAAAAGTGCTTCGTGAAGAGCTAAAAAATGTTGACTTGGGTCAGGTCGCTAATGAGTTCATGTCGGCGGATTTAAAGTGGAAGTTTAACCCACCGTCTGCTCCTCACATGGGCGGTGCATGGGAGAGGCTGGTACGATCAATTAAAACCGTACTATACCAAATATTTCCCTCAAGAAAATTAGGAGACGAAACCTTGCGAAGTACACTTATTGAAGTTGAGAACGTTATAAATTCAAGGCCTTTAACATTTGTATCTCTTGAGTTAGCTGATGAAGAAGCGTTAACGCCTAACCACTTCCTTCTTGGAACGTCGAACGGGTCAAAACCACCTTGCGATCCAGAAGTGGTTGACCTCAGGAAAAGCTGGAAGCAGTCGCAAGCATTGGCTCAACTTTTTTGGAAAAGGTGGGTTAAAGCCTTTTTGCCAACGTTAAACAGAAGATCGAAATGGCTCAGCAGAGTTAAGCCAATCGCTAAGGACGATTTGGTTGTCATAGTGGACAATGATATGCCTAGGAACTGCTGGCCAAAGGGGCGTATTGTGGATGTGACCCTGGGCAAGGACGGACAGGTTCGACGAGCGAAAGTTCAAACGAAGTCGGGTCTGTACGAACGACCGGCCGTTAAGTTAGCTGTGTTAGATGTTGCTGGCAAGGATCAGGAAAGTAAGCCAGACGTGGATTACAGTCAGCTTACTGGGGGTGGTATGTTAGCACCATCTATCTGCGATGGTAAGGCAGCGCTCAATCATGGAACGCACTCTGGAACGCACTCTGGAAGGCACATGCGTTCGTCATAACTTTTTTATATTTTTCCGGGGTACATATACGGCCATTTTTGCAACGTGATCGTATTTCTTTAAAGAACATAGTTGAATGCGGTTAGAATAAGATAAAGTTAAAATTGTGAACTAAGGTAATTTACATATAGAATGAAAATGAAATTGAAATTAAAGAAATTATATTTGTAGATTTTTTAAGCGAAATAAACAACAAAAATCATAGAAAAAGAAGGTGTTTATTGCTGTAAGAGCTTGGGGATCATTTACAGAAGGTGTTGAACGGTCTCCTCCTCCTCCTCGTCCATGCAGCTTCTGCAGAAATCATTGGAAAACACACCAAGTCTTTTGGCGTGTCTCCCTATTAGACAGTGTCCCGTAAGAACACCTATGGTAGAACCTAGACACAGACGGTTCAGGGCCAACAAACTCTTTGATCGTTTTGAGTCCACACACGGCCAAACTTTTTTGGTTGCAAGGCATGTATTACTCTCAGTCCATCTAGTGTTTGTTATCCTTGAAGCGTCCTGTCTAAGCAGGAATTTACATGTAGCGATAGGTACACCTATGTTGTTCCATTCTGAGCGTAGGGAAGTGGTCGTGCCCTTTTTGGCTAGTTCGTCTGCCATACAGTTGCCTGGTATGTCCCTGTGCCCTGGCACCCATGAAAGGTGAATGTTAAACTGATTTAGGCCCGTTTGCTGATTCGAGTCATAAATTTAAGTTCTACATAAAGTTTTCATTTTTGTATGAGACGTTCCGGAATTCTTATGTAGAACTTAAGAATTCCGGAACGTCTCATACAAAAATGAAAACTTTATGTAGAACTTAAATTTATGACTCGAATCAGCAAACGGGCCTTAATATCTCCCTCAGAGACATCTGGCAATTTTGGACCGTGATGGATTTTGTAGAGACAGAGGCAAGAGATTTAAGGGCAGCTTGGCTGTCTGAGAAAATCCGAATATCCGTGGAGGATATGACGTTTTCTTTGAGCCAAGACAGCACCTCTTAAATCGCCAGAATTTCCGCTTGGAACACACTACAATGATCGGGTAGGCGGAAGAAAAGACTGAGATTCAGTTTTTCTGAGTAGATTCCACTTCCCACACCTTCGCTGGTTTTTGAACCATCGGTGTAGAAGTGTATTGCTTCATTTTCCAAAAGAGCGCCATTTTCCCAAGCTTCTCTTGAAGGTATGGTTACTTGGAAATTATTGTCAAACACCAACTTGGGGGTGGTGTAGTCGGATCGATTCGGTAAGAATCTTAATGTAATCTGAATTGTCATCAGAAAATCTTGAACTTTTTACCAATCAGAACCAAGAAAAGTGACAGAATCTTGAGTTAAGTTTTTTGAAATAATGGTACTTCCGCTGCTATGAACGCCCCCACTGAATGCAATTTAATTCCTCTATACACTGAATTCAACTTCAAATGACATCATAAACGACATTTGCTTTGTTCGTATTGAATTTCCATTAAGGGTTTGTTCATATTCTATAAGTTTCGTGAGTTTACTGCAAGTCTCTTAAATCAAACAGTTTTGCTTGGAAAAAACAAAGTTTGTGTTTGAAAAGTGTTTCTTTTATACGTATTTTTCTTATAAACGTGTTTCTAATGAACACACAATTCAACGTTATAATATATGGGATAGTACTCGGTGCTTCTGTCAAAGTTTCTTCTAAGCGGGATTTTCTTATAAACTTGTTTCTTATGAGCGATAAATACTGTCATTGCAAAACAGACAGGTTCAGGTACGTTCTCAGATTACCCTACTATGAATATTTATTAATAAGGCTCCGCGACTTCTGCAGTGTCTTCCAAGCAGAAGTACTTGCAATGTTTTTGAGGCCGCAAAACTTGATCTACAAAAATATTGACATCTTCAAAGACAGCCAGGTAGCCATTAAAGCTATCTCCATTATCCATATCTATTATCACCGTAACTGTATTCCCGCTTCCAGGACATCGTGTCATAATCTGCAATGAAATGGCGGATAAGCTGGCTAAAATCGGGTCAGCGCTCGAGTCCAGTGAAATGAACACCTCAGTTCTAAAGCCACTAGAACAAGAAAATACAGAATCAAAAACAGAATCTCTGCTCCAGCTTAGCAGACCTCGGCGCTCTCCGTTGATTGGCACTCTCACGGGTCACAACTCGTTGGGTACGTTGGTATTATCTATGATGAGAATGGTCATTAGCAAATCCGACTTATGTGGAGGATGACAAGACGAAGAGGCAGAGGAAGGATCATTCCGCTTCCTCTGTAAGTGTCCTAGCTTGGCCCACACTAGTAAAAAGCCCTCGGAGAATACTTCTTCGGCGAACTGGGCGACATCTCTAACCTCCCATTGAACAGCTTAATAAAATTTATGTAAAAAACAACGTTTGCCGTTTTTTTTTTATATTTTTACTTTCTGAGATTACATAGTTTAAATAGCATATTAAATTAAGTGAAAAAATTAGGTTTATTTCTAATTTCCCAAAATAGAAAGGCTAAAATAAAGAAAAAAATTAACACAAATATCAATCAGACGAAAATAAATGGAAACAAGGTCCTTTTTATTTTTATATGGTACAGCAAATTGCAAAATCTTCAGTAAGCAGGGCTTTAAGTGTAGCTACAACAAAACTTGAGAGAAATTATTGAGTTATCTTAAGATAAGGCTTTTAGTTTAGCTTAAACAAAATTAAATATGGTGTGTATTACGCAGGAAAGATTCAAATATGTGTTTCTATAAGAGTTCGAGTGAGAAACATATCGTACTATCAAATTCCATCCAAACTGTCCATTCAGAAAACTGACGAATTCGTCATAACTCATAAGTAAGAAGATAACTTTTATTAAAATAAAGTCTGAGAATTTCTTGCAGAATGAGACACACCGCTAGGAGGTGAATAATACCCTCGTTCTGATTTAAATTACATAACCGACAAATAGAGTTGATGTCTCTTCAATATGGTGTGAAATTCAATTCCAAAATTTCCGTTCAGAATTTAAATATATGGCCTATATTGTAGGCAGAAAACTACTTTCTAAAGTAATTGTTTTCACCTAGGTAAAAATCAGAGATAAGAAATTAATTGAATATGCAATTTCGAAAAGGGCACACAGCCCCGGATCTAGGGGGGGGGTGGCAGACCGGGGCACATGCCCCTGGCGGCAAGTTTCGGGGGCGGCAACAACAAGTTCGAAATTCGCTCCCGCTCCCCCACAGGAATCACAGAACGCTGCAGCACTCGTGTCTGCTACAACAAATCATTGCTCCCTAAAACAAACATCACACAAAAAGAGCATCAAAACCATTTCACACTGCATATTCATTACCAGACCCAGCATATCTTGTGCAGGTAACGAGGGTTGCAAGCGCAAAAAAAATTAGCTATTAGCTTAATTAGAGATTAATTCACTCAGAGAAAGAAAAATGGCGACAGATCCTGCGTATTGTTATGGATGCTGTATTGTATCTGTCCATAAATTGCCTTTCTTTTCGCGGCTCCCAAAAAACTCCTAGCGATCTCATCACACAATGTCCTCAGCCTAGTCAAGGTAACTTCTTGAACTTGATCTCCCTGCTCGCCAAACATAATTCAACTCTTAAGTTTCAATTAGAACACTTAAAAAAAGGGACAAGTATCATATTTATCAAAGACAATTCAAAATGAAATAATTGACATAATGGCAAAAACAGTTAGAAATATCATTTTAAATGAAATCAAAGAAGCTAAATACTATACGATAATGTTCGACTGCACTCCAGATGTATCCCATACAGAACAAATGAGCCAGGTTATTCAATATGTAAAAAGAACTGGCGATGTGTGTGAAATAAAAGAAAGTTTTATTGATTTCATAGAAGTTGCTGGAAAGACAGGAGAGGACATTTGTCAACAGATTCTAGACAAATTGGCTGTTGATGATTTAGATATTGGACAATGTCGTGGCCAATCTTATGACAATGGGTCCAATATGGCCGGCATCCATAAAGGAGTACAAGCCAGGATTGCAGAAAGAAATGAACAGGCCGAGTTCGTACCGTGCTTGGCTCACTCTTCAAATCTTGTAGGTGCTCATTCTGCCTCATCATGCCAGGAAGTTTTTAACCTATTTGGACTGGTTCAAAAAGTATTTTGCTTTTTTGTTGGCTCCACTACTAGGTGGGACATTATGAAAAAATATGTTAAGGCAATTTTAAAAGGAAGTAGTCAGACGAGATGGTCGGCGAAACATGTTGCTGTGAATGCTCTATTAAATAATTTGCCAGAAATAGCGGAAGCCTTAGAAGAAGAAGTTAAGCAAATTTCTCATGCTCCTGAAACTAAGTACGAGGCAGGTAATATCTTAACAGCTATAAGGAATTTTAAATTTATTCTCAATTTAACTATTTGGGCGAATATTCTTCGCGAAATCAATCGAGTGAATATTGAGATTCAGAAAGAAGATATAATCCTTGCCCGTTCCGTCGCACTAATGGATGGTCTGCTCAAAACTTTACAAAAAATGAGACAAAATCCATTGGAGTATTGGATAAATGAGGCTAGAGAAGTGGCTGAAAAAAGTGGTGTTGACCCTATCTTTCAAAACAAACGAATTCCGAAACATAAAAACATTTCGATGAGATATGTGCTTTTCTTAATGGCTTTAAGATTTTGAAAATGTCAATTGAAGAACTGCAAAAATATGAATTGCAGGATGCTTTTCCAAATATTTGTGTTGCCTTGCGAATTTACTCTACGCTTCCCACTACATCCGCAAGCTGTGAGCGAAGTTTTAGCAAACTAAAACTAATTTCAAATTATTTGCGATCTTCTATGAGCCAGGAACGCTTATCCAGTCAATCTTAGCGATAGAAAATCGGATCGCACACGAATTAAATTATGATAAGGTCATAGATTTATTTGCTGAACAAAAAGCTCGAAGAGTAAAATTGTAATTGCAAATGATATATACAATAGTTAACTTGATTTTGTCTTTATTATAAACATTTTTATGTTCAGTCCTATCCTGTGCTGTATATAAAATATATATTCTACATATCTGTAAATAAATAGAATTAAAAGCGGTTTAAGCATTTTTTCTGAACGGCTTGTGTCCAGTTGTCAGTCAATTAGTGAATATCTGAAAGCTGAAATAATAAATATTATAAAGGTAAAAGCAAATATAAATTGGTGGGGGCAGCTTTTTTCAGTATTTGCCCCGCCTTTAAAAAATTTAAGATCCGGGGCTGAGGGCACATCTCGGATTTCGAAAAGTTTCGAACTCTAATTTTACTGAGTAATATAACACGTCAACCTCCATACCTTTATAATAAAATACGCCACTCGCAGTCTTCTAGAGCTTTATATCTTGTACCTTTACGATACACGTTCTTAATATCAGAACGCCAATTTTTTATAACTGCGATTCGACTGTGGATTTCTTTACCGCGATCTTTAAGAATTATTGGCTGTATTAAACTCTTTCAATCTAAACTTAAAGTATTTTTGCAGAGTTAATGTAGTGACGATTTTATTTCTTTTTTGTTTATTCTTTCTTATCTTTCTCTCTCTGAGAACTTAATCATTAATATTCTTCTTCCTTTTTCTTATTTATGATTCATTTAATTTTTTGGTTTTTGGATATAAATCAACTATAAACCAAATGAAACACACTTTTACAAATAACTTTTAAGATTGTACTATTTAAAAAGATATTGTATCTTATTGTTTATATCTACTCAAATAAATATATGAAATATGAAATATGAAAATAAACGAACACTGTATAAAGAGGTTTTTTCTTGTCTGAGAAACGCTGTGGTGAGAGCGAAAATTTGATCCATTGTCGAAAGGTTGGGCTTGAACCAGCTTGAAAGCAGGTGATAATGTTATTACTCGGAACCCAACTAAGTTTAAGTTTAAGTTTATTGTTCAAATAGCTTACACAGTAAGATAATAAATCTTATAAATTTGTGAAGATAATGAATTGACTGTTCAAGTTTACAAGTTAATACTATAGACTAAAAATGTACAATGTAGATAACCTAAGATATAAAATTTGCGTAAAAAGTTTCCTCAATGAGCTTGAAAAAAGCGTTTATCTTTGCCAAGCGAAAACAATTCGGAAAAGGCTCGTCATTAAACATTCAATTCATTAAATCAACTATATAGAGCAAAACTTCGGGAGGCAATTCAATCGGAACGCCATCAGACCCTGCAGCTTTGTTATTTTTAATTTTTTTTAAAGACGTTAATAGCATTGTAAAGTTGAAGTCTAATTCCGGAACACTGACATTTGGGAGTGCAAAACATATTGAAATTTGATTCGGATCTGCCAGTAAGAGTTTTTTTTGAAGTAAGTAGCAAGCTCATCATCACTAATACTTAAAGAAAATGATTAAGGAACATTCATAACTCAAACTCAAAAGGTAAGTCAAATAGGATTTAGGTAGCAAGTCAAATACACCTTTTACCCTTTTCAATAGTTCAAAGTCATAAAAATTACTTTTAAGCAATCGAATCGTGGAAAAGTACTCCCATTGTAAGCTGTTGCAATAAAAGTTCGTAAAAATACCAAAAATTTGATTTTTTTTTACCATTTTAGATTTTACGGGTATCATAAAATGTGTGGGTTTTTGAGCTTTTTTGTATTTGTATTTGTATTTATTGTATTTATTGGATTCAAAACAGAAGTATATTAAAACATTATGTTTTTTTTTGCTATACTTTGTACATTGTTGGTAATTTTGAATTTATATGAAAATATTATTTATTGAAAGATAAAAAAAAATTTTTTAAGTTATAACAGTACCTAGTTAATGCATGGAAAGAAGTTGTTAAAATTCGTTAGAATAATTATGCTAAAAATAGAAAAAGAACTTAAGAATTATTACGATAAATAGTTTTAGCTTCTATAAAGGATTCTCAAGGAACTTTCAAAGGATCTGCAGTTGCTCATTCTTCTTAGGTTAGCAGGCAGGGAATTCCAGAGACTCACCGTGTTTACAAAAAATTGGCGTTTGGAGTTGCAAAAGTTAAAACAAGGTACAATCAAAATATTACTTCTTTGTGATGTTGGAAAACTGAGTTTACCATATAAGTACTCAGGGGTTTTCGATTGAATTAATTTAAAAAGAAAGATCAGAGCTTGGAAGTCAAGGAAATTGTTCAGAGACATATCAAAGATACGATTCGCATACTCAGAAACATGGTCAAACCGTTTTAGTCCATACACAAATCGAGCAATGTTGTTGAAAGCAACTTGAAGTTTACGTTTACTTCTGCTGTCAGGACAGCAAGCACAAGATTTTAGCTAAAGTAAGTTTAGTACTTATAGGCAGGCAGCTACCAGTAGTATGTAGTACTCGTAAAGCTGCATAGGTTTTCCCCAGTGCGCATGAGATATGATGTTCCCAGGACAAAGTTTGATTAAATACAACTCCCAGATTTTTAACCTTTTCAACATAATTAAGCTCACAACCACTTAGTTCGATGTTAGGAAAGTATGAAGTATCAAGTACCCTATTACTAATAACAATAGCTTGACATTCTTTAGCGTTTAGTTTCAATAAGTTCTGATTTGACCACTTAACAACACGCAGTAGATCTTCGTTAATCCGAGCGGTAGCATCCTCTAACATTCCAATTCGATAACTTTGATACATTTGAACATCGTCTGCATACATATGGATTTTACAGAATCTGAGGTTCAAAGGAAGATCATTAATAAAGAGAGTGAAAAGGAAAGGACCCAGGATTGACCCCTGTGGTTTGCGAAACACCGTTAAGTAGTATTGGTATTATCTGGTGTGCTACCTTTCTCTATTCGGCATCGAATGTTCTACCCGAAAGAAGTATGTACATCCGTTGTCAAAGCAGAGCTTGAAGTGTGGAGAGCAGCTACGACTATCTTCTTCCCTAGTCCAAAAACTGCTTTGATGATTTGTGCGATATATCCAAATAATACACGTTGCTACAGATATTGGCTACCATACCTGTTTCCACTGCTGCACCAGAAAGGACTTAAAATCTAGATACTTGCGGATCATAACGAGTGAAAATAGACTCAACGGCTTGGCTCTCGTGAATATTCACTATGGAATAGATATTGACGCAAATGAAGGAGTGGATATATTAAAAGAAAAACTGAAGATCGATTCCGTGGTACATATGTAATCAAATGAACCTTATTTTGTTTCCATATTGTTCATCCTAATCCTAACCAATATTATAAATGTGAAAGTCACTCTGTCTGTCCGGCTTTCTATGTTACCGTCTCCTGCTCAGACTACTGAGCTGATTTAAATGAAATTTTGTACAAAGATAGTCTAGAACCTGAAGAAGGACATAGCTTATATATTTTATCCCAATATTCCCACGGGAACGGGAACGTATATGGGAACTTAGAAACTACAAAACCGATTTCAAAATTTCTTTCACCGATAGAATGCTTCACTATCCCAGAGTAACATACTTTTTAATTCATCCACATATTCCCACGGGAACGGGTGTCCTTACTAATATAATAAGCGTGAAAGAAGCTCTGTCTGTCAGTCGTTCTATGTTACCATCTCCCGCCCAAGCTAATAAACCGATTTAAATGAAATTTTGTACAAAGATTGTTCTGAACTTAAAGACGGATATAGGCTGTATTTTTTTCAAATATTCCCACGGGAACCGTTCCTCACTATTATTATAAATGCAAAAGTAGCTCTGTCTGTTCACCTTTCTATGTTACCATCTCCCGCTCAAACTAATGAACAGATTAAAATGAATTTTTGTACAAAGATTGTTCAGAACCTAAGGAAGCACATAGGCTATATATTTTATTCCTATATTCCCACGGGAACGGGAACGTATTTGGGAACTTAGAAACTACAACACCGATTTCAAACATTTTTCCACCGATAGAATGCTTTACTAACCCAGAGAAACATTAACTTTAATTCATCCACATATTCCTACGGGAACGGGAGTCCATACTAACATAATAAGTGTGAAAGAAGCTCTGTCTGTCTGCCGTTCTATGTTACCATCTCCCGCCCAAACTAATAAGCCTATTTAAATGAATTTTTGTACAAAGATTGTTCTGAACTTAAAGACGGACATATGCTGTATTTTATTCGAATAGTCCCACGGGAACCGGTCCTCACTGTTATTATAAACGCAAAAGTAGCTCTGTCTGTTCACCTTTCTATGTTAACATCTCCCGCTCAAACTAATAAACAGATTAAAATGAATTTTTGAACAAAGATTGTTCAGAACCTAAGGCAAGATATGGGCTGTATATCTCATCCCTATATTCCCACGGGAACGGGAACGTATACGGGAACTTAGAAACTACAACACCGATTTCAAAAATTTTTCCTTCGATAGAATGCTTTACTCTCCCAGAGTAACATAAACTTTAATTCATCTACATATTCCTACGGGAACGGGAGTCCCTACTAATATAATAAGGGTGAAAGAAACTCTGTCTGTCCGTCGTTCTATGTTAAAATCTCCCGCTCAAACTAATAAACTGATTTAAATGAAATTTTGCACAAAGATTGTTCAGAAGCTGAAGAAGGACATAGCCTATATATTTTATCCCTATATTCCCACGGGAACGGGAACGTATATGGGAACTTAGAGAACTTCAATATCCCAGAGTAACATAATTTTTAATTCATCCAAACTAATATAATAAGGGTGAAAGAAGCTCTGTCTATCCGTCGTTCTGTGTTACCATCTCCCGCTCAAACTAATAAACTGATTTAAATGAAATGCACAAAGATTGTTCAGAAGCTGAAGAAGGACATAGGCTATATATTTTTCCCCTTTATTCGCACGGGAGCAGGAACGAATACGGGAACTTTGGCACTACAGCACCGATTTCAAAAATTCTTCCACCGTTGGGATGCTCCATAATCCCCGAATATAATAAACTTTTATTCATCACCATATTCCTTACGGGAACGGTAACCATGTTTCCACGGGAACGGTCACCATGTTTCCACGGGAACGGGAGTCTTTACTAGTTTTATAAGTCCAAAATTAAATCTGTTTGTCTATTTCTCTTTGTTACCATTAACCGCCCAGACTATTGCACCTTTTTATATGAATTTTGGTACAGAGAGTCTAGAACCTGAGGATGGACATATATGTTATGCAATATGTTTTATCCTTGTATTCCCATGGGAACGTGAACTTGGAAAATACAGCACCCATTTCAAAAAATGTCCACCGTTGGAGTACTACAATATTCCCGAGTAATATAAGCCTTAAGTCATCCTTCGGAAATGGCTCTCATATTCCCACGGGAATGGAAGACTTTAGTAACATTATAAATCCGAAATTGACTTTGTGTGTCTAAACAATTGAACCGATTTATATGACTTTTGGTACAGAGATAGTCTAGAACCCGAAGATGGACATCCTTACTAATATTACAAATCCAAAATTAACTCTGTCTGTTCGTGTTTCTTTGTTACCATCTCCCGCCCAGACCACTGATCCGATTTAAATAGAATTTTATTCAGAGATAGCCACGAGTCTGAGGAAGGACATGGGCTCAATAAATCGTCCCTATATTTCTACGGGGTCGACACCGTAAACGGGAACCTTAAAACTACTGGATCGATAAAAGTTCTTTCACTGCGGGTTGATTTCTGTCACACTGTCGAAAATACATTTGACCTGAGAAGAAATGTCTATCTTGATCTTCAAATAAAAATTGGCAGTCGGGAATGGCTGAGTGAAAGGTCGATTCCGGCGCCGACTAATGAGATAGTTAACCATATAAACTAATAAATTATATTTGATGTATTGTGAGATGTTGTCGAATGTCTATCAATAGACAATATTATGGACACTGAGCAAGTCACATCATACCCAATAGAGCTTCTCAATTTCTTAGGATTATTATGAGTGGCAGCAATTTGGTGTTCCGGTAATCCAATAATGAATAATCCAGAACTGTACACAGCTACAAATTGCACATCTGGAATGCGGCAATATAAAATTTTTAATAATGACTGGAATGGCAAAAGGAGAAAACGTTTCGATTCCCCGTTTTCCTTTAATTCCCACTGATTTGTCATTATAAATAAGGCTCAGACGCTTTAAGTTGCAGGTGTTCGTTTAGAAAAAAATCCCATGGCAACTTTATGTGGCAGAATCAAGTGTATCAATCCCACAAAACCTTTTTAT
This sequence comes from Melanostoma mellinum, assembly GCA_914767635.1. NCBI lineage: Eukaryota > Metazoa > Arthropoda > Insecta > Diptera > Syrphidae > Melanostoma > Melanostoma mellinum. The sequence continues at coordinate 108,940,430 of OU612058.1, forward strand.
TTCGCAAAAGATGGAAAAAATAAGAACTTTATGTGCGATAATATATCTGAATAAAATACTATAACAAGAAATTACTAAAACGCATGAATGTGTCTTATTTGCAAAATAAGTAGCCTAAGAAATTAAGAATGCTGTCGAAAGTCACTATTCCACGCGGACGAAGTCGCGGGCACTGCTTGTATCTATATATGTAATGGTAACAACTTGGTAGGATTAAGAAAGATGACTGCATAACTACACTCCTAAGGGACGACAAGTCTCCACATTCCATCCGTAGAAGAAATAACACCTGGAATACTTTTCTTGAACCAGTATAAAATGATTCCATCTTGATAGATAACGATATCAAAAACGTCATCGGAACATTTGGTATTCACTTTGTGAACACAACAATTACTGTTGGTAACAGAACTTATCACTCAAAGAAAATCTCTGGATTTAAACCATTACCAGCTATTACGCATACAAAGAAATTCTCACGCTGGAAACCCTAAAAAAATTGCATATAAACAACACAAAAGAAATAGAGCAGCTAAGAGACGAAAATCCTGTAAAACATAAAACCAGCCTCAGGTATCTATCATCTATTATAAAAGTGGCAGTTATCGCAATATTTCTCATAAAATGGCGAAATTTACGTAAGCCATCTTTAATGCCTGTTTTTATTAGCTTGACTAAAATGTCAACAGCTGAGGCAACTTCAACTAAATATTCTCACATTTCACCAGCACTCGAAGAAGGTGAGAAAAAGTTGTCAAAAACCTTTACAAGTAATAGCAGAGGACTCAATTCAAGAGCCATAGACAAAAAAAATCCAAGTCCACCAGAATAAGCCAAATACCTTTATTCTAACATCAAACGAAGACGTTTGAAATTAAAAGGGGGAACAGTTAACGTATGCTAATACCAAGAATTAGTTATCAATTATTGCTGATTTAAATACAAAGAAAAGTATCTTATAAAATTGCGTAATGCTATCCAAACACATGCCATAGTCTTTACATCCCTACATCCGCTAAGAAGACGTCGATTGTCGACGGTCGTTGTTTTCGCCCACATTTCCAAGAATCAATAGCTTCGGTTTTGCAGATGCTCAAATTGGTCATCCACTGGATGAAATACTTTTTTTCATTCTTTATCTTTTTTGCGCATGTACGGCTTCTGTAGGTATTGAAAAAAATAGAATAGTTTTGTAAGTTCAGTTCGAAATTGTATCTAGCGTCGTGCGGTAATCCCCTTTGGATTGCCGAAGTAAAATAAATTTTTTTTAAAAAATAAAACGAGTTAGAAAATTATTAATTTATATAAGTCTTAAGGGGTTACAAAAAGGCAAAAAAAAAAAAAACTTTGGTTAACAGCAAAGTGAACATTCTTATAAGTTATAAGTTATAACATTAGGTGTGTTTTTTTTCACAAGACTGTTATATACATAACATCATTTTACATGCAAAGCAAAAACAACATCCCCGACAACCAATGTTATGGATAAAAGGATGGTTAAGATTTGGTCGGGGATAGACTTTTGACGTTTGATCGAGTATCGAATGAGTTTTTCGACTTTTCATTTTTTAATGTTGGTGCGTCTAGTGACTTTCATGTATCTCGAACAAAAGCAAAATGGGTGGCAAAGGGTCTGTTCACAAATGTGTAACTGAATAAAATCGTATGCCTACTCTTACACTCCGCAATTTAGTTGCAGAAAATTTTTGATTTTTAGAATTTCATTGATTTCAAGAGTAAGATTTGTAAATGTATATTAAGATACATAAAACAACGTAATAGCAATTAAAAAGGGGCTTTTTAGTGACTGAAAGCACTTTTTGCATATTTCTTTTTACATTTTTGTGTGAATGTTAACATTTTTTTCAAAGCTAATTGTTAAGTATGCCATAAAAATGGTTGTACTTTCTTATTATTAATAGTTTAATTCGTTTGAAACAAGTAACAAAATATTTTTTCCAACTGACATCTAAATCACAATCTCATATAAATTCAACCCTAGCGTGTAAACAGAGTCAAGAGAAATTCATTGTTACCTTTGTGAACGGACCTATTTTTGACTTTTCTAAACTAACAAAAAACAGACATTAAAAATTGTTTACCTGCATTAATTTCACTATGGAACATTTTAATTTTCCACTCTATACAATTGCTTTAGGTTTTTAACAAACAGTTTTTCGTTTTTGTGCGAATTTGGCAAAAAAAAGTTCATTTATTGCCTTCTATTGGTTTGACAACTGATCGAGAACACCAACCCACAAATAAAAAAAACCAAGCGTTTTTTTTGGATATCATGTCATGTACATAACATCCTTGTGAAAAAAACACGCCTATTTAAAAAATTTAATCATTGCGAAAAATATTGAAGTAATGAAATCTTTAAATGTCGATACACAATCGTTTTTAAACAACCTTGGGCTTCTTAAGTAAAAACTTTCGTTTAAATCATAAATAGGAGAGCGTTGGTTTCTTAGAAAAAAAGCCTGCTATTGATAGTATCGTCTTTAGACTTTTTTCAATTGTTTTCTAGTTTGGCAACCCTGGGTTTTGCAAGTGAAAGATGTGCTTACTTTGAGCTCTAGATTTGGAAGTTTTTTTTTGCATTGAAAAAACACTTAAATAATTAAAACCCATCATAACGTAGGTAAAATAGCCATAAGGAGGTAAGCCATCAACTGGTATTATATTTTTATATTAGCCATTAATTAGAAGTAAAACATTCGAAAATGCCTTTGAGACGATGACCCCCCAACAATCTTCAACTCTCAGAAATGCTGATATCTCGGCAGGGAACAGCATAGGGAGCACATATTATGAGATATTAATTAGATACCCAACTTCACACACACATTGAAACTGCCTACAAGCTGATTTACGCATGCATTTACCCATCTCTACTACTTTGGGTACAGCTTCCACCATTGACTTTACACAAAATCTCACTACTACCACTTTGCGTGCTGCTTTCACCACAAGAGCCACGTCTGGCTGCCTTTTTGGATTTTGAAAACGTTTTGTAATCTTTAAAACTTTTTGTGAAAAATTTTGTTTTCATTTTGGCATTGCACTTTTTCAAAATTCTTTTCGTTTAATATGCCAGATCAACAAGTGTTCGTTTGATAAAAGTAGAAAAGGGGAGTTTTTTCTAGCCCTGCAGTTATCATAAGTTTTTATTGTATTTTATATCAAACAAACTATCTGTTAGAAAAAGTGAATTTAATTAATAGTCTTCGATTGGAACTGTGTCAAAAAGGTATGCTAAAGCTTAAATAAGAGTTATTACTATTATTATTATTCTTATGATCATTTCTTAATACAGCAATAATAATAAATTCATTAAAAAAATATCAAAAACTGTAGCTCCCAGTTTGGAAACACTACAGAAGCAATTTTTACAGTTATTTTTATTATTAGTTTACCTTTAGCTTTTGCTTACGCTGCCAATGTTCGTGGAGAAAATAAAAAAAAAAACCTGACCGTTTTCCATTATAGAGCAGTTCTCACTGTACAAATAGTTGAAAAGACTTTGGTCTGATCGACCGCTTTTCCAACTTGTGTGATTTTGAACTTTGACAGACAATTCTGATAAAGTAAACTAGAAACTATTCAAATCTTGAAAAATATCATGTAAACCATGAAAATAAGGTATATGATGACGGAAAAGTATGAAATAAAATATAACTTAAGTAAAATAAATGATTTTGTATGCCAGAAAGGACTTGTTCCGCATTTGGCTGTAAGCTAAATCATATTTTTTGCTACGATTTTTTTTTTTGAATTTTTATTTTCATTTCATATTCAAATCTTGTGTTACAAAAGCAACAATATAAGAAAATGGAAGTTGTGTGTAAAGAGAAGTAAGCGGTTTCCCTTTTGTTCTATAGCACTCTATGCATCAAACCAAGTCTGTCCATCTAGTTGAGCTGCGCTAATAAAAAAATATTTAAACATCAAATGAAAATAAACTCTCCTCACACACACTTTCGTAAATTATTGACGCCATTTTTTCAGCTCGCACATATTCACAGACAGAGGATAAGATTACAAAAACAACAATGTACAAAAATGGTTGTTTCGGGGAAAGAGAAGTAAAAGTTTGCCCTCTAATTAATTCCTCCTCTGTGACTTACAACAAAAAACAAATCGTTGAAAATCCAATAGGGCTATTAGCCCAGTTCACACTGTACAATTAGTTGGACAGACTTCGTTTGATGGAAGTTGGATGGTCTGATGTAGTTTTCGTTCACACTTATCAAGCTTGTCGTCCAACTTTATGTCACATACCCTTCCACTCCATCCAGCTTCTAGATTTTCAAAAATTTTTGAATACCATCCAACAAATTGGACAAGCGGTCGTATGAAGAGTTCACACTATCAAACATTGGTTTGTCAAACCTAGGTTTGTCCAACTAATTGTACAGTGTGAACGGGGCTATTCGCGATATTGTCACTGTCAAAAGAAAGAGAAAAAAAAATTGACAGCTGAATTTACTTGTATGAAAACATTGTTGGCGGTACTAGGCAAAAACATAAATTAGTTTCAGAATTGTTATTTAGTGAAGTGAATTTGAAGTAAAAATATTGAAACAGTGTGTATATCGAAATTGCGAACTCTTAAGAACAAAATAATATAAAAGTTTTGTGAAAATACCCTTGAGTTGTTGTGTGAAACAGTGTTCAAACTGGTTCAAACCATACAGTGAACACAGAAAACTTTAGACTTCAGTTTTCCACGACTCTGGAATAGAACTCCTAGATTAAAAAATCGCTAAGAGGAAAGGCGCAGGCCGTTGTTGGCTCCTATCCTCCTATCAAACATCTGAACATTAAATTGGCTTGTTTCTGTAACACACATTTCGTTTCAGGTACCTATGTAAACATGGTTATAAGGTATATTAGGTGCTTGATTATAGTAAGAACTCCTAGTAAGAACAATCTAATTACAGATTGGGTATTGCTTATCTAGATTTCTGAATTTTCGCGTGTAGAAGCTTGGTACCCAATCTGGAATTAGATTATCCAAAAGTTTTGCATTCTTCCCTGGATTCTTATTAATGATCTACTTGTATACAAACTACAACCAGATATTAACCTTCCTGAAATGAAATGTCTGGAACAAACACGAGCCAATTTAGTGTTCAGATGTCATTCCTCTGAGAGAATTTTTAACCAAGGAATTCTGTTTTATACTCGAGGAAAGCTATAGGACCTACAGATTTCTGTCTTCATCGTATGGTTTGAAGATTGTTTTAGACAGCGATTCGCAGGCATTGAAAAACAAATTTAAACTACATATTTCATATTTCTACGTACTGCCGCCAGCAATGTTTTCATACAAGTAGTCATTTGACGTTTAAGAAATACGAGGTATAATTAGAAAGAGATAGCTTCGCGAAAAGCCCTATTGAAAAATATTCAGTCTAGATGTTGTGGAAATGCAAGATAAAAATGATGCAATTGAATTGCTTAGAGTCAAAGCAAATATTGTTGGCACTGGTATTTCGATCCATAATGACTATCCAATCGGGGCAAGAGAGAGAAGGAGACGAGTTGTATACTTAAAACACAAAATAACTGCTAAAAATAAGAGATTAAAACCACAAATCAAAAATTAAAAGTCAATAATTTTACGTTTTATTTTGATAAAAACAACAATTTTGAAAGTGACAGCAATGATGGATTGACGTTTCTACAGTAACTGGTCGGCGATGTCACCACAGAGTAGATAATACAGAGTATCCACTTCCACCCACAGAGTAGAACCAGAGAGTCCACTTCAGCAAGGTAGTGCGTTTTGCCTACAAGCTAAATCAAACCGGAAAACCGCACCCGGAAAACCGCACTGGCCTTCACTTCCCACAGATCAAAGTCAGTTGAGTTTGAAAAGTAAAAAATTTTTTTTTGGTTGCAAAAAAAATTCGATAATTTTTAATTTTCATACAGCCTAGAATTTAGAAAAATGAATTTAAGTTGCAGAAATTAGCTTTTTTTTACATTTTGACCAGTATTTCACTGAAAAAGACAAAAATTAGTAAAAAATTTCATACCGATGCAGGCGTTTAGTTAAGTTTTTACAGTTCATACTAGTGAGCACAGAGCCTCAAACTCAGAAATAGGACGCCATATTGAAAAATTTTTTGCGGGTGTTTCGGGTTGAAGGGGTGGAAGTGAATACTCTGTATTATCTACTCTGTGCTTCCACCCCTTCAACCCGAAACACCCGCAAAAAATTTTTCAATATGGCGTTCTGTTTCTGAGTTAGAGGCTCTGTGCTCACTAGTATGAACTGTAAAAACTTAACTAAACGCCTGCATCGGTATGAAATTTTTTTACTAATTTTTGTCTTTTTCAGTGAAATACTGTTCAAAATGTAAAAAAAGTTAATTTCTGCAACTTAAATTCATTTTTCTAAATTCTAGGCTGTATGAAAATTAAAAATTATCGATTTTTTTTGCAACCAAAAAAAAAATTTTTTACTTTTCAAACTCAACTGACTTTGATCTGTGGGAAGTGAAGGCCAGTGCGGTTTTCCGGGTGCGGTTTTCCGGTTTGATTTAGCTTGTAGGCAAAACGCTCTACCTTGCTGAAGTGGACTCTCTGGTTCTACTCTGTGGATGTCACAGAGGTGACAGCCATTCCTTCTGCAGATTCCTATGTTGGAAACACAATGAAAGCGAGTAGCAGTCGCTCCATTCTTAACCAAAATAACAAAAATTCAATTTTTAATAAAAATACCGTCTAGCAAATGAAATGTTATAAAAAGGTGTTAAAAGTCAAAGCAATTAAATATTTTATCCTTGGTTATCAGGTTTAGACAATAAAAACTTATTTAGCAGTTTTATTAACTATGTTAATAGCTATGATTTTATATTTTTGTTTGAATTTTTTGTGACTGAAGTAGATAATGTTAAATTTGGTAATAACTTCAAGAAATTCGATTTTGTATGGATCCCAGCTGTAAGAACGCACACGAGAGGAAGAGCGAGTCGAGGTTGCTTTTTGGAATTAAAATTTGATTTTGTATGGATCCCAGCTGTAAGAACGCACACCAGAGAAAGAGCGATTGGAGGTTACTTTTTTGGAATAAAAAAATCTGTTGGAAATGTGATATAAGGTTTCGAAACCAGAAATAAAATAACATTTGTACGCTTAAATATTGGAAACCAAAAACCTACAATCTTACCAATATACCTAAATTCTAATTAATGGGAATCTGACTTCGAGAAACTGTACGAATTTATGATGTTAAATGATAATCCAAACTTGCTGTTCCTGTTAGTTGGCGACTTTAACAGTGGATGTGGAAATAAAGCTGGATTAGAAAACAAAGAACCTAGAATTTCGCGTCAATCTAAGGATGAAATGTGTAACACAAGAGGAAAAAAATATTGGAGCTCTGTGACACTTTTGGACTGAGAATTGTCAACGGGGCCTCGGCATCGGATATGCTTGGTGAGCTTATACGTCTACTGGAAGATAAGGAAAATCGGTCATAGATTTTGTATTTTGATTGTATGTTAGCTGGGAACTGGGTTGACTATGTGCGAGGTTTCAAAGTAGTTGTAGAAATATGCTCCGATCATCTGCCGACCAGTACGGAGTTCCAAATTGAGATTAATGAAGAACCTGGCATTAGAATTCTACAAATGCTACCAAAACTTAGGTGTAATTCCAGCAACTCAGATAGCTATCAGGGTAATCTAAACCTGTTGCTAAATAGAAGTACCAATTCCGAATTAGAATCGATAACAAGCTGCACAAGATTTGCTTATCCAACCCTTATGGTGGATTTACATGCATCCGCAACTGCAGATGAAAATCGGAAAAAGACACAAGATGTAAAATTCATACTTGTCTAATAGAGAGGGAACGAACTTCCTAGTTATGGTTGCAGATGAAAAATTATGGGTGCAGATGAACATGTTCATCTGCAACCATAATTTTTCATCTGCAACCATAATCCTATTCGTCTCTCTTTTTAACCTTTGTGCTTTGTAATCTTCATCCGTCTCGCTTTACTTTTCTGCACTTCCGCAGTTGCAGATGCATGTAAACCCAGCATTAGGATCAACAGGAAGAAATTGATACCAGTTGAACCTTGGTTTTATAAAGAGTGTTTTAGTGCTAGGCAGAGGTCTTTTGCATGGTTGAAGTCCCTTCGTGTACACAACAATGAGTTTTTCAAAAGCCAATACTTAAATGCAAATAAGATTTTCAAAGACATGTGTGACGCAAGCGAAATAATTATTTCGCATAGAAGTCTAGGAGACTTGCGCAGTGCAGGCGATCTACCGATTTTTGGAGTTTGGTAGGACACTTTAACGGAAAAGTTTTACAAAATCTGTACAAGGAAACTAAGGCAGCAGTATGGAGTGGGGAACAAATATTCGAATAGTTTCAAAAGGAGTCTGTCCTCTGTCGTTCGACAGGGGTGAACATTGAGCCCTCTCTGGTTTGCGCTTTTTATAAAGGATCTAACGGATTGCATTTCCGAAGGTGTAGAATTTTCGGGGACTATTATAAAGGCCCTCCTTTAACGCTGATGGCATAGTACTACTGTCTACCTCACCCAATCGCTTCAATTGATGATCAATCAACTGTATAGGTATTGTACAACGTGGAATCTTCAAGTTAATTTAAACAAATCAAAAATAATGATCTTTAGAAATGGTGGAGGAAGAAATAGCCAAAACGAAAAATGGTTCTATAATTCAACACCTATTGAAGTCGTGAGCGAATTTGAATACCTAGGAGTGTGTTTTACAAAAAACCTAAGCATGGAAAAGTAGGTATCTGAGATAACAACTAGTTAAGGCAAAAAGAGCTTCGTAGAAAAAGTGTTTCTCCGACAGAAGTATAGCTCAAAGCTGTAAATTCCGTGTATTTGAAGCAGTTGCTGAATCGATTATGTTCATGCGTCACAGGTATGGTTGAAGTGTTGAAAAGTTGCTGAGGTTCTACATTAAAAGGAAATTCCTCCTGCTTTCCAACACACTTTGCAATTAGTGATGTATCAACTCGATTTCATAAACCGAGTTGAGCCCAAACCGAGTTGACTCGGTTTACATTTTTTCGAACCGAGTTAGCAAACCGAAGAAAAAACCGAACCGTCAACCAAACAATTAAAATGAAATGAATACAAGCAGACCGAGTTCACTTGAACATAATCAAAACTACCCTATTTTAGTTGCGAGAAAATGAGAAAAGAAAAACGCAAAATGAGCCTGCTAAAAATCGGCCCGGTACTCACCGAAAAGTTTTTTTCCCATCTCATTTCCTCACATCTCCTTTCTTTTTCGCACTCATGTGAGACTTGTCTCACCATACCTCGTGTAATTCCTGACTAATAGAAGGAACTCGGTTTGAATGCTTTGTGTACTGTGTGTAAAGTGCAACCCGAGTCGAGTCGAACCGAGTTGGACTGCGGTTCGGTTTTTTCGTTGTCGTCTGTTAGTAAGTAGGTTTGAATGTTTTGGATAAATACTGCTACTCGAGTTAGGAATTAATTTTCTGTAAAATATCCCGATTCAAGTCAAACCGAGTTGATCTGCGGTTCGGTTTTTTTCTTTGTCGGTTTGAATGTTTGAATAAATTAATTTAATTTGATTGAAAAATTTGCTTTCTTTCTATTTTACAAAACAAAGCAATGAAGGAAAAATCGTAAATTTTTTTTGTAAACCGAGTTAGATAACCCGAGTTACAATTCGGGTTAATCAAAATCCAACTCGAGTTAACCCGGTTTGTAAATTTTTCGGTTTGGCACATCACTAGTTGCTGTTAAGACCAGGTATGTGATTTCTTCAACTCCTATGAATTCGTTGAGATGTGTGAAATTTTTTCCATTAAGTCAATTTTCATACATGGGTGTTTCTTTCTATTTGGAAATTTGTCCATACAGGGGTGTCCTAAGCAAATTTTATGAAATATTGAGAATATTTGTTAACTAAATGGAGGGCAATAGCATACTAAATATATATCTTTAAAAAGCCCACACATTTTCCTCTTTGTTTTTTAGTTATGGACGATTTTATTCTAACTATTTAGGGGAATGTTTTCAGGACAAAAATGAGTATTTTGGTATATTAAAGTAATCGTCATCACAAAATTTCCGCAATCCATCGTTTACCCCCAAGAAGGGATGGTTCGATGAAGACTGTAAAAAACTCCGGAAGCTATCTTTTGTATATCTAAAGTTGTTCAGGTCAACAAACGCACTGATTTTCAAAAATATGTACCTACAAATTAATAGGGATTATAAGACTCTTTGTATGAACAAGAAAGTCAACCATCTTAACAATTTGGCAAAAAAATTAATCAATGGTAAGAATTCTAAGGACTTCTGGAACAATGTGCGTGAATTGGGAGGTCGTAACCGAAATATGGAGAATCTGAATGCTCTCGATGCTGAGACTCTTGCTGCTCATTTTAAAACACTTCTGTCGGCGGATGAGAGCCAACTAACTTTTTCCTACGCAATTCCCAATTTTTTCTCGAGTGAATTGGATGTTCCAATCTCAATGAATGAACTGGAATCTAGTTTGAGTAAAATTTCAAACAACAAAGCTCCAGGAATAGATGGTATTCCGGTTGAGTTCTACAAATATAGTACTGATGGTTTAAAAACCTATGTTTTAACCTACTTCAACAGGCTATTCAATGAACCGTTTGTACCACCTAGATTAAACAGAGCAGTTATTTTTGCAATTCCCAAGAGAGGCGACTCAAGTAATCCTAAAAATTATAGAGGAATCTCAATCCTTAGTTCCTTAAGGAAAATTTTTGCTTAAATTTTATACGAGAGACTAACGAAATGGATTGAAAACACCAACGGTCTTAGTAAATTTCAAGCAGGTTTTCGTTCTGGTTTTTCAACGCTGGATCATATCTTCGCATTATCTAGTATTGCAAGAAAGTCTATTGATAAGAAGAAAAAAACTTACGCATGTTTTGTGGACTTTAAAGCTGCTTTTGACAAAGTAAATAGACAGGCCTTGATGTACAAACTCTCGTCCTTAGGAATCTCCAAAAAGTTTTTACTAATATACGCCGAGTTTTTGAAGTCATCTACAGCCGCGGTTTGGGATGGATCGCAACATTCTAATTGGTTTGATACGACAATGGGTCTTCCAATGGCAAAGCTGGTCACCCTAGGCAGTGTTAGTTGTGAAAAAGAGATCTCCGTAAAAAGTTTTATTAAAAAGTGATTAAATAAACCCAGGGACTGCAAAAACATCAATAATTAAAGTATCTGACCTAAGCCAAATCATACAAAAATTATCAAGTGCTTTTGTTCTATAGTGTGGTGTAGTTGCTTAAAATAAAGTCTCTCTGTGTGGCTCTTGCCAAATTGTATAAAAGCGGCAGTCAATTATTTTTGCAGCCTCTAATGACAAATGCAGACAGTTCTTCAAATCATACAAGGAATTGAAGGGTACATGATAAACGGTGCTGATTAGTGTAGAAGAGAGTTTTTTGTTGATACTGCTTGTTACTCAGTTTAAATTAAAAAGTGATTATCGCAATTATAAAAAAATAAAAAACAAAAAAACAAAAAATAAAAAAAAATACTAGAAATTGCATTTAAAAGCCAAGATTGGACTTTGATCTCATAGTTCTTGTAGGTATTTGCAATTAGAACCAAAACGAACAGCTGAAACAGCGCAAAATAGCTTTGGACTAGGAACAATCACAAAAGCGCATGCGCGAAAAACCAATCCCAATCTGTTCCTAGTTTGTTTATGGGCCATTGAAGGCATCAACCAAAGCTTTTCATAGCTGAGAACTGAACCCACTAGTGAGAACAGTTTTAGTGTTGGTAGCAGTCTCTGCGCAGCTGGCTGGTGTACCTACTAAAACAGTGTTAGTAGAGTTCATTTTTCAATTTTATTTTTTATTTTTGTTGTTTATTTTTTCATTTGCTAAAGTAAATTTTGATAAATTAAATATAAATTAAAATAAATCAAACTGGATAAACAAGGTAAGCAGTCGAGGACCCAACTGTCTCCGGAGCAAAACCAAACTCCCAGTAAAAAGCCACATCCACAAAGAATGTCATCCAGCTCTGAGGAGGATACAAAAGACCAAAATCAAACGATGGTAGAAATGCCAACATGGAGCAACATGATGGAACAATTCCGTTTAATAATAAAAGAAGAGCTGAAGAGCACATTACCAATCTTGGAGCTACACGCAAAAGAAATCGAAGAGCTAAAAAAGGAAAACTCGGATCTCAAAACCGAAATTAAAATTCTTAAAGAATATAAAGAAGAAAACGAAAAAAAAGCGAGACATTTGATAAATTCACAAGAAAAAGGAATTTAATTTTTAAAGGCTTTGAAAAAGAGGCAATAGACAAAACCGATATATGGAATCTGTGCAAAGGCGTTCTCAAAATTAATGAGAGTTTTGAAATAATAAGGATTACCAAAATAGGCAGAGGCGTGAAAAAAAGTTTTCTCGTGGAATTTGAAACTCAGTCCGCGGTAATTACAATCTTGCAAAATACATCAAAACTTGCACACACTAATTTTGGAATACAAAGAGATATGACACAAAAAGAAAGGGAAATACACAATTTTCTACTAAGGATTCGGAACGAAATACGAAAAATTGATCGGTCGAGGATAATCAAGTTCAAGGGTAGATATCTTGAAATAGAAGGAAAAATCTTCACGGTGGTAGGTAATGAACTGCAACATGGAGGAAAAGCTGCCAGTGTTACACTTAGAGCGATATACAATAAAAATTTTTTCGGAAGAAAGGAACATAGATTAGCTCTTAGGCCCCTGTTGCGATTCAAACCAAAACATATTAGTATATAAGGAAACAAATATTAAAATATTATCCTACAATGTATCGGGACTAGCAAATAAAATACTTTTCCCGAACTTTTTTAATTACATATGTAAATTTAACGCATTTTTTTTGCATGAAACGTTTTTAGTCGATAATTTTGAGAGATATGAAAAGTTTTTCCCAGCTTTTGACCTTATGTGGATACCAGCAATTCGTACCTCTCGATTTGGAAGAGCAAGTGGAGGAGCTTTGTATGGAATTAGAAACAACAACATGGATCTGAAAATGAAATTCTTAAAAGTTATGGATATAGACGGTATTCACATCATGTCTGGCAACACTGAACCATATGTCATACCAACGTATTTAAATTGCAACAAATGGGAGGAAGATTACCAAAAATATGACAGATGCCTGCAAGAAACAAATTTCGAAAATCTGGTAGTTATTGGAGATTTCAACGTGCGAATAGGAGAGAACCAAACGATTTCACAAGAAATCGCTGAACTCAATGGGTCGCTTAAGCAACAAAGAATTTCGAAGGACAAGGTATTAAACAGCAAAGGAAAGCGATTCATTGAGTCATGCAACGATGCGGGCGTTGTTATTTTAAACGGAAGGGCTCCAGGTGACTTTGAAGGAAATTTTACATTTCTTAACTCTGCAGGGTCTTCCGTTAACGATATATGTGGTGTGTCATATAATTTACTAAGCCAAGTGGATGAACTTAAAGTAGATGAGCTGATCTATTCAGATCACATGCCACTTAATTTAACTCTGCACGTATCCAGTAGTCAGCTCTCTGAAGATTTAAAACTGCTTCCAAGGCTTGCTTGGTCAAAGCAAAATGAAGAAAATTATAAACATGAAATAGAGCAAAGGATCCAATCTCTGGAAGCAGAAGACCCAAGAAATGAAATATGGATGGCAACTAACATAATAGATTTGATAAAAGATGTTGCAGGTGAACAAAATAACAACACACCGCGAAGGATCTTTAAGGAGAAATGGTTTGATGGAGCCTGCATGGATTCAAGAAAAAATGCATTTCATTGGCTAAATAGATGGAGAAGAGATTCATCAGAAATTCTAAAAAAAATCTATACCGACGCAAACCGGAAATTTAAAGAAACGTGCGCAAGAAGAAGAAAACTCTATTTTCAACAACTAGGAGAAAAGCTGAGAACCGTGCATAGCTCAAAAGAATGGTGGGAGTTGGCAAATGAACTACGCAACAAAACCTTCAAAATCGGAGCAAACATAAAAAGCAGCGATTTTAGAGATCACTTTGAAAAACTCTTAAATCCCCCACTTACCACCTTGGGAACAGTATTTGAAGAGACACTGGCAGATTATTGGAGTGAGCAGCTTGACGGAGACATTACTTGCCAAGAAATTCTTGAAGTACTCAGCAGGGCTAAGACAAACAAAGCTGCTGGCTTCGATCGCGTTCCTTACGAATTTTTCATTCATGCTCCTCGGGCTCTCATTGAACGACTGGTTGGGCTTTATAACAGGATTCTTATCACGGAAAGAGTAGAACCATCTTTCAAAAGGTCCTTGATATTCCCAATATTTAAAAAAGGAAATGTTAATCTGGTGGAGATTTATAGAGGCATCTCTTTTATGGATGCTATCGCCAAAATTTTCACCGGTATACTACTAAGAAGGCTACAAATTTGGGAACGACAGCATAATGTTCTTAACGAATACCAAGCAGGATTCAGAGAGGGCTATAGCACTGCGGATAATATATTTAACTTGTTCAACATTTTAAAATTAAGGATGGAAGAATCCAAAAAAACGTACTGCTTCTTTGTAGACTTCAAAGCAGCGTTTGACAGTATAAGTCGAGAAGCGTTGTTTATCAAACTAAAAAGAATAGGAATATCGACCAAAATTTTGAACACTCTTAAGAACTTCTATGAAAATACAACGAGTGCAGTTTGGGACGGAACAAAACTGTCAGAATGGTTTAGAACCGAAATGGGCGTCAAACAGGGTTGCCTTTTAAGCCCGTTGTTGTTCGCACTTTTTATAAACGATATACATGATTCTATTGGCGGAGGCATTTTTATAGATGAACTCAATATTCGACTGCTGCTATATGCGGATGATATAGTTATCTTCGCAGACTCACCAATAGAACTACAGTGGGGAGAGTACGATAACTTTGGCGACAAAAAATAATAACGGTTTCTGATAGAGGGGTTCAATACAAGCATTTTTTACTATGGAAGGGGGGGTCTATCTCCCCCCGTTTAGGCGGTAGGGGCAATTTTATAAAAATTGACTTAAAATCTAAAAAAAAATATTGTAGAACAACGGGAAAACTTACAGATACAATTTATACTTTTTATGAAAGCCAGAAACTTGCACTTTATAATAAATTTTAAATGAAGTGGTTTCAATTTATAGTTTTTGAAATAACTGACTTCAAAGTCAAAATTTACGAAAAAAAATTTTAAAAAATCACTTTGAGTACTATGTTTCTCGTGATTACAAATGCCAATAAAAAAAAATTAGATGTAGTTAGTTGCTTCAATAAATTTTTTATCAAACGATATAAATTACTTTTTTCTATGTCTTATAGTTTTTGAGATAATTAAAAAATAGTAAAACTATATTTCTTTTTTAAAATCAAAAAATTTTCTAATTTTAAAAGAAACTTTTCATATAAAAAATTTGCACCCCAAAGCTTATGAGCAGCTTAACCTTGCAGAAAAAGGGTTAAAATAATGAGCCCCGCGAAGCGGGCCATGCGGAAAGCTGTTGCATACGGAAATTAATCGCTATTTTCATATTTAGTATGAGCAGCTTAACCCTGCGGAAAAAGGGTTAAAATAATGAGCCCCGCGAAGCGGGCCATGCGGAAAGCTGTTGCATACGGAAATTAATTGCTATTTTCATATTTAGCATGAGCAGCTTAACCCTGCGGAAAAAGGGTTAAAATAATGAGCCCCGCGAAGCGGGCCATGCGGAAAGCTGTTGCATACGGAAATAAATTGCTATTTTCATATTTAGCATGAGCAGCTTAACCCTGCGGAAAAAAGGGTAAAAATAATGAGTCCCCGCGAAGCGGGCCATGCGGAAAGCTGTTGCATACGGAAATTAATTGCTATTTTCATATTAAGCATGAGCAGCTTAACCCTGCGGAAAAAGGGTTAAAATAATGAGCCCGCGAAGCGGGCCATGCAGAAAGCTGTTGCATAGGGAAATTAATTGCTATTTTCATATTTAGCATGAGCAGCTTAACCCTGCGGAAAAAAGGGTTTAAATAATGAGTCCCCGCGAAGCGGGCCATGCGGAAAGCTGTTGCATACGGAAATTAATTGCTATTTTCATATTTAGCATGAGCAGCTTAACCCTGCGGAAAAAAGGGTTAAAATAATGAGTCCCCGCGAAGCGGGCCATGCGGAAAGCTGTTGCATACGGAAATTAATTGTTTTTTTTTTCATATTTAGCATGAGCAGCTTAACCCTGCGGAAAAAGGGTTAAAATAATGAGCTCCGCGAAGCGGGCCATGCGGAAAGCTGTTGCATACGGAAATTAATTGCTATTTTCATATTTAGCATGAGCAGCTTAACCCTGCAGAAAAAAGGGTTAAAATAATGAGCCCCCGCGAAGCGGGCCATGCGGAAAGCTGTTGCATACGGAAATTAATTGCTATTTTCATATTTAGCATGAGCAGCTTAACCCTGCGGAAAAATGGTTAAAATAATGAGCCCCGCGAAGCGGGCCATGCGGAAAGCTGTTGCATACGGAAATTAATTGCTATTTTCATATTTAGCATGAGCAGCTTAACCCTGCGGAAAAAAGGGTTAAAATAATGAGTCCCCGCGAAGCGGGCCATGCGGAAAGCTGTTGCATACGGAAATTAATTGCTATTTTCATATTTAGCATGAGCAGCTTAACCCTGCGGAAAAAGGGTTAAAATAATGAGCCCCGCGAAGCGGGCCATGCGGAAAGCTGTTGCATACGGAAATTAATTGCTATTTTCATATTTAGCATGAGCAGCTTAACCCTGCGGAAAAAAGGGTAAAAATAATGAGTCACCGCGAAGCGGGCCATGCGGAAAGCTGTTGCATACGGAAATTAATTGCTATTTTCATATTTAGCATGAGCAGCTTAACCCTGCGGAAAAAGGGTTAAAATAATGAGCCCGCGAAGCGGGCCATGCAGAAAGCTGTTGCATACGGAAATTAATTGCTATTTTCATATTTAGCATGAGCAGCTTAACCCTGCGGAAAAAAGGGTTAAAATAATGAGTCCCCGCGAAGCGGGCCATGCGGAAAGCTGTTGCATACGGAAATTAATTGCTATTTTCATATTTAGCATGAGCAGCTTAACCCTGCGGAAAAAGGGTTAAAATAATGAGCCCCGCGAAGCGGGCCATGCGGAAAGCTGTTGCATACGGAAATTAATTACTATTTTCATATTTAGCATGAGCAGCTTAACCCTGCGGAAAAAAGGGTTAAAATAATGAGCCCCCGCGAAGCGGGCCAAGCGGAAAGCTGTTGCATACGGAAATTAATTGCTATTTTCATATTTAACATGAGCAGCTTAACCTTGCAGAAAAAGGGTTAAAATAATGAGCACCGCGAAGCGGGCCATGCGGAAAGCTGTTGCATACGGAAATTAATTGCTATTTTCATATTTAGCATGAGCAGCTTAACCCTGCGGAAAAAAGGGTTAAAATAATGAGCCCCGCGAAGCGGGCCATGCGGAAAGCTGTTGCATACGGAAATTAATTGCTATTTTCATATTTAGCATGAGCAGCTTAACCCTGCGGAAAAAAGGGTTAAAATAATGAGTCCCCGCGAAGCGGGCCATGCGGAAAGCTGTTGCATACGGAAATTAATTGCTATTTTCATATTAAGCATGAGCAGCTTAACCCTGCGGAAAAAGGATTAAAATAATGAGCCCCGCGAAGCGGGCCATGCGGAAAGCTGTTGCATACGGAAATTAATTGCTATTTTCATATTAAGCATGAGCAGCTTAACCCTGCGGAAAAAAGGGTAAAAATAATGAGTCCCCGCGAAGCGGGCCATGCGGAAAGTTGTTGCATACGGTAATTAATTGCACATAAGCACCTGTCTTATGAATTTTTATACTTTCACTTGTCTATTTCCTAACATTATTGTAAATTCGTACGTATTTCCATAATTTTTTGAAAATATTGCATACTTCAATAGTTTTACTATTTTTCAATTATCTCAAAAACTATAAGACATAGAAAAAAGCAATTTATATCGTTTGATAAAAAATTTTTTGAAGCAACTAACTACATCTAACTTTTTTTTATTGGCATTTGTAATCACGAGAAACATAGTACTCAAAGTGATTTTTTAAAATTTTTTTTTCGTAAATTTTGACTTTGAAGTCAGTTATTTCAAAAACTATAAATTGAAACCACTTCATTTAAAATTTATTATAAAGTGCAAGTTTCTGGCTTTCATAAAAATTATAAATTGTATCTGTAAGTTTTCCCGTTGTTCTACAATATTTTTTTTTAGATTTTAAGTCAATTTTTATAAAATTGCCCCTACCGCCTAAACGGGGAGAGATAGACCTTCCCTCCCATAGTAAAAAATGCTTGTATTGAACCCCTCCACCAAAAACCGTTATTATTTTTTGTCGCCAAAGTTATCGTGCTCGTGCCACTACAGTCAATGATTGATCATTTGGAGGAATATTGCAGTAAATGGAATCTATTTATTAACCTGGAAAAGTCCAAAATAATGATATTTAGGAAAAATGGTGGGAGAAGAAATAATTTAGAAAAATGGACACTTGGAACAGAACAAATTGAGGTAGTTCGAAAATACAAATACTTAGGTATATGGGAAACACCTAGATTGTGTATGACTGAACACTTCAATCACAGAGCTCAGCAAGCAAAAACGAGCCTCAACTTGACTTGGCACAGATTTATCTCGAAAGATGATGTAGACTTTGCTTCGAAAATGGATCTTTTCAACGCGGTGGCAAGATCAATACTGGGGTATGGTGCTCAAGTATGGGGGCATCAGCAGTATGAAGAAATAGAGAAGGTTCAGCGTTTTTTTATCAAAAAAATCTTGAGAATTCCATCAACATCTCCGAATTACATGCTGACAGTGGAATGTAAAATGAAACCACTCTTTATCTACACCATGAAATGTCACATGTGTTACATAAAGAAAATTTTAGTCTTGTACGATGAGAACCGTCTTCCACGAATACTAGCAAACAAAATAATAAACGAAAACATATACTGGTATAGAGACTGGATGTTATATACTGAGCTAGAAGGTGTAGCTATTCGTGATATTGTTGGAAATACAAGATATTTTCATGATGTAACAGAACAGGTATATACACAGATTGCGAACAATGCATGGGATATGGCAATACAAAGAGCTCAAGCAACAACGTCGCATGGATTGTACAACGCCCTCAACTACCACGATGGAAATAGATACACACAACAAGAACGAGACACATCTATGATAAGTTGGATTTTCAAGGCTAGGGGAGGTCTCCTATTCTTGAACGGAACGTTTGTGTTTAGCAACCGAAATACGCAATGCACTTTGTGCAATCTTCGAGAAGATGAAACTTTTATTCACTTTTTAGGTGTATGTCCTGTGCTTAAAGAAATACGATTGCAACTCCTGGGATCAAGAGCACTCAGCACTGAAAGGATGATTAACATCCTGAACGGAGAAGGCAGCTGGGTCTCTCTGATAAAATATTTAACACTGGCTTTAAAATATCGCTCCGAACTTATCAGAGAATACAATGGTTGAAAGTAAAACAACAATGTCGTGCCAAAAATAACATAGGCTACAAATAAAACAAGAACAATCGCACTGAATAACAACATCAATAAGGATCAACAACATCAGTTAACAACAACATTAACAACAAAAACAAAGACTATCCAATAGCAGCAACTGAGACCAAGTTCTAACAACTACAACTACATTAACAACAGAAACCAACAAAATCTACAGGAAAAATAGCAAAGAAAACTGCAATAACAGTAACAACAGAAAAATCAACAGCTTGAGTAATATCAACAACAAAATCAACATCAGCAACAAGAACAACGACACAATCTTAAAAAACAACAACAACATCAATCAACAACAATAACCAACAACGAAATCAATCAACAACATCATTCAACAACAACATCAATCAAAAACAACATTATCTAACAACGACTTCAATCAAACAACAAAATCAAATAACAACAACATCAATCAACAAAAACATCAATCAACAACGAAATTAATCAACGTCAACAGAAATCAACAATAACAGCATCACCAACAAAAAACAACAATATCACCACCACATCATCATTACCATCAACATTTTCATCATCATCCTTAGCATGACAATAACGACACAACAACATAAATACAACATAAAATACAAAAACAAGCAACAAAATCAACAACATCATTATGAACAACAACAACAACCAACAACATTTATATACAAATACAAGTAACAAAATCAATCAATATCAACATCATTCAACAACAACATCAATCAACAACAACATCAATCAACAACAACATCAATCAACAACAACATCAATCAACAACAACATCAATCAACAACAACATCAATACAGAACAAAATCAATCAGCTACAACAAAAATCAACAACAACACTGTCACCAACAACAACAACATCAATAACATGAACAACCATAAGAAAATCAACAACACCAATCATCATCATCATCATCAGCATCATCATCATCATCATAATCATCATAGTAACAATAGTAACAATTAAGTACAACTCAATCACTGACCTAAGGTTCAAGAAATGGACATTCGATCGCAACAGACGGCCTAAATAAGCCATTGATGCATAATTTATTGTTTAATGTTAAATTCACTGAATATTATCTAGAATAAGAAAAAAAAAATTGTTTTTTTACTTTTAGTTAGTTTTATATTACGTTGTTAAGTTACAATTATCTGAATAAACAAATTACTTACTTACTTACTTACTTACTTACTTACAATGGGTCTTCCACAGGGCTGCATTTTAAGCCCAATTATGTTTTCATTGTTTATTGATGACATATCTGAAGTACTTCCAGGAGGAATAGTCTTCGCCGATAATCTTGTTAAAGTTCTTCTCTATGCAGATGACCTAGTTCTATTAGCCGACAATCCGTTCACGCTTCAACTTCAAATTAACCGGCTGAATAAATTTTGTGAAACATGGGGACTTCAGATAAACATAGATTAAACAAAAATAATGATCTTTGAAGCGCGACAAAGAAGAAGACTGCCTGAAGAGACACGGTCGATCAATAATTTACCCATCGAAGTAGTACCGGAGTTTAAATATCTTGGAGTTTGGCTCATCCATAACCTCAATTACTCAAAACATGTTAAAGAAAAAGCCAAGGAAGCTAAAATGGCGATAAGTATGATGTGGCCAACTTTTTTTGGTAACTTAAGAATAGACCATGCATCCAAATACCGAGTATTCCAAGCAACCGTTAACTCATGCCTGTGCTATGGTGCTCAGATTTTTGGATACCACCACCTTGATGAACTCGAAAGCATTCAAAGACATTTTTTCAAACGTTTGTTTAAACTACCTAATTCGACTCCGAATTATGCTATTTACGTGGAATCAGGCATCACACCAATATATATTCAAAACCTGAAAATGAACTTCGAATATATTATAAAAGTTATGAAAAGAGATCAAAGAAGTCTTCACAAATCCTTCATGCTAAGATTGCTCCAATCAAACTCGACCCCCTTTAAGGAATGGAGACAGTTAGCTTCATCACATGGTGATCACTTGCTGCTAACGGAATCTAACGTGAATGAATGGAGGAATATGTTCGGAGATATTACTGCCAAGATTGACGAAAGCATTTACAATCAAAGTATTGCCAGAGCATCAGCATCAACAACCAGAAGCACTTACATACACCTGAACCACCAGTTAACATCAGAAGTAAACTACTTCAATATTAAACTGCCGATCGAAGCAATAAGTTTTATCTTCAGGGCACGAGTGGAATTATTAAGCCTAAACTATATTCCCCATCGAAATGATCTACCAGAAATCTGCAGTTTGAGCAACAGAAGAGAAAGAGAAGACACACACCACTTCATTGCGGTTTGTCTAATCTTACAGGAAATTCGCCGACTACACTTTGATGAAAGTTTCATTACAACCAGTAGACTCCACGACATACTAAATGGAGCGGTTGATTGGTGTACTTTGTATAACTACTGCAAACACGCATTAACTTGCCGAAATAGTTTTCAAATTTGAAAATGTTCACTCAGCCAGTTATCTATTTCTTTTTGTTTCAAATCATGCAAATTGAGACCTTTTTTGCTTCAAATCATATCAAAGCGACATCTTCTATTGTTTTGTGTTTCAAATCACGGCAAACTTGATTTATAAAAATGTATATTACAAATAAAGCTTAACATATTTTTTCTTAAAACCTATGTATATCAAGTAAGAATTAAAATTATATTTTTTCTTTTAAAATTTTTCACTTTGCATCAGTGCTGCCATCCGTATGATAACTAAGCTACATGTATGATAATTTTATGCCTTGTATGATGTATGATAGCAAACCATTATCATACGCCAAATGTATGATAATTTCGAGTTTTCGAAAAAATATTTTTTAGAAAATTAAATTTTTTTTTTTTGGCATATAAAAAATATATTCCGAAGCATAAAATAATTAGAAACGGGTACTCTTTAATAAAAAATCATCACTTGTCATCACTGTTCCATTACGCGCTTTTAGCTTTTGCATTGTATATGTATATTACTATATTATATCTATATTACTCTCGAAAACAAAATCAGTCCCTGAAAGCAATCTATGTATCCGCCGGCGTACTAATGTCGATTTCCTTTGCAAAAACAAAAGCACTCTAAAAAAGTACTTTTTTTTCGTGCTCACTGGAACAGAAAAGACAAAATTCTTTTTTTATCATTGTATGTGTGCTATTTTTGACAGCCAACTATTCCCGTTTGTTTTGTTCTGCAATTTATATAGAAAGAATGTTTTCGAAACTTTATTAATAAATGCACTAGGAAGAAACCTCCTCATCCGAATAATTGTACACAACACTTTGAACAATAGGTATTATTCACAGAATGCCTTTCGTTTTGTTAAGGAATTTCAGAATTTCAAACACTTCTTTGTTGGAATCAGAACTAGATGACGACTGATAAATATTTTGATAATTTCAGCTAAAATGAGCGATCCATTTTCACAAGATAGTTTATTATTTATTTTAATTATCTCTCTTTCACAGTCCTTTAACCAAAAATGCAAAATAGTCAAACTGCAAACTGGTAAACGTCAAATGTTTTGCGTTGGTGTACGTGAAAGTGCGTGTAAATCTTGCCTCTGAATCGAGATTCGTAAAAGTGCTTTTTCGGGGCAAAAAAAAAGTGATCTGGTGTCTACATGTAACGTATTTCGAGCAAAAAAGCACTTTTTAAAGTGCTTTTGTGTACCACTGGAAATCGACATAACATTCCCCTGTAAACTGTAATTTTTAGAGCGCCGGCGGATACATAGATGGCTTTCAAGGACTGGTTTTGTTTTCGATAGTAATATAGATTCCATATATAATGGCTTTTGGTGATTCAACATTAAGTGACAACGGACTGTTTCCTTAGTAGTGTTCAATGAGCTGTTCTGGAACATCGTTTTCTGCAATTCTTTTGAGCAATATCAAAATTGGTGAAAATTGTCGAAAACAGATGTTGACTTTTGGTATGTAGTTTTTTTTCCTTAGCTCAATTTAATTTTAATAAATAATACCTAACCTTTTGCTGAAAATAACAACATAGTTGCCAAATTTTTCTGACAAACTCACATTATGTTACAATAACCGTGTTTTTTTTTTCTTCAAGGTAGTAGAGATTAGACATTACTATGGCCTATTGAAAAGGCAGTATTTAAGTCGAAAAAAAATCAATTTTACACAGTATTCATTCATTTTTTTAAAACGAACTTTTAATGCATGGTAGAACTACTTTGGTTTTAACTACATATATACTTTTCCACAGGAAAAAGACTTGTTGTTGCTCACCAACTCTTACTGTATTTCCTTTATACTTGTTTAAAAAAGGTTAATATAAACCAAAAGAATTAAAAAATGTTTTGGCATACGTATGCAAACCGTCTCAACACTTAATTTTAAGTAATGAGTTACGTCGAGCATTTATTCACTCAACAAGTTTTCAACATTTCGACTTCTAAAACAATACCAAAATCAAATTTATATAATTGTATAAATATCTTCTTTCTGTCAAATACAAATGAAAATGAGGGTGTTCACAAAAAGTTAGATTTTCAGATAAACTAACTTAATATATCTAAACACAAATATTGAAAAAGAAGCGTTCGTCTTCTGAATCTAGAATCAGGAAACATAAACATAGCTCATTATCTGTGTATCGAACCGTTTAGAAACGGCGTCATCGAATTTTGATTATTTTTTTCTTTTCTTAACTTTAACTCTTTTTAATAAAAAAAGAGCACAAATAAGTAAGATAAGCAAAATTTAAATTTCAATTATTAATTATTGACAGTTTGGAAAGTTACAACAGCTGGAAGTTTCTCACTTCAACAGCTGGGTTTATTGAGAAAGTAGATTTTAGAAAAAGTTTTTTGCAAGAGAACAAAGACTGCTGCAATAACAAGGAATGTGATAGGAATATCACACAAGGAGGAGTTAGTTGACAAATTAAAAAACACCAAGTTCAGTGTCATGATTGATGAATCAACTGACGTGACTTCAAACAAAACCACCTGTAATGTGGTAAGATTCTATGATCCAGCCCAACTCAAAATTGTCAGCTCATGTTTCGACTTGGTGGATTTGTACCAGGGAGATAACGACAAGGCCACGGCAAAAGTCATCTACGAAGCAGTTGAAGAAGCGATACAAAAATGTCTGATACCTATGGATAATGTATGTAATTGTGTTTAGATCGGATGGTTGCGATACAATTATGGGTGATAATAATTCAGTTAAAACGAGATTTGAGGAAAAGTGTAAAGGCATTTATGTCTCTAAATGCGTTTGTCACTCTTGCGCAATTTGCGCAAGTGAGGCGTCGAAAATTTTACCACGTAGATGTGAAGGCCTTCCTAGAGACATATATAGTTTCTTTAAGAATAGTGCTAAAAGAAAAGCAATTTTTCTTAAATTTCTGAAACTTATTGAATTAAAATCACATGCAATATTGAGACCATCACAAACCCGGTGGCTATTTTTACAGCAAGTAGTCAACAGAATATTGGAACAGTGGGAAGCCCTTTTGCTTTTTTTTAGAGATTAATAAAGAAAACGTTTTAAATACAGACAGAGTCTTCCAGTATTTGTAAGATCCTCAAGTAAAACTATTTTTCCTATTTTTGGACTGGGTTTTACCGAAATTTATTTCCCTCAATGCTTTTTTTCAATCCGAAAAATGTATTACTACTGCTATACTATATACTGTTCAGTGTACAAACAACTTCTGTCAGCTTTTTTGGAAAGTCGGTACATAAACAGTTGCAATTTGAATGATATTGATTCTTATTCATCTTCGTATCGATTGTCTAACAATCAAATTTATTTAGGTTCTTCTGTTTAAGAGGAGACTAGCTGAGCCGCCCGGCTTTGCTCGGGTCTGTAGTTCTAAGTTTCCCGTTCTCGTTTTTAGTTTTCCGTGGGAAATTGGGGATGAAATATAATCTTTCTTAGTGTGGGACTCTGTGGCATCCTAATGCTGAAATAATTTTTGAAGTCCGTCCAGTAGTTCCAAGTTTCCGTTCCCAACCCATTCCTGCTGGAATCTTCTGTTCCCGTGGAAATATGTGAATGAAATAAATGTAAATCTATTTCACTGAGGGATAATGTTACATCCTAGACTTTAAGGTTCCCGTTCTCGTTCCCGTTTCTGTTCCCGTGGCATTATAGGGATGAAATATAGTTTAAGTTACTGATGAAGGCAGGTAATGTAGCACCCCTAGATCTGAAAAATCTGTGGAGTAGCTTCTAATTTTCCATTCCCAACCCCGTTCCTGTTGGAATATGGGGATCAAACCTTGACAGGAACCATCCCTGGACTGAACTTTGTCTACCCTGAAAATTTCATAAAAATCTGTTAAGTGGTTTAGGAGTTTACCCCGGACATACATACATACATACATACATACATCCTATTTTATATATATAGATTCAATCGATTTTGAATAAAAATAGTACTCAATCAGAACAGAGAAAAAGGGACCTAATTATGATTTCAGAATTTAAAGCTCGGTCACGAAAATTTCTGCAAGTTGCTTGTTATCAACTTCACCTTCGTTACAACTTTTCAGACAAAATAATGGAAAGTTTGTATATTTTCAGGCCACAAAATACAATAGGTTGTTCCACAAGAACAAATTTTCCGTCTTTACTACCCATTACAAAACTTTTGCCAAGGTGTTTGGAAAACGGGGTGGAGATACAAATATTAGACGACGAATGGCGAATTTTGGGGTTTTCCAAATTTCCAGAAATGATTTTAAAAGAAAAAGAGGTAGAGAGTTTTTGGGGTAGACTTTTAGAATTTGAAAACGAGAATCAAGAAAAGCCTTTTGAAGTTATTTCAAAATTTGTTTTATATTAATATGATATAATATAATATACTTTCCTTACCTCATGCTAATGCCGACTACGAAAAGATATTTAGCCACCTAGGCTTAATCAAAACAAAATTAAGGAATACTTTAAGCAATTTTTCGGTTACAAATATTCTTCACGCCAAGGATCACATGAAGTCTTGTGGCGGTCGCAATAAGTTTCAACCTAGTCTATCAATGTTAAAAAACTAACAATAATATGTAAAAGGATATTGTAAAAAAGGATAGTCTTACAAACAATGATGACATTGTAAATTCTATGTACAAAATGTTTAAGCTGAATGAAAAAAATGTAGATAAAATTACTTTAAATTGACTTGAAACAAATGTGTTGTTGCTTTTTCTAACTTTGCAACTCTCTCTTTCTTAATAGGGGTAAGTGAAATATGAAGTTGTATGAATTTTCAGGTCCGTCTACTTTCAAGCTTTAGAAACCATTTCAATGCTTTTCAATAATCTCTTTTCATCTTTACGGTACCAATATGAAGCAAAAAACATCAAAAATCATTTTTTTATTTATATTTTTTTCAACTTAATGTAAAACGAGGGCGACGTTGAACGCGTATGATAATTCGCCCTCTGGCATGACAATTTCAAACGAATTGTATGAAAAGTCATTCGCTCAAATCTGGCAGCACTGCTTTGCATAAATTATTGTTTTTATGGAATGTCAAATCAGGCAGACGGCAGAATGCCAAGCCCTTAATCTTAGATAAATGTAAATATGTATGTAAATTATTTAAGAAAATAAAGATTAATAATAATAATAATAATAATAATATTAAAGTAATCAAAGTCTTTTTTTCTGTATCATTTTTAAAATATGTAATTTTTTGGAATAAATCAACAGTATTAAGACAAGTTTAACTTATTATAGTGAATTTTCTTAGAGCTCAAAACATTTGTGTTAAACTTAACAAAATCAACTTCTTAGGTAACCGGTTTCTTAAAACTAATTTTATGACACTAAAGTCAGTCTTTATAATAATAAAAAATTAAAATATAAACAAAGAAAAATTACTACAACTAATCATTTATCACAACCATGCTATGAAATGACACATTATTTTAAACAAGTTGTCGTTATTAGAACTGTTCAAAAAGTAAAAAAAAGGCTTGCCAGAGACGCGTGGATCACTAGCAGATGAGTCGTCACACTAAAAAAAATGGCGGCTGCTCGCTTAACTCTACAACCGAACGAACTTCACACCGATTGCGTCTCGTTTCACGATCTAAATGTTTCGCGCCAAAACATAATTTGACACTGCGCGGTTTTCAAATTTCAAGTTGGGACTGTTTCAAAAATTTAAGGACAGCGTTCGCACATAGATATTTTGAATAAATTCTATTGTAAAAAATATAATTGTGAATAAAGATACTTAATGTTATTTTTATGTATTTGGATATTTTTTATTCAGTTATCAACGGCAAAAAATTAATATTGGTAACAAGAGTGTTTTGGGGTGTTGGGTTTTTATTTATTGAAATATAACATTATTAGATTACTAAATAAGCTGTGGAGTGCCATGAATGCATAACAGTATGTCATTATTGATACAAAAAGCTGACAAAAATTTAAATTTATAACCTAAAATTGGCTTGGGACAGCGATTTTCCATTTAGTGAAACTAGAGAAATACCCACATATTTGGTGTTGTTTCGTTTGTAATTTCAAGTGCCACCTCCTTTTCTCGAGTGCCAGTTTTTTGCAACTTTTCCAAAATATCCGACGGTAACGCTGGTCGTATTATTACGGATTAGTTTTATGGATTTGTAGCCATATGTTTGTCTATAAAATAATGCATTTTCTTTGTTTTTTCTTTCGACGGAGAAAGATTTGCAGCTTATTGCTTTACAAGAAATACTGACAGAAAAAGAATTACTCTTTGGCAAGTTTAATGGGGTAAAGCAAACGAAGATGGATATTTCGGATGCGTGGAGCAAGGTAAGCCTCTCGGCTGGAAGATATGATCTTGTTGAAGACAGCGATGGCGACAAAATTCGAAGAGTTACGTGGCAAAGCACCATGGTAAGATTTTAGTTGAAATTTTACTTACATACATACAAAGCAGAAAATTAATAGTTTATATCTACTTTCAGATCAAAATTGACCGAATAAAGCAGGCAGGAGCGAGTTGAGTGAGGTTAGATGACTTGTTGGATAAAAATTATAAGATGGTTTTGGCAATAGTTAGACCATTAGTAAGTATTAAAACAATAAGTCTACTTAAATGGATACATTTTTATATATTTGGTGCAAATGAATCCAATGGCAAGTACCTCACTTTGACTGCATCAATTGCAAGAATACTCTAAAAGGAGATGAACTGAAGGTTAAAGTTCTTGAATATTTCGACCAAATTAAAACCACTCTAGGAATAGTTGTTCTTTTTGTATGGTTAATCTAAGTAAGCGCTGATCTGGTTAAAAACTGAAAAAGCTCAAATGCTTATTACTTAAATAATAAAAAAGTATTCAATTAAAGCTTTTCTCAATACAATTTAAAGTAAGAGATATAACAAAGCGTAGAATTTAGCGATTTCTACAAAAGCAAACTTAAATTAGAAATTAAATTATTTCCTTTTTCTTTGCGTAGAAGAAGCGGAAATTTAAAATAGGACTCAGACCCGAAATTCGATCAGTGTTATCATTCATTATGTGGCAGATATCGTTATTGGAAGGCCTAGAAACCCAATTCCAAAAATTCTCTGTAGACTACCACACAAACCAACTCCGAATTTTCAAGCGGTTCAGTCAGTAGATTTATATAGAAGCCTACAGACAGGCTAACAGATTGGTAAGAAGAACCTTAAGCATATTATCTATCATCGTAATGTCATGATTTATTGTTATCTCAAATATTTTTGGTGGACAGCTACAAAACTAAACTTCCCTTATAATACAGCATTAAAGAAATGCAAAGTAAGCAAATTTGCCTAAAATGGCCTGAAATTCCTAATTTCAAGTCATAACTACTTAACGTCATTTTTTTATTCTACTAAAAACCCAAATGAATAAACCAAGACAAATTAACAGGTTCGACAAATTATTGGAAGGATTAATGTGAGAACTTTTCAGTAAACACTTCTCAGGCCAGCGTTGAAAAAGAAAAAGAAAAAACAGTTTGATGATGTTCTAATTTATATTCTTTGCCATAGCTATATATCTTTAAAACAATTTCCTATTAAAAGTGAAAGTTCACAAAATTGTTCCCAAAGTGAGCAGTGAAGTGAGTCAGACGTATTTTGGTTATGTACATGAATATATGCTCTAAGTATTTGAAAATCTTTTTAAAAGAAGTAAGAGCAAACGAAAAAAAAAATAATACTTTCATGCGATTAAAAATGTTTATTGTTCGTTATTATGCTATTGTTTTGCTCATAGGGTAATTTATAATTTGTTTAAAAAAATAACAAAATAAGATTTAACCCACCAAGTAATGAGAGAAAACTTGAGGACATTTTATCTAACGGTTATACCTACTCGGTATCATACCTACTAATTATGATACGCTATACCTACACTTAAAACAATGACCTAAATAACCAGTTTTGAATCATCATTGCTTGAATCCACTGTTATTTATTTTATATGAATTCAGTTAGATAGAAGTCAATAAATTGACTAGCAATAAATATTCCAAAGACCTAAAACTAAACAGTATCCGACTTCCTCTGCAGTGCTGCATTGATCTCAACCAATTTTGTATAAGGCATGCGGTGTTTTCTCAAATAATAGCTTGGCTTATCTTCGTATTCAAACCATTCATTGCGGTAGACATGTGGTGAAGACAAAACAACCACCATGCTTATCTATTTATACCATTAGACAAGAAGTACACAAAATGAGAGAGGCTCATCTCGATATTTTCACATTTAAAACAATCACTTTATACCGACAGGTTAGCTCTTTAAAAACAGTTAAGGAGCAGAACTAACTTAACTATCTCTCACACTTATTCATTCCTAAGTAACAAACGATTAAAACTCAGCCGTTATAACACCACGTTTTATCCTATGCCTCTAAAAAAAAATTTTTGGCCACAGAATTAATTCAAACGTGTAGGTTCCAACATCTTTTACTTTAAACTTACGAAGAACTTTTTTGTTAGTACTGTTATCGCAGCGGAAATTTTTCCTACTAGCATAGTATTTTTTAACCTAGTAAAATGCTCGCTTTTATTCCAAACTTGTTTTATATTCACAATCACCTCTTAATATATGTTCAAATTTTATTACATATCTCTTCTACACTAAGCAAATTCAGAAATAATAAGGTGCAGGTAATTTTTTTGTTTAACAAACACAACAAACGGGATTACTTAATCCAAATTAAATAATAGTAACAGGGATCAGTCGTTTTTCAACCGACAGACAGCCAGAACTAATGTTATATATTCTTCCACTTCTTGTATTTATACTCCACGCACTTAATTCTTGATTCAAGTTCTGTTATATTAAAAGAAGAACACAACAAAACTGATAAAAATGAATTAAAAAACAAACGAAAATGACTGGAAGCACTTGGGCAGGTTCTTTCCAAATAGTTTATCTTTTCTCTTTGTATAATCATCTTTTTCCATTTCAATCTTAAGACTATTGAACTTGAGCACCACACATGTTAACTCTAACAAAGCAACAAAAGGACAAAAAAAATCTGGTTCTTGTTCATGCTTTTACACAAGTAAATGAACTATGAAATAAAGAATAGAATTTTATTTAAAATTTTTTGGGAATATAGTGGATCTTTGTATATGGTACGTTACCAAATATATTTGTTCCAATTTTAGTACTTTATGCTTTAATGTTTGAAAGAAGCTGCATGTGATTAGATGAAAAGTCAAATCTATCTAATAACTTTTATAAATCGGTTGGGTCTAAAAACTTTTATATGTGATTAGGAATAGTAAGTTGGCTACTTTGCACAATTCCAAACAAACACCAAATCGAGAAAAAGATACTAAAACTTAAATCAATTTATAAATATCTCTTTCAAAATAGCACTTTCAATGTCGATGATCTTTCAAAGACCCAACCCATGAAAATTAAATAGATCAATGCCCTAAACAAAAGAGTTGATATGTGTATAAACTACGAAAATTTGAATATTTCGCTATTTTTCAACGGAAAAATAAAAAAACAGAAGAGTTACCACGACCGCAATTATATCATACATACCTCTACATGTTTTATATGACACATATTTACATATTTATGTATTCATATACATATTTATATACATTCAAATACATGTATTTGTATATGTATAGAGTGTCTTGCATAAAATGTGCGAAAAGCTCATAACCGATAGATTGTGTAAATACAAGTAAAAATCGGTGATTTATTTCCCTCAGTGTCAGTTTCAAAAGAAATTGACTTAATTTTCAAAAAAAAAACTAGTAAAAAACAACCAGATTCTCCCTACCTTTCTGAAAGTTACTTACTTTACTGTTTTTTATTATTATTTGGTTCATCTGTAAAAAATAAAGAAACTCTAAACTCAAAGTCAAAACTTTGTTTGTGGAAAAAATTCGAACACCATTTAAAATTGAAAATCTGGCAACCCTAAACCTATGGAAGTTCAACTTAAATACAGTCTTAAAAATTGTTATTCCTACAAAAAATTAAGTTTAAGATTAGGTCTCTTTCATCTGTATTGACAGAGATATCAAATTTAGCACTGCTCAGGGTGCACAAAAGTTAGCCTTTTCTTAAACTGTCAAAAAATGATGTCAAAGTTGAGAAAAACGGACTTTACTGTAGAACAATTTTTTCTAAGAATATGACCAAGAATCACATTCCAATGTATGTAACACGAATTACGGAACACCCTGTATAATGTGTAGGTAGTTGATAATTTGTGGATGGTGGTTGGGCGTTGTACTATTCGAGTAGGCTCTGACTGGTGCCAACTTGGCGGCGGCCAGATGATGTAACTTATAGTACACGTCAATTGTGCTTACAAGCGGTATCCACTGGGACCTGGGATGCTCCGTCCAGAGCTGACCTGCTAAACTAGTAAGTGCGATTGTTGATAAGGGAATCCGGAATAAAGGATTGTGATCGATCAACACTATAATTGCTCTGCGAACAATGAGTGACTACACGAATCTCAGTGGTCTACGAGAGCTTTCGTGTAAATGTCCCAGCGGACGAATTCGAAGGACAGAATCAACGGTGGACTTCAGCAGCCATAAAAGCAGAAACCCCTGAAGGATCTACTCCAACATATTTGGTTTAAAGGTCTTTCGGGGTCTTTCAATACTAGGACAGGGCATTGAAGTAGAGATGGTGGCGGACGAGCTCCTGGTGAGCCAACGGCAGCACTCACACCCCTGCAGCAGGGTACTGACACTGGATATTCCAGCTCTTTGTGTCCGAAGGGATCCAAAAGGACCTGGCCCTCCAGGTTGGGGGTTGTGCGTAGGGCTAACTACCCAACCACGGAAAAAAATATGGTTCCGAAACAACCAAAAGCCTCGGATAACGCTAATGATTTCAAAGTTGACGACCCAAGCAAACGAAAAAAGGACAATGACCTCCGGATCTGCACATGGAACGCAAGATCTCTTAACGGACTACGTGCAGCTGGAGAATTAGTGGACGCCCTGGACTGCTGCAAAGCAGACATAACCGCCATCCAAGAGTGCGATGGAGTGGACCGAGCAGAAAGAAGATGAAAAACTATGACATCTACTATGGTGGCTGCTACAGACCACAGAAAAAGCGCTAATTGGGTGCGGATTTGTCGTTAGAGGTAGACTCAGGGATAAGGTGATTAGCCAAAATCCAGTTAATGAGCGCATAATGACCATACGCATCAGGTCTAAATTCCGCCAACATTAGCTTTATATGCGCCCACGCTCCCACAGAAGAGAAAGACGACAAATCCAAAGACTGTTTCTACGAGCTCCTCGAAGAAACGTATGAGCAGTGCCCTTAATACGACGTGAAAATCATTCTTGGCGATTTTAACGCAAAGCAAGGGAAGGAGGACATCTTTGGAAAAACAATCGGTACGCATAGCCTCCATGACAAAACCTCCGAAAACGGACTGAAGCTAATCGATTTTGCTGCGGGGCTAAATCTTGTTGTAAGTAGTACACGCTCCCCGCATCTCAAAATTCATAAAGGTACATGACGATCCCCAGATAAATTAACCGTCAACCAAATTGACCATGTTGCGATCGACGCAAGGCACTCTTCCAGTGTGTTAGATGTCTGAACTTTCAGAGGGGCCAACTTTCGG
The DNA here is from genome assembly GCA_914767635.1 of Melanostoma mellinum. Lineage (NCBI taxonomy): Eukaryota > Metazoa > Arthropoda > Insecta > Diptera > Syrphidae > Melanostoma > Melanostoma mellinum. The sequence continues at coordinate 108,974,166 of OU612058.1, forward strand.
ACCACTACCTTGTTGTAGCCAAGGTACGAATGAGGATATCTTGCTCACGACCTGCACAAACTAACGCTGTGAAGAGATATGACGTAGGAAAGCTATAATCGCAAGAGATTGTCAATACCTTTTCCAATCGAGTGTCCCTTCAATTATCCTTGAATCCCATGCCGCCAGCATTAAGCAATGAAGAACAGTGGCAGCAATGCCAAGAAGCCATCAGAACCGCTGTCTCTGAGGTTCTGGGTTCCACTCGGCCACCTAAACGAAACCCATGGTTCGACGAAGAGTGAAGGCAGGCAAATGCAGCCAAACAAAAACCACGACAAATGCTTATGCAAACACGAACGAGGGCTGCTTACGATCAGTATAACGAGATTTACAAGGAGAAAAGAAGGGAAGAACACCGAATTCTCAAAAAGAAAAAGAAGCAGCATGACAAGCGCTCGTTTGAGGAAATAGAGAGGTGCCAAGTCAGGAACGAGATTCGGAAGTTTTACCAAAAGGTAAAAAGATCCTGCCAGGGTGGCAAACCCCGAACTCAAGCCTGTAAAGACCAGCAGAGAAACATAGTTATAGAGTCACAGTCGCTACTGAGGATCTGGAAAGATCCGACGACACAAATTCCGCTGTCAGGCAGATTGTGCCGTTCAGCTTGGACGATGATCAAGAATGCCGTTCTCCCGACCTAGAAGAAGTTAGGCTTGCCATATGCAAACTTGAATCAAATAAGACTGCAGGTGCAGATGGCCTTGATGCCGAACTTTTCAAGGCAGCTGGAGATCAGTTGGAAAGGAGCATGCACCAGCTGATCTGCATGATATGGTCGGAAGAAAGCATGCCCGATTAATGGAACCTCAGTATCGTATGCCCGATCCTTAAGAAAGGAGACTCACAATTGCGCCAATTATAGAGGGATTAGCCTCCTTAATGTCGCTTATAAGATCTTGTCTGCTGTAATATGTGAACGTCTAAAGCCCCACGTCAACAACTTGATAGGTCCTTATCAATGTGGTTTTAGACCAGAGAAGTCCACAATGGACCAAATTTTCACATTACGGCAGATCTTGGAAAAAACCCGAAAAAACAATATCGATATTCACCATCTCTTTATCGATTTCAAGGCCACGTATTACAGCATCTACAGAGACGAGCTGTACAGAGCCATGTCTAGTTTCGGCATCCTTGCTCATGCGACTATTAAGGATGACTTTGGAGAATTCACGCTGCTCCGTCAAGGTCGGTAAAGAACTCACCGAGACCTTTGATGTCGAAAAAGGTTTTAGGCAAAGCGACAAACTGTCATGCGATTTCTTCAACATCATACTTGAACAAATTGTAAGAAACTCAAACGTCAACACCAGAGGAACAATCTTTCAAAAGTCTGTACAATTACTCGCCTTTGCAGACGATATTGACGTAATGGGAAGAAAAAAGCGTGATGTCATAGGTGCTTTTGCGAGTATTGAAACAGAAGTGGCAAAAATGGGTTTGATGGTTAATGAGGGCAAAACGAAGTATATGCTGTCATCAAACAGGGACACATAACATGGACGAATTGGACAAAACGTCACAACAGACAGACATAACTTCGAGGTAGTACAGGACTTCGTCTACCTAGGATCCGCTGTAGACACGAACAACAACATCAGTGCGGAGATCAAACGGAGAATAACTCTTGCCAACCGTTGCTTCTTTGGGTTAAGAAGGCAATTGAGAAACAAAACCCTCTCCAGAAAAACCAAGGTAACCTTGTATAAGACCTTGATCCCAGTCCTGCTTTACGGCGCGGAAGCATGGACCATATCGAAAGCGGATGAGGAAACCCTTGGTCGTTTCGAAAGAAAAATTCTCCGAATGATCTTTGGTCCCGTATGCGAAGAAAATGTGTGGAGAAGAAGCTTCAACAACGAGCTGTAAGAGCTGTACCGCGACATGAGCATAGCCAGAAGAGTACGCATCGTGAGGCTAAGATGGTTGGGTCATGTAGGGCGGATGGACCCAAACGCTCCGACTCGTCGGGTGTTCGAAAGCACATTGCAGGGAAATCGCAGAAGGGGAAGACCTCGTCTTAGGTGGCTCAATCAAGTGGATGAAGACCTAAACCGACTTGGAGTGCGAAACTGAAGAGAGCTCGCCCGAAATCGAAGTCGTTATAAAAGGATGTTGGTTGAGGCCCAGGTTCACCCCGAACTGTAATGCCCACCTAAGTTAGTAAGTAAGTAAGTTGATAATTTGAGTCAATTTCATATAAAGTTTTCCCTCCCACTTAAACGGAGGGATAAAGGCCCCTCTTCTGCAGTATAATATAGCATAAATACGCGAAATAATAATGATTAAGTGCAAAAAATCTAGGTTTATTTGACAAAATCAATGGATATCATTTTCTTTTAAAAAAATATCAAGAAAATCACCAATGAAAAAAATTTTCCTACGGCAGTTCTGATTAAAGCTTCAAAAAAAGTAATTGAAATCGTGATGTCTCCAGGCAAAATGGAAGAGAGCAAATATAAAATTGAATAATTTTTAAAATAAATAATTTTCGTATGCATTCATAAAATTTGATTAAATTTCTTGGTCAAGGAGAGCCTGGACTGTACTTTAAAGTGTCATATTTGAAAGAACGAATTTCACACAGCTACGAACTTGAAATATTAAAAAAAAATATGATGATCCAAGCTGTTTTATTATCCTGATCCAGTCCGGATTGGATCATTGTGACAGTAAAACCCGGCTATAATTAATGTGTGAGCTGGCAGCCCTATACCGCCATATACATATATTATGTAGAGCGAATACTACAACCTTATACTCAGTCTAAAGTCAAAATTTAGAGAAACATTTCAATATAGTAAGTTTTCGTACGGTGTGACAGAAAATCAGGACGGATAGACTGAGTCAAGACAAGAAAAAACCGTACTCGAGGGGAATAGCCTCTCCGTCTAGACGGGAATGTCAATTTTATGAAAAAAATGTATGTCTCACGAGCCCAGGCTCACATGATTACGGAAAAGAAAGGAGATGTGAAATCATCATCTCCCCTCTTTTTCGCACTCATGTGAGCCTAAACTCGTGAGACATCATGTAAAAGGGGACATTATGGTTGACTATATAAAGAGGCTGCTGATGTGACCAGTCAGGCATTAAAGACAACTGGATCTGAACAACCCGACATTTTTTTAATCAATCTTATAAATATTAATTTTTTTCTATTTTCATACACCGAAAAAAAACCTTGATGATATCAAGTAATATCCTTGGTTGATTTTGCGTCAATCAATGGGCATTGTTGTTTCAACAATGCCTGCTTGACCACTTTATGATAAAATTATTTATCAAAAACTGATTTCATTATTGGTCAACCAATAAACATTGTTGGCCAACCAATATTCATGGTTTATATACCAAATTTATATACTATGTATTACATTACATAAGGATTATGTACTACGAAAATTATTAAAACTGATCACGAACGTGATCAATTGAACAAGCTTTTTTAACGGAATCAACCAAGCATTTACCACGAACGTGATCAATTGACCAAGCTTTTACAATGGAAGCAACCAAGCATTTACCATGAACGTAATTTATTGACCAAGCATTTACCACGAACGTGATCAATTGACCAAGCATTTACCACGAAACCAACCAAGCATTTACCACGAACGTGATTTATTGACCAAGCATTTACCACGAACGTTATCAATTGACCAAGCTTTTACAACGAAATCAACCAAGCATTTACCACGATTGTGATTTAATGACCAAGCATTTACCACGAATGTGATCAATTTACCAAGCTTTAACAACGAAACCAACCAAGCATTTACCACGAACGTGATTTATTGACCAAGCATTTACCACGAACGTGATCAATTGACCAAGCTTTAACAACGGAATCAACCAAGCATTTACCACCATATAGCAGAGTTCTACTAGAACGGCAACCGTTGTTCTACTTCAAAAATATTGCATAAGCACATTGCACACACTTACATGTTCAATCATGCCTTACTACATTGCAAACATTTCGTGTAAGTATATCGCGTTATAATTTAAATATGGCGTGTCGCGTCGGTTTCAACAACAAATGTGGATTGGCCAACCAAGAAAAAACCACGTTCGTGATCACTGAATGCATTGACTGAGTTCAATCAAAAATTTATTCTTTTCCGAAGAATAGGAAAAAATAGGATATGATATATATTATTTTGGATTTATAAATGTGTCGTTCATAATGATAGTATTGTAACTAAATTTAACTGCATACATACATTATTATTGAAGTACAATATTTGATTTTTTTTTTTTGTACCTTCCTACTGGCAAAACGCGATAAGTTTCAATTACACAGCCACACAAAAAAAGTTGTGACCTGGGCCCTATTGCACCAGTTTACAAATTACAATCACAAATTTGTATTTGTAATCCACAATCACAATTTTTGTACATGAATTTGCGTTGCACGAACTACAAATAAGTGAATTGACAATTTTGTGATGAGAATTACAAATTGTACAGATCACCTACAATTTTTTGTTGCACCATTTATGCTCAGCGCTTGTAATTTACAAATTTAATTCAAAATTTTGTTGAACGTTGAAGCGAACAAAACTATGAATAACACCGGTCAGCAGCATTTTTGTGCATGGGTTTTATACCTAACATATTTTGATTATATAAGCAAATCTATATAAAAAATTGCGATTACAGAACGAAAATATTTGGTTTTTAAGAAGTTAAGGGTTGGAGGGAGGGGGGTGGGGGGTTTGGTTTCAAAGTAAGAAAAAAGACCTTTTTGTGAATTTTTTTCTTAAATATGGATTGATTAATTTTTTCGGACCGTATTGAGCATATTTTCGACAATATAGGGGAATTTTTTCATGCAGTAATATTGAAGCATAAGCCGGTAACAGAGCTTCCTCCAGAACGTCTTGAGAAAAACTAAATTATTGGCTCGAGCACTCACTACCAATCCAAAGTTAGTGCGGTGTACGCGCCAGTTACCCAACCCAGTCGAGCTATAGGTCAATTTATTACAGTCTGCAGTTTGTGGGAGATCTTAAGCATCATTGTTGGAAGGAACATAGAAAAACCAGTAGCTTTAATTTTTACACAAAGCGTCCATATGAAACACATTTCCCTTACTTCCAACACTCTGTATCCTTTCTTTGAACCAAAAAGACCGCAAAATAGTTTTTTTCTCAAGATGTTCTATACTATGCTATGCTAAGCTTGTGCTTAAATAATTCTGCATGAAAAAATTACCCTATATATTTTGTCGAAAGTATGCTCAATAATGTACAAAAGGTCCGAATAAAATTACTCAATCCATACTGAGGAAAAAAACTCGCAAAAAAAGTCTTTTTTCTTACTTTGAAACCCTAACGCCCCCCCCCCCCCCCCCCCCCCTTAACTTCTTAAAAGCCAAATATTTTCGTTCTGTAATCGCAGTTTTTTATATAGATTTGCTTATACATATAATCAAAATATATGTATAAGCAAAAGTAAAACCCACGTGCAAAAATAAACTTTTTTTGTTGACCAGTGTAATCAAAACAAAAAAAATGTTGGCCGTCTTGGCGTTAAGGCGCAGTTTTTTCGGTTTTTTCGTACTCTGCGTCCAATAATATTTATGATTTCTTATGATTTAGAACATCTTAGTCGAAATCTTTCATCAAAATTTAAATGGCTCTCTATATTATAATTTTCACGCGGACAGTAAACTTTTTTCGTACGAAAAAATACGCTATAGAGTTAATGCTGTGCCTTCTACGCAAACACATTTTAAATAACTATGAAATACAAATTTGTAGAAAAATATACACACAGTCTTTCACCTGTAGAATTCTTTCACAAATTGAAACAAATTTGTGATTTTCTTTCATATGGTGCAACAGAAACTTACAATAAAGTAGGATTTTCAACATTTTTTGGTTGTAATCTACAACTACAAACTTGTTTTCGTGCAACAGAAAATGATATTTTTTAACAAATTAATATTTTGTAATTCACAACTACAATTTTGTAACAACAATTTTTATTAATATATTGTATGTAACGTGTAAGTGTTTGATTAATAATTTGCATGTAACAACGATTTACAATGTTTATTAGTTGATTGTACCACGGAACCTTGGTTGTTGATTCACGAACGTTTGCCATTTTCACAATAATTTTTTTTTGTCTATTTTATATTTGTTATGTTCTTAAGATGAACCATTCGTATATAACCTGGTAAAAGGCACGATGGCTTCGATTCTGGATGAGAAAACGAAAGTTCTACCCACCAAATCAGATATGGACATACTTGGAAAAGAAATAAAATCTCTGAAACAAGATAATCTTTTGCTTCAAGTTCAGCTCAACAAAATGGAGACCAGATGCCTCTCTCTTGAGCGACAAGTAGAGTCTCTATCAAAGAGGGTAAATGAAAAAAATATAATTTTACATTTTCCGGCTCAAATGGGTGTTCAACCAGTGGAAAAAGCAAAAGCACTATGTATGGATTTGCTCGAAACACAAAACCAAGGAATAATAGCAGATACACGTCCTATTCGCTCAAGAAATCCTAAAATTGAAAACGTAATTGTGGAGTTGCAAAACAGAGAAGATGTCGGACGCATTCTAAGATCAGCAAAAAAACTGAGAGGTACCGGTATTTCACTCCATAAAGATTATCCCGCTGCGGCGAGAGAAAGAAGACGAAAACTTATGGAAATTAAAACAAAAATAACATCTAAAAACAAAAATATAAAAACATTTATTCGAGGAGAAACGCTACAAATCGAGGGTAAAATATTTTATTATAACCAAATAATGTTTTGACATGTGAAGAAGACGGAGGAATGACGTTTCTGGAGCAGCTGTTGGATGAGATGTCAATAAACGAAAATCATACCAGAGCTTCTCAAACAGCAGGACAAGGAGTGCTGCCAAATCGATTTTAACATAAATGCCGTCAGCCACGTTCAAAATAATAGTCTTTTAAATGAAGTAAAAAACAATAATATTCCTTGTAAAATTATTTCATATAATATATCAGGTTTAGGTAATAAACTAGTATTTAAGAATTTCTTCGATAAAATAAGAGAAAGCGACATTTTTCTACTATTTGAAACTTTCATCTATGGTGACACAACACAATATGAAAACTATTTCCCAGAATTTATACTACAATGGACCCCAGCCACGAGAACTCATGTATATGGAAGAGCTAGTGAAGGATGCCTATTTGGGATCAAAAAATCATTTAAAGAATGTACGAGATGTCGATTTGTCACGGAGATGAACAGGACTGTCATCGAAATGACCATTACTCATGAACTATTTTACATCGTTCCGGTTTATATTAACTGCAATAAATGGATGGATGACTTCACTGGCTTGTACGACTTCCTAATGGAGCTAGGCAAAGAAAATATTATGCTAATCGGAGACTGCAATGCTAGGGTAGGAAGTTCTCAGATATTACAAATGGAACCAGACTTTACACCGGCGTCAATTAGTATAATTAGATCTGCTCTGGACGAGAAAATAGATAGAAATGGGAGAAGATTTATAGAAATGTGTGAATCAGTGGGTCTGACAATGGTGAACGGGAGAACTGAAAGTGACAGAGAAGGTCATTTTACATTTATTAGAGGAACATCTTGTTCCACAATAGATTACTGTCTCATACGTGGAAAATGGTTCGAGTATGTAAATGATTTAAAAGTAGATGAGCTGGTTTATTCTGACCACTTGCCACTGAATGTTATGTGTCGATTTGATGAAGAACCGGGTCACACCAACGAAAATATGAAGCTGTTACCAAAACTTCAATGGAAGAATTCCTTTTTGGAACTGAATCAAGCAAATCTTAACCACTTTCTTGGTTCTGTAAATAATGAGCAAATTGAATCGATCGATGGCATTGAGTCATTAGTTACATGCGTATCTCAGGCCGCACAATCATTTCAAACAGTCCGTTCGCAAAGCTGTAAAGATCCATGGTTCGATGCAGACTGTGAGAGAGCAAGAAAAAAGTCGTTTAGTTTTTTGAGACTTCTCAGGGCAACAAGATCGAGTTTCGCAAGAAGGATGTATCAAGAGGCGAATAAAGCTTTCAAACATCTTTGCAAAGAAAAACAAAAGCAATACTCCCGATATCTCATGCAAAGATTGTCGGAAGTAAGAGACAGTCGATCCTTTTGGAAGCTAGCACGTGCACTCAACGGTATACCTTTTGCAAGGAAAACAATAATAAGTACGAGTCTGCTTGCCCACCATTTCGAACAGCTACTATGTGCACCACCAAGACCGAATCAAATGTTATATGCTAGCCCTTTAGTAGAAAATGGAGACCTCGACCGTGCATTCTCAGTTCAAGAAGTAATGAAAGTCCTACACAGATGTAATCTTAACAAGGCTCCAGGGGATGACCGTGTTCCGTACGAGTTTTACAAATACGCTACAGAAACCTTTTTGATTAAGCTTACCGAAAGTTACAATTATATTTTCAATTCTGGTGAAATCCCAGAAAGCTTTAGAAGGAATATTATCTTCCCAATGTTTAAAAAAGGCGATGCGAACGACCCTAACAGTTATAGAGGCATATCCTTCATGAACTCTGTTATGAAAATTTTTACTGGTGTCATTCAAGACAGACTGTTAAACTGGATACAACAAAATAATCTTCTAAGCGAGTTTCAAGCCGGCTTCAGGAAAGAATATTCAACAGTCGATAACATATTTTCACTAACTTGCATTGCTAGATCGTACTTAGACAAGGGGAAAAAGTTATATGCTTTCTTCGTAGATTTCAAAGCTGCCTTTGACTCAATCGACAGAAATGCCCTTTTCTACAAACTTTGTAGTCTAGGCTTATCGTCAAAAATACTGAAAACATTACGAGGACTTTATGAGCAAAACCTCACAGCAGTATGGGATGGAAATGAAGGATCTTCCTGGTTTCATACTACTTCCGGAGTCAAACAGGGTTGCCTTTTGAGCCCACTTCTGTTTTCGCTATTCTTGGATGACCTTACATCGTTTTTGCCTGGAGGTATTAGTTTTGCTGGTACAGTTATAAAAACCTTAATGTATGCGGACGATATTGTCATTTTTTCGGAAACTCCAAATATGATGCAAATAATGATTAATAAATTGCAATTGTACTGCCGCAATTGGGGTCTTACAGTCAATACAAACAAATCCAAGGTAATGATATTTCGGAATGGCACAGGGCGATATGCAAGGGAGGAAAAATGGATGTGGGAAAATGTGGAGCTTGAGCTGGTGAGGGAATATAAATATCTTGGAGTCATCATTACGCCTCAGATGTCGTTCAAAAAGCATTTGCAGGAAAAGCTTATAGAAGCAAAAAAAGCCATTAACTGCAACTGGAAGGGGGTCCTTGGGAAAAAACACATAAGCCCGAGTGCTAAATATAAACTTTTCGAAGCAGTTATGAGGTCAGTGATGTGCTATGCTGGTCAAGTATGGGGGTTTCTTCAATATGAGGAAGTAGAAAAATTACTGAGGTATTTTTTGAAAAAGATCTTTTGGCTCCCCGAAAACACCCCTACATATATGCTGCATTTGGAGACCGGGGTGTCTCCGCTCTACGTCTTTTCGCTCAAATTGCACTTGTTCTACATTGCAAAGGTTATGGCTCTTCCAAATCATCGTCTGCCTAATATTATCGCAAAATATCTGCTATCACGAAAATCACAGTTCTTCGAAGAATGGTCACGACTTGGGGTTCAGCACGACATCCAGTTGGTGGAAAGAAATACTAATACCTCGAAAGACATCTTTCCAGAATTATTGGGAAGGATTGAAGATTCTTTCTTTGTTAAATTTACGGAGTCAGCCAAACAGAGTTGTACCCGAAACATGTATAAGCTCCTGAGATACGACCTTGGACCTAACAATTACTTCAACGACCGATATACGATAGAAACAATCTCTTTAATTTTCAAAACCAGAGGAGAATTACTACGACTGAACTACATACCATACGGACCGGATGTAAGTACGGAATGCAGTTTATGCAATCTTCGTGCGACGGAAAATGTTCTCCATTTTATAGGAACATGTCCAATCCTGCAAGCAATACGGAGACAGCACTTGGGGAAAAACTATTTAACTGTTGATGAAGCTGCAAATGTCTTGAATGGTCAAGATTGGGTAATGTTATCAAGCTACGTTAAAACAGCCCTTAACTACAGAAATCAAATTTTAAATGAAGCTTTTTAATAAGAAAAACAAAATATTTACATTATTATTTGTTGTGATAATCTTAAAGGAGTCTAATCTTTTCAACTTTTCTTTAATCTTGATTATACATAATGTTTGAATAATACTCTTTTTTTCTGGCTGACGGCAAAAGCCAATGCTAAACTTGTGAATTTGTAAATGTATGTAACCTTTTGTAATTATCAAATAAAATCACATTCTACTACTACTACTACTACTACTATAACAAAGCTTTTACAACGTTTATTGGTTGATTTCACCATGAAAACCACGAACGTAATCAGTTTTTTTTTTTTTTTATCTTATTATATATTTGTTATGTACTTTAAATGAACCATTCGTATATATAACAAAGCTTTTACAACGTTTATTGGTTGATTTCACAAAGAAACCTTGATTGTTGGATCACGATCGTGATCATTTTTTAATGATCACGTTTTACCACGTTTGTGATTTATCAACAATGCACCTTGGTGAAATCAACAAATGTTCGTGATCAGTTTTTTCAAGTTTTGGGTATATTTTGCCAACAATCCTCCATTCACCTCTGTCAAGCTGGTGAAGTGACTTTCTCGGATCGGAACAAAATTTTGTGTAATTTAGTTGCTAATTATTTGCTAATTAATTGCTAAGAAATTAATTTTTTTGCTCCTCCCGTTTAATTATAAAAATTCACATTTCCAGCTTGACGTCAAGCTGGCAAAGCAAATTTTTCAGGAAAGGTTAAGAGACCGGGTGTTTTCACCATATTTTTTTGCTAATTATTTGCTCTAAAAAAAAACAAAAAAAAATAATATTTTGCAAATTAAAAAAAATTTTCTTAATTTTTTTCTTAATTTTTTTTTTTTTTGAAAAATTGGTTTTTTTATATTTTTATCTACTATTTATTTGCTCTTCGTAAAAACAAAAATTTTTTCTTTTGCTCTTCCCGTTTACCTATAAAAATTCACATTTCCAGCTTGACGCCAAGCTGGCGAGGCAATTTTTTCAGGAAAGTTTTAGAGATCGGGTCTTTTCACAAGATTTTTTTGCTATTTTTTTGCTCTAGGAAAATTAAAACCAAAATTTTTTTTGTTTAAAAAAATTTTTTTTAATTTTTTTTTTATTTTTTTTTTTTGCAAACATTTTCTTAGCATATTCTTTTTTTTGCTATTTAATTGCTCTACGAAAAATAAAACAAAACTTTTTTTTGCTGACTACAAAAAAATTTTTTTTATTTTTTTCAAAATTTTTTTCTTTTGTTGCTAACAAATTTTTAGCATTTTCTTTTTTTGCTATTTAATTGCTCTACGAAAAATAAAACAAAACTTTTTTTTGCTGACTACAAAGAATTTTTTTTATTTTTTTCAAATTTTTTTTCTTTTGTTGCTAACAAATTTTTAGCATTTTCTTTTTTTGCTATTTAATTTCTCTACGAAAAATAAAACAAAACTTTTTTTTGCTGACTACAAAAATTTTTTTTTATTTTTTTCGAAATTTTTTTCTTTTGTTGCTAACAAATTTTTAGCATTTTCTTTTTTTGCTATTTAATTGCTCTACGAAAAATAAAACAAATTTTTTTTTTGCTGACTACAAAAAATTTTTTTTATTTTTTTCGAAATTTTTTCTTTTGTTGCTAACAAATTTTTAGCATTTTCTTTTTTTGCTATTTAATTGCTCTACGAAAAATAAAACAAAACTTTTTTTTGCTGACTACAAAAAATTTTTTTTTATTTTTTCAAATTTTTTTCTTTTGTTGCTAACAAATTTTTAGCATTTTCTTTTTTTGCTATTTAATTGCTCTACGAAAAATAAAACAAATTTTTTTTTGCTGACTACAAAAAATTTTTTTTATTTTTTTCGAAATTTTTTCTTTTGTTGCTAACAAACTTTTAGCATTTTCTTTTTTTGCTATTTAATTGCTCTACGAAAAATAAAACAAAACTTTTTTTTGCTGACTACAAAAATTTTTTTTTTATTTTTTCAAATTTTTTTCTTTTGTTGCTAACAAATTTTTAGCATTTTCTTTTTTTGCTATTTAATTGCTCTACGAAAAATAAAACAAATTTTTTTTTGCTGACTACAAAAAATTTTTTTTATTTTTTTCGAAATTTTTTTCTTTTGTTGCTAACAAATTTTTAGCATTTTCTTTTTTTGCTATTTAATTGCTCTACGAAAAATAAAACAAATTTTTTTTTTGCTGACTACAAAAAATTTTTTTTATTTTTTTCGAAATTTTTTTCTTTTGTTGCTAACAAATTTTTAGCATTTTCTTTTTTTGCTATTTAATTGCTCTACGAAAAATAAAACAAATTTTTTTTTTGCTGACTACAAAAAATTTTTTTTATTTTTTTCGAAATTTTTTCTTTTGTTGCTAACAAATTTTTAGCATTTTCTTTTTTTGCTATTTAATTGCTCTACGAAAAATAAAACAAATTTTTTTTTTGCTGACTACAAAAAATTTTTTTTATTTTTTTCGAAATTTTTTCTTTTGTTGCTAACAAATTTTTAGCATTTTCTTTTTTTGCTATTTAATTGCTCTACGAAAAATAAAACAAAACTTTTTTTTGCTGACTACAAAAAATTTTTTTTATTTTTTTCGAAATTTTTTCTTTTGTTGCTAACAAATTTTTAGCATTTTCTTTTTTTGCTATTTAATTGCTCTACGAAAAATAAAACAAAACTTTTTTTTGCTGACTACAAAAAATTTTTTTTTATTTTTTCGAAATTTTTTTCTTTTGTTGCTAACAAATTTTTAGCATTTTTTTTTTTTGCTATTTAATTGCTCTACGAAAAATAAAACGAAATTTTTTTTTGCTGCCTACAAACAAATTTTTTAATTTTTTTCAATTTTTTTCTTTTGTTTCTAACATTTTTTTAGTATTTTCCTTTTTTGCTATATTTTATTGCTCTACGAAAATCAAAACAAAGTTTTTTTTTGCAAATAACAAAAAACTTTTTCTATATTTTAAATTTTTTTAATTTTTTTGGAAAAATTTATTTATCAATGTTTCTTAACAAAAACACATCTTGCGTCCATGAACATGCGCGCAAAAAAGTCAACTCAGATTTCAACTCCAATTTCATGTTTTCGACTTTGGTAGTGCAAGATAGTGATTATTTTTTCGAATTGATCAAATCAACTTGTTGAATTCGTTTTTATTCTGAATTCGTAGATACAAAAGAAGAACAATTGATAAAATCGACAATTTTTCTCAGATAAAGAGAACAAATAGTACATATTATAATATCTATACAGAAACTGCAAAATACAACCGAGCTGGTTAGTGGGCGCGTTCAGGAGTCTGTAGAATGACCTATATTGGATACTGGGATATTAAAGATATTTATATGTGTTTTCAGTTTGCTGCCTAAAATATTAAAGGCCTCCTAAGCCAAAGCGTTTTTGCTGTTGCAGTACCTGTAGAAACGCTGTTGTCATCGCTTTTGTCGTCTCAACAGTACAAGTGTATGAACACGCATTGTTTTTTTTTTTTTGTCGGATTTATGTGAAATGATGAATATAATATAAAGTTGTTGTGTCAGTGAAATTACTAATACCACTTTATTTTCGGATTTCAAACTGGTTTTGAAATTTGAAAATAAAGTGGTGTTTGTGAAGTCAGTTTGAAACCAGATGCCGTGGTGTGTGTGTGGTTTGGCCTCTTGTTGTATCTTCTCTGTGGTGCAAATGGTTTGATGACAAGTGCTGACACACTGCTAAATAAAGTGAACACTTTTAGTACAAGTTTTTATTGAAGTAGTGTTTAGGTAGAGTTTTTATAAAAAAAAATTTGTTTATAAAATGTCCACAAATATTGACAAATTTGTCAAAATTTGTAATCTGATCCAGATCAGATTTGCTTTGAAAAATATATTTATTTGCAAAAACAACACAAGAACCAACTTTTTGAATCACAATTGCAAATCCAGCTTTTAGTTTCAAATTTCACATCAAGGGTTAAAGCACAGGTCACACACGGCTACTTGCAGTACCAGAAGCAGGCAGCGGCAGGCAGCCCGGTCACACTATCGGCTACTACTCGCCAGCTTCTCTCAGCAAACAGCTGCAGAAAACCATACAAAAATTTGATAATAACTTTATTTCTAATTTTGAAACCTATTAATGATATTTGACATAAATTAAGAATGAACAATTTGCTAAATAGAATGTGTATCAATATTGTATTATTTCGCCAGCCGCTGTTAGCAGCCAAAAGTTGAGCATGTTCATCTTTGCCAGCCGCTGCTAGTTACTCGCCGGCTCCCAGCGAGTGCGGTGAATTTCATGGTCACACAAAGCTGATCAGCGACTAGCAGTAGCGGCTACTCGACTCGCCGATGGCAACCAGCCGCTTCTAACCCATTCACACTATCGGCTGCTTCTATCAGCAAACAGCTGCAGAAAACCATACAAAAATTTGCTTTTGTACTTCATTTCCAAATTTTGAACGGCAGTAGCCGTGCTCACACTGTACAATTAGTTGGACAGACAAGCTTTATAAGTTTGAACGCAAACTTCATCCGACCATCCAACGTCCATCAAACGAAGTCTGTCCAACTAATTGTACAGTGTGAACTCGGCTAGTAGCGACTACTGGGCTTAGATGAATAAAGATGGAAAACCACTACCTCTCTTGCCCCGCAACTTCCATTTATTTACATTGTTGTTTTTGTAATCGCAGCATCCATCTGTGAATACGTGTGAGCTGAAAAAATGGCGCAAAAAAGTTGTGGAAGTATATGTGTGGTGAGTTTATTTTCATTTGACGTTTCAGATTTCAGTCATTTTATTTATTTTCAGAAGAGGAAGAGGAATTTCTTTACAGTCGGGATCGTAATACATTTTTTCCTAATAAAATACCATAAATTGTGTTAAAATTGTATATTAAAGTGACCATTATTCTATCTTCGACAATCGAAGATAAAAATTCCGTGTCAAAGTTGCATTTTTGATGTGAATTTTGAAGTTATCATACTTGCGCTTCATCGTCTGCCCTCATACTAATCGGCAATTTTTATTTTATTTTGTATAATTTTGTATAATTTTTAACCAGTTGTTTTGAGCTTGAGCTTCACAAATCACAAAATGGTACTGAAAGCACCGAAGATTGCATATCAAACATGGATGAGTGTCACGACTTTCTTTGTCAAGTAGGTTCATATTGGAATGGTTAAAAAATTTTCGTCATGTTTAACACTGTTTATTTCTATAGCTGATTGAAGATGACGGCAAGCGTGTACGCGGACCAAATCTAGCTCGTCTTGAGCTGCACAAACGTATATTGTCTAACCAATTTTTGTGTGGGTGATGCTCGGGAAAATAAAAAGACTAACGTGACCGAGGAACTGGTCTCGTGTTCCGACTGTGGTCGATCCGACCATCCGACATGCCTGCAATTTACACCGAACTTGATTGTTTCAGTGAAACGATATCGATGGCAATACATAGAGTGCAAATACTGTTCAATATGTGGCACCTCAGACAATGATGGTCAGTTACACTCTGTGACGACTGTGACAGAGGTTACCATATATATTACCTATCACCATTAAATTTCTCTTCGATGGATAACTACGGAATCTACTAAGTTATACCTTGCATCTTTGTTAAATAAATAATGAGAATTAAAAAAACCAGTGTAAAAAACAAAAAGTGTACCCAATCCTACTAAAGTTTATTTAAAAAATACAATGATAGTACTACACTCGATTCTTATAAAATGCCCTTAATTTGTTCGTCTTCCTTCCAAAGGACATAGAAGTAAATGGGAGACGAACGAAACTCGAATGTTTTGTCGAAAGCAGTGGAAATATTTGAAATTCGGTTCTACTCTCATATTTAGGGTCATTTTGAAGTAAAATTAAATATTCTCCCCTATCACAAGACTCGTTGCAACAATATTTCGACTAACGTCTGAATTTTAGGCAATAAAAAAAGTGCTTATGACGCAAAATAAAAAAGCTTCGATTAAGCACTAGTTTTTTATGTTTCCTAGAAACTGTATAAATTTAATTCAAATCTATCGAGCGGTTTTTGAGTTGCAGTTGGCACCAGTTCAAAAACATAGTTTTGAGAAAAACGCATTTAAAGTTTTACAGTCGCTTTATGTACAGTACTGAAAGCTGGAAATAAAGCTGAATAACTCGAAAGATATTTGTCGGATTCACTTCAAACTTTCAGAGAATATTTTTAAGATACTATACTTTAAGAAAATGCTCAAAAAGAAAAATCGATTTTTTGATAATCCTGACTACCCCTAACCCCTATTATTTTGTAGAAATGAAATCTGGTCATCAGCAGATGGCATACTATATATTTGAGTCAACTCGAGTGAATTCAAATCAATTTCCAACTGTTGCCTGTTAACATTTTTAAAATCTCGAAAGCTGAAGGTAGTTGAAGAGACCTGAGGTGAACATTGAAACGTGAGATAAATTAGATAATGATGAGAGAAGCAGGGAGCAGATATTTGGTCATAAAGGAGAACCTTTTGTAAATGACTTACAAAAAACAAGTCCAGTAAGGTACTACTGTCCCTGGTAAAATGAGTTGCGCTTGATATATTAGTCGGAAAAAGATTAAGTGATTTCATTCTATCAACAAGATCAGAACTTCTAAGCGCATCATTGTTAAAATCTCCAGCAATAATGATGAAAGGTGAAACTAACGATTAATCATCTAATATAGCGAAGAGCGGCGTTAAATCAATGCTATTATTTGGACGATACACTGAACCTAGCAAAATTTTATTGTCGTTGCACTTAACCTCCACAAATATATATTCCATTCCACTTCCTGCCTGAGACTTTCTAATTATCCTGCAGCTCAAGCCACTGCGAATGAATATCGCCACACCAACACATGGATCCAAATTTGATTGCTTCATTCCAAATTCTTTTAGCGCTTTATCCAGCTTCAGTTTCCATATTCGAGAAGACTGCTTCAATCGATTTCTCTAATCGAAGCACTCTCTCTTCCTTCTTGAATCCATTTGCTCTATTTCGAGTTCTTTTCTAGCTTCCAAAGCCAGTAAGAATCGGATGGAATCATATCTAACCACAGGAGAAAATGTTTCTTCATAATCAATCCCATAGCGTTGATTGCAACCTCTTGCCACAAGTCGAGCCTTGTGCCGAATGACATTACATTGTAAGAGGTTCATCATAATTTATTTTTTTTTTTTTTTATTTGCTAGGTTTGTAAAAATTTTTGTTGGTTTCTTAACTCTTTCAGATTTTCTAACAGACTTCGAGGTTGCTAGGTCTGTAAAATGTTTTGGATTCTCTTCAAAAACTTCCTCTACATTTCGATCAGGTCTGGTTTGATCTTCGTCTCTGCTTTCAATGTTTTCACTTATGCTTAATTCTTCATTGCGGTTGTTATTAGAAATATAATCCTGATTCTCTTCAAATGCCCCCACTGAACAATCTTCGAGAGACAAGAAAAAATTATTAGTTTTTTTTTCAGAAATTACCTTTCCAAATGATTGATCTGCCAAAAAAATGACATCACAACATTTCGTCAGCGGAAAGCTCAATTGGTCTAAGTCACAAAAGCTGGATGATTGTAGCAATGCTGCAAATACTCCAGATTAATCTCCAACACTCCATCAAAGCCTCAGCCGGACTCCTTCTCCGACTAAGCAAGTCCGGCGAGGATATAGTCCTGATCCAGGAACCATGGATCAATAAATCCGTGGTAAAAGGACTCAGGACGAAAGATTATTCTCTGCTGTATGTGACGGACAAAGGTGAACCAAGATCCTGCATACTGGCAAAGAAAACACTTAACGTATTTTTACTACCTAATTACAGCAATTGCGACACCACAACAGTAAAACTGCAGACCAACAGTGGGACTTACTGGCTCACGTCCGCCTATCTAGGCCATGACCAACCGGGGCCGCTACCAGGAGAGACGCTCGAGCGCGTAATAAAAAGTGCAACAAAGCTCAAAGCGGAGCTCATAATAGGAAGTGACGTCAACGCACATCACGTAGTATGGGGGAGTACGGACGTAAATGAAAGGGGTGAGTCTCTTTTTAATTTTATACTAAGTACTAACCTTCTTATATGCAATATCGGTAACGAACCAACCTTTGTCACAAAAAACAGACAAGAGGTTTTAGATGTTACCTTTGTAGCTCAATCAATCTATAACAAGATTAAAAATTGGGCTGTATCTAAGGATCACTCCTTCTCTGATCACAGATACATCCAATTTAGTCTAACAGATGACACACCAAAACCCATAGGCTTCCGTAATTATAGGAAAACTGACTGGGTAAAATTCAGGGAAATCTTCAAACATTGTTACAACTACAATGACAATAGCTTCCCTTCAAACCCCAAGGATCTTGACAGTAAAGTCGACGATCTAACTAGTGCTCTTAACCATGCCTTGTGTAACTCCTGTCCTCTTACCATAGTAAGAGGGAAGAAGAAACCACACTGGTGGACCAAGGAGCTAGAACCGCTCAAGAAAAGTTGTGCGAAGCTTTTCAATCGAGCCAAATCTTCCAGAAATCCCATAGATTGGGATCTATATAAGGAATCCCTTAGGATTTACAAAAAGAGGTTACGAATAAGCAAAAGATCCTCTTGGAGAGAATTCTGCAATAAGATTGAAGACTCCTCAGAGGCATCTAGACTTAGGAAAATCCTATCAACGAGTCCAAACATGCCAAGTTCTATAAAAGATGAAAACGGCAACTGGGCCAACTCATATGAAGAAACACTAAACTTGCTACTGGATACTCATTTCCCTGGTAGCTCGTTGACAATAACAGACGAGGAGCACTTGCCTCGAATCGCAAACCAATCAGGTAAAGGTTTTATCTCTAAAGATATACTGTTATGGGCAATAAACAGCTTTGACCCTTATAAATCACCAGGGCCTGACGGAATCATCCCTGCGGAGCTGCAACAGGTTTCAGACATTATCATCTATAACTTAGAGATGATCATGAAAGGATGTATCAGCTATGCATATATTCCCAAAGCCTGGAGAGAAGCTAGGGTCGTCTTTATACCTAAAGCCGGCAAAAGCTCCCATGTAAATCCAAAAGATTTAAGACCTATTAGTCTATCATCCTTCCTCCTTAAAACACTGGAAAGAATGATTGACATACACTTAAGACAAGAAATTAAACCTAGTCTGATCTCAACGGCGCAACATGCCTATACAAAAGGTAAATCAGTGGAAACTGCACTCCACTCTCTGGTTTGCACCATTGAAAAATCCCTGCACTATAAAGAATACTCTCTCGTCGCATTCCTAGACATAGAGGGTGCATTTAATAATGTTAAAAATTCAGCAATCACTAATGCTCTTGATGGGCTGCTCATAGAGGAACACATCAAAAACATGATAACAACAATGCTCAGCAGCAGAATCATTAGTTCCGAAATGGGGAACTACAAAACAAGCAGAATGGCCAATAGAGGAACCCCACAGGGAGGAGTTTTATCTCCCCTACTGTGGAACCTGGTCGTTAACAAATTGTTAATCGACCTAGAGGACGAAGGTTTCAAAGCTATAGCCTATGCCGATGATGTAGCAATTGCCGTTTCAGGCAAGCACCCACAAACCCTAGCTGAGTTGCTACAAACAGCACTTAACAAGCTTAACAATTGGGCTGCAGATTGTGGTCTGAACATCAATCCACACAAAACGGAATTAGTTCTCTTTACGAGGAAATACAAAATTCCGGATTTCAAACCCCCAACTATTAAAGGGGTAACTCTCACACTGTCAAATCAGGCTAAATATCTAGGTCTCATTTTTGACAAAAAACTGACCTGGAAAACCAATATTGAGGAAAGAGTAAATAAAGCCAACGTTGCACTCTTCTCCTGTAAAAAAGCCATTGGCGGGAAATGGGGTTTCTCCCCCCAAATCACCCATTGGCTGTTTACATCGGTAATTAGACCGATACTCACATACGGGGTGATAGTCTGGTGGACAGCACTAGACAAGATGATCAACTACAACAAGCTGGCCAAAGTTCAAAGAACGGCTAGTCTGTGTATTAGTGGTGCACTGAGGACAACCCCATCGGACGCCCTCAATGTACTACTAGATCTCACACCCCTAGATATCTTCAGCAAACAAGTCGCAGCTAGCTCAGCTACTCGACTCAGAGCTACATCACAGTGGACCAATAATCAAATCGGCCACACTACCATTCTAGATAACTTTAGATTCTTACCGAATCGATCCGACTACACCACCCCCAAGTTGGTGTTTGACAATAATTTCCAAGTAACCATACCTTCAAGAGAAGCTTGGGAAAATGGCGCTCTTTTGGAAAATGAAGCAATACACTTCTACACCGATGGTTCAAAAACCAGCGAAGGTGTGGGAAGTGGAATCTACTCAGAAAAGCTGAATCTCAGTCTTTTCTTCCGCCTACCCGATCATTGTAGTGTGTTCCAAGCGGAAATTCTGGCGATTAAGGAGGTGCTGTCTTGGCTCAAAGAAAACGTCATATCCTCCACGGATATTCGGATCTTCTCAGACAGCCAAGCTGCCCTTAAATCTCTTGCCTCTGTCTCTACAAAATCCATCACGGTCCAAAATTGTCAGATGTCTCTGAGGGAGATGTCAAATCAGTTTAACATTCACCTTTCATGGGTGCCAGGGCACAGGGACATACCAGGCAACTGTATGGCAGACGAACTAGCCAAAAAGGGCACGACCACTTCCCTACGCTCAGAATGGAACAACATAGGTGTACCTATCGCTACATGTAAACTCCTGCTTAGACAGGACGCTTCAAGGATAACAAACACTAGATGGACTGAGAGTAACACATGCCTTGCAACCAAAAAAGTTTGGCCGTGTGTGGACTCAAAACGATCAAAGAGTTTGTTGTCCCTGAACCGTCTGTGTCTAGGTTCTACCATAGGTGTTCTTACAGGACACTGTCTAATAGGGAGACACGCCAAAAGACTGGGGGTGTTTTCCAATGATTTCTGCAGAAGCTGCATGGACGAGGAGGAGGAAGAGACCGTTCAACACCTTCTTTGCTCATGCCCTGCACTGCTTCATAGGAGGAAGGCTCATCTCGGTGAATTCTTCTTCGATGATACTAGCGACCTAGCGTA
Organism: Melanostoma mellinum; assembly: GCA_914767635.1. Lineage (NCBI taxonomy): Eukaryota > Metazoa > Arthropoda > Insecta > Diptera > Syrphidae > Melanostoma > Melanostoma mellinum. The sequence goes on from OU612058.1 coordinate 108,995,493, forward strand.
CATAGACCCTAAAAGTCTTTCAAAATACATTAAAAGTTCCACGTGGTTCGACTAGCAGGTGATTAACCGGCTAGTACCGTAATGGAAGATTAATAAGTGATTAACTCGTTAATCTTACATCGGGTTTCTGAGATCAGTAGGTGATTAACTTGCTGATCTCTGTGGTATCACAATGGGCCCTAGCGGCCTAAGTGTGTTAGGCAATGTACTCATTGACTGACAGCCACTTCCACCTAACCTAACCTAAGTCACAAAAACAAAATTTTACAGGGGACGATATTTTGTCTTTAAATTGAATTATAGTCACAATTTTAAGATCATTTTTTGCTCATGTAAACTTTTTTTTGTTCTCTTGCCATTTTTATTTCTAAAACTAATAAATAAATCCTATAAATTCTTTCCTACTAATTTACAATAATCTAGAAAGCAAAATACCCAGAAATGGACATAGAACAAGCCACCATACAAGTATGCATTCTCCTGAAAAAAAACCTAAACTTAGAACAAAAATATGGATTTAGAACAATTGGTCATATGGTCTTTCAATAAATCTATGTTTTTCTTTTCTTCATGTATTGTTCTAAGTCCAATAAATCAATAAAGAATTTTTTGGCGCTTAGAACAAAATGACTTTCTGAATGTAGATGCAAAATTATTCTCTTTCATACAATTGTGTCTCTTAGATCAATTTGGAATAAACTAAGCATGAAAAATTTGGCTCTTAGAACAAAATGGGTGTACATTATCTGAAAAACTATAATAGATAGACAAAAACAGATTTCAGATTCGGAAAGAGCATACCCAAATTAGTAAAACTGCATCATTAGTTCATTTTCGAAAAAAAGTCGACATAGACCAATTGAGCTTTCCGCCGACGATTTGATAAGTTTTTTCTTCTTTAGATCATATACTCGGTATGCCTTTGAGTCTTCGCAGTAACCAGTCAAAACACATTTATTCGATTTAACATCTAGATTCTTTCTTTTTTCCTTAGGAACATGTACCATAACTGTCGATCCAAAAACTCGCAAATGAGATAAATCTGGTTTTTTGCCTCACCAGATCTCTTCAGGTGTTTTTAAATCTTCAATCACTTTACTTTGTATCCGATTTACCAAATATGCCGCATAAAACAACGCCTTACCCCAAAAATGCTTTTCAACACCAGCATCAAAAATCATGCACCGAGCTTTTTCAAAGAGAGTACGATTCATTCTTTCGGCTTTGCCATTCTGTTGAGAGGTAAACGCAACTGTTATTTGATGCCTTATCCCACATTTGCTTAAAAATCTGGCAAATGCATGATTGCAGAATTCACCAATGGACAATTGTTAAGAAATTTATACGAAATAATAAATATACTATACTATACTACTATAATCCGTTCGAAATGTTTATATCTTCTTGTTCGTTTGGTTTTCAACCAAGCTCTTGAACGAAATGAACGTTTCCATCACATCAGATTTTGAATTCAAAATATAGACGAAAACTTTATGCGAAAAATCATCCAAAACTGTTAAAAAATAATAGGCTCCACCAGATGACTTCTGTTCCATTGGACCACAGATATCAGAATGAACAAGTTCCAGAGCTTCACTTGTCTTCGATTCTGATGAAGGAAAAGATTTTCTTGAGTGCTTATCTTCGATACATTTGACACATTTTTCATTTTTCACGTCACTGAAATCTAGACCATTCACAGATCCTTTCTTCATCCTGTTCATGGTTTCATGGCCTACATGCCCAAGTCTTCGATGCCATAACTCGTAAGATATTTTCTTCTCCGCAAGCATATTTATTGAATTTTCCATTTGCCTTGGAATATCTAGTCTGAAGAGCTTACCATTACTTCTGTTTCCAGTTGCAACTAATGTACTTTTGTTTTAAATTGCACATTTAATATTTTTAAATTCAACGATCAAACCATTTTTGGTCATTTGGCTGACGGATAATAGATTTGCACATAACTTCGGAATATATAGAGCATCTTTGACGGTACTGTCTTCAACTTGCCTTCGACCAAAATTTCCAGATCAATATCTCCTTTTGCTTCTACATTCAAATTGTAAGAATCCGCAACGGTTACTTCTTTTTTGAAAAAAAGAATTTATTATTTTCTTATTTTTAAAAATCAAAATGAAAAGTTCAAGTGACCTTCACTCCTTATGCGTTTCGCCCAGGTACAAACAATGGGCACATCAGTTGGTCGATGTTTGTCGACACATATATAAAATTTACAGTGCAAACACTGTAAACTTTATATTTCTAGGGGAATGGGGTTGCATTCTTGCACCTAGAGAAGGGTTGCCCGTGGCCTGGCCGATGTTTATTGAAAAAAAGAAAAAATATAAAAGAATTTATTATTTTCTTATGGCGTACCTGGAGTTTACAGTGTGTTTGCACTGTAAATTTTATATATGTGTCGACAAACATCGACCAAACATTGCGTCTTAGAAAGGTACAAACAACATCTAACTGATGAGCCCATTGTTTGTACCTGGGCGAAACGCATAAGTAGTGAAGGTCACTTGAACTTTTCATTTCGGTTACTTCTTCCTTCTTGACTATAGTTCAATTCCTTAACCAACCTTTCCGATTCGTCATATGCTCTGAAGCTCCCGAGTCAATAAACCATTCACGTCGATTTTCTAAATTAACACTTGCCATTAGCGATTTAAGAAACACCTGCCTTCCGTGACTGTTTGTAGTCTTACGTTTGTTTGGGCAATTTTTTGCGTCATGTCCTTTCTGTTAACATTCAAAACATTTGAATTCAGTTCTGCGACGTTGCATAGTCTTGCGAAATAGTTCTTTTTTTGAATTTTTACCAAAGAAAACCATTGGATCACGACCAGATTCGCAAACATCATCTATGATATCTTATAACAGTTTCGTTTTTATTGAGTCTGCCGTTATTGGAAACCCATAGCTTTCCAAGCCCATGATCATTGGCTTGTATTCATCTCCAAGCCCGTTTAATAGCAATAATCCTATCCATTCCTCGGATACTTCCATTCCAATTGAACTCAATTTATGGCCTGTTGTGATAATTTTGTTCACATTCGATTCCACAGAATCACAAGATTTCAACTTCGTGTTCGTTAAAGTTGATATCAAAACCCATCTTCGTGTAAGACCTCTATCGGCAAAAGCAGCTTCCAAGCGATCCCACACTTTTTTTGCTGTAGTTGCAGTCTTGACATGAACGAAATTTATAGGATCAATCAATAAAATACTCTTCGTTTTCGCTTTCGAAATTTTCTTAGCTTCTTTTTCTGTCCCGAGAACGCTTTCCCAAAGATCCTCATGCTCCAGAAAATTCTGAACAGCGAATTTCCAATCCTCTTAATTTGCACGCCCATTTAATTTTTCAATTGCTGGAATCGACGACATGATTCTTCGAACAAAACTTTTTTCTTTTAATTCACAATTATATTGTCCAGCGATCCTGGGCCGATAACCTATTGGAAAGCTATGAAATAGTTTGGTCCAGATTCTAATTAAAAGGACTTAGTTCGTTGAAGATTGAACAAGATTTGAAATGAAATTTTATTATAAAAACATATACATAAACAAAAACATAAGATTGCTTGAACAATATAAATAAACAAAAGATTCTATAAACAAGTATTACCTCGTTTCCACTTAGAATTGAATCACACTTCAATTCGAATTAGTGCCAGTGTATACCTAGATCGAATTGAAATAGGATTACCCGATCCGATACAGCTCTTGTAGCTGGATCGATTGAAAAGAGTGTGTACGTATACGTAGATTTCTCAATTCGGTGAGCTAGTAGATACCTGAATCGAAATTTGAATCATATTCCGATTCGAGTACCCGATCCTGAGTGGAAACAAGGTATATATTCCAACACACACCACTTACGTAATTTAGAGTTTATTCATTGCACCATCATAGAACCCAACCAACTACGGCAAACATGAGCCGCTATCGCGCATGAGTAGATTATACAATTCCAATTCCCTAGTTACTGCGTGAGCACAATGAAACGCATACGCAGACGGATCTGGAGCCGCAAGAGTTAAAATCAAGTTAACTTGTCCGGCTCCGTTTTGCGTTGTTTTTGTATTCGCTTGTATTTAATGTTTTGACATTTCTTGCGTCTGCGTCTCTGCATCTATTCTGTTCAAGCAGTTAATGCTTGAAATTATAACTGCGTGAACACATTGAACTGTAAACGCAGCCGCAGCGAGTTAAAAACAAGTTAATTTGTGCGGCTCCGTCTTGCGTTGTTGTTGTCTTCACATACATTAACAGTCGTATTTATAATCCCTTTCTAAAGCATGTCTAACTTTGGACAACTCTTAGGACAGTGTCCAACTACAAATCGTGTTTATAAACACTTTTATCGCTGTCTACGAAATGTCTAAATTTAGACACCGAAATTGGTTGTCTAAACTATGGCTAAAGTGACCATTGATACAGCAAAAAACAGTTTTGTTGAACATGTTATAAAACACTGTTGAGAGTGTTAAGATCGAAAAAATAAAGTAGTTTGAGGTGCAAAATTACTACTTTCAACAATTTCATTTTTAAATTGCCCAAATTTGATCATTTTATGAGACTTGGAAAAGCTGTAACACAAAGTAAAATCAGCTGTTTTTTTTTTGGTCTTGTTCAAGTCATACGCCACTCTCTTTCAGAGCCTTATAGTTGTTGTACTCGTATACCAAAACACAGACAATGGTACTGCACGGATACATCATGAACGCTACCATTTATTTTTTCATTTGAAGTTGACAGTTTGAAGGGTTGTTTAGACAACTGTTCGAATGTATTTATAAATACAAAATTGGCTAAGGCTTGTCCAACTCTTTAGACACCGTCTAGCAACTGTCTAAGGATGTTTTAAGGAAATTTTATAAATACGACTGTTAATGTTTTGACATTTCTTGAAGCTGCGTTTACAGTTCATTGTGTTCACGCAGTTGTTATAGATTTCAACGTTAGTTAAAATAGTCTAAAACTAAAATTTAAAACCAGTACTCCACATGGATGACTTTTGTTCAATGTTTATTAGTTTGTAAAGATCAAAATCAATATGTTTGTAGTTTATATTTTATTTCATTTCTAGTAGTTTTTTTTAATTATTATTATTGTATTTAATGTTGGGTGTCCCATATTGTATGTCACTATTTGTATTTTTTTTTCCATCTACATATTGTAACGTGCACTTAGTTCGCAAAAAATAAAACTTTACCTTTCAATTACATTCTACTACTTTTAAATTATCTATACTTTATTTGATCTCAACTCGACTTTTGGACTATCACTTGTAAACAACAACTCACTCTTAACTTTATCACTCTATAATCAAAACTCACTCCTGGGGGTCAATTCCCGATCTGTGAAGCTGTGAAGTGAAAACATTTATCACAGCTTCACCGAAAATTCGATTCTCCATTAGTGAAAATCCAACCTCAAATGTCAATTTTTTTCATATGATAAATTTCTTTTCATTGCCGTATGAGTCGGTGAAAAATTCAATTATGAAAAATGGCCGCAAAACTCAAACGATGAAAAATCCAATTGGAATCCAATTGAAATGAGAGAGAAAATGAGAGAAATCTGTCAGAATTTATCATTTAGAACATTTTAGTACTTTTTAGATCCGGAATCGCTTAGAGTGGGTTCGTGAAGTGATAAAATGAAAAAACTGTATGAAAACTGAAATGATATATTTTATTTCACTTCACAGCTTCACAGATCGGGAATTGACCCCCTGGTTGCGTCAGCGGCCTATTTATATAGATCAACATATACGCCTGTCATTAAATGTACCTTATAGAGTTGCCGCTTGTGTTTTCGGTTGAACGTTTTCGATTAGGAAATTGGTATTAAGTGTTGGGTGTGCATTACAACATGTAAACATTTACTATACGTCCACTTTGTGCTCGTGTTGGTGCTAACTAACCTCTAATACTTGCATTTATGATGAAGAGCGTAAATAAGTACGTACAAATGAGTTTGCTCTAAGCTCCGTGCGACTTAGTCTCTGAGATGCAAAAATGTGATTATATTATGTTTATATTTATATCGAATAAATGTAAACATCAAATAAAAGTAGCATTTCGAACTAATTGCACGTTATATTGGTGTCAGAAGTGTAAATAAAATTTATTTGACAAAAAAAAAACAAGATAAAAAAGAAGAAATACAGTAAAAATGACTAAGTTGTTGGTGTAAAGATTCAACATTGAATACTTTCATACATTAATATACTTTGAGTTATACTTATTCATCTTTGCTCTAAGTGTACCAATGCATTTACTTAATATGAGTCCGTAGTAATAAAGTCATCAAACAAAACACACCAGTTTTTGACATTGTAACGAAGCGTTCATGCTACCTCTTACTTTTGATACTTTTCTGCTATCTAGTACTTTTGATACTTTGTGTAAATCAGGAATCGACAGCATTGAATCACGAATGTACAAAGTATCATCGCCACAATACCCACACAACAGCAATATAAATGCATGAGACATTAGAGTGTTTACTCGCCGAGTATAACTCACACATGGTTCCGTCCGTAATATTTATATAGGCAACCTAAATTTCGTTGAAAAAGCATGTACCTGCCGCCGTCAACTTATAGTAAGCTGGCATAGCCACCAAGCAACTCGGTTAGAAACTATTTTAACTACCTTTTATTTTTTGCCGACTGAAAACCGTCCGACCATTGCGTACTCTATTTATTCATTTATTATTTATTTATTTAATATCAATTAGAGTTAGCAATCTCAGATAGATAACGAAAAACTTAAATAAATGTTAAAGTAAGGGCATTACAAAATTCAATTTGTTAAAAAGTACAAACTTAACATAACTTAAAAATAGTTTCTACTCAAATAAAAATTGAAATCAATGTTATTTGCAATATTATCAATCTCCCTAACACTGCGAGTAATAGGTTCATTAGAAGCATAATTTACTCTATGAGTACTTTCTCGGAATAGGGTACGAAATCTTAGTTTTCGTGAAGGAGCGTATAGATTTACTAGCGATAACAGAGCAGGACAATGGTATGACAAAATATCACTGATAAAATTTATAGCGAACTTCTTACGGCGGTTTTATACCAATAAGCTAACATCTAACATTATAGGAAGGCATTTCAATGTTCCACCCTAGCTTGTTAACTAGAAATCTTGTAATTTTTTTTTTTAACATTTTCAATTCTTTTAATAGTACTGATTCCATACATAAGATTTCCGTAAAGAAAACTTCAGTTCGCAGTTTCTTAACGTCCTCCGTGCAGTGGCGTAGATACCTTTCCGGCAGGGGGGGGGGGGGGTAGACCTAGTTCACTCATTTTTTTAAAGTTTTAATAATTAAAAAAAAAACAAGTAGTAAGACTACATTGAATTCATTATGTATGCCATAAAAAATTATATTTTTCAAAGATAATATATTATGCGCATTAATTTGAATATGAACTAGAATAAAAATTGATGTGATAGGTGATATAATATTAATTTAAAAAATAAGTCGTAGAATAAAATCCTTTTTATTTCTGTCCTTTTTAGATAAAACACTTATAACCTCGTCTGATGCTATAAGTATTTCTTGATAAATAGCTAGAACAGCCAAACCATTCAAACGATCTTGCAAATACTCTCTTTTTTTTCTCTTTAAGTAGGATATAGTTCTTTCGGGAGTTGACGTTGAAACGGGCAGTGTAGCTTTGGCGCAGGGACATAACTCCTCGGGTCATAAGTCTATTATGGACTTGTGTCCCACTTCAGTGGGACATGAGTCCAAAACTGGATAAAAAGTGGATTTATTATTATACATACATTATACATTTTTTTTTTTTTAGCAAGGGCATAAGTTCACAAATTGCATAGAATCTCAATTTTTCGACAAATAATAGTAAATAAAAAGCCTTACGAAATACAGTTAGAAAACCAAATGTTGTTAGAATACCGCCGCTCTTCAAATTTATAAGCCAAAAACTATTTAAAAATTTTAATGTTTTAAAAAAAAATAATATAAGATTGAATTGATAAGTAAAATGCTAACTTTCTATATAAAATTCCTTTATTTTACTAAAACTTATTTAACCCCTGAAAAATCAAATTTTCGTTCAGTAAAATTTAAAAAAAAAAAATCTCCTAGCATGCTTTATTATAATTGAGTACAATGGCTTGGGTAGTTTTGCAACAAAGTTATTTATTGTTTTTCTCTTTATCCGCGTGCATCGAAAATTTCCAAAAATGCAAAAAGTTGTTGGTATTATATATTGCCCATTAAGAACATGTAAGCAAAATCAAACGAATATGAAATTTTGAAAGGAGCATAAGAAATTGGAGGAAAAAAAAGAAAGCAGGGAAAGGAAAAAGAAAAAAGTGAAACAAAATCATTCTGCTTTCTTTTGTTTTCCTCAAACAGAAAAGGATTGAATAAAATTAGATAAAAACAATAGAAAGCGGAATAAGATTTTGTTTCTGAGAACTAAGAAAAATAAAAGTTAAAATTCGCAAAGTAGAGATATGGTTTTCCGGAATTTGGAGATAATATTTTATTTTAAGAAGTAAAATTCCTGGGTTTAAAAACGAAATTTAAAAAAATTTTAATTTTTGAGAATTTGAGAAATTAAAATTAAAAAATCGCGCGATTTATCCAAATTCCAGAAAACCATATCTCTACTTTGCGAATTTTAACTTTTATTTTTCTTAGTTCTCAGAAACAAAATCTTATTCCGCTTTTTATTGTTTTTCTCTAATTTTATTCAATCTTTTTCTGTTTGAGGAAAACAAAAGAAAGCAGAATGATATTGTTTCACTTTTTTCTTTTTTCTTTCCCTGCTTTCTTTTTTTTTCCTCCAATTTTTTATTCTTCTTTCAAAATTTCATATTCTTTTGATTTTGCTTACATGTTCTGAATGGGCAATATATAATACCAACAACTTTTTGCATTTTTGTAGAGGGATAAGCCTCCTTAACGTCGCTTATAAGATCTTGTCTGCTGTAATATGTGAACGTCTGAAACCCCACGTCAACAACTTGATAGGTCCTTATTAATGTGGTTTTAGACCAGAGAAGTCCACAATAGACCAAATTTTCACATTACGGCAGATCTTGGAAAAAACCCGAGAACGTAATATCGATATTCACCATCTTTTTATCGATTTCAAGGCCGCGTATGACAGTATCTACAGAGACGAGCTGTACAGAGCCATGTCTAGTTTCGGCATCCCTGCAAAACTCGTACGACTATGCAGGATGACTTTGGAGAATTCACGCTGCTCCGTCAAGGTCGGTAAAGAACTCACCGAGACCTTTGATGTCGAAAAAGGTTTTAGGCAAGGCGATAAACTGTCATGCGATTTCTTCAACATCATACTTGAACAAATTGTAAGAAACTCAAACGTCAACACCAGAGGAACAATCTTTCAAAAGTCTGTACAATTACTCGCCTATGCAGACGATATTGACGTAATGGGAAGAAAAAAGCGTGATGTCATAGGTGCTTTTGCGAGTATTGAAACAGAAGCGGCAAAAATGGGTTTGATGGTTAATGAGGGTAAAACGAAGTATATGCTGTCATCAAACAAGGACACAGAACATCGACGAATTGGACAATACGTCACAATAGACAGACATAACTTCGAGGTAGTACAGGACTTCGTCTACCTAGGATCCGCTGTAGACACGGACAACAACATCAGTGCGGAGATCAAACGGAGAATAACTCTTGCCAACCGTTGCTTCTTTGGGTTAAGAAGGCAATTGAGAAACAAAACCCTCTCCAGAAAAACCAAGGTAACCTTGTATAAGACCTTGATCCCAGTCCTGCTTTACGGCGCGGAAGCATGGACCTTATCGAAAGCGGATGAGGAAACTCTTGGTCGTTTCGAAAGAAAAATTCTCCGAATGATCTTTGGTCCCGTATGCGAAGACAATGTGTGGAAAAGAAGATACAACAACGAGCTGTATGAGCTGTACCGCGACATGGGCATAGCCAGAAGAGTACGCATCGCGAGGCTACGATGGTTGGGCCATGTTGAGCGGATGGACCCAACCGCTCCGGCTCGTCGGGTGTTCGAAAGCACATTGCAGGGAAGTCGCGGAAGGGGAAGACCTCGTCTTAGGTGGCGCAATCAAGTGGATGAAGACCTCAACCGACTTGGAGTGCGAAACTGGAGAGAGCTCGCTCGAAATCGAAGTCGTTATAGAAGGATGTTGGTTGAGGCCCAGGTTGACCCCGAACTGTAATGCCCACCTAAGTAAGTAAGTACTTTGAACCGAAGGTTTGGAACGATTCTTTTGTTGGTTTACGTTTAACGTCAATATCAAGGACTTTATTAATGGATTATTTTTTTTTTACATCTTCAAACACTTTCAAAAATAAGTCATCTTCTGCCCGTTGGATTTTTAGTAGATCCCTTAAGTCTTTGGCGAGATCCATAGCTCGGGCCAAGTCTGAATTCACTCTTTGAAACTCACGACTTAATGGCAACAAAAGTTGGTAAACCATACTTATAACCTTTGAGCTAATCAAAAACTCGAAATCCATAGCATTCACTTTCCAATGTGTTTATTTGGTCAAAAGTCTCGAACGCAAACGGAAACAGCTCCTCAAAATCTTCAACTGCTTAATATTTTGAGGTCCATCGCGTCAGATTCAGCCTTTTTAATGTCTTTTTTTGTGGAGTGTCTTCGCTTTCGCTTCTTATTTTTTGTAGCATATCTATTCTTTTCGGTGTACCGAAATAATTGTCAACTGCTATTCAATTGTGGTTAGGCAGTCTCTAATGGCTGGCATTTTGCTGGAAACAGATAAAGCAAGGATTGACAGGGACGTACAGAGTTGCTGCAAGTTGCTGTAAATAAACCTTCCGATCAACCAGAGCATTGTTGTGAAGTTTCAAGAAATCTATTTAAGAGAAATCAACTTAATAATTTGATTGAAATCTATTTCAGATGCTGAATAGATTAACCTAAAGTCAACACAAAGCAAATCTATTGTTTTAACACACATTTGCAAGTGTTTGGAACTGGATGTAAAGAACTAGAACCGAAATAAACACTACTAAAACATGCATTCCACAACATAAATGTCATAACAAAAACATAGAATGTTTACCAAAATAATGAATCGAATGCACAAAAGGTCATATGACTAAAGTTTTCGAGCAATTAAAATACAAACAGTTTGAAGGTGAAAAAGTGAAGTTTTGTGCTTTATTTAAAATACTTTTTTCCTAGTTTTTTCAAGTCTAAATTAAAACCTAGTCAGTCGGAACAGCAAGTAATCGTCCCAAAAAAAATCTATCAAATCAAAACAATGGGGAGAGTACGATAACTTTGGCGACAAAAAATAATAACGGTTTCTGATAGAGGGGTTCAATACAAGCATTTTTTACTATGGGAGGGGGGGTCTATCTCCCCCCGTTTAGGCGGTAGGGGCAATTTTATAAAAATTGACTTAAAATCTTAAAAAAAAATATTGTAGAACAACGGGAAAACTTACAGATACAATTTATATTTTTTATGAAAGCCAGAAACTTGCAATTTATAATAAATTTTAAATGAAGTGGTTTCAATTTATTGTTTTTGAAATAACTGACGTTATTTTACGAAATTTACGAAAAAAAATTTTAAAAAATCACATTGAGTATTATGTTTCTCGTGATTACAAATGCCAATAAAAAAAATTTTGATGTAGTTAGTTGCTTCAATAAATTTTTTATCAAAAGATATAAATTACTTCTTTCTATGTCTTATAGTTTTTAGAGATAATTGAAAAATAGTAAAACTATATTTCTTTTTTAAAATCAAAAAATTTTCTAATTTTAAAAGAAACTTTTCATATAAAAAATTTGCACCCCAAAGCTTATGAGCAGCTTAGACCTGCGGAAAAAGGGTTAAAATAATGAGCCCCGCGAAGCGGGCCATGCGGAAAGCTGTTGCATACGGAAATTAATTGCTATTTTCATATTTAGCATGAGCAGCTTAACCCTGCGGAAAAGGGTTAAAATAATGAGCCCCGCGAAGCGGGCCATGCGGAAAGCTGTTGCATACGGAAATTAATTGCTATTTTCATATTTAGCATGAGCAGCTTAACCCTGCGGAAAAAAGGGTTAAAATAATGAGTCCCTGCGAAGCGGGCCATGCGGAAAGCTGTTGCATACGGAAATTAATTGCTATTTTCATATTTAGCATGAGCAGCTTAACCCTGCGGAAAAAGGGTTAAAATAATGAGCCCCGCGAAGCGGGCCATGCGGAAAGCTGTTGCATACGGAAATTAATTGCTATTTTCATATTTAGCATGAGCAGCTTAACCCTGCGGAAAAAAGGGTAAAAATAATGAGTCACCGCGAAGCGGGCCATGCGGAAAGCTGTTGCATACGGAAATTAATTGCTATTTTCATATTTAGCATGAGCAGCTTAACCCTGCGGAAAAAAGGGTTAAAATAATGAGTCCCTGCGAAGCGGGCCATGCGGAAAGCTGTTGCATACGGAAATTAATTGCTATTTTCATATTTAGCATGAGCAGCTTAACCCTGCGGAAAAAAGGGTTAAAATAATGAGTCCCCGCGAAGCGGGCCATGCGGAAAGCTGTTGCATACGGAAATTAATTGCTATTTTCATATTTAGCATGAGCAGCTTAACCCTGCGGAAAAAAGGGTTAAAATAATGAGTCCCCGCGAAGCGGGCCATGCGGAAAGCTGTTGCATACGGAAATTAATTGCTATTTTCATATTTAGCATGAGCAGCTTAACCCTGCGGAAAAAAGGGTTAAAATAATGAGTCCCCGCGAAGCGGGCCATGCGGAAAGCTGTTGCATACGGAAATTAATTGCTATTTTCATATTTAGCATGAGCAGCTTAACCCTGCGGAAAAAAGCGTTAAACTAATGAGTCCCCGCGAAGCGGGCCATGCGGAAAGCTGTTGCATACGGAAATTAATTGCTATTTTCATATTTAGCATGAGCAGCTTAACCCTGCGGAAAAAAGCGTTAAAATAATGAGGCCCCGCGAAGCGGGCCATGCGGAAAGCTGTTGCATAGGGAAATTAATCGCTATTTTCATATTTAGCATGAGCAGCTTAACCCTGCGGAAAAAAGGGTTAAAATAATGAGCCCCGCGAAGCGGGCCATGCGGATAGCTGTTGCATACGGAAATTAATTGCTATTTTCATATTTAGCATGAGCAGACTAACCCTGCGGAAAAAGGGTTAAAATAATGAGCCCCGCGAAGCGGGCCATGCGGAAAGTTGTTGCATACGGAAATTAATTGCACATAAGTGTCTGTCTTTTGAATTTTTATACTTTCACTAGTCTATTTCCTAACATTATTGTAAATTCGTACGTAGGTATTTCCATAATTTTTTGAAAATAATGCATACTTCAATAGTTTTACTATTTTTCAATTATCTCAAAAACTATAAGACATAGAAAAAAGTAATTTATATCGTTTGATAAAAAATGTATTGAAGCAACTAACTACATCTAATTTTTTTTTATTGGCATTTGTAATCACGAGAAACATAGTACTCAAAGTGATTTTTTAAAATTTTTTTTCGTAAATTTTGACTTTGAAGTCAGTTATTTCAAAAACCAAAAATTGAAACCACTTCATTTAAAATTTGTTATAAAGTGCAAGTTTCTGGCTTTCATAAAAAGTATAAATTGTATCTGTAAGTTTTCCCGTTGTTCTACAATATTTTTTTTAGATTTTAAGTCAATTTTTATAAAATTGCCCCTACCGCCTAAACGGGGGGAGATAGACCCCCCCTCCCATAGTAAAAAATGCTTGTATTGAACCCCTCTATCAGAAACCGTTATTATTTTTTGTCGCCAAATTTATCGTACTCGTGCCAAAACAATTTTAGTAGTGAAGTGCAACATAAAAAACAAACTGAGAAAAGGAAGATTCAGAAGTCCAACTACCTTATTGCCTACATAGACCAGGGTCGATAATTTTTGAGACCAAAAAAAATTATAGTAGGATGAAACAAATTGAAAGAGGTAGAAAATAAACCAACAAAAAAAGGAAAAATAAATTACGGGCGATCTGAGGTCGGGAAGGGGGAGAGGGAGAGTATTTAAGGGTAAAAATCGGTTAATCTCGATTTCCGGTAAAACTGCAAGTTTTAGGAAAAAAAAAATGGCAAAGTTGTAGGTAATGAAAAGATCTACATTTTTTGCATTTACACTTTTTTCACATAACCTCAAAATGTATGTGAAAAATTCGAACAACTGAGTTTTTGGTTTTTATTTTTATCTTCTGCAAAAAAACTTTTTTTTTCACGAAATTTGGTGAAAACATACCTTTGTATGTTTAAAACATATGGTAATTTTTTTGATTTAAAATATTTATTTTTTCACCTTATTTTGACAAAATATCGAAAAATCACCCTAATTTTGAATCGAAAATTCTCACGTCAAAATATCTGTTTTTTTTTTTTTAAATTTGGTGTGTTTCTTGTTCGTTGAAATCTCTACTTTCAGATGGTTAAAAAAAATTTACATTACTATTGTAAATGTTCTCAGAAAATGCAAATAATAAAAAAAGCCCAAATCTGAAATTTTTTTTATTTTGAAAAAATTTAAAAATCACACTTTAGTTACTAGAAAAACTTAAGATTTTATGTTATACTGATAAACAAAAAATAAATAATCGAAATATAATACTATCTTACGTTTTTCTAGTAATTAAAGTGTAAATTTTGAATTTTTTAAAAATAAAAAAATATTTTCGGATTTGGGTTTTTTCATTATTTGCATTTTCTGAGAACATTTACCACAGTAATGTAAATTTTTTTTAACCATCTGAAAGTAGAGATTTCAACGAACAAGAAACACACCAACTTTTTTCAAAAAGCAGATATTTGGACGTGAGAACTTTCGATATTTTATCAAAATAAGGTGAAAAAATTAATATTTTTAATCCAAAAAATAACTGTATGTTAAGAACATACAAAGGTATGTTTTCACAAAATTTCGTGAAAAAATAAGTTTTTTTGCAAATGATAACTCAGTTATTCGAATTTTTCACATACATTTTGAGGTTATGTGAAAAAAGAGTCTTTACAAAAGTTGTAGATCTTTTTATTGCCTACAACTTTTTTTTTCCTTAGACTTGCAGTTTTACCGGAAATCGAGATTAACCGTTTTTTACCCTTAAATACTCTCCCCCTCCCCCTTCCCGACCACAAATCGCCCGTAATTTATTTTTCCTTTTTTTGTTGGCTTATTTTCTACCTCTTCCAATTTGTTTCATCCTACTATAATTTTTTTTCACTTTTTACCATTTTAAAAATTATCGACCCTGGTCTAACAACCCTCTATTCAACAATTCAAGATGTTCCGGATGATGATCGCCATTTTCGTAGCAGTGTTCTTGTAAGCAGTTCTATTTATGATTATCTTATTAAAAATCAAGTGATCGTTTTTGTAACAATTTTTATAATACTTCAATAGTTAATAGCTATCAAATGATCGCTTTTATAATAAATCTGTATAATCCCTTAAAAACTTAAGATAGTAAAGAAAAAGTATTAGAAAATTCCAGACGAGAAATGGCAAAGTACTGAGATGGAATTGGGCATCAACCTTTTGGTAAAATTGATTCAAACTGAGTTTGATGGCTATTTCGATAAATTGAATCAATTTAAAGAGAGCGTTAACGAAGCAATTAAAATTGCTAAGCCTGAGCAACAAATAATTCTTATGCCATTTATTAAGAATTCATTCTAAGGATCGGCCAAAAACGTAATATTGGCGGTGAATTATCCCAATTGGGATACTCTTAAAAAAAATTAAAAGAAACTTTCGGGGAAAGAAAATCTTTTACCCAATTGCAAATTGAGTTGCAAAATACTCGGCAGTTCAGAAGTGAACATATTTCTTCTTTTACACAAAGAATTGAAGATAAAGTTCACAAATTATTAATGACTTTAAATTATGAAAGTAATGGCAATTCAGACAAATCACAGCAGGATCTTATAAAAAGAATGGGTCTTACTGCACTTATAAACAGTTGCAATGTAGAGTATGGCCAACTGTTACGTATTCGAAGTCCTAAGACTCTTAAGCTACATGCAGACGGTTCTGACGTCATTTTTACGTAATAGGTACTTTGCGAGTATTGACGCATATCGTATGAACGCCATTTTGGGACAGTCCGCACATGCACGCAAATGGTTTGCGGACGATGTGCGACAAGACAATTGCTAGTGGGGCTGTTTGCGTGTAATGTTCAAGGCAAATTTGAGAAAAGTTCGCACCAAAAAGTCAGTGCAGGGCATAAAACTATCCTCAGTGCATTGGCAGTTTTTAATCAAATGAAGTTTTTGGAGGCCAACGATGTAAAAAGATCCCTTCATCTGTTTCGTCAATTGACCATGTAAGTTTTTCTGAAATGCTGGTTTTTCTTTTTAGATAAACAATTTACTTCTATTTTACAGAACTTTGCTGCCATCGCTGATGACGCAGTAGCTGATGACAGAACCTGTAGTCGGCCAACCCCAGCAG
The DNA here is from genome assembly GCA_914767635.1 of Melanostoma mellinum. Lineage (NCBI taxonomy): Eukaryota > Metazoa > Arthropoda > Insecta > Diptera > Syrphidae > Melanostoma > Melanostoma mellinum. Next base: position 109,012,002 of record OU612058.1, read on the forward strand.
CACAAACGTTGATTTGTGACAAATACCTTAACACCGCCTTCGACATCAACGTCGTTGTCGCCGTCGCCGTCGCCATCATATTCAACAAACGCTCTTTTGGCCATTTTAAGTTCGGCAGTCACCGCTTTGCAAGAAGACAAGAATTCAACATTCTGCGACTATGTATTGTGCCATTCAAGACATCTTCCTGAAGACCAAGTTGGCTGTTTTATGTTTTTGTTCCTGTATACAATACCTGCCTGTGTACTTAAATATTAGTAGATTTTTTCTGTTAACTTGAGTATTTATTTGTCAATTTTTTTTTTTTTTTTAATTCTAATGACAGCAATAAACAAATTGAATTCAATCATAAATCGTAAATATAAAATTTTTCTGTTATGTTTAAATGTTAGCATATTGTCAATTCAATATGGCCTTACTTATATATACTGGGTGCGACAAAAGTATGGAAACCCCTGGAAATATGGCAGAATATGCGTTAAAAAAATCAAAGTCCCTATATCCGACGTATTTTTCGACGAGGAATCCGATGGTGACCTTGAATTTGACCTTGGACGTAACCTTGAAGCCCCAGCGACCAAAAATTTTCAAATGGAAACCCATTTTTTATTGTAGATTTGGAAAGAGCGCAAAATTTTACGAAAAAACATGTATTTTATTTTATTTTGCGCTCTTTCCAAATCTGTAAAAACTTAGTAAGTTATGAACAGTTTAAGTTAGATATAAGTAATTTTAAAAAAGAGAACATTTGGTGTCAAGTTTGACTCCCACATTTTCGGGTGTTTATCACCCAGGGATAGTGCTCGAGGTGCAAAGTTTTATAGGTTACTGCAAACAAGTGTGGCAATGCCTTGCTGTTTAACAACTTTGTGTGACCAAGGCTGCGGGGCAATGCCTTTGCTTTGATTTCAATAAAATCAGTGGCGAGCCTCGAAAACTTAGAGCAAATACTTAACCAAAATTTCCTACCCAGAAAAACTTACATTCAGATTTCAAACGAGTCAGTGTCGACAAATTACAAATGAGACCGTAACGCAATTTGGTTTCAGATTAAAAAGATTGCCAAGCAATTGCCAAGAAGAGGCCAAAACAAGTCATGGCCCGGATTCTTCGCCAATAATGAAGGACCTCGAACTCGCTGCAATACACTCTTTCAAAATACTGCTGTGTAATCTACATCTCCGTCAGTATGCCATAGGTCTTGATGAGAATAGCTTATCGGAAACTATCCAAAAAATTTTAAAGCGGGAGCTAAAAGATCCTCAATAAGCGTACATGGCTACTGGGTTTCAATATGCTTTCGCGTCGTCTTTTAACAATGAAAGAGCTTGGCAATATGATTTGCATAGACCAACTGATTACGGAGTAGGCCCATATAATAATCCCAGCATGAAAAATTTTAATGGCTGTTATTTTGAAAGCCCTCAACAACCTAGTGCAGGAATTTGTTCTTTGAATTCCTCTAGTCAGTTACCCGCTTACGAAAAAAAGTTTCCTCCATTCAATATTAACAGTGTGACAAGTTTTAATGGCAATTGTTTTGAAAACCCCAGGCAAGCAAGTGCAGGAATTTATTCTTTGAATTCCCCTTATCGGTTCCCCGCCTACGAACAAAAATCTCCTAGAGTTGGGAAGAGTGGCTCTATAAATTGCAATTTTTGCAATGAGGTCAACCATTCTTTCCAAGAGTGCAGAAAGCGACGAATGACACCTTTTTGTCCAAACTGCAAAATTTATGGGCATGAGGCTGGCAACTGAAGACAAAATATCTCATTGAGATCAGTTGCGAACCAACCGGACCCACAACAGCCTGCTTATAGGCGCAATCAACAGTCGAACTATTCGGTAATGCTCAGTGGCGGATTTAGCTGAGCTGAGTAGGCTGCAGCCTAGGGCGGCAACTCCAGGGGGGCGGCAAACATTTTGAAAATAAGAATTTTTTTCTCAAACAAAAAAAAATTACAATAGAAATGTTTTTTTTTTTTTTTTATGTCAACTTGATTTTTATTTTTTATTTTACAATCTTATGTTATCGACGTTCATGGTCGAGTTTCATATGACTGTGGTGAGTATAAATATGCATACAAACAGTTGAACCCGATGACTTGCACGCGGGCGCGTTTTATCATATTTTTTTTATATATGATTTATTGGAAATGAAAATAGACGACATCTTACATCGAGCTGCAACTTTTCAAAGTATTTATGAGGATGATGTTGAGAAAAATCGGATCTGAGTTTGTACACCAGCAACTAACTGTACTGTTGAACTCAGCTTTTCTTTTGTAAAAAGAGTTAAAAATTATTTACGGTCAGCTACAACACAAAATTAGCTAAATGATACAGCCATCATGAATATTGAGTCTAGTTTACTGAGATCACTGGACTTCGATGATATAATTGAAGCATACGAAGAAAAAAAAGCACGACGTGTAATTTTATAACTATTGGTTGATTAACAATTTAAAATCACTAAAATTAATTCAAAACCAATGAATAAAATCGTATTATATATAAATTACGTGTCACGATGTTTGTCCGCGATGGACTCCTAAGCTACTCAGCCGATTTTACTCAAATTTGTACACCGTGTGCAGTTTGATCCAACTTGAAAGATAGGATAGCTTACATCTCAATTTATGTTACGTTAGCCACAGCAACGCGTGGTCGGGTCAGCTAGTATAACATAAAATTTAATACTGATATATTATTATTATTATTGTTGATGTGATGTGTATAACTTCATGCAATATTTTGATACCAAATTAAAGAAACTGATTTTTTTTTTGTAAAAAAAAATAATGACTTTAATAGTAGTTATACTTTATTTTTTATTTTAGTTTCCTTACAGTAAAAATTTTATTTTTTGTTTTGGGTGAAAAATTTTTTTTGAGGCGGCTTTTTTCACAGCCTAGGGGCGCCATTAGTCTAGATCCGCCACTGGTAATGCTTACAAATAACCTGAATAGGAAACGAAGTGAGCAAAACAAAAAAAAATTGCGGTTTTTTGCTGGCAAAAGTTATATGGCACAGAGGAATGCTCCACAAAGAAGCGGGGTGCCGGGTCGAAAATCAAAAACAGTAAAAAAAACTAATAACAGGTTGGATGAGGGCAAAAAACGCCAAACCCTCATCCATCGAAAAATTGGTAAAGGATGGAGTTGTAAATATTCCAGTAGACGTATGCTTATAAAGAAATTTAAATCTATGAGTAGATACAGGCTCAGACGTCAGCTTAGTTAATAAAGACGTGCTTGGAGATGGATGACGTCTTTGTTAACAAAACAGATGCTTTTGCAATTGATGGAATATTTTACAACGGCACTACATTAGGGTGAGTAGAATCTAAAACTTTACTAGATCCGCCAATTGAATGTAAGTTACATGTCACGGAAAAAATTCCATCCTTGAATTGTGATAGTATCTTGGGGCAGGACATTCTGTTTCCTTATACCAATATTGGATGTCCTAACAGATCGCTAAAATTTCTTTATTCGAAGGGTGATCTCTGTGAACAAAATACTGGGATGGCTACTAAGAACCGTTCACAGAAGAATTCTTTTCCGATAGTTAAGTCAAATCAAGTAACACCTTCGCACGGTGTCCAACCATTTGATGAAATTGGGCAAACAGTTTGTTCTCTAACTTATCCACCTTCGCAAAGGTGTTGCCCAACCCAACTTATTGTAGATGAATTTTTTGAAAAACAAGCTTAGTCTACGGTGAGGTCGTTCCCTAAAAATGTTATTGCTTCGAAAGTTACAGTGACTTTACCCCCGAGGAGCGAAATAATAGTTAACAGCATCATAAACGATGCCGCAAATGGCACTGAACTGATGTGTTATTCTTGCGAGATTATACCTCAAAATTTTATTGGTGCATGCTTAAATAAAATAAACAATGGTCAAATAGTTTTGAGTATAGCAAACACTGTGTCTGAAGAAAAAACCTCCATGACGTCACCATACACCATTACAAACTTTTTGATTATATACTCACAGATAGGTACTTGTTGCAATTCTAATGGAACAAGAAATTTAAAATCTTCATTTGTTGCAAGCGTCACCAAACCAAACCATGCCAATAAAGAAAAGAAAACTGAAAGACTAAACAGACTATTCAAAGAACAAAGTCTGCAAGAAACTCTTAGCCAAGAGGAAAAAGCAACTATCGAAGAAATCTGTACTCAGTTCTCAGACGTTTCTTATCTTGAAGGAGACAAGTTGCCGCACACAAGAGCTATGGCTCACGCAATTCCCACTGATACAAGTCGGGGACCCATTAACATCAAATAGTATAGATTACCTGAATCTCAAAAACAAATAATAGATGATAAGGTTTAACAAATGTTAAAAAATAATATAATTAATAATAGCATAAGTCCATGGAATAGTCCGCTTTTAGTTGTACCCAAAAAAGTTGATCAAAATGGAAATAAGCTGGACAGAGTTGTCGTTGATTTTAGAAAGCTCAACGAAATTACTGTAGGTGATGTTTTTCCTTTGCCGAGAATCGATGACATTCTCGATCAATTAAGCAATAGTAGATATTTTTTAACACTAGATTTAGCGAGTGGATTTTACCAAGTTTCAATAAAAAAAAATTACGACAGCAAACGTCTTTCAGCACTGATAGAGGTCATTATGAATTTATTCGAATGCTATTCGGTTTGCAAGGGGCACCAGCAACCTTTCAACGCCTTATGAATCACATTCTGACAGGGCTTCAAGGCTACAAATGTTTTGTATATCTGGATGACATTGTGATCTATGAAAAAATCTTGAAAACTGATATGTGTTTTCGAATAAATTCGAGATTTCAATCTGCGGCTACAACCTCGTAAAAGTAATTTTCTTCGGCGGGAGATCGTTTATCTGGACATTACTCAAAACGGCTGCTTTCCAGACAAGGCAAAAGTGAGAAGTATATTAGAAATCCCAACACCAAAAAATTCTAAAGAAATTCAGTCATTTTTAGGGATGGCAAACATTACAGGCGCGCCTTTAAGACCTTAACGTAGTATCACTCACAAAGACGTTCCGTTAATGGCTTTCACTACTTTGAAAGCTCTTCTTTCTCGTCCACCAATACTTATCTATTCAGATTTCAAAAAAGAATTTTTCCTCACCACTGATGCTAGTGGAACAACATTAGGAGCTGTTCTTTCTCAGAATAGAAATGGTCTTGATTTGCCGATAGCCTTTGCAAGTAGCATTTTAAGTGCTACAGAGCGTCGCTATTCCTTAATTGAACGAGAAGGTTTGGCCATAGTTTGGGCTGTTAAAAATTTTAGGTGTTACCTGCTAGGTAGGAAATTTACAGACCACCAGCCGTTGGTTTAAAATTTCTCAAGATTCCACCAGGTTGACTAATTTTCGGCACAAACTATCAGAGTTTGATTTTGAAATAAAATACAAGCCAGGAAAGTAAAATGTTGTGGCTGACGCCCTCAGCTGAATTCCCGACAATAATTATGATATGAATAAGATGCATGCAATAACTAGAGCACAAGCTTATTCCCAAACTAAAGATGATTCAAGTAATTCCAAAAATAAGCAAAATAACGGACATCAAGCAAGATCGAAGGCAGCTTTGGTAAAAGCTGACAGTTCAAAACAATCAAAAGTAGATAATTATCCATGTTGCTCTGACAGTGAAAGTGTAACTGATAGTGATAGCGACACAAGTTATCTACACCAGGAATGTTCAAGCGATAACAAATAGAAAGACAGTAGTACAATTTATCTATCAAAGGAAGACGAAATTAGTGAAGTCTTAAAAAAATACCATAATTCTCCATTAGGTGGACACCAGGGTATCTTAAACACGTACTTACGGATAAGATCCAAATTCAAGTGGAAAAATATGTTTGCTGACATAAAAAAACAGTGAAAAATTATTAAAGAATCGAAACATACTTTGATGCCAATGATGATATCGTCTACTTCAAGAAAACCGTTCGACAACGTTTTTATGGATATTGTGATCCTACCACTATTCTAGGAAACAAATTCAAACTAACTTTTGGGGACGATTTTACTCGATTCGTGGACTGCTATGCACTCCCCAATATAGAGGCAGGAACTGCAGCTATGGTTTTCTATGATGAAATAACTAGCAGATATAGATCGCCACAGCAACTATTGACAGATCGGGGTGCTAACTTTTATAGTGAACTCTTTAAAAAGGTGTGCAAGTTTCTAAGCATCAGGAAACTTGAAACTAAAGCTTATCATAAGCAAGCAAATGGAGCCTTCGAACGTAACCATGGGCCATTGGCAGAGTACTTAAGATCATTTTCAAAATACAAGCTTTGTATGTGTACAATTTCACTCCACACGCTAGCTCCAAGCTTACTCCCATGGACGTTCTCTTCGGTTTTAAATCCCCTATGTCAACTGACATAACGAGGACGCCAACTCCTATATATGATCAAGAAAACTATTTTTTTGAACTGAGACATAAACTCCAGAAGGCCAGTCAGGTTGCTAGAACTAACATTGATAAGAGCAAGGAAAAGACAAAGGAGTATTTTGATAAAAAAATAAATCCACAGTCTTTCAAAATAAGTTTTTTTTTTGTCAGGAGGAAATCTTCAAAAGACACTTGGCAGTATTCGACACCAAGTAGTGTGGGATTCTTACCTCACTAAAAACTCCTCGTAATCAGAACCAATCTATGAACGATCGACAGTAGATTTTTCTTTCTCAATAATATAATCGCTTTAAGGGAAGCTTAAACTTTTAATGCTTCCCATGACTTTTAGACTATTAGCTCGTGTGGCTTGGTTCTTCTTAATCTCCGAAAATAGCCCCTCGTATTTAATACGGACTCCATTTCAGAGTTGATATGACTATGCAGTCGCTGATTGTGTGATACCTGATACAGCATGTTTTCTTACAACTTCTGTAACCGTTTCTATTTGTAGGTCACGATGTAAATCGCTATTTCTTATATACTGTAACGTGCGCTTAGTTCGCAAGATAAAACTTCGCTTTTCAATTTATTTCTACCACTTTTATTCAGTATCTATACTTTATTCGATCTCAACTCGACTTTTGGACTATCACTTGTAAACAACAATTCACTCTTCACTTTATCACTCTATAATGAAAACTGACATAGTTGCGGGCGGCCTATTTATATCGAATGACATTTCATCTAGAACTCTCCAGTTATTTCCACATGGTCTCCACTCTCCACTCTTGTCATATATTTTTCCTCCGGGTATATTTCTAAACTTACGCTAGTGCTGCCGCTTGTGTTTTCGGTTGAACGTTTTCGATTAGGAAATGTATTAAATGTTTAGTTCGCCGTACACTGCCCCCTCCTTAAAATTGTTCGTCCTGAATAATTCCATCTGCAGCCTCGCCACTATATCTATGCAGCCGGTGAAAATGAACTACTTTTAACTTGCCTCTTAGTCCTCTTTGGATGCGGTAAACCAAGTTGTTAATCCTCGTGACAATAGTATAAGGACCTTCCCAGTTCTGCTGAAGTTTCGGTGACAATCCCTTTTGACGATGAGGATTATAAAGCCACACACGATCTCCTGCTTGGAATCCTGCGTTGTCGCTTTTGTGTCATACCGGGTCTTCATCCGGTCGCAATACACTGTGGCCCATGTAACTGTTCTGTTAGGTATATCTGTAAGCCTAACTACCAGTATGTTTGAATCATAGACATAACAATTTCGGAACCACTTCTCCACGTCACCTCTAACATGCAGCCAGTAAAAGCGTTTTCGCACGTTCTCCAACGTCTTGTTGACTCCCAGGTGGCTTCCTGTAGGGCTTCTATGCATCTTTTGATTTTCGATTGAGGAACAATAAGCTGCATTACAAAAGATTTACCGTCAGCAGATTCCCATTTGCGATGGAGTATGCCTTCTTGCACGCGACCACAGGGTTTTGGTCAGAAATGTCGTTCCAGTCAGGTTTCGTGTTGTTTTCTTTCCATTTGAGAATCGGTCCGATGTCTGGATCCTTCTTTTGAGCAGACCTCAGTTCTTCCTTGTTCCATCCGAATATGGGTTCCATTCTCATCCGCTGAGTCTTGGTCTCTACTTTTCGGCAAGAATTCCATTGGCGGTTTTCTACTTGATGTCTAATTTGGTACTGATAAGTCTGCGGTCTTACTCTACAGCTCGTGGATTGATTTTCTTGGACTTCACAACGTCGACAAGCAGCAATTGGTGGCAACCGGCATTGTCGCTGTAAGTGCCCCGTCTTATTGCAATTCCAACATCTGACAAGTCCGTTCCGCTGGTTCCTTTGTAGCTTAACTCCTGGGCATGATCCAGCCTCGACTATGGCTGCTCTTTGACAATGTACCAGTTGAGAAGCTTGCTCAGATGCTTCCATCATTAATGCAAATTCTAGAGTTTCAGAAAGATTTCGTGTTCGCACAGATCTCTGAAGATGTTTGTCTGAAATGGCACGAACGAAAGACTTAACAGCAAGCTGGTTGATGATTTCTTCTCCAGCATCCGGGTATGCTAGGTGAAACAGTCTTTTGACGTCTGCTGTAGACTTTCACCCCTTTTTTGGACTCTGTTATTGAGTTGGACTCTGAAGACTTCTTTCAAATGGCTATCACCAAAGCGTTTATCTTTAGCTGCCACGAGAGATATGAAATCGTCGCTCTTACCAGCTGTAACAGTTTGAAGTAATTCAGCTGCTTGTCCTCTAAGAGCATGAGTCAGTGCTATGTATTTGTCTTCGTCATCCCAGCCATTTGCTGTCGCAGCTGCCTCGAATTGTCTCCTGTAAACTGACCAAGAAAACTGTCCGTCGAATGTTGGTGGGTGTACCTCTCTTTGCTTTAGATAATCTCCACAAGTTTTCCGTAGCTCCATTTTCCGCATCTGGTCTAGTTCCTTAGCCATGTTTTCGATTCGTTTCTCCAAAGTGGCAAGCTGACTTTCGCATTGACTGTCAAGCTTGGAAAATCGTTTCTCAAAACATTCAATGCGTTTTTCTAAGCCATACATTTTTCTCAATGTTACCCAATTTACTCTCTGGAATGTTTGTCTGACCTTCCAAAACATTCTGTTGCGCCTCAAGTCTTTCGAGAATGTTCTGTTGTTCCTTCTTTTCCTCGTTTTGTTGCTCTTCCAGCTTCTTTTGTTGTACTTCAAGTCTTTCGAGAACCTTCTGTTGTTCCGTCTTTTGTTCTAATAAGAGCTTCATCATACTAGAAAAATCCACACTTTCACTTACTTCCACTTCCTCCACTTCTGCTTCAAAAACAAAAGTGTTTACGTCTTCCCCTTGCTGTTCCAAATAGTTGCGCAAGCGCAGGACGAGCTCATTTTTCGATCCCGCTCTAGAAAGATTTCGCTTACCCATCTCACTTTTAAGCTCAATGCAGTTGAGCTCTTCTAACAACTTACCCATTTTCACTGTATTTAACTTAACTTTTTTTTTACACTGGACTAGTCTTTTTTTTATCAAATAAGTTTTATTTACACTTCTGACACCAATGTAACGTGCGCTTAGTTCGCAAAATAGAACTTCGCTTTTCAATTTATTTCTACCACTTTTATTCAGTATCTATACTTTATTCGATCTCAACTCGACTTTTGGACTATCACTTGTAAACAACAATTCACTCTTCACTTTATCACTGACATCTGGTTGCCTCGGGCGGCCTATTTATATCGAATGACATTTCATCTAGAAGTCTCCAGTAATTTCCACATGGTCTCCATTCTCCACTTTTGTCAAACATTTTTCCTCCGGGTATATTTCTACACTTACACTAGTGTTGCCGCTTGTGTTTTCGGTTGAACGTTTTCGATTAGGAAATTGGTATTAAATGTTGGGTTCGCGTTACAATACGATGGTGCATTAACTACTCCACGAAGGACTTTGTTTTGGAACTTTTGGATGATTTCAGTATTTGTTTTCTTTGTACAGCCCCATAATTGAATTCCATAGGTCCAAACAGGTCTAAGTACTTGTTTATAAAGCATAATGTTATTTTCGACAGATAAGTCAGAATTTCTACCGAGTAACCAGCTTTGTATGTGAAAAATCTATAGTACTATCACTTTCCCCTTTTGCACTGTCGAACTTGAATTCGAAAGTAGTCCACAAAAGTTGGAATGTATTCCACAAGATTGCATATACAGGGTGATTCGCATAAGGTGTGACAAAAAGATAGGGTGTGTAGGATGGACCTAGACAAGCAAAAAATCGTATGGGAGGGGGGGGTCCATTTTCCCCCGTTTAGGCGGGAGGGGCAATTTAAGAAAAAAGTCACTAAAAATTGGAAAAAAATTATTTAAAAATAACGGAAGTACCTACAGAGTCGTACTATAGCATTTTGAAAAGCCAAAAACTTAAACATTAATTTGAATTTAAAACTAAGTTGTTCAAGTAAATAGTTTTTGAAATATTAATTTTCAAAGTCAAAATTTTGAAAAAAAAACATAATTTTTTTTCTTAAAACCACTTTTTTTTCCAAATTTTACGTTATTAAGTAGTATTTTTCTAGCTTATTTTCAATGCTTTTATTTATTTTTGATCAAACACAAAAAACCGGATGTCAAAATAACCTGTAGTTTTTGAGAAAACCAAAAACTACAAAAACGACTTTCGTCAAATTTCTTTTTTTTTTATTTTTTTTTTTCGTTATTGGACTTTTAAGTGAATTCTCAATAAAAAAAGTAAAGAGAAAATCCATCCTTTATTTCGTAAGTTCACTTAAGAATCCAATAACGAAAAAAAAAAACTTAAAAAAAAATTTTTGACAAAAGTCCTTTTTGTAATTTTTGGTTTTCTCAAAAACTACAAGTTATTTTGGCATCCGGTTTCTTGTATTTGATCAAAAATAAATAAGAGCATTGAAAACAAGCCAAAAAAATACTACTTAATTACGTAAAATTTGGAAGAAAAGTGGTTTTAAGAAAAAAAATTATGTTTTTTTTTCAAAATTTTGACTTTGAAAATTAATATTTCAAAAACTATTTACTTGAACAACTTAATTTTAAATTTGAATTAATGTTTAAGTTTTTGGCTTTTCAAAATGCTATAGTAAGACTCTGTAGGTACTACCGTTATTTTTAAATAATTTTTTTCCAATTTTTAGTGACTTTTTTCTTAAATTGCCCCTCCCGCCTAAACGGGGGAAAATGGACCCCCCCCTCCCATACGATTTTTTGCTTGTCTAGGTCCAACCTACACACCCTATCTTTTTGTCACACCTTATGCGAATCACCCTGTATGTAAGAGCAGGAAGCATAAGTAAATAAATAATTTCATCATATATGCTTTTCTTTTCAACCAATAAGAAATGTGCGCCTAACATTATACATTCCACCAAGAGCATTCTTTTTTTCGCAAACTTTGTGACGTGATTTTGGATTTCCAGCCGAGGTAATACTCAGGGCTAGCCAGGGTATTGTGAAGATAAACACTAAAGCTTCACTAGGTCAGAAACTCTCTTATATTTGAACTCTCTCTTTAGTTATTATTACAATTAACAAAGGTTTTAGGTAAAATTGGTTAGATACTGCCGCTGCTGGTTTGTAGGCTTGTACGTTTTCGTATGACGTCTGAGGTTCTTAACGGCTTACGTCTTCCTGGTCAGGTACGGCAGTCACGGGTTACGTTCGAAGTATTCCTGGGCTCGTAATGGCTAAGGGAAGAAAAGGATTAATAATTGTCAAAGTAGGTGGTTGCTGCCTTATTGGCACTATCCCTGGCGGCACATTCACCCTACAGGTAGCCACAGGTAAATCGAAGCGCATAGGCGTCCGAAGACCCTAGCAGGCAGAAACAGCGAGCGTCCGAAGACCCCGGTAGGCAGAAACAGCAGGCGTCCGAAGACCCTGGTAGGCAGAAACAGCAGGCGTCCGAAGACCCTGGTAGGCAGAAACAGCAGGCGTCCGAAGACCCTGGTAGGCAGAGACAGCAGGCGCCCGAAGACCCTGGTAGGCAGAAACAGCAGGCGTCCAAAGACCCTGGTAGGCAGAAACAGCGGGCGTCCGAAGACCCTGGTAGGCAGAAACAGCAGGCGTCCGAAGACCCTGGTAGGTAAGGCTCGACAGGCAATAGCTCTGGGGGATCCACAGGTACTAGTCTTTGCCCCTGGTGGCACAATACTTAGAGCGGGCGTCCGAAGACCCCGGTAGGCGAAACAGCAGGCGTCCGAAGACCCTGGTAGGCAGAAACGGCAGGCGTCCGAAGACCCTGGTAGGCAGAAACAGCAGGCGTCCGAAGACCCTGGTAGGCGGAAACAGCAGGCGTCCGAAGACCCTGGTAGGCAGAAACAGCAGGCGTCCGAAGACCCAGGTAGGCAGAAACAGCAGGCGTCCGAAGACCCTGGTAGGAAAGGCTCAACAGGCAATAGCTCTGGGGGATCCACAGGTACTAGTCTTTGCCCCTGGTGGCACAATACTTAAGAAATTTAGTTTAAATAATTTACCATAAACGACTTACTCAAGCTACAAGCCCCGAGCCGAAGCCTGCAAAGACGATCAAGGGAACATCGTGGTGGAACCGCAGTCTATGCTGAGGATATGGAAAGACCACTTTTCCAAGCTCTATAACGGCGATGATGGACCCAATTCCGCTGTTAGAGAGATAGAACCATTCGATTTAGGCGACGTAGACCAAGAATTCCGCCAACCCGACCTGAACGAAGTGAAGACAGCAGTGTCCAAGCTAAAGTCCAACAAAGCTGCTGGAGCTGATGGCCTCACTGCCGAATTGTTTAAATCGGCCGGCGATGACCTGGTCAGGAGTATGCACCAGCTCATTTGCAAAATATGGTCGGAAGAAAGCATGCCCGATGAATGGAACCTCAGCATCGTTTCCCCGGTCCTCAAGAAAGGAGACCCTCTGAACTGCGCCAACTACAGAGGTATCAGTCTTCTTAACATCGCGTACAAGATCCTCTCTGCCGTATTGTGTGAGCGTCTGAAGCCATTCGTCAACAACCTGATAGGTCCTTATCAGTGCGGCTTTAGACCAGGGAAGTCCACCATAGACCAATTCTTCACACTACGGCAGATCTTGGAAAAAACCCAGGAGCTTCAAATCGATACCCACCACCTTTTTATCGATTTTAAGGCCGCATATGACAGCATCTATAGAGAGGAGTTATATAGAGCCATGTCTAGTTTTGGCATCCCTACCAAACTTGTCCGATTGTGTAGGATGACGATGGAGAACGCACGCTGCTCCATCAGGGTCGGAAAAGATCTCACCGATACATTCGATGTCAAAAAAGGTTTTAGGCAAGGCGATGCACTGTCATGCGACTTCTTCAACATCGTTCTTGAAAGAATAGTGCAAAACTCCTACGTCAACACAAGAGGCACAATCTTTCAAAGGTCCGTTCAATTGCTCGGATATGCCGACGATATTGACATAATTGGAAGAACGCAGCGTGATGTCAATGGCGCGTTTATGAGCATTGAGACGGAAGCGAAGAAGATGGGTTTAGTGGTAAATGAGGGCAAGACCAAGTATATGCTGTCATCAAGAAAGGACACCCAACACCGACGTCTTGGACAGAACGTCACGATTGACAGCTATAACTTTGAGGTAGTTAAGGACTTTGTCTACCTAGGCGCCGCTATTAATTCAGACAACGACACCAGCGCTGAAATCAAACGAAGAATAACTCTTGCCAATCGCTGTTTCTTCGGACTAAGAAGGCAATTGAGTAGTAAAGTCCTCTGCTCTCGAGCAACTAAAGTGTCCCTGTATAAGACACTTATCATCCCGGTTCTTATATATGGCGCAGAGGCATGGACCTTGTCAAAGGCAGACGAGAACGCTTTAGGATGCTTCGAGAGAAAAATTCTTCGGGTGATATTTGGTCCCGTCTGCATAGATGGAGAATGGAGAAGAAGATTCAACGACGAATTGTACGGGCTGTACAGCGACACTGACCTTGTCAAACGAGTCAAGGTCCAGCGGCTTAGATGGCTGGGTCATGTAGAGCGAATGGACACCAACGCTCCGGCCCGGAAAGTCTTCGAATCCAATCCCGAGGGACGGCGCAGTAGAGGAAGACCGCGACTCAGGTGGCGCACGCAAGTAGGAGAGGACCTCAACCAACTTGGCGTGCAAAACTGGAGGCAGCTAGCTAGGGACCGAGTTGGCTGGAGAAGCATGTTGGTTGAGGCCCTAGTCCGACCCGGACTGTAGCGCCACCTTAAGTAAGTAAGTAAGACTTACTCAAACCTTTACCTGATTGCTTACTATTTGCTGCTACTTATCTGCGAGGTGCTTTGACTGGTTGATGTTTGAGTTTGAAATATGGATGGCTGCGAGGTGCTTGGACTAAATGATGTGTGTCCTTGTCGTTGAATTGCGTTGGACGATTTGTAATGATCAATTGGTTTGGCTGATAAATGTGATTCACTGGCGAACGGCTGTGATGCGATCGATGATGGTGGGAGTTGTACTTCATATTCTACAACAAATCCGAGTTAACCTTAAATTTTTTTTCACGAGAAACTTACCAGCAGGAATCAGGTTTTCACAAACATCCATGTGTTCATCGTACTCAAGATTGAAAAATTTGGAAACATCTTCAAAATTGACGCAATATGCTTGGTTCGCTGAAATAAAAACATTTAACCAATTGTTTTTGCAGTGCAAACAAAACTTACTTAGTTTGTGTTGTAATAACACTTTCACTGAGGCTTACTTCTTCGTCTGTTATTTCATTCATGTTTATTTTTTAATTTAATTTTCCAATTTTAAAGAACAACGTGTTCGCAACAAAATGCTTTCACATGAAATGAAAAAAAAAACATTTCGTTTTGACATTTCATTTTACCACTACCAATGCAATCACTCCAATCTGTAACTTTTGCTTAAAACGAATTCCAAAATAGAACGAAAAAGGAGTGAAAGAGTGAATTTGTTTTTGGAATACGACATAATTAACTACTCTGCCGAAACAGAAGCCATGCCGGCTATTTAGAATATAAATTATTTTTATTCTTAAATTTTCCCTTTTTAGGTTTTTCTTTATTCAGTCCTTTTTCTTCTTAGGTTTCATATAATGTAAGTTGAAAATTTAATATAATTCTTCGTTTTATTTTCCTTTTCAGATGCAGTGGAGTGGAGTTCTAATAACAAACAAAAAGGTAAACAACAACAGGAAAGTACGATTCGCACATACATACATCCATGGACTCAAAATTTATTATTTTTTGTTTTACGATAGAGATTAAGTTTTTATCTTTATTTTTCGTTTATTTCGCAGGTATCCATAACACAATCACTAACGGTGTCGACGGCATTTTGCAATTTCTCAGCAGCCTTGACGATGCACTTACTGGGTGCCAAAATTGCAGTATCATCTGCAAAAGTAGCTATAATGGTGTTGTTATCCACTGGAATATCCCTTGTATATAGCAGATACAGGGTAGGTCCTAGGACGCTTCCTTGTGGAACACCGGCTTGTATATTACATAGCTTTGAATATTCTTGATCATACCGTACTCTGTAAGAGTTGTCGAATGCTTGAACAACATCTAAAAATATAGCCGAAAATACTTGCTTTTCTTCTAATGCTTTTTCAATTGCATCCGTTATTCTATGAACTTGGTCGATCGTGGAATGTTTATTTCTAAATCCAAACTGATGATTTGGGATTAGATTTCTTTCTTCTATGACTTTGCTTAGTCTTTTCAGTAGCAATTTTTCAGAGACTTTTCCCATTATTGGGATAAGCGATATTGGATGTGGGACATATTGGGACTTTAGGCATGGATTTATTATGAATTGGAGTTTTATGAAGGCTTTTGATGGCATTTCTTTCATAACCTGAGCAGTTATTAGATCGTACCCAGGTGATTTTAATCTACTCTACTTAATGAATCATTTTTGAATTCGTAGATTTGTTTTTTCAGTTCGTTGCTTAGCCGGTTAAACGCTGTTTCGTCGTCTGGAAATCTATTATTTTGCCATTTTCTTCGAGCTCTTCTCTTCTCCAATATCAACTCTCTTAGCTCGGTAGGGTATTTTGTTTCAGTTTGCTTCCTACTCCAGTAAGTTGGTGTACTTTCTTCTGCAGATTGTTGAACATCGGCAATGAATTGTTCTACTTCAAGGTCGATTTGCTCTTTTGTTTCCATAGGGGATCTGAGATTTATATAGCTTTCAAGCTTTTCTCTGAATTCACTCCAGTTTGTTTTATTATTTACTAGCCTAGGATTACTTTTTTCCATTATCTCCGATTCATTAAGTGATAAAATCACCGGTGTATGATCTGATAATAAGTCATAATTACCTTCGACTCTTATATGGTTTCGTTTGATGCCTTTAACTATGAGAAAGTCAACAAGGTCTGGTATTTTACTAGAATCTGATGGCCAGTATGTTGGTGATCTGGAAGAATAAAACTCGCAATTGTATTTGAGGCATGCTTTGTAAAGACTTCTGCCTTTTGTTGTTATAAGTCTCGATCCCCAATGGGATGTGCTTAGCGTTAAAGTCACCGCCAACAAGGAAGTTATGTCCTAGTAGATTTAGCAGTTCTGTATAATCATCTTCAGTCGGGGAACGCCTCGGCGGGCAGTATATTGATGCCAACTTGAAGTCTTTCTTTTTCATACCAATACTAATTATTGTTACTTGCATATTCTCGTTTGTAAACATAGCTTCTTCATGGTGTTTTAAGCTCTTTTTATCAGGATTGCCGATCCACCTCTAGCCTTATCAGCTGGATGAGGAGCGTAGTAGCAAATATAGTTTCATATTAAATCATCAAGAACCAGTCCACTTGAGAAATGAGTTTCGGACACCAGACAAATATCTATGTGTTCGATATTTAAGAAGATCTTTAATTCTGATAAATGGTGTAAGAGACCGTTTGCATTCCATGTTCCAAATTTTAGTGTTCTGTTCATCATTGTTTTTTAAAAGCGACTTCTTCACTTAGCCGTTTGATGTTCAAATCCTGGGGCCCTACTCTGTAATTCGTTTCGAAAGCAGAAATTTCCGAAAACGAATATTTTGTACTCTTTATTTCTAAAGCGGATTCGAATCAGCCACTTTCGGAACGGCAAATCCGATAACGTTTTTTTTTAATTCATTTATTTATATTTTTACTTGTTTGTAATTTGCTTTGATATTATTTTTTTGCTTGATTTGACAGATATCTTGAGAAATGTTTCAAGACTTCGCAAATCTATTCCGTTAATGAAAATATTAACAAGTGCTTTTTTTTCGATTCGAAAACGAAATACAGAGTACGAATTCATAATCGGATCGAAAATCACTTTCGAATAGACTTACGATTCGAAACGAAATACAGAGTAGGGCCCCTGATTGTCAATTCCTTTAAGAATAAGTTCAAGAATTTCTTTAATGGAAGTTTCTTCATTCTTCCGCACGTTTTTAACAATCTGTTTATTATTTTCGTCGCTTTTGCTTTTAACAGCTTCCTTCGGAAGTTCTTTCTTACCTTTATCTTCAGCTTCAGGAGTTCTTTTTGTGTTTGCTGAATTGCTAGGCTTGATTTCACCGGATGTAATTTTGCTTTTGGATTATGGAAATCTTTTAGCAACTGGACAGCCTCTATAGCTTGCAGGGTGATTACCTTGACAGTTTACACATTTTACTTTCTGTTCTTTGCTTGATGGACAGTTTTTAGTTGCATGTTTTCTTTCACACTTCACTCAAGCAAACTCGCGGTTGCAATATTTTTGGGTGTGGCCAAATGCTTGGCATCGTTTACATTGCAAAACAATTTTTGATTTTCGCAGTGGTTCAATTTTGACTTTTATGCCCAAGATTGATCGAATGCTATAGACATTTTCAAGACTTTGTTTGCTGTCGAAAAATAGCGTGAATAAAGGCAGGGATCTCTTTATTATCATTGGTTCCCCAGCAGAGTTCTTAGTAGTCTCATTCTTAATAAGATTGACTGCATCAAGGGCTTAGAAGCCTGCTTGAACAAGGTCTTCTACTAATTCTTTTGGAGAACATTAGGAGTGTAGGCTTCTGTCTACTACTTTTATTGGTCATGTGGATTTGTTTTCATACGAGTGCCACTGGATTTTGTGTTTGTTTAGTTCCTCAATGATCAGTCTATTGTCTGTCATCATCTTCCTCGACATTGACTTTACAATTGTCTTTCTTATGCGATGTATATTTGCAAGCTTTTTTAGTACATTTCTCAATAATTTTCTTAAGATCTCCGAAATTTGGGAATCCTGTGATCATAATTGGTGGTGGTACAGTTTTTCTGTTGCCTTTAGACAAAGACTTCGGTTTAGCATTGGCTAGCACATTATTTGCATTATTCTTTGTAGTACCCAAGTCTTTTTCATTTTCAGTTTTCGAGGTTTGCTGGTTCTTTGTATGCAATTCGGGGCTACCTTCCGCTTTTCGTTTTTTAGCAGCGCGCTTAGTTCTTTTTCTTTCGGTTTCAAATAAAAGTTCTTTTTCGTCAGTTTGATACACAGTTACAGTATCTTGTTGACTTGTCTGAACCGTAGACTTGTGTTCCTTGTCAAATAGGGACACCTTTTCTTCGAGTCTTTTTACTTGTTCCTGAAGACTTTGAACTAAGGTTTCAAATTTCTTCCTTGCTGCTATTTCTTTTTGCCATTCATCAAAGCAATCTTTTGATTCGGTTTGGCAATTTTCTTTGATTTCTTTGAAACTCTGTTGTCCTGCAGTGTCGATCATTTCAGAGACATTGGTTTCTTTTTGGCTAATGGCTGAGGACGTCATTTGTCCTAGTTGGGGTTTTCAATGGTGTAACCCTTTGGGAGTAGTTTTTCGGGGGAGTTCTTTGTATTTTCGTACTCCGTTTTCTATAATTTTTTAGCAATAAATGGTCCTCCCCAGAATTCGTAGGACCGATCTCTTTAGAGAGTGGATTTTCCAATTTTGATGGGCTGCCACCTGGGGTAATAAATCTGTTTGTTTTGTTCATTGCCATAAATTATTTAAACTTTTTTTTATGATACAAATAGGTCAGTTACTTCTATTCACATTTTATATTCAGCCGTCCTACTGGGATCAGACGCTGACCAGTGTGCCGCACAATATGTGTCAGACGCTCTTGGATTTATTGTTGAGCTGGTACATTCGGAGCTTTTTTTTTTTTTTGTCAGGAGTAAATCTTCAAAAGACATTTAGCGATACCAAGTAGTGTGGGATTCTTACCCACTAAAAACTCCTCGTAATCAGAACCAATCTATGAACGATCGACAACAGATTTTTCTTTCTCAATAATATTATCGCTTTAAGGGAAGCTTAAACTTTTAATGCTTCCCATGACTTTTAGGCCATTAGCTCGTGTTTCTTGGTTCTTCTTAATCTCCGAACATTGCCTCTCGTATTTAATACGGACTCCATTTCAGAGTTGATATGACTATGCAGTCGCTGATTGTGCGATACCTGATACAGCATGTTTTCTTACAACTTCTGTAACCGTTTCTATTTGTAGGTCACGACGTAAATCGCTATTTCTTATATACCATGGTGCATTTACTTTTCCACGAAGGACTTTGTTTTGGAACTTTTGGATGATTTCAGTATTTGTTTTCTTTGTACAGCCCCATAATTGGATTCCATAGGTCCAAACAGGCCTAAGTACTTGTTTATAAAGCATTATTTTATTTTCGACAGATAAGTCCGAATTTCTACCGAGTAACCAGTACATTTTTCTATATTTCAAGTTGAGCTCTTCCCTTTTCTTTTTGATATGCTCTTTCCATTTTAGCTTTGCATCCAAATTCATCCCAAGGTATTTGGCCGTATTGGCGTAAGGTACAGCTTGATTGTTGATGAATATTTGAACGTAGCTTTACTTTTTATTTGTAAAGTTTATATGTGCAGATTTAGCTTCATTGAGCTTGATACGCCATTTTTTGGTCCAATCACTAACGGTGTCGACGGCATTTTGCAATTTCTCAGCAGCCTTGACGACGCACTTACTGGATGCCAAAATTGCGGTATCATCTGCAAAAGTAGCCATAATGGTGTTGTTATCCACTGGAATATCCCTTGTATATAGCTAATACAGGGTAGGTCCTAGGACGCTTCCTTGTGGAACACCGGCTTGTATATTACATAGCTTTGAGTATTCTTGATCATACCGTACTCTGAAGAGCCGGTTTGAGATATAAGATTTTAGTATTTCGTAGTACTGCCTGGGTAGGTCCCTTTGCAGTTTGTACTCTAGCCCTTCATGCCATACCTTGTCGAATGCTTGAGCAACATCTAAAAATATAGCCGAACATACTTGTTTTTCTTCTAATGCTTTTTCAACTGCATCCGTTATTCTATGAACGGTGCGGGTGCATAACTTCACAGGTCATAACTTCACATGGGTCATAATTTCACCTATAGTGGGTTATAATTTCACTTTTTTCGGGTGAAGTTATGTCCCACCTTAGGTGAGCAACAATTTCACCTGAAATTTGTGTGAAATTATTTCCCACCTACATTGTAAAAAATCTTTAGAAATCCAATCAGTCAAAAGCCAACAAAAATTATAAATTGTAATCAATTTATTGAAACATTTTTATTAACAAAAAACGAGTTTTGTAGTAGAGATATTCCACGTGTTTTTTTATCTAATAAATAAAGAGATTAATACAATTTTAAACAGTAAAAAACACTTTTTATATTTCCTCAAATGCACATTTCAGAAGCAATGCTTCCATCATCAGTGAGATATATATATCTCACTGATGATGGAAGCATTGCTTCTGAAATGTGCATTTGAGGAAATATAAAAGGTGTTTTTTACTGTTTAAAATTGTATTTATCTCTTTATTTATTAGATAAAAGATATATATATATCTCACTGATGATGGAAGCATTGCTTCTGAAATGTGCATTTGAGGAAATATAAAAAGTGTTTTTTACTGTTTAAAATTGTATTAATCTCTTTATTTATTAACAAAAAATATCAAAAACTGTTATTTATAAAAAAAAAAATTATTCTTATGAAAGGTACTTTATATCATGAGCAGAGAAGGTTCTTGGTTGATGGAACATTCAACATTGTTCCAACATCCACTGGCTACAAACAATTATTAATTGTGCACTTTGCATACGCAGAACATGTGAGTATTTAAGGCTGTTTACTTTTCAAAGTGATTGTAAGTTTTTGAAATCATCTTCAAAAATTATTAGTTAATCATAAAAACTGGCAATGCATAAGTTTTTATAACAAAATCTTATACATATTCCGTTATACTGCACAATATAAATTAAAACTTAGAAATATGTTCAAATATAGTGTAGCTTTCATAAATCAATTATTGAAATTACGAACTTCGACATCATATATTTTCAAAAACAGATCTCTCGTTTTAGTAAATTATATTTTATAGAAATAGTGTGAATAAACAAGCGTTTTTTTTCGGTCGCTTTACTGCTTAGCGCCAACAACGCTTGTTTATTCACACTATTTCTATATAATATAATTTACTAAAACGAGAGATCTGTTTTTGAAAATATATGATGTCGAAGTTCGTAATTTCAATAATTGATTTATGAAAGCTACACTATATTTGAACATATTTCTAAGTTTTAATTTATATTGTGCAGTATAACGGAATATGTATAAGATTTTGTTATAAAAACTTATGCATTGCCAGTTTTTATGATTAACTAATAATTTTTGAAGATGATTTCAAAAACTTACAATCACTTTGAAAAGTAAACAGCCTTAAATACTCACATGTTCTGCGTATGCAAAGTGCACAATTAATAATTGTTTGTAGCCAGTGGATGTTGGAACAATGTTGAATGTTCCATCAACCAAGAACCTTCTCTGCTCACCAGAAGGAATATTTGAGTTTATTAAGTCCACAATAATTTCTTGTAACTGTAATAAAAAGTGAAATTATGTTCCACCTTGTGTGGGAAATAACTTCACACAGAAGTGAAATTCTGGCCCACAAAAAAGTGAAGCTAATTCCCACCTAAGGTGGGACATAACTTCACCCGAAAAAAGTGAAATTATAACCCACTAGAGGTGAAATTATGACCCATGTGAAGTTATGACCTGTGAAGTTATGCACCCGCACCCTATGAACTTGGTCTATCGTGGAATGTTTATTTCTAAATCCAAACTGATGATTTGGGATTAGATTTCTTTCTTCTATGACTTTGCTCAGTCTTTTCAGCAGCAATTTTTCAAAGACTTTTGCCATTATTGGTATAAGCGATATTGGTCTGTAAGACGTCACTTCTGTTGGTGGCTTACCTTGCTTTGGTATAACAATTACTTCAGCAATTTTCCAATGATGTGGGACATATTGGGTCTTTAGGCATGCATTTATTATGGATTGGAGTTTTATAAAGGCTTTTGATGGCATTTTTTTCATAACCTG
Source organism: Melanostoma mellinum (assembly GCA_914767635.1). Lineage (NCBI taxonomy): Eukaryota > Metazoa > Arthropoda > Insecta > Diptera > Syrphidae > Melanostoma > Melanostoma mellinum. The sequence goes on from OU612058.1 coordinate 109,034,338, forward strand.
AGCAGTTATTAGATCGTACCCAGGTGATTTTTTGTCGACTTTATCAATAAACTGTAAGCTGTTTTCAGATGTATTTGCTGGGAATGGCTTAAAAACATTCGCAAGATGTTCTGCAAACAGGTTAGCTTTTTCTTTCGGATTTCCGATCCAATTCCCGTTTAGAGATTTTATTGGCGGGTTTTGTAACTGCGGTCTTTTCAGGCGCTTAGCTGCTTTCCAAAGCGAATAATCGGTTGAAGCATCAGTCGTTAAATTTTTCAGGAATCTACTTAATGAATCATTTTTGAATTCGTAGATTTGCTTTTTCAGTTCGTTGCTTAGCCGGTTAAACGCTGTTTTGTCGTCTGGAAATCTAGTATTTTGCCATTTTCTTCGAGCTCTTCTCTTCTCCAATATCAACTCTCTTATCTCGGCAAGGTATTTTGTTTCAGTTTGCTTCCTACTCGAGTAAGTTGGTGTACTTTCTTCTGCAGCTTGTTGAACATCGGCAATGAATTGTTCTACTTCAAGGTCGATTTGCTCTTTTGTTTCCATAGGGGATCTGAGATTTATATAGCTTTCAAGCTTTTCTCTGAACTCACTCCAGTTTGTTTTAGTATTTACTAGCCTAGGATTACTTTTTTCCATTATCTCCGATTCATTAAGTGATAAAATCACCGGTGTATGATCTGATAATAAGTCATAACTACCTTCGACTCTTATATGGTTTCGTTTGATGCCTTTAACTATGAAAAAGTCAACAAGGTCTGGTATTTTACTAGAATCTGATGGCCAGTATGTTGGTGATCTGGAAGAATAAAACTCGCAATTGTATTTGAGGCATGCTTTGTAAAGCCTTCTGCCTATTGTTGTTGTAAGTCTGGATCCCCAATGGGTGTGCTTAGCATTAAAGTCACCGCCAACAAGGAAGTTATGTCCTAGTAGATTTAGCAGTTCTGTATAATCATCTTCAGTCGGGGAACGCCTCGGCGGGCAATATATTGATGCCAACTTGAAGTCTTTCTTTTTCATACCAATACTTATTACATTCGGAGTGATATTTTCTTTCTTTGCTCCTAAGTCCTGAAAAGATAACTCAGGTAACACAGCTCGTGTATCAATTGATCCAACGCTCGTCGTTAGTTAGTTATCCAGCGGGCAACACTTGGAGGTGACGATGCGATTTTGCTCCGCCAAATAAGTGATTTGGTTCTTCTACAAGACATGAGCAGAAAAAACAAACTTTGTCAAAGTTAACAAAGTTCAAAACAACTTGAACACTTCTATTTTACGTAAAAATAAGCTTGAAAGGGTTCATAGCAATCGACTCAAATATTTTTATGAATAGAAGTGTCTACCAGCATATTTTAATTAAAATTTTTATTAACAAAATTTATAGCCCTATCCTCCTGCAGAAGACAAAAATTTACGGAATGCCAAACAAGTCAAGAAATTAGTCGCTCTTCCTTAAATAATACTTTGAAGTATTCTTAAAGGTTAATGAGTCACTGATTAATTAGTTTTCAAACTCATAGTAAGAGGCTTCCGCTAATATTTAATCATTCTTCTAGGTTGTATTTTAGTTATATTTTTAATTTCTATTTACTGACCTTTCTAAAAATCTTTCTATTGATCTGGTCTCAAGCTTCAATTTCAATATATTTAACATTTTATGCAATTAAATTCAATCCATATACATATTTTTTTACTTTTGGTTTTATTTTATGTCCAATCACTAACGGTGTCGACGGCATTTTGCAATTTCTCAGCAGCCTTGACGACGCACTTACTGGATGCCAAAATTGCGGTATCATCTGCAAAAGTAGCCATAATGGTGTTGTTATCCACTGGAATATCCCTTGTATATAGCTAATACAGGGTAGGTCCTAGGACGCTTCCTTGTGGAACACCGGCTTGTATATTACATAGCTTTGAGTATTCTTGATCATACCGTACTCTGAAGAGCCGGTTTGAGATATAAGATTTTAGTATTTCGTAGTACTGCCTGGGTAGGTCCCTTTGCAGTTTGTACTCTAGCCCTTCATGCCATACCTTGTCGAATGCTTGAGCAACATCTAAAAATATAGCCGAACATACTTGTTTTTCTTCTAATGCTTTTTCAACTGCATCCGTTATTCTATGAACGGTGCGGGTGCATAACTTCACAGGTCATAACTTCACATGGGTCATAATTTCACCTATAGTGGGTTATAATTTCACTTTTTTCGGGTGAAGTTATGTCCCACCTTAGGTGAGCAACAATTTCACCTGAAATTTGTGTGAAATTATTTCCCACCTACATTGTAAAAAATCTTTAGAAATCCAATCAGTCAAAAGCCAACAAAAATTATAAATTGTAATCAATTTATTGAAACATTTTTATTAACAAAAAATGAGTTTTGTAGTAGAGATATTCCACGTGTTTTTTTATCTAATAAATAAAGAGATTAATACAATTTTAAACAGTAAAAAACACTTTTTATATTTCCTCAAATGCACATTTCAGAAGCAATGCTTCCATCATCAGTGAGATATATATATCTCACTGATGATGGAAGCATTGCTTCTGAAATGTGCATTTGAGGAAATATAAAAAGTGTTTTTTACTGTTTAAAATTGTATTAATCTCTTTATTTATTAGATAAAAGATATATATATATCTCACTGATGATGGAAGCATTGCTTCTGAAATGTGCATTTGAGGAAATATAAAAAGTGTTTTTTACTGTTTAAAATTGTATTAATCTCTTTATTTATTAACAAAAAATATCAAAAACTGTTATTTATAAAAAAAAAATTATTCTTATGAAAGGTACTTTATATCATGAGCAGAGAAGGTTCTTGGTTGATGGAACATTCAACATTGTTCCAACATCCACTGGCTACAAACAATTATTAATTGTGCACTTTGCATACGCAGAACATGTGAGTATTTAAGGCTGTTTACTTTTCAAAGTGATTGTAAGTTTTTGAAATCATCTTCAAAAATTATTAGTTAATCATAAAAACTGGCAATGCATAAGTTTTTATAACAAAATCTTATACATATTCCGTTATACTGCACAATATAAATTAAAACTTAGAAATATGTTCAAATATAGTGTAGCTTTCATAAATCAATTATTGAAATTACGAACTTCGACATCATATATTTTCAAAAACAGATCTCTCGTTTTAGTAAATTATATTATATAGAAATAGTGTGAATAAACAAGCGTTTTTTTCGGTCGCTTTACTGCTTAGCGCCAACAACGCTTGTTTTTATGATTAACTAATAATTTTTGAAGATGATTTCAAAAACTTACAATCACTTTGAAAAGTAAACAGCCTTAAATACTCACATGTTCTGCGTATGCAAAGTGCACAATTAATAATTGTTTGTAGCCAGTGGATGTTGGAACAATGTTGAATGTTCCATCAACCAAGAACCTTCTCTGCTCACCAGAAGGAATATTTGAGTTTATTAAGTCCACAATAATTTCTTGTAACTGTAATAAAAAGTGAAATTATGTTCCACCTTGTGTGGGAAATAACTTCACACAGAAGTGAAATTCTGGCCCACAAAAAAGTGAAGCTAATTCCCACCTAAGGTGGGACATAACTTCTGAAATTATAACCCACTAGAGGTGAAATTATGACCCATGTGAAGTTATGACCTGTGAAGTTATGCACCCGCACCCTATGAACTTGGTCTATCGTGGAATGTTTATTTCTAAATCCAAACTGATGATTTGGGATTAGATTTCTTTCTTCTATGACTTTGCTCAGTCTTTTCAGCAGCAATTTTTCAAAGACTTTTGCCATTATTGGTATAAGCGATATTGGTCTGTAAGACGTCACTTCTGTTGGTGGCTTACCTTGCTTTGGTATAACAATTACTTCAGCAATTTTCCAATGATGTGGGACATATTGGGTCTTTAGGCATGCATTTATTATGGATTGGAGGCTTTTGATGGCATTTTTTTCATAACCTGAGCAGTTATTAGATCGTACCCAGGTGATTTTTTGTCGACTTTATCAATAAACTGTAAGCTGTTTTCAGATGTATTTGCTGGGAATGGCTTAAAAACATTTGCAAGATGTTCTGCAAACAGGTTAGCTTTTTCTTTCGGATTTCCGATCCAATTCCCGTTTAGAGATTTTATTGGCGGGTTTTGTAACTGCGGTCTTTTCAGGCGCTTAGCTGCTTTCCAGAGCGAATAATCGGTTGAAGCATCAGTCGTTAAATTTTTCAGGAATCTACTTAATGAATCATTTTTGAATTCGTAGATTTGTTTTTTCAGTTCGTTGCTTAGCCGGTTAAACGCTGTTTTGTCGTCTGGAAATCTAGTATTTTGCCATTTTCTTCGAGCTCTTCTCTTCTCCAATATCAACTCTCTTATCTCGGCAGGGTATTTTGTTTCAGTTTGCTTCCTACTCGAGTAAGTTGGTGTACTTTCTTCTGCAGCTTGTTGAACATCGGCAATGAATTGTTCTACTTCAAGGTCGATTTGCTCTTTTGTTTCCATAGGGGATCTGAGATTTATATAGCTTTCAAGCTTTTCTCTGAATTCACTCCAGTTTGTTTTAGTATTTACTAGCCTAGGATTACTTTTTTCCATTATCTCCGATTCATTAAGTGATAAAATCACCGGTGTATGATCTGATAATAAGTCATAATTACCTTCGACTCTTATATGGTTTCGTTTGATGCCTTTAACTATGAAAAAGTCAACAAGGTCTGGTATTTTACTAGAATCTGATGGCCAGTATGTTGGTGATCTGGAAGAATAAAACTCGCAATTGTATTTGAGGCATGCTTTGTAAAGCATTCTGCCTATTGTTGTTATAAGTCTGGATCCCCAATGGGTGTGCTTAGCATTAAAGTCACCGCCAACAAGGAAGTTATGTCCTAGTAGATTTAGCAGTTCTGTATAATCATCTTCAGTCGGGGAACGCCTCGGCGGGCAATATATTGATGCCAACTTGAAGTCTTTCTTTTTCATACCAATACTTATTACATTCGGAGTGATATTTTCTTTCTTTGCTCCTAAGTCCTGAAAAGATAGCTCAGGTAACACAGCTCGTGTATCAATTGATCCAACGCTCGTCGTTAGTTGGTTATCCAGCGGGCAACACTTGGAGGTGACGATGCGATTTTGCTCCGCCAAATAAGTGATTTGGTTCTTCTACAAGACATGAGCAGAAAAAACAAACTTTGTCCCTTGTTTACAGGGCCTTTTGAAGTTAACAAAGTTCAAAACAATTTGAACACTTCTATTTTACGTAAAAATAAGCTTGAAAGGGTTCATAGCAATCGACTCAAATATTTTTATGCATAGAAGTGTCTACCAGCATATTTTAATTAAAATTTTTATTAACAAAATTTATAGCCCTATCCTCCTGCAGAAGACAAAAATTTACGGAATGCCAAACAAGTCAAGAAATTAGTCGCTCTTCCTTAAATAATACTTTGAAGTATTCTTAAAGGTTAATGAGTCACTGATTAATTAGTTTTCAAACTCATAGTAAGAGGCTTCCGCTAATATTTAATCATTCTTCTAGGTTGTATTTTAGTTATATTTTTAATTTCTATTTACTGACCTTTCTAAAAATCTTTCTATTGATCTGGTCTCAAGCTTCAATTTCAATATATTTAACATTTTATGCAATTAAATTCAATCCATATACATATTTTTTTACTTTTGGTTTTATTTTATGTCCAATCACTAACGGTGTCGACGGCATTTTGCAATTTCTCAGCAGCCTTGACGACGCACTTACTGGATGCCAAAATTGCGGTATCATCTGCAAAAGTAGCCATAATGGTGTTGTTATCCACTGGAATATCCCTTGTATATAGCAAATACAGGGTAGGTCCTACGACGCTTCCTTGTGGAACACCGGCTTGTATATTACATAGCTTTGAGTATTCTTGATCATACCGTACTCTGAAGAGCCGGTTTGAGATATAAGATTTTAGTATTTCGTAGTACTGCCTAGGTAGGTCCCTTTGCAGTTTGTACTCTAGCCCTTCATGCCATACCTTGTCGAATGCTTGAGCAACATCTAAAAATATAGCCGAACATACTTGTTTTTCTTCTAATGCTTTTTCAACTGCATCCGTTATTCTATGAACGGTGCGGGTGCATAACTTCACAGGTCATAACTTCACATGGGTCATAATTTCACCTATAGTGGGTTATAATTTCACTTTTTTCGGGTGAAGTTATGTCCCACCTTAGGTGAGCAACAATTTCACCTGAAATTTGTGTGAAATTATTTCCCACCTACATTGTAAAAAATCTTTAGAAATCCAATCAGTCAAAAGCCAACAAAAATTATAAATTGTAATCAATTTATTGAAACATTTTTATTAACAAAAAACGAGTTTTGTAGTAGAGATATTCCACGTGTTTTTTTATCTAATAAATAAAGAGATAAATACAATTTTAAACAGTAAAAAACACTTTTTATATTTCCTCAAATGCACATTTCAGAAGCAATGCTTCCATCATCAGTGAGATATATATATCTCACTGATGATGGAAGCATTGCTTCTGAAATGTGCATTTGAGGAAATATAAAAAGTGTTTTTTACTGTTTAAAATTGTATTAATCTCTTTATTTATTAGATAAAAGATATATATATATCTCACTGATGATGGAAGCATTGCTTCTGAAATGTGCATTTGAGGAAATATAAAAAGTGTTTTTTACTGTTTAAAATTGTATTAATCTCTTTATTTATTAACAAAAAATATCAAAAACTGTTATTTATAAAAAAAAAAATTATTCTTATGAAAGGTACTTTATATCATGAGCAGAGAAGGTTCTTGGTTGATGGAACATTCAACATTGTTCCAACATCCACTGGCTACAAACAATTATTAATTGTGCACTTTGCATACGCAGAACATGTGAGTATTTAAGGCTGTTTACTTTTCAAAGTGATTGTAAGTTTTTGAAATCATCTTCAAAAATTATTAGTTAATCATAAAAACTGGCAATGCATAAGTTTTTATAACAAAATCTTATACATATTCCGTTATACTGCACAATATAAATTAAAACTTAGAAATATGTTCAAATATAGTGTAGCTTTCATAAATCAATTATTGAAATTACGAACTTCGACATCATATATTTTCAAAAACAGATCTCTCGTTTTAGTAAATTATATTATATAGAAATAGTGTGAATAAACAAGCGTTTTTTTCGGTCGCTTTACTGCTTAGCGCCAACAACGCTTGTTTTTATGATTAACTAATAATTTTTGAAGATGATTTCAAAAACTTACAATCACTTTGAAAAGTAAACAGCCTTAAATACTCACATGTTCTGCGTATGCAAAGTGCACAATTAATAATTGTTTGTAGCCAGTGGATGTTGGAACAATGTTGAATGTTCCATCAACCAAGAACCTTCTCTGCTCACCAGAAGGAATATTTGAGTTTATTAAGTCCACAATAATTTCTTGTAACTGTAATAAAAAGTGAAATTATGTTCCACCTTGTGTGGGAAATAACTTCACACAGAAGTGAAATTCTGGCCCACAAAAAAGTGAAGCTAATTCCCACCTAAGGTGGGACATAACTTCTGAAATTATAACCCACTAGAGGTGAAATTATGACCCATGTGAAGTTATGACCTGTGAAGTTATGCACCCGCACCCTATGAACTTGGTCTATCGTGGAATGTTTATTTCTAAATCCAAACTGATGATTTGGGATTAGATTTCTTTCTTCTATGACTTTGCTCAGTCTTTTCAGCAGCAATTTTTCAAAGACTTTTGCCATTATTGGTATAAGCGATATTGGTCTGTAAGACGTCACTTCTGTTGGTGGCTTACCTTGCTTTGGTATAACAATTACTTCAGCAATTTTCCAATGATGTGGGACATATTGGGTCTTTAGGCATGCATTTATTATGGATTGGAGGCTTTTGATGGCATTTTTTTCATAACCTGAGCAGTTATTAGATCGTACCCAGGTGATTTTTTGTCGACTTTATCAATAAACTGTAAGCTGTTTTCAGATGTATTTGCTGGGAATGGCTTAAAAACATTCGCAAGATGTTCTGCAAACAGGTTAGCTTTTTCTTTCGGATTTCCGATCCAATTCCCGTTTAGAGATTTTATTGGCGGGTTTTGTAACTGCGGTCTTTTCAGGCGCTTAGCTGCTTTCCAGAGCGAATAATCGGTTGAAGCATCAGTCGTTAAATTTTTCAGGAATCTACTTAATGAATCATTTTTGAATTCGTAGATTTGTTTTTTCAGTTCGTTGCTTAGCCGGTTAAACGCTGTTTTGTCGTCTGGAAATCTAGTATTTTGCCATTTTCTTCGAGCTCTTCTCTTCTCCAATATCAACTCTCTTATCTCGGCAGGGTATTTTGTTTCAGTTTGCTTCCTACTCGAGTAAGTTGGTGTACTTTCTTCTGCAGCTTGTTGAACATCGGCAATGAATTGTTCTACTTCAAGGTCGATTTGCTCTTTTGTTTCCATAGGGGATCTGAGATTTATATAGCTTTCAAGCTTTTCTCTGAATTCACTCCAGTTTGTTTTAGTATTTACTAGCCTAGGATTACTTTTTTCCATTATCTCCGATTCATTAAGTGATAAAATCACCGGTGTATGATCTGATAATAAGTCATAATTACCTTCGACTCTTATATGGTTTCGTTTGATGCCTTTAACTATGAAAAAGTCAACAAAGTCTGGTATTTTACTAGAATCTGATGGCCAGTATGTTGGTGATCTGGAAGAATAAAACTCGCAATTGTATTTGAGGCATGCTTTGTAAAGCATTCTGCCTATTGTTGTTATAAGTCTGGATCCCCAATGGGTGTGCTTAGCATTAAAGTCACCGCCAACAAGGAAGTTATGTCCTAGTAGATTTAGCAGTTCTGTATAATCATCTTCAGTCGGGGAACGCCTCGGCGGGCAATATATTGATGCCAACTTGAAGTCTTTCTTTTTCATACCAATACTTATTACATTCGGAGTGATATTTTCTTTCTTTGCTCCTAAGTCCTGAAAAGATAGCTCAGGTAACACAGCTCGTGTATCAATTGATCCAACGCTCGTCGTTAGTTGGTTATCCAGCGGGCAACACTTGGAGGTGACGATGCGATTTTGCTCCGCCAAATAAGTGATTTGGTTCTTCTACAAGACATGAGCAGAAAAAACAAACTTTGTCCCTTGTTTACAGGGCCTTTTGAAGTTAACAAAGTTCAAAACAATTTGAACACTTCTATTTTACGTAAAAATAAGCTTGAAAGGGTTCATAGCAATCGACTCAAATATTTTTATGCATAGAAGTGTCTACCAGCATATTTTAATTAAAATTTTTATTAACAAAATTTATAGCCCTATCCTCCTGCAGAAGACAAAAATTTACGGAATGCCAAACAAGTCAAGAAATTAGTCGCTCTTCCTTAAATAATACTTTGAAGTATTCTTAAAGGTTAATGAGTCACTGATTAATTAGTTTTCAAACTCATAGTAAGAGGCTTCCGCTAATATTTAATCATTCTTCTAGGTTGTATTTTAGTTATATTTTTAATTTCTACTTACTGACCTTTCTAAAAATCTTTCTATTGATCTGGTCTCAAGCTTCAATTTCAATATATTTAACATTTTATGCAATTCCATTCAATCCATATACATATTTTTTTACTTTTGGTTTTATTTTATGTCAACGTTGGTTTTATTATTTTTGGCTTATTTCATGTACAGCAACCATGTCCAGATGGTACTTTTACTTACTAACTTACTTACTTAGGTGGCATTACAGTTCGGGGTGAACCTGGGCCTCAACCAACATCCTTCTGTAACGACTTCGATTTCGGGCGAACTCTCTCCAGTTTTGCATTCTAAGTCACTTGATTGCGCCACCATCGTAGCCTCGCGATGCGTACTCTTCTGGCTATGCCCATGTCGCGATACAGCTAATACAGCTCGTTTTTGTAGCTTCTTCTCCACACATTGTCTTCGCATACGGGGCCAAAGATCATTCGGAGATTTTTTCTTTCGAAACGACCAAGAGTTTCCTCATCCGCTTTCGATAAGGTCCATGCTTCCGCGCCGTAAAGCAGGACTGGGATCAAGGTCTTATACAAGGTTACCTTGGTTTTTCTGGAGAGGGTTTTGTTTCTCAATTGCCTTCTTAACCCAAAGAAGCAACGGTTGGCAAAGGTTATTCTCCGTTTGATCTCCGCACTGATGTTGTTGTCCGTTTCTACAGCGGATCCTAGGTAGACGAAGTCCTGTACTACCTCGAAGTTATGTCTGTCTGTTGTGACGTTTTGTCCAATTCGTCGATGTTCTGTGTCCCTGTTTGATGACAGCATATACTTCGTTTTGCCCTCATTAACCATCAAACCCATTTTTGCCGCTTCTTTTTCAATACTCGCAAAAGCACCTATGTCATCACGCTTTTTTCCTCCCATTACGTCATGAGCCGATATCGCGCATGAGTAGATTATTTAATTTAAATCATTTACTTATTGATTTTCACGTTAGCAAAAATAGTTTGAAACAAAAGCTCAAAACCAGTGCTTCACATACTTGATTTTTTTTTCTATTATTTATCACATTTTTTGTAATCTATCTGTATTTGTAATTTTATCTCATTTGTATTAATTTTTATATTATCTAGTCTAGTCTTGTTTAATTTGTTTATGTAGCTTTAATTTTTGTTTGTTTTTATTTGCTTTATACGCTCTCTTTGTGCTGGTGTAGGCGTTTTACTAACTTCTAACACTTGCATTTATGATGAAGAGCGTAGATAAGTACGTACAAATGGGCTTGCTCTAAGCCCAGTGCGACTTATGTCTCTGAGATGCAAGAAATATCGTTGGAATAGGCGAGTAATTGTACAGACTTTTGAAAGATTGTTCCTCTGGTGTTGACGTTTGAGTTTCTTAAAATCTTTTCAAGTATGATGTTGAAGAAATCGCATGACAGTTTGTAAACCTAAAAACCTTAAAACCTTTTTCGACATCAAAGGTCTCGGTGAGTTCTTTACCGACCTTGACGGAGCAGCGTGAATTCTCCAAAGTCATCCTGCATAGTCGTACGAGTTTTGCAGGGATGCCGAAACTAGACATGGCTCTGTACATCTCGTCTCTTTAGATACTATCATACGCGGCCTTGAAATCGATAAAGAGATGGTGAATATCGATATTATGTTCTCGGGTTTTTTCCAAGATCTGCCGTACCTAATGTGAAAATTTGGTCTATTGTGGACTTCTCTGGTCTAAAACTACATTGATAAGGACCTATCAAGCTGTTCACGTGGGGTTTCAGACGTTCACATATTACAGCAGACAAGATCTTATAAGCGACGTTTAGGAGGCTTATCCCTCTAAAATTGGCGCAATTGTGAGGGTCTCCCTTATTTTTGGTTCGGGCTTACGATACTGAGGTTCCATTCATCGCATGCATGCTTTCTTCCGACCGTATCATGCAGATCAGCTGGTGTATGCTCCTTTCCAAATGGTCTCCAGCTGCCTTGAAAAGTTCGACATCAAGGCCATCTGCACCTGCAGTCTTATTTGATTTGAGTTTGCATATGGCAAGCTTAACTTCTTTTAGGTCGAGAGGACGGCATTCTTGATCATCGTCCAAGCTGAATGGGGCAATCTGCCTGACAGCGGATTTCGTGTCCTCATCGCCGCTAAGCAGTTTGCAGAAGTATCCTTTCTAGATCCTCAGTTGCGACTGTGACTCTACAACTATGTATCCCTGCTGGTCTTTACAGGCTCGAGTTCGGGTTTTGCCACCCTGGCAGGATCTTTTTACCTTTTGGTTAAACTTCCGAATCTCATTCCTGTCATGGAACCTCTCTATTTCCTCAAACGAGCGCTTCTCATGCTTCTTTTTTTTCTTTTTGAGAATTCGGTATTCTTCCCTTCTTTTGTCCTTGTGAATCTCATTATACTGATCGAAAGCAGCCTTGTTCGTTTTTGCATCAGCCTTTGTCGTGCTTTTTGCTAAGCTGCATTTGCCTGCCTGCATTCTTCATCGAACCATGGGTTTTATGGTAAACGCCCTTCGTTCATATGAACGGTTTTTTTTTTTTTGTTGTCTCTAAGCAAACATATGCTCCATAGTCGGCATCTATATCTTGTGCAATTGCTTGAATAGCATCGATATAATTTGTAACCTTTCCCTTGCTCATTTTGGTAATCAATAAGGATATACAAATAAACCGAGAACACACTGCACACGAATGTATTAACATCACCAAGGATGAACAATTTAAGCTATTATTTATTATAAAAAAAATGACACACACCTGTTTTTAAAGCGTTGCTCCCTCGTTGTACAGCTTCTCCAGATTCTTATCCTCACAGCAAGTAGCATTAATCGTTCTTTTTTTCAACAAGAAAATGTTTTTCTTCCAGCACATTAAAGGTTCTCCCAAACCAAAGCGTTTTTGCCGTCGCGGCAGCGGCATTTGCAGTTGTCAAAATTATTTACACAGCGGCATATGAGAGTCACCACACTAACGCGGCGAAGAGCAGCGACAGTCCCATACATGCAGCGTTTTCGCCGCTGCCGGTCTCATTTATCAGATGTCAATGTCAAATATCAAATTCATTTTTCGTTTTGTTGTGAGACCAACTAAAAGCTAAAATCATTTTTAATTAGTTTTTTTTTTCAAAAATGGTGCTAAAGATTTTCAGTTGAGTCCTCAAATAACAAATGGAAGAGCCATTTATGTATATCGCTTTAATTCAACGTGTTCATTGTGTTCATCTGTTCTTGAGTTCTTGCATCGCAGATCGCACAGAGAGTGATGAAATCCATGGAGCTGTATGTATGTGACTTCCAGGTACGCTTATTAGCTGGAATTGGTTGAATTCTTGGAATATAATACCTCGGAAACAATGACAAACACATTCCTTACCAAATAGTGAACATTCAGGCTATGGGTCATCGAATGGGTCACCTATATTTCGGCACAAGACGTTTGCCATTTCTTTGTTTCGCCGTGGTCGTTTCGACTTTTTTTTGTTTTGCAAACCTTGTTTGGCAAATAACACTTTGCATTCTTTCATTTTGTCTTCTTATTATTACGCAATTATTATTTGGCATTTCATTCTTTCGGCTCAGTTTGAAATGATTCTGGGACAATACGCAAACATCATTTGGCAAATTGTTGAATGCCCTTCACTTACTTCGCTTTATGTTACCTGGTCAAGTGTTTATTTCGCAAATGATCGTTTCGCCGTTTCATTGTTCCGCGAATAGATTGTTTCGCCGTACTTATGCATGAACTTGTTATCTTCAAAAAGTACATTCTTAAATCTATTTCCAGTTATTTCATTAAAGTAAATTAAACCATATGTGAAGTTGATACTTTCGAAATTTGTTTTTCTACATTCTTTGATTATAGTTTCAGTATTTATCGGAAAGCATTTAATATCCTCAGAGAGTTCTAGGAAAATACTTTTCTTCCATAAAATAAGACATCTCACTGGTTGTTAAAAAAGCTAAGTATAACCAAATAACGATTTGTACAGTATGAATGTGTGATAAATTTTTTTTGCATCTCATTGTTTGGCTTTTTTTTATTTGGCATCCGATTTTTTCGCAATTTTTTTTTGACTTGCATTAAATAACAAGCTTTAAAATTTCGCGCGAAATTTTAAAGCTTGTTATTTAATGCAAGTCAAAAAAATTCAGAAAAAATCGAATGCCAAATAAAAAAAAGCCAAACAATGAAATGCCAAATAAGAAATTGCGGATCAAGGGAAGTCTTATCGACCAATTGCTAAACAAAAATTGCTAAAAGAAAATTGCCAAGCAAATATTTGACGAAACAATAAAATGCAAAACGTGCTCTGCTGAAATGTAAAATGCTAATCGACAATATGCCAAATAATGATTTGCAAAACAAAAATTGCGAAATGATACACCGCGAAACGATTTTTGACGTAATATAGTATACCCGTCATCGAATATACGTATCGGATCTCGGATGTACAGGAATCTGTATTCCAATTGATCATATTTGCCGATGATACGCATCTAAGATATTACGATACTATTGCAATTGCTGATAAGTTTAGGAACGTTTCCATTTTGCGATTACCGCATTCGGTTACAGACGACGTTGATGAGGATCCGACTGGAACAAAGTCGCTGTGGGATTGCGCAAAAAGCAGAAAACATTTGCACATCCCACATCGGGGATATTATATTATGTCGCTTCATAAAGCAACTTTATTACCTGGCGGTTCTGAATCTCTCAGATATGCTACACTTAAGTGGGACTGTTGTTCAACATTGAAATGCATATGAGGAGCTACAAAATCGCGTATTATCCAGTCAAGAACGTTCTCGATGGAGATTTATGTGAACAGTATTTGTCTATTGACCCAACCAAACAGATCAAATCAAATCTGTAAAAAGCTTGAAGATATCCGATATATGAATACATAAATATATACACATATATATTTATTAGCAAATGCTTTGAAGATGATTCAGATCTGCTGAAGCATGAACTCGCCTATTGACTAGGACAAATGCAAGATACATCTGCTATAGCTGTTCTCAAGATGGTCCTGAAAGATGTTAACCAGGACCCTATGGTGCATCATGAAGCTGGTGAGTGTACCTTTCAATAAAACTCAAAAATTTTCTAAAAATTCGATTCAATATTAGGTCTCTTGAAGCAATCGGAGTTCCTGAAGTTATTCCCATTTTTGAAAAGCTAGAAAGTTTGAAGATGAGTTTAAGGACTCACTAGAGGGAAGAACCAAATAAAGAATTGTTTGTTGGTTGAGGTGGAACTTACTAAAAATAAAAACCTAATCTAGCTTTCTGACCGAGGGATTGTTTCCATGGCTAATAATAATGGACCAAATTCTGATGGAACTCAGTTTTTTATAACTTATGCTGCCCAGCCTAATCTGGATTTGAAATACACAGTTTTTGGAAGGTATGTTTCAATTATCGATGCTAGATTTAATGAAGTCAATGTTCTTGTTTTGTTATAGAGTGAGACGCTTAGTTCGAAGCAATTCGAAAATTATTCTTAGAGCGGGAAGCAAAAATTGATCAATATGGACGATTTAACCCAACTCTACCCCAGACTTAGCAATCAGTGTTAAGCTTAATGGGATCTACCTTCAATGCTTCCAAACATGTCGGCAAACAGGGCATGTAGAGTCACCCCATTGTATTACGCAATTTGCAAGGCATGATTACAAAGTATAGTCAGAACGCAATCAACGTTTTCATACATTCTCTCAAGACAAACTGAAAAAGCGGATATTGTTAACTTTTGAATTTTTTATATCACATTATTTTACCAAAGCATATGGGAAGTTCGGTATGGCCAATTGGTGGTGTTCCATCTTCTCCACGATCAATTTCAGACACCCAAACAGCATGACATAGTGAATCTGGTTCGAGAGAGTTGTAAGCCGTTCCATTGAAAATCTGGTAAAACTCTAATGCGGCTTCGTTGCAATGGAAACTACTAACAAACCGATTGGTTTTTCAATTAAAAGTATTTGCGCTTAGCACTTACCCTAGCAGAACCATAAACTGATTTGGACTTCCATCACGAATTATGCGAATATGCTTAATAAAAATGGTGTAAGCTCGGCATTTACAAAAATTTTATAGAAACAAAAAAAAAACTATAAATAAATACTCACAAGTCACAAATGTCAAAAATGAGTTGCTTTGTCGCTGCAAAAAACGCTTCGGTGTGGGTATACTAACGTTTTTTTCGCCGCTCTCAGAGCGGCGCGTTGTCGCAACTGCAAATGCCGCTGCCGCGACGGCAAAAACGCTTTGGTTTGGGAGAACCTTAACGCGATTGTTCTTTTGTTTGATTAGCAAACCACGATTCACAAGAAATTGTCAATTCGCACTTCAATATGTTTAGAAAATGAAATTTAATTTCAAATTTTTTCACACTGATCCTTTTGGGATCCTTTACATCCGGCTCGAAGGACCAAAATATATCGCAAGGACCCTATCTTAAAAGTTTTATCTTAGGTTTCAACCGCAGTCAATAGTCGCTTTTATCCACCTATCGTTTACCGGCGGGATCTTTGATGAATGCAATGTTACGTATTGTTGCGGTATATTTTACCACAACAAGTTATACCTTTATTTTTCTTCCTCTTCCCATTTTCACCCCTCCTTTTGTTGTGGCTTCAAGGTGCTGGCAGAGTACAAAGCAACCCTAGTCCATCAGCTAGTGGTGTACTTCAAAGCATTTTGGAAAAGCAACCCAAATCGGTACCCCTTCACTGAGCCAGTAGACGGCTGGAGACTCAAACAGCAGCGATAATAAGAACCACGAAGGTTCTGAATTAAGTCCATCGCAACAGCAGCAGCAGCAGGTTACTAACAACCTAATATTTGTAGTAAAGGTAGAGATATGGCTACCCACCTCTAACGCACTGACTAGTTATCAGTCAACGTTGACGTTAACGTCATCATCATCAGAATTTGGCATTTGAAGCCTTTTTCAATATAAACGGCCAAGAGCCCAACGTAATGGCTGAGTGCCCACCGTAAAGGCCGAGTGCCCAACCTAAAGTGCTTTACCTTAAAAAGAAATGACTCTTTACAGAATTATCCCCATTCCCCAAATCTGCGCGAAGGTTCACCGAAGTAGTTTAGTAGTTTTCGCGAAAAATGACGAATCCTCGTTAACTGAATCCTAGCTTAAATAGTTTTCTTGCACAGTGTAACTTGGGTCGGTTGGGCCGAGGGAATTTGTTTAAAGAAATAGTTTTTCAATTTTCTATTCTGGTATGGATTGAAATGGAACAGGTCTGGATTCGTTCATTCAGGCAAGTTGTTGCGAATCTCTAACGACCAAGAGATTCACAACTAAATTGTTTAGAAGAGAGCGATGGATGCGTTTCACCTACGGCGCAGACTCCAGCGAATTTGCTGAGAGTATTGCAGATACCCCGTGACGAACCTCCACGACTCTGATTGGTTGAAGTGAGTGGAATTTGCTGAATGCGCCGATGAACGAAGAGACCGCCAAGAAGATGGCACTTCTTGGTTGACCTTTGAAAAGGACATAGTGCCAGAAAGTTTAGAAGATTTAAAAAGTGTTCGGAAAATTTACAAATCGAGTGATTTCATTTAATTGCAAAAAGTGCAAATTGAAATTGTGGTTGTGTTGGCAGAAAGGCCAATAACACTATTGTTTATTGTGTGCAGGAAAGCTCCACATAGGCAGGAATTCAGGGGAGTTAGTGCGAGTACGGGCAAGAGAACTCAGGCAGGATTCGTCAAAAGAAAGCTAAGTATTTTTATACCTTAGTGTTTTTAATTTCCTTTAAAAGTGGAAAAGTGTTAGTTATACGTTTGTTTTGGCCTTGATTATTGAGTCATATTGTGGTTTCGGTAACCCTTCGCCTTTCGTAATTAATCCTGAGATTGCAGGACGCGCGACCTCCATTTAACCTTTTTGTCTGTTCGGGAAAATTCCCAAAGAGTCGTTTCTTTGCGGGTGCATTGTGCACATACTTTGTTGCTTTTACATTTTAACCTGGGTAAAAACCCATCTTCGATCATTAAATACCATACCATTTAAATTGTTAACAGGCCTTTGCCAGACTTTGCATACTTTGTACACCAATTTGCTTATGAAAAAATTTCAGGTTTTCTACCTATACCCGTAAAGGTTTCCTGAATAAAACATATTATTATTCCTTTTGGAAATCAATCGCGTTGTTATTATTCCATTTGAAGATCATTTTCAGTGCTAAAGTTGGTTTGGAAATTCCAAACAAAAATTTCCTGGCGCCCTTTATTTTGTGAAACACCCTGCTTGTGTTTTGATTGAATATTATTCATTTCATTAAATTCTTTTTATTTACCTTTAATTCCTCAGTATTTACCTATAAAACTACCTACGGACCACCCCTTGCTGAGCAGCTGGCATTGGCAGCATATAATATTGCTACCTGTTGCATTCTTTTCCCATCGAAATCCACCCAGCTGTCATTTGACAGTTCATCATAAAATTAAAATCCGATCAACATCGCCGCGGCACATCGGTGTGCATATTTGTTAAACATTCGTCTTTAGATCACTAATTAATCATACGTACGATTAATTAAAGTATTTGTATAATATAATCCAAGTTGTGGATTCGTTTTTGATTCGTTTGGATTCGGTTCGTCGGGAAAAAAGTGCAACAATTGGCGTCCAAACGTGGGACTTTGTGTGGTGTTTCTTTTTGAAATATATTTTTTTTCTCCTGTTGTGTGTTGTGATTTTTGTTAGTGGAAAATTTTAGGGAAATGTACCTTAAATTTCTTGAATTCTTTTTCTTTATATTTTGCAAATTGTGTGCATATTTTACTTTGGCTGTGTTTTGTTTTCCCTAGGTGAAAATTTAATTGGAGAAATTATTGTGATCGCCGTACCTACCTATCAGCATTCTACATACATACTCGATCATTAAAGGAATTTCGTTGTTGGATTCAGTGTCACTGTTGTTCGTATACCCAGTGCAGCAAGTAGGTGCTTGTGTTTTTTTTTTATAGTTGGCTCAATTATAAGTTTGATTTTGGTTTGATATTTGATTCCGTGATTGATTGCTTAAATTAAAAATATAAAAGAGTTAGACATTTTATGCGGCTTGTTTTCAGCCATTGTGAAGCATAAGTCTGTCCCGCTCTCTCACACAGTTTGTTGTTGTGAGTTGAATTTTCATACTCAGAGTTGAGTGTTGCCGTCGGCGAATATTTTTTTTAAATACTTTTTGAATTTGTTGGTGCTATTTTTTTAAATACTTTTTTATTACTACTTTTTTTTAATACTTTTTTGAAATACATTTTTATTTTTTGTTTTATTTTGAATTTTCGTGGTTTTTTTGGATTGCGAATCTGTTTTTTTTTAAATTTTTTAAAATTTTTTTATTTATCATGGATATCAACCGTTTGTCACAAGAGGAGCTTGTGTACGAAATGTTGAGTAGGGGGTTAGAGAAGGGAACTGTGGACGTTATGAGAAGTTCCTTAAGATCTTCTCGGATGTTGGAACGTCGCGGTTCAGTTGAGGCCTACGGGAAGTACCCGTTTAGTTATGTTCAGGATAGGGATGCAGTTGAGGAGAAGATTAGGGAGATTAGGGTTCTTCTTAAGGATCAACCAAGAAATCCCAAGTCGGGGGAATACTTGAAGATCCTTACGAAGATAGAATGGAGCTTAAATAGGATAGGAAAAGCGCAGGCAGAAGGAGATAAGGAAATAGGAGAGCAGAAATCTCTGAAGAGTGAGCTGCTTCTCCTATTAGCTAGGTTAACAGATGAAGAAGAGCAAGCGTCGAACGAAGACAATGCTTCTTCTTCAGGAACGAGTGGTAGGCAGTTGGTGGAGAACACTCCCCAACAAAATTGGATGAACACACGAGGACCAGTGTGCAACGAGGGATTCCAACAGAGGTCAGATAGTGTTAGAGTAGGGATTTCCGAACCGCTAGAGCGATTTACGGAAAGGATCAGTAGGTGGAATGTTCAGTTCAGTGGTGAGCGATGTGGCACATCACTGAACTCATTCTTAGAAAGGGTAGAGGAACTTAGTTTAGCTCGAGGGGTTTCAGAAACCCGTTTGTTCCAGTCAGTGGTTGACCTTTTGACAGGTCAAGCCCTACTGTGGTATAGGTCAGTTAGGGAAGACATAGGTGATTGGCAGGAATTCGTAGAGGCGTTGAAGTACGAATTCTTGCCAGCAAATTATGATGATCTGTTGATGGAACAGATCAACCGTAGGACCCAAGGGAAGGAGGAGACGTATGGAGCATATCTCGCTACCATGCGTACAAAGTTTAGGAGATTAGGGGAGCCATTATCCGAACGTAGGAAAGTGGCTATCCTAATGAAGAATTTGGACCCGTTTTATCAGAAACAGATTGGTTTCCAAAAGCCTCAATCTGTGAAGGAGTAAGCAAAATTAGGCAGGGATTTAGAAACGCTTAGGGCGAATGTTGAGAATTTTGAGCCTCCCGCTCGAAATAAAAATTGCGTTGAACCCGAGTTCGGTTACTCTGCTGGTCCAGCAGTACAACCGAGGGTGGCAGCGGTTAGCAGAGATGAGCAGCCTGTCCAAGTAGTGGAAGCTAAAAGGTCTCCACCTAATAGATCCACTCAAGTTGACAGGTCGATTCGATGTTTTAACTGCGGGAAAGAAGGTCACTTCTCTAGCAGGTGTTCCGCTAAAAAGCATTGCTTCGGTTGTGGTGCTGAAGGAGTCAGCCGCAACAACTGTCGTCGTTGTTCATCGGGAAATGGGCAACGGGCTCTTGCGCCAGCAGGGCGAGAGTTCCGGAGGCATTAGGAGCTAGGTTGCCTGCTGGTAACCAGCTGGCAAAAATTCATTTATGGTTTACGTTGGAGGCAAACGGGGATGATAGGAGACCATTTTCAGGAGTAAGCATTTATGGGACTAGGTTTTTGGGATTGTTAGATTCAGGAGCTTCTAGAACAATTTTAGATAGAGATAGCTGGAGAATTCTCCAAGATTTAGGATTAGTGGTTAAAGAGGGCAATATCCATTCTGTATGCTTGGCAGATGGAGCAGGAGTAGAAGTTTTAGGGTCAGTTAACTTACCAATCGTGGTTGAAAACAAGGCAGTTCTTATAGACTGTTTAGTTATTCCAACTCTGCCGCATACCGTGATACTAGGTGCAGATTTTTGGTCACTGTCGGGAATCGTCCCGGATTTGCGATCACGTATGTGGAGTTTTTCGGACCAAGAGTGTTTGGGCTCGATTTGCTCGATTACTGAGCGTTCAGAGTTGTCGAAAGATCAGACTAGTTTGTTGGAAGCCATGGTTGAGGAAGCTTTTAGGAAGATGCCAGAGGGATTAGGGTGCACAACTATGATTGAGCACAAGATTAGGACGTCGGCGGAACCGATTAAACAATGGTATTATCCGGTTTCTCCGGCAATGCAGGGACATATTGATAGGGAACTAAACGAGATGTTAGAAGCAGGAGTTATTGAGAGATCCTGATTTTAATGTGTTCAGAAGAGATAGATCGTTTGAAGATACTGGATTAGTCAGAGGTGGTGGTGTTTTACTAGCATTAAGATCATATTTTATATGTAGAGAAGTTCCACTTGAATTCGAAACTGCTGAACAATTATGTGTGGAAGTAACCTTGCCATTTGGAGTTAATAATCTTTATATTATTGTATCATATATTCCACCTGACTCTAATATGAGTATTTATCAGATGCATATCAATAACATCCTTAAAGTCTTTGATATGTAAGGGCCTAGTTGTAATATAATTATTTTAGGGGACTTTAATCTTCCATATATAAAATGGATTTACTCTGAAAAAGATAAATGTTTACTTCCTTTCAACGTCTCAAATGAATTGGAGTCGAGTTTCATTGATTACATGCTGTCTTTTAATTTAAACCAGATCAACTATGTTTTAAACTTATAAGGACAAATTCTAGACTTAGTTTTTATTAATACTGAAGTTGAAGCAAATTTAGTTAAATCAGAAACTCCAATTTTTGAAAATAGAAAGCATCATTTTGCCTTGCAATTTGATTTAAAATTCTTAAATTTCGATAAGCTAAATTTTGATAAACGTGAGTTTTACTCTGTTCGGGATTTCAGCAAGGCTAATTATGATGAATTGAATAATTTTTTTAACGCCATCGATTGGGATGAAGCTCTTCGTTCTCGTAACTTAAAGGAGTGTTACGATTCTTTCACTGCTGTTATTGAGGAAGCATATAATTTGTTTATTCCATTTAAAGAGAGAAAACATAAAAATAAGCCTGTCTGGTTCAATAATAGATTACGTAACCTTAAAAATAAACTTTCTAAGGCACATAAAAATTACAGAAAAGATCCTAGCCTGCACCTTCGATATATACGATGTAGAAAAGAATATGAGTCTGCGAAAAAATCTGTATATAAAAGCTATATGCGTAATATTGAGAATAATATTAAAAGTGATTCTCGAGCCTTTTGGAAATTTGTTAATTCAAAACGTAAGTCATATGGGATTCCAACTTGCATGAATTACCTTGATCAGTCATCCAATAGTGAGGACATTATATGTGATATGTTTGCGTCTTATTTTCAGTCCAACTTTGTTCTAGATCCCGTTCCTCATTCGCACGAAATTCAAAGTGGTGAAACACTAACTAATCTTGGAAGCTTAACTTTGTCAGTGGACCAGGTTTTGATTCAGCTTTCATCTTTGAAGTCCGATTTCAAACTAACCCCTGATAATTTTTGCTCGGCTTTACTTAAGAAGTGTTCCTTAAGTCTTGCGGCTCCACTTACTAAAATTTTCAACTTATCGCTTTCCACTGGTAACTTTTTAGATGACTGGAAATTGTCGATGATAAGTCCAATTTATAAATCAGGTTCAAAACAAGAGGTTATTAATTACAGACCCATTTCAAAACTGAAGTTGATACCGAAAGTTTTTGAAGCGATTGTGAAGAAATGTCTTTATGAAGAGGTTAGTTCAAGTATATCAGTAGATCAACATGGTTTTGTTAGTGGTAGGTCAACAGTGACTAATCTAGCCTTGTTTTCTAACTTCTGCATTAGAGGTATTGAACGTGGAAATCAGGTTGACGCTATCTATACAGATTTCTCCAAAGCGTTTGATAGAGTTCAACACGATATTCTGCTAAAAAACTGAAATTGTTAGGTTTTCACTCTAGCCTACTTATATGGTTTGAAAATTACTTGACCAATCGTAAACAATATGTAAAAATTGGAACGGTTCTTTCAAAAGAAATTTTTAATCACTCAGGTGTTCCTCAAGGGAGTCATTTAGGACCTCTGCTCTTTATATTATTTATAAACGATCTACCACCAAGAATTCGATATTCGGAATGTTTGCTTTTTGCAGATGATCTTAAGCTTTTTAGGCCAATTAAGTATGAATTGGATTGTTATCGACTTCAACGTGATATAGATGAAGTGTCAGCTTGGTGTGTTGAAAATCGATTATTTTTGAATATAGCAAAGTGTAAGAGCATTACCTTTACCAGGTCGCCTAATGTTATAGATCATTCATACGTCATTTCTGACATTCAACTTGAATCAGTGGATAGACAAAAAGACCTTGGCGTTATTTTCGATTCAAAGCTATCCTTTAACTTGCATCTGGACTACGTTATTTCTAAGGCTAATAAATTAGTTGGATTCATCATGCGAAACTCAAAACAATTTCTGGATCCTTACACGATTAAATCTTTATATATTTCACTTGTAAGATCACTTCTTGAGTATGCATGTTGTATATGGTGTCCATTGTATAGGGTGGGTATAAATCGTATTGAATCCGTTCAAAAAAAGTTTCGAGGTACGCTTTGCGTAAACTAAATTGGGTTGATAATATTTTACCTAACTACATTGCAAGATGTCTGTTAATAGATTTAAAGACTCTCGAAGCTAGGAGGAAGTATTATTTAGTTATGCTTGCTAGAGATGTTCTCTGTAATCGAATTGATTGTCCTAAACTTTTCTCTTTTTTTTCTTTATATGCTCCTTCAAGACAGTTGAGGACGAGGCCGATTCTGTTTTTTGTTCCCCGATCTTATACAAACTACGGTAGATCAGATCCGATTTCACGTTCAAGTCATGAATTTAATTGCGTTTATCAAAATATAGACTTATGTTTAAGCAGAGAGGTTTTCAAAACTATTGTTTTGAGTCTAGTATCGTAGCATGTTTGTATATATATGTACATATGTAAGATAATTCTTTTTGCTACTTATTGTTTAATATTTGCTCTTACTTTTTTCTATATAGTTTATGTAAATATTGTTAAGTCTAGAAGAGTTATGAACTCGATAGATGGATAATAAATAAATAAATAAATAGATCCAACAGTGCTTGGTCATCTCCAATACTATTAGTTAAAAAGAAAGATGGGTCTTTTAGGTTTTGTGTAGATTTTAGAAAGCTTAATAAAAATACAGATAGGGATGCTTATCCACTACCCTACATAGCGGCCATTTTGGAAAGGCTTCGAGGAGCGAAGTTTTTGTCCTCTTTGGATATAAAATCAGCGTATTGGCAGATTCCAATGGAGGAGGAGTCTAAGCCCTACACCGCTTTCACGGTTCCCGGGAGAGGTCTCTTTCAGTTTAGAAGGATGCCTTCCGGGCTTCATAACTCGCCCGCGACATGGCAACGGTTTATCGACACAGTTTTGGGTGCCGATCTAGAGCCGTACGTCTTCGTCTATTTAGACGACATCATTATCCTGACGGATACTTTCGAGAAGCATCTTGAAATCCTGAAGGAAGTTTTGAAAAGGTTGAGTGAAGCAGGGTTGAAGGTCGGTAAGGAGAAGTGTAACTTCTGTAGGCCATCGTTGAAGTTTTTAGGTTATGTAGTGGATCGAAACGGGTTACATGTAGACCCGGAAAAAGTGGAAAGCATGGTTAGGATTCCAGCACCGAGGAATGTGAAAGAGGTTAGGAGTTTTATAGGGACAGTGTCGTGGTATCGTCGATTTGTGCCAAATTTTGCCAATTTGCTTCGACCACTGTCAGATTTATTGAAGAAGAGTAGGAAATTCATCTGGACTGATGAATGTGAGAATAGTTTTAGGAAGGCTAAGGAGTGTTTGGTTACAGCACCAATACTTACTTGCCCTGATTTTCAACGACCTTTTGTCGTACAAACAGACGCGTCGGACTACGGAATCGGTGCCGTATTGTCACAAAACTTCGATGATGGGGAAAAGGTTGTCTGTTACCTTAGTAGGTCTTTAAATAGGAGTGAACGCAACTATTCGACGACGGAAAAAGAGTGTTTGGCTGTACTATGGGCAATCGAGAAGTTACGACCTTTCATCGAAGGTGTTCGATTCACGGTTGTGACTGATCATTATTCGCTTATATGGTTGAACAATCTTAAAGATCCGCAGGGAAGATTAGCACGTTGGGCAGTACGGCTTCAACAGTTTGACTTTGAGATCATCCATCGCAAGGGCAAAGAACATGTAGTTCCAGACATGTTATCTCGAGGAGTTCTGGTGTTAGCCGAGATCTCAGAAGAGGATCAAGACCCTTGGATTGCGAAAATGATCTCAGCGATAAAGTCAAATCCGCTAGCTTACCCAGCGTGGAGGGTAGAACAAGATCAACTGTTCAAACTGATGAAATCGAATCATGTTGTTCATGAAAATAATCAAGAATGGAAGAAAGTTGTAGGAAAGCAGGATAGATTAGCTATATTACAGGAATGCCATGATAGTCCTTTAGCTGGACACATGGGAGTTAGGAAAACTTTTGCTAGGATAGGGGGAAAGTACTATTGGCCTAAAATGAGAGGCGATATTACTAAGTATGTTAGGAATTGTAAAGTTTGCCAACAAGTAAAACCGGTTAGTGAAAAGCCAGCTGGTTTGATGACTGAGAGAGTAGGAATAAAGGCACCGTGGGAAATGATCTGTGTAGATCTCGTTGGTCCCCTTCCAAAGTCAAGTAGAGGTTTTATCTACATTTTGACTGTCGTCGATTATTTCACCAAATTCCCCCTACTTTTCGCGTTAAGGTCTGCTACTGCCAAGGCAATTTGCCGGGAGTTAGAGGACAATGTCTTTCTCCTTTTTGGTATTCCTAAGGTTGTCGTCTGTGATAATGGCCCTCAGTTCCGATCTAAAGAACTGAAATCCCTTTGCGATTCTTATTCTTCCCAAATTCGTTTTACAGCCCATTACCACCCACAGGCTAATCCAGCGGAGAGGATAAATCAAATCATCAAAACAACGCTCAGAGCATACGTCTCTGATAACCACCGGATATGGGATGCGCAGTTGTCTAAGGTTGCGTGCGCGATTCGCACGTCCACTCATGAAGTTTTAGGAGTATCCCCTTATTATGCGAACTTTGGTAGGGATATGGCGACTTCAGGTCGAGAAGTGCCAGTAATAGGTGATAGGTTAGATAGGGTTCAGGATTTTAGTGAGTTAGAAGTACGGTTTAGGTATCTTAGAGTAGACATCGAAAAGAAGCTACGCGCGGCAACCAAGAAGTCTGCGAAAACATACAACCTCCGCAGAAGAGATGTTCAATATCTCGTTGGCGAGCAGGTTTGGCGTCGAAATTTTGTGTTGTCGGATGCCACGAACTATTACGCAGCCAAGTTAGCACCGAAGTTTGTCGGTCCGTTTGTTGTAAAGAAGCGTGTGTCACCTTGGACATATGTTTTAGAGGATAGTTATGGTAAAGAACGTGGATCTTGGCATGCGAAAGACCTCAAACCGTACACCGATGCATCCCTGGAGAATTAAGCCTTAAAGTAGTTTTTAGCTTTTATTTTTTTATTTTTTTTTATTTTTTTTTTTAATATTTCTCCATAGCGTAGTTAACTCTCAAAGGCTGGCGATTGTACGCCCGGATGGAAAATACCTTTTTCGATTTTCCTTGAACCTTTGGCTTTAAGAAATGCCTTGCAGTTTTATCAAACTGCAAGAACATTTCTTGGCAGGTAAGGGTGGGATTTGTTGCGGTATATTTTACCACAACAAGTTATACCTTTATTTTTCTTCCTCTTCCCATTTTCACCCCTCCTTTTGTTGTGGCTTCAAGGTGCTGGCAGAGTACAAAGCAACCCTAGTCCATCAGCTAGTGGTGTACTTCAAAGCATTTTGGAAAAGCAACCCAAATCGGTACCCCTTCACTGAGCCAGTAGACGGCTGGAGACTCAAACAGCAGCGATAATAAGAACCACGAAGGTTCTGAAGGAAGTCCATCGCAACAGCAGCAGCAGCAGGTTACTAACAACCTAATATTTGTAGTAAAGGTAGAGATATGGCTACCCACCTCTAACGCACTGACTAGTTATCAGTCAACGTTGACGTTAACGTCATCATCATCAGAATTTGGCATTTGAAGCCTTTTTCAATATAAACGGCCAAGAGCCCAACGTAATGGCTGAGTGCCCACCGTAAAGGCCGAGTGCCCAACCTAAAGTGCTTTACCTTAAAAAGAAATGACTCTTTACAGAATTATCCCCATTCCCCAAATCTGCGCGAAGGTTCACCGAAGTAGTTTAGTAGTTTTCGCGAAAAATGACGAATCCTCGTTAACTGAATCCTAGCTTAAATAGTTTTCTTGCACAGTGTAACTTGGGTCGGTTGGGCCGAGGGAATTTGTTTAAAGAAATAGTTTTTCAATTTTCTATTCTGGTATGGATTGAAATGGAACAGGTCTGGATTCGTTCATTCAGGCAAGTTGTTGCGAATCTCTAACGACCAAGAGATTCACAACTAAATTGTTTAGAAGAGAGCGATGGATGCGTTTCACCTACGGCGCAGACTCCAGCGAATTTGCTGAGAGTATTGCAGATACCCCGTGACGAACCTCCACGACTCTGATTGGTTGAAGTGAGTGGAATTTGCTGAATGCGTCGATGAACGAAGAGACCGCCAAGAAGATGGCACTTCTTGGTTGACCTCTGAAAAGGACATAGTGCCAGAAAGTTTAGAAGATTTAAAAAGTGTTCGGAAAATTTACAAATCGAGTGATTTCATTTAATTGCAAAAAGTGCAAATTGAAATTGTGGTTGTGTTGGCAGAAAGGCCAATAACACTATTGTTTATTGTGTGCAGGAAAGCTCCACATAGGCAGGAATTCAGGGGAGTTAGTGCGAGTACGGGCAAGAGAACTCAGGCAGGATTCGTCAAAAGAAAGCTAAGTATTTTTATACCTTAGTGTTTTTAATTTCCTTTAAAAGTGGAAAAGTGTTAGTTATACGTTTGTTTTGGCCTTGATTATTGAGTCATATTGTGGTTTCGGTAACCCTTCGCCTTTCGTAATTAATCCTGAGATTGCAGGACGCGCGACCTCCATTTAATTTTTTTGTCTGTTCGGGAAAATTCCCAAAGAGTCGTTTCTTTGCGGGTGCATTGTGCACGTACTTTGTTGCTTTTACATTTTAACCTGGGTAAAAACCCATCTTCGATCATTAAATACCATACCATTTAAATTGTTAACTGGCCTTTGCCAGACTTTGCATACTTTGTACACCAATTTGCTTATGAAAAAATTTCAGGTTTTCTACCTATACCCGTAAAGGTTTCCTGAATAAAACATATTATTATTCCTTTTGGAAATCAATCGCGTTGTTATTATTCCATTTGAAGATCATTTTCAGTGCTAAAGTTGGTTTGGAAATTCCAAACAAAAATTTCCTGGCGCCCTTTATTTTGTGAAACACCCTGCTTGTGTTTTGATTGAATATTATTCATTTCATTAAATTCTTTTTATTTACCTTTAATTCCTCAGTATTTACCTATAAAACTACCTACGGACCACCCCTTGCTGAGCAGCTGGCATTGGCAGCATATAATATTGCTACCTGTTGCATTCTTTTCCCATCGAAATCCACCCAGCTGTCATTTGACAGTTCATCATAAAATTAAAATCCGATCAACATCGCCGCGGCACATCGGTGTGCATATTTGTTAAACATTCGTCTTTAGATCACTAATTAATCATACGTACGATTAATTAAAGTATTTGTATAATATAATCCAAGTTGTGGATTCGTTTTTGATTCGTTTGGATTCGGTTCGTCGGGAAAAAAGTGCAACAGTATGAACAAATGAAAACAACTCTTGCAAAGCATTTAACTTTAACTTTATTTTCTTTTTGTTTCTTTCTTTTATTTTTTCGCATGAAAAAGAACTAAAGTGACATAAAGTCTGTTCGGGAATAGAGTTCACTTCCGAAGTCAAAACGAGAGGGGGAGGATGGAGAAAAGTGTCTTCCCAAGAGGAACCAAATTTAGAGGGCACAATGCCGAACAACACTGCCAAATTTGTTTATAGTTACTTTTATTACACTTTAGGGTTACAAATTATTCTTATAGTTCTAGTGGATATGATGCACAAATAGCCAAGCTATGACCAAGATTAATTACAAAAAGTTTATACCACGTATACACCAGGGAGAAGATCACGTCGCGAAGAAGAATCGAGTAAGACTTAGAGAAGTAACCACCAGCCACCAACCACCATCCTTCAGTCCACCGCGTCCAAACTGCTGACTTACCAAAACTCCCACACGTTTAGGGAGTCCAGTAACTGATACCAGTGCCATGCACTGGCTGTCCAACGGCACAACAGAAAGAATGTGCCGACCCCTGCAACTAATGCTACGATCCGTGGGAGAGACATAATACTGCAAACGAAAAGTAGTGGCAGGTCATAGATGCGACAGTATTTATACATCATAAATACTGCCAGCGTATGGCATCATCGACAGCGGTGTGTATCGGGTATCCACACCAAGTAGTAGATACCCTCAGACGAACGATCGTATCTGGGCCTAGTCGGTGGCAGATACATTTCTCTGTACTTGAGTGGGTGTTGCTATGGTTGATAGCTGGGTCGTCAAATGTGGATATTTGAGGCGACCGATTATCCATGATATGAGGCTGGCGGTGGTGACTGTTAGCTTTGATTGAAAAGTGGAATGCATCGTCAGCATTCTGTTGGAGAATTAATTCGGTCATCGGGTGACTGACCGAACATCCTGCCCGGTTGATCCGGATGGTTCAAAGAACTGGTCGGCCCGGGGTATCCGGTGGTGATATGAGCCGGACCTTCTTTTCTGCGTAGTGTCACGCACGAGCTGATGCGCACGAATTCGTGGTGGTCAAACAATCCATCCATCGTCTTTGATATTTCGCTACCCAGAGGGTGTTCCAACGGGAACTATGGTGTCAGCTTCTATATCAACGAGCCGGCAAAGCTTCTGCACCGGTCGTCGACATTCTCCAAATGCTGTTTGTAAGGTGGCATTCCGGGCCAGCCCATCGCTGCCCGGATGCACGGCTGTGACTCGACCGACTCGCCAGTGAGTGGGAGGTAGGTTGTCATGTCGTACCAGAACGATGTCCCCGATTTGGAGATTCGGCTCCCGTTTTTCCCATTTATTGCGTGTCTAAAGGGTTACCAAGTATTCGTCAGACCAACGCTTCCAGAATTCCTGATGTATCTGCCGGAGCCACTGGTACTGCTTAAGTCTGTTCAGGGGAACATCCGGGATATGGGGTTGAGGAATTGCCAGTAGTGGGGTGCCAATGAGAAAGTCCTCAGGTTTAAGGGCCAACTTCTCGTCCAAGTCGTCATTTAGTGTTACCAAGGGCCTGGAGTTGAGGCAGGCTTCAACCTGTGTCGCCAAGGTATGGAACTGGTGGTACCAAATTTTTATTTTTTTTTTATAATTAACGCGCACATCAAGGGGTTATGAATACCCTTATAATGTTGTTAAACACAGTGCGAGCATTTAGGAAAATAGGAGAGGATTTGAAAGGAGACACCGATGCACGTGATTGCGTACCCACAAGGCGAGTGATACTTCGCTGATTTGACGGCAGCCTCCCAGAGGCCGCCTTGATGAGGAGCACCCGGTGTAATGAAGTGCCACCGAGTGCCAGCATGGGCCAAGTGCTGCTGGTTCTGTTCGCTCTGAAACGTCTTCAAGTCTTCTTGTAGGTACCTGTTGGCACCCACGAATGCTGTCCCATTGTCGCTGTACAAGTCTCGACAGCGACCACGTCTGCTGACGAACCGAGTAAACGCATCTAAAAATGTCTGTGCGGAGAGATCCTCGACTGCTTCCAAATGGACAGCCTTCGTGGCCATGCAGATGAAGATCGCCAGGTAACCCTTCACTGTAGTTTGAGATCTCTTCGTACCAATTCGAAGCGTAAAAGGGCCACAGTAGTCCACCCCGGAGGCCAGGAAGGGGCGGGTGGCCATGACTCGATGGCTAGGTAGTGGAGCCATCTGTTGCTTGATCAACTTTCCTCGATGGCGTCGGCAGATGACGCATTTGTGAAGGGCCGTCCGGACCAGTTGTCGGCCGTTCAAAATCCAATATTGTTGCCTGAGCGTCTGTAGCATCAATTGGACTCCACCATGCATCGTCGTCTTGTGGGTGTGCATGATGAGGAGCCAAACCAGGGCTCCGACCTTCGGAAGCACGATCACGAACCGTTGCTCATGTGGGAGTGCGGCATGAGTGAGTCGTCCTCCAACTCGGAGCACTCCACTGGGATCCAGGTAAGGGTTGAGTGAGAGTAGGGGGCTAGTGCTCGCCAAGGTAGCCCGCTTACGAACTGCTTGAAGCTCGTCAGGAAACGCCATTGCTTGCTCTAGTATAATGAGCTGTTCCATTGCGTGTTGTAGCTCGTCTGCGTCTACAACGGTCTGCTTACGGGATTTCTGGTTCCGCCATCGGAACATATAAGCCACTGTGTGTAGTAGCCGCTGGAGGGAACTGAATCGGTCAACTAGGGGAATGACGACCCCGTCTTGACGTCTCGTTGTAAGTTCCGGACGCCTGATGATAGCGCCTGCAAACACCATGGTCTTCAATTCATCTGAGACCAGAGCCAAGTCGCGGTCTTTGAGCTGCCCGGTTGGGCTGAGTGGTAGGTGGCCAGTGGTCAACCAAGTCGGACCTTGCCACCACAACGGATGTTGAATGAGTTCGGCAGCCTTGATTCCCTGACTAGCGCAATCGGCAGGTTTCTGTGCTGTGCGAACGTGGTTCCAATGTTCTGGAGGAGTGATCTCCAAGATCTGTCGCACCCTATTAGCGACATAGGGTTTCAAGCTAGACGGCTCCTTCCGCAACCAGCAAAGCACAATGCTGGAGTCCGACCACATGTTGTATGGAGACGTCCGAAGTCCAAGTGCACGACAGGCATTGTCGTATGTATGTGCCAAGAGATGCGCGGCACATAATTCGAGTCTGGGCACGGTAGCGCCCTTGATTGGAGCTACCTTGGTGCGGGCAGTCAAGAGTGAGACACACACCCGGTTGTTAGCGTCAGTGGTCACCAGGTAGATCACTGCTACGTATGCGCGAGTACTAGCATCGCAGAACCCATGGACAGTGGTGACATGCTGGCTGCGCATGCCCAACCACCGCGGTATACGCACTCGGTTGAGCGTCTGGAGATCGTTTCGATAGGTGGTCCACGTTGCCTGGAGGTCATCAGGCAGTGGGGTATCCCAAGTGATACCCGCCATCCAAAGCGTCTGAATGAACATCTTCCCCACAATAACTACTGGGGCCAAGAGACCGGTCGGGTCGAACAGCTGAGCGACTTCACTGAGAACGCGCCGCTTGGTTGGCTGCGAGGCAGCAGGTTCCAAGTCCACCAAGAAGAAGAGCTCGTCAACTGTGGGGTCCGACCGCAAGCCAAGTACTGTGGCGGTCGGGCATTCTATAACGAGCTCTGTGGAAAGAGAAGAAGGAGAAACATTGTTAGTTAGGAAATTTGTTACCTCTGCGCGATTAGAGTTCCATTTGCGCAGTGTAAAATGCCCACTCTTGAGCACCTGGTCCACGTCTTTCGCCAAGGCCACGGTTTCTTTGACGCTGTTACAGCTGGTGAGAAGGTCGTCCACGTAAAAGGCCTTCTCGATAGTCTCTTTTGCCGCTTGCGCGCGGGCTGGATTCCGGACGATGTTGTAGTTGTCCTCTGCACATTGTACCATAGAGCGAACGGATGTGTAGGGACTCGATGCCATGCCATAGGTGATAGTTGTGAGTTGGTACACCGCCAGGTCTGCTGTAGGGGATTCACGCCAAAGAATCCGCTGATAATCCCGATGCTCCGGGGCAACCAGAAATTGCCGGAACATCTTCTCGACGTCGGCTGTCAATGCTACCATGTAACGACGGAATCGCAGGATCACATTGATGAGTGAGTCCTGGATTGTCGGACCGACCAACTGGGTGTCGTTGAGAGATACACCACTGGTCGTCTTGGCTGAGGCGTTGAAAACCACGCGGAATTTGGCTGTCACGGCGTGGTGTGGGATGTAGTAGCAGTTGGGGTGGTCGCCATGTTGACCCACCCGTTCCATGTGTCCAAGACTCTCGTACTCCCTCATGAATTCGATGTACTTCTCTCGTATCTCAGGGTTGCTCTGCAGTCGGCGTTCAAGACTGTAGAACTGGCGTAGTGCTGCACGGTAGGAGTCCCCGAGGGCAGGGGCGTCGTGGCGGAATGGGATTTGTACCATGTACCTCCCTTCAGATATGCGGGAATGCGTCTCTTTGAAATGACGACTCCATTCATCTTCTCGTGAGTTGTCCGTTGGCACCTCTTCCAAGTGCCAGAATTTCTGTACCCCAGACATCTGCTCCCAGCAACATGTCAATCGATCCGGGGGTCCCGTAGTGAAGATCGGCCATAGCAAGGCCAGCTAGGTGTGTCCATTGTGACACGTTCACGTGTGTTTCTGGAATGGTGGTGGTGATAGTCGGAATGACCAACACCTTGAGGGTGACCTGGAAGTCAGTTCGGGTCGACCGAAGTGACAACGTCACTTGGTCTCGGGCCATGGTGTTTCTAGAAGCGCCTATTCCATGTACGGCGTTGCAAAATTAACCTGCGATCCAGGATCGCACAGAGCTCGGGCCAAGCGACGCTCTCTTGTTGGACCGTACGCATAGACAAGCGACGTTGCCAGGAGTACGGTCGAGTTCGGATTGGTGAGTCAATCCGCGAGGTCTTCGGCGACATCTTCGAAGATCTCTGGAGGACCATGTTGCTTGTTTCGGTATGGGTCCGGATACGGACCTGCGCCAGGATCGGATAAGTTCATCTGTCTCGGACTCGGCTTATCGGCATTTCGGCGGTTAGTCCCAGTGGACTCGGCACTGCGGCAGAACAGGGTGTGGTGTCGCGCGTTGCAATGGCGACAGGAGCGTGTTGATGGGCATTGCGGCGCTCTGTGCCCAGTGCTGAGACAGTTGAAGCATGCATTCCACTCCCTCGTCTTCGTCAGGCGGCTGTTGATTCCCATTGAACCGAAGCGTGGACACTGCGTGATGGCATGCAATTCTTGGCCACAAATGCACCGTCCTGCGGTATTGGTGACCGCATGTGTTGTGTATACATCCGAACCATACATTGTTGTGTAAACAAAACAATGTATTTCCCGATAATCTGAAACCACTTGTGCATGCTGATGACATATTAATGAATGACCGCATGCACATAGTGAGTCAGAAAAGAGAATAGTAAATTTTGTTTGTGACCCACTGAACACATTGCACTGAGGGATCATGTTGCACTAGAATGGATCGAAGAATGAGTCCATTCTATGCGAGTGAGAAATTGAGAACCAAAGTGCATATGAGTTCAATTGAGTCACATTTTGTATTTGGTATTATATTGAGTAGAATTGGAAGCAGTATATAAAGGGCTGCATTTTGTACAATAAAGAAAAGTTTTAAAATAGACATCAAACGTTTGGTTTTAACTTCAATCGGCTGGCGAGCTCAGATTATACGTGAATCGTGCACTTAACAGTGCTCGGCAATATAATCGGCTGGAGAGCTAAGATAATACTCAACCGTAGGGAACACAACCATAGAAATCCTACATAACATGGCGATCCTGCCAACTTGTTAGGTTTACCACATTTTTTAACCAACAAGGAGCGGACCAACGAAATCCGAATGAAGACAATAATAGAAGACATCGACCGCATGCTGCATTAACGAACTGGAAGACTTTGTATCCATAACCTGCATTGCAACGACAACTTGCGCTGCTCTTTCAATATAGTGGAAGTCAACTATAGTATTATTTCTGATGTCAACAATCGAGGAAATAAACCAAACATTTAAGAAGTGGGAAGAACTTCTAAAGTACATTCCAAAATCGAAAAGTGAACCAGAAGCTGTGCCAGTTTACATACCCACACCAAAGAGAGTGTGCAAGGCTACAAAGCGTCATAAACATCGCGAAAGGCGAAACAAAAAAAATTTTTTCATAGAACAACTTAAAGAAAAAAAAAAAAACATGGGTGGAAAAGAATCGAAGGAGGAAATAATTAACAACAACGCTGCAACAGCCACAACAACCAGCTTGCCAATGACGTCCACCATTATATATATTAATTTTCTATTAATTTAGCTATTAGTATAGTATGTAAAATTAATAGCTATTATAAGGGATATTTAAAAAAACACGCTATGAAAAATTTTAGCAATGTATAAATAAAATCAAAAAAAAAAAAAAAAATTCATGGAATTCATTATCATAAAGAACATATTAGAAAAATTAAAGAAAGCACCAAATAGAACATATAGTAAGAAATACATTAATGAAACTAAAAGACAAATAAAATTATTGTGGACACAAATAATAGAGACAGCTGACGTAAAAGACTTACAAGAACTAAGAGTGAAATACAATAAATTAGTAGAAGAGATCAATAAATATTTGAAATTAAAGGAGAAAGATACTGAGTTAGAAAGAATAGAAGAAGAAGAAAATATTATAGACATTGACTTAGAAAAAGGCATTAAAATAAATACAATGGCGAATTTCGATTTAGTTACTGCTACAAAGGTTTTACCTGAATTTCAAGGGGAAAGAAAAGATTTAAGCAATTTCTTATGTTTAATCGAGTTCTATAACAGCACTCTTAAAGATGAAACACAAAAAGCGATACTAATTCAGTTCATTTTGGCTACGAAACTTTCAGAAAAAGTCAAAAACAAGATACAAACTGAAATTACACCTCGAAATCATGAAGAC
This sequence comes from Melanostoma mellinum, assembly GCA_914767635.1. NCBI lineage: Eukaryota > Metazoa > Arthropoda > Insecta > Diptera > Syrphidae > Melanostoma > Melanostoma mellinum. Next base: position 109,069,881 of record OU612058.1, read on the forward strand.
CTAAAGAAAGTATTAAAAAATTCCTATAAATCAAATAAAACTGCATCACGATTGCATAGTGATATTGCAAATTGCTATCAAGGAAATCAGACAGTTTTGGTCTTTGCTTCACGCATAGAAGCATTACTAGCTTCCTTAAACGAATTGCAAATCTCAGAACAAGGAGATGAGCACAGAGAAGTAAAAGTAAGACTTAATGATCAAATAGGAATGACGGCTTTTAAAAATGGTTTAACAGAACCATACAAATCATTAGTAATAGCCACAAGACCAACTAAACTTTCAGAAGCAATCCAGATTGCATTAGAAATAGAACCCAATCAATCCAGAAATGTCATGCACTACAGTAGAGGTAGATTTAACAATATAAGTAATTTTAGTAGAAGCAACAATAATTACTCAAGTCATAGTTTTCAGAATGTCAATAGAAATAATTTGAACCAACATAGGGGTCAATTCAATAATAGGGACAGAACAGGATGTAAAGAAATAATGATAGGCAAAATGTTCAGGGAAACGGGTACGTCCCCGGACAACAAAACCCGGGGCTAGCGTTCAGAAGAAGATAATAAGAATAACAATTTCAGAAGAACATACAAATTTTGTAAGATTTAAGATTAAAGGTAGACTAGAGCCAATAAATCTATTAATTGATACTGGAGCTGATATTTCCATAATAAAAAATAATGTATTAGGTAGTAATAGAGTAGAGAATAATAACAACTGTCAAATAAATGGCATATCTGAGAATTCATTATTAACCTTAGGCACTTCAAAAATTGAATTACATATAGAAGATGTGAAATTAGAACAAACATTTAATATAGTAGATAAGAATATAAATTTAAGTACAGATGGAATACTAGGTAGAGACTTTTAATTACAATATAACTGTAAGATTGATTATGAGACATGTGTACTAATAATTCCATTAGATGGGGAAGAAATGGTTTTACCAATGAATATGAATACAAGAGACATTAAAAATGATATTAAAATTCCAGCAAGAACAGAGATAATTCATAAAGTCGATTTAGACGTAAAAGAAGATAGCGTAATACATGGAAAAGAAATAAAAAAGGAGTATTTTTAGCAAATTCATTAATACCCACAATAGGAATCAAACATGTGAAAATACTAAATACAACTGATTCAGAAGTAACACTTAAACATATCTCATTAGGAATAGAACCAATCTCGAGTTATGAAATATTACAATTTAAAAATAGTTTAGTAGATGAAGATCGATTTAAGAAAATAGAAAAGGAAATAAAAGTAGATAGTTTAGATGACAACGCTAAGACAGAAATACTTAAATTATGCAAGCAATTTCAAAATATATTTCACTTAGAAAATGAAATACTAACAAAAAATAATTTTTATGAACAGAAAATAACAACTATAAATAAAACACCAGTATACATAAAAAATTACAGACTCCGCATGCTAATTTGAATGAAATCAAAAACCAAGTTGAAAAGTTGATAGATGAAGATATAGTTGAACCATCTATAAGTCCTTATAATTCACCTTTATTAATAGTTCCAAAAAAGGACAAAGAAGGTAACAAAAAATGGAGATTAGTGGTTGATTTTAGGTCTTTGAACAAAAAAGTATTTGATGATAAATTCCCACTAACTCGTTTGGAAGACGTATTAGATAAATTGGGAAAAGCGAAATATTTTCCAACTTTAGATATGACAAGTTCATTTCACCAAATTCCATTACATCCGAAATCCAGACCATTGACAGCATTTTCTACGGACACTGGTCACTTTCAATTCAAAAGATTACCTTTTGGATTAAAAATTTCAACAAATAGCTTTCAGAGAATGTTATCAATTGCACTTAGTGGACTGCAAGCATCTGCATTTCTATACGTAGATGATATAATATTTTTTGGATCAAATCTTAGAGAGCATAATAACAATCTAACAGAAGTTTTTAAAAGGTTACGTAAATATAATTTAAAACTAAACCCAAGCTAATGTAATTTTCTACTTCCAGAAGTAGTTTATCTTGGACATTTAATAACTGCAAAAGGTGTAACTACAGACCCAGATAAATACAATGTTATTAAAGAATATCCTAAACCAGATAATGTAGATGAAGTTCGAATATTCGTAGCTTTCTGTAATTACTATAGACGTTTCATAAAAAATTTTGCAGAAATTGCAAAACCACTAAACCAATTATTAAAGAAAAATCAAATTTTTAGCTGAACACAAAATTGTCAAATTGCTTTTGAAACACTTAAATTAAAACTAATGTCACCACCAATCCTATCTTACCCAAATTTTTCAAAACCATTTATACTAACAACAGATGCATCAAACTATGCACTAGGAGCGATTTTATCTCAAGGAGAGGTAGGCGATGATAAGCCCATTGCATATGCCAGTAAAGCATTAAACAAACACGAACTAAATAAATCAGTAATAGAGAAAAAATTACTTGGTATACATTGGGGAATAAATCATTTCAGACCTTATCTGTATGGAAGAAGATTTATTGTGTGCACAGATCATAGACCATTAGTTAGTTTATTTACACATAAGAACCCTTCATCTAAGTTGACTAGAATTAGAGTAGATTTAATGGATTACGATTTTGACATAGTTTTTAAGCAAGGAAAGATGAATACGAATGCTGATGCATTATCCAGAATAAATATAAGTTCAGACGAATTAAAAGAGATGATACCAAAGTAAGCATAAATGTCCTAACTAGAGCAATGAAGCTGAGAAATATAGAAAACATTAGTGAAAAAGAAGAAATTCCGGAAACTATGCCACCAGTGGAGACTGATCACCTTCACATATGGGAATGCATATCAATTTCAGACACTAGGAATATTAAAAAGTTGCAACTTGAGAATATAAAAAATTTAATGGGTACCCAAAAAGAAAGAATATATATATGCAGTCAAAGATAAAATACATGTTGGATACAGTGATAAATCATTATCAGATCTAAAATTGATTCTGAGGAAATTGTTGTCCTATGCAAAGCATGTGAAGTTAGAAAAGCTAGCGTTAGCAATGAATAATGAAATATTTGAAACAATATCAGTGCACAAATTTAAGAAGATATTTAATGAACTGCAGAAAAATGAAAAAGAAAATTGTCTAGACATTATATTATACAATGCACCAAACAGAGTGCATAATATAAAAGAAATGAATGAAATAATAAAATGGTACCATGATGATAAATTAGGAGGACATATAGGTATAAGAAGATGTATAGCAAAGCTTAAGCAGAAATATGTATGGAAGAATATGAATAAGATGGTCAGAAATTATATAAATAATTGTAGAATTTGTAATGAAGTTAAAATAACTAAATATACAAAAGGACAATTCACAAAAACAGAGACACCAAATACATCATTTGAAACAATAACAATAGACACAGTAGGACCACTCAGACCATCAAATGGATACAGGTATATTCTGACAATTCAATGTGAGCTTACAAAATTCATTGAAGCATTTCCATTAGTTACAAAAGATGCCGTTTCAGTAGCAAAGACTATTGTAGAAAAATTTATTTTAAAATATGGTTGTTTTAGGAAATTAAAAACAGATAAAGGCACAGAATTCACAAATGAACTATTAGTAAACATATGCAAATTATTAAAAATAGAAAAGGCTACATCTACGCCATTTCACCATGAAACTTTAGGCTCAATAGAAAGAAAACATAGAGTTCTGAACGACTATTTAATGACTATGAACGGAAAAGACGAGTGGGAAGAGTTACTACCATACTTCACTTATACATGCAACACTACACCACACAGTACCACAAATTAGCACCTTTTGAATTGGTATATGGTAAATTATGTACTTTACCTTTTGAAATAATTAAAAATAAAACTGAAATTTATAACCTAGATGACTATGTAAATGAAATCAAAATAAAATTAAAATATGCATACGAAAAAGCTAAAGAAAACTTAGAATTAAATAAGACGAAAATAAGTAATAACCAACCAAATGTAAATAAAGCAAATTTCAAAGTAGGAGACTATGTATACATAAAAATAGGCAATAAGAAAAAACTAGATAAACCATTTAAAGGTCCCTATAAAATAATTGAACAAAACTCTCCAAATAGTGTGATAAGAATTGAGAACAAAAATAAAGAAATACACAATAACAGATTGATAAGAGCAAGAAACATGTAAATATAAACAGATCAACAGTTTACATACCCACACCAAAGAGAGTGTGCAAGGCTACAAAGCGTGATAAACATCGCGAAAGGCGAAACAAAAAAAATTTTTTAATAGAACAACTTAAAGGAAAAAAAAACATGGGTGGAAAAGAATTGAAGGAGGAAATAATTAACAACAACGCTGCAACAGCCACAACAACCAGCTTGCCAATGACGTCCACCATTATATATATTAATTTTCTATTAATTTAGATATTAGTAGTATGTAAAATTAATAGCTATTATAAGGGATATTTAAAAAAAAACGCTATGAAAAATTTTAGCAATGTATAAATAAAATCAAAAAAAAAAAAAAAAATTTTCATGGAATTCATTATCATAAAGAACATATATTAGAAAAATTAAAGAAAGCACCAAATAGAACATATAGTAAGAAATATATTAATGAAACTAACAGACAAATAAAATTATTGTGGACACAAATAATAGAGACAGCTGACGTAAAAGACTTACAAGAACTAAGAGTGAAATACAATAAATTAGTAGAAGAGATCAATAAATATTTGAAAATAAAGGAGAAAGATACTGAGTTAGAAAGAATAGTAGAAGAAGAAAATATTGTAGACATTGACTTAGAAAAAGACATTAAAATAAATACAATGGCGAATTTCGATTTAGTTACTGCTACAAAGGTTTTACCTGAATTTCAAGGGGAAAGAAAAGATTTAAGCAATTTCTTATGTTTAATCGAGTTCTATAACAGCACTCTTAAAGATGAAACACAAAAAGCGATACTAATTCAGTTCATTTTGGCTACGAAACTTTCAGAAAAAGTCAAAAACAAGATACAAACTGAAATTACACCTCGAAATCATGAAGACCTAAAGAAAGTATTAAAAAATTCCTATAAATCAAATAAAACTGCATCACGATTGCATAGTGATATTGCAAATTGCTATCAAGGAAATCAGACAGTTTTGGTCTTTGCTTCACGCATAGAAGCATTACTAGCTTCCAATGAATATGATAGTCGTTACTTATTAGCAAGGCTACGCGATAATAAGCTTTATGAGAACGTTCGCCTTTACCTTGCTTTCTTACATAATAAACCTGACTCTGTATGTATAAATGGCAAAACCAAAACCAATGTAATTATGTCAATTTTAAAAGAGGGTCTTCCCACCGATCCGCTCTATCTTAAGAAAATCTATATCCGGTTTCACGAAGATTTCAATCTATCTCCTTCTACTGTGTTGAAGGATCTCGCTACATATGCATCTCATGTTGGCTCTAAGCGTTCCTTAAATTCTAATTTATCTCAAAAACCTCGTCTTTAACACAAGTTCTTTCTCGCATCTTGCTTCCAATGGAGTATCCTTGAACACCCTGTCCCTATATTACCAGAACGTCAGAGGGCTTCGTACGAAGACATCGTCAGTATTTCTTAATTCTCAAATGCTCCCATATGATATATACGCCCTTACAGAAACAAACCTTGACTCTAGTTTTCTTAATAATGAATTGTTCACTTCCGATTTTGTAGTCTTTCGTGCAGATGGCCAAATTAATGAAAACTGTCCCAATGGCCGTGGTGTTCTTCTTGCTGTTCACAACCGTTTCAATGTTACTCTAGTAGATATCCCTAAATCCCCACTCATCGAATTTGTATGTGTAAAACTTTTATCCCTCAATAGATGTTTCTATATTTTCTGTTGCTACATTCACCCATCTCAACCTACTATTGCATATAAACAATTAGTCGATTCCTTTGATCTGCTTTTTGAAGCTGCGGAATCCTGCGATGACTTTTTTATCATTGGTGACTTTAATTTGCCCGACTTGCGCTGGATACCATCCGATAATGAATCATACTATGTTCCTTGCAACCTTACTTCAGAAAAAGAATGCCTTTTCTACGATCGCTTACTAGGGTCAGGCCTCTTTCAATTGAGTAATGTAACCAACAACCTTGGGAGACAACTCGATCTTATCTTCTCTTCGGATCCTTGTAACTCAGTAGTTACCGAAAGTTTCCATCTTCTCTCGACCCTTGACCAATTTCACCCTCCTCTTTCTCTTGTCTTTACTTTAGAACAACAAATCTCCACCATTGATTCAGAAGTCCCCCTTGTTTTCAACATCAATTAATCAGGTTGATTTTAATTCTTTCACTAAAGCCCCCACCCCTATTGACATTGCTCTCACTTTTTTCTACACATCTATTTTCGAATGCCTCATCCAGAGTGTCCCATTTTTGAAACAAAAAAATTGCTCAGCCTCTCCCCCATGGTACACTAAAGAACTAAGAACGCTTCGTAATCTCAGAAATAAATTGTGGAAAATTTTCTTAAAATCTAAATCTCCCACTGATTACATAAATTATCAGCATGCTTTCTCCAATTTCTCATCTTTATGCGAAGTTCTGTATCATAATTACCTCAGTAAAATGCAGACCTGTCTCATTTCTGAGCCTAAGCGGTTCTACCAATTTATTAATATTAAAAGAAAATCAGATGGGCTCCCTTCAACGCTCAATTTTCAAAACACTTCAACTTCAGATTCTCAAGTCATTGCTAACCTTTTTGCTAATTTCTTTAGCCAATCTTATAGTGTCGATATTAACGACCCAGACCCCGATTACTTTAGTTACCTGACAAACAGTCCGCATACCTCTCTAGTTTCTCTTGGTGTAGATCCAGATACTGTTTGTAATAAAATGAAATTACTCAAAGAAGATTTTTCTCCTGGACCTGACGGCATCCCTGCTATCTTACTTAAAAAATGCACTAACGCACTATGCAAACCTCTAACTAATTTATTTCAACTCTCTCTCTCACAAGCAGTCTTTCCTATTTTATGGAAAGATTCATTTATTTTTCCAATCCACAAAAAAGGTATGAAAAACGATATTTCTAATTATCGCCCCATAGCCAAACTCTCCTCTATTCCCAAACTATTTGAAAGCATTGTCTATGACTCCCTTTATTTTCACTGCAAGTCAATTTTTTCTCCACTACAGCATGGGTTCTTAAAAGGCAGATCAACCACGACGAATCTAACTCAATTTGTGTCAAGGACGCTCTGTTCTCTAGAACAAGGCTATGAAGTTGACGTAGTTACCACGGACTTCTCTAAGGCTTTTGACAAAATTTCTCACCAGATAATTATTCTCAAGTTAAGAGCCTATGGCTTTCCTCCGTTATTTATTCAATGGGTTGGCTCTTACTTGGAGCAACGCTTCTATAGGGTTGTTTTTCGTGGCTCAATATCTACTCCTATTTCTGCCACATCCGGTGTTCCCCAAGGTAGCCATCTTGGCCCACTCTTATTCGTCCTTGCTATAAATGATGTTGATAAAATTATTTCCCACTCTGATTTATCCATCTACGCAGATGACATAAAAATTATAAGGATTATATCCACACCTTCTGATTCCTCTTTCCTTCAGCAAGATTTAAATTCCTTTTTAACCTGGTGTCAGAAAAATTTTCTAGAACTTAATGTCAGCAAGTGCCAATTCATGACCTTTTCCCGCAAACGCCTCCCCTCACTCCCTCGGACTTATGTTTCTTGTGACATTCCTGTTCCAGTAGTGTCTTCAATTCGTGATCTTGGTATTTATTGTGACAAAGAGCTCAATTTCCGATTCCACATCGACCAAATTATTGCGAAAGCAAACTCCTCCCTTGGCTTCATAAAACGCTGGTCCAAAGAATTCTCCAACCCTTACACCACCAAATCCCTTTACATAACATTCGTCAGACCTATACTTGAGTATGCTTCTCAGGTGTGGTCTCCTTTCCAAATTACCCACTCTCTCAGAATTGAAGCCGTTCAACGAAGATTTCTTCGATTCGCTTTACGTCACCTTCCTTGGAGTAATCCTCTAATTTTACCCCCCTACGAAGATCGGTTACTTTTAATCAATTTACAAACCCTCGCAAAGCGTCGTATAGTTGCCGATATTATATTTTTGCACCAAATAATCACTGGTGTCATAGACTGTCCGGCACTCCTAGAAAATATCTTCCTCAATACCAATCCCCGCAACCTTAGATCAACCCCTCTCTATAACCTTCCCACTCATCGTACTAACTATGGCCATTTCAATCCTATCACCCGAATGCTGCGCTTAGCAAACAGTGTACAGCATACCCTTGATTTTAATATAAGCATACCTTCCCTCAGAAATAACTTATACTCCCGTAATCCTTAATTTCCCCTTATTTTTTTTACTCTTAAGATAGGTTAGTTATTTGATTTTAAATTTTTATATAATGTATATTAATATTTGTAAGTTTAAGTTTCAAATTGTATTAAGCTTGAATTAAGCCAAACTAATAAATAGTAAAGTTAAACGAATTGCAAATCTCAGAACAAGGAGATGAGCACAGAGAAGTAATAGTAAGACTTAATGATCAAATAGGAATGACGGCTTTTAAAAATGGTTTAACAGAACCATACAAATCATTAGTAATAGCCACAAGACCAACTAAACTTTCAGAAGCAATCCAGATTGCATTAGAAATAGAACCCAATCAATCCAGAAATGTCATGCACTACAGTAGAGGTAGATTTAACAATAGAAGTAATTTTAGTAGAAGCAACAATAAATTACTCAAGTCATAGTTTTCAGAATGTCAATAGAAATAATTTGAACCAACATAGGGGTCAATTCAAAAATAGAGGACAGAACAGGATGTAAAGAAATAATGATAGGCAAAATGTTCAGGGAAACGGGTACGTCCCCGGACAACAAAACCCGGGGCTAGCGTTCAGAAGAAGATAATAAGAATAACAATTTCAGAAGAACATACATATTTTGTAAGATTAAAGATTAAAGGTAGACTAGAGCCAATAAATTTATTAATTGATGCTGGAGCTGATATTTCCATAATAAAAAATAATGTATTAGGTAGTAATAGAGTAGAGAATAATAACAATTGTCAAATAAATGGCATATCTGAGAATTCATTATTAACCTTAGGCACTTCAAAAATTGAATTACATATAGAAGATGTGAAATTAGAACAAACATTTAATATAGTAGATAAGAATATAAATTTAAGTACAAATGGAATACTAGGTAGAGACTTTTAATTACAATATAACTGTAAGATTGATTATGAGACATGTGTACTAATAATTCCATTAGATGGGGAAGAAATGGTTTTACCAATGAATATGAATACAAGAGACATTAAAAATGATATTAAAATTCCAGCAAGAACAGAGATAATTCATAAAGTCGATTTAGACGTAAAAGAAGATAGCGTAATACATGGAAAAGAAATAAAAAAGGAGTATTTTTAGCAAATTCATTAATACCCACAATATGTTTGATATGTGAAAATACTAAATACAACTGATTCAGAAGTAACGCTTAAACATATCTCATTAGGAATAGAACCAATCTCGAGTTATGAAATATTACAATTTAAAAATAGTTTAGTAGATGAAGATCGATTTAAGAAAATAGAAAAGGAAATAAAAGTAGATAGTTTAGATGAAAACGCTAAGACAGAAATACTTAAATTATGCAAGCAATTTCAAAATATATTTCACTTAGAAAATGAAATACTAACAAAAAATAATTTTTATGAACAGAAAATAACAACTATAGATAAAACACCAGTATACATAAAAAATTACAGACTCCGCATGCTAATTTGAATGAAATCAAAAACCAAGTTGAAAAGTTGATAGATGAAGATATAGTTGAACCATCTAGCAGTAGTAGTAGTAGTAGTAGTATGTTTTATTCAAGTTTCATTTCTATAATAATTATACATAAATTCCATACCAATTTCCTTATTTTTATATCTTAAAAGATAGGTTTAAATAACAATGTAAGATATTTTGAATAATTTTAAAACAAATTTACAACAATGACTTTCGTCATCTGTCGCGATCTATCACCAATAATTTTTACAAACTCTTGATTTTTTTTTTTTTTTTTTTCTTTTTCTCTAATAATTAAATTCGTCGATCAAATTCTGTCGATATTTGAGGGCTGTTTCCAGATATCTTATAAGATGACACCAATCCCTTTCTCCATCCAATAGACTGACTATGGTGTTCTCATCGAGTGTCGCGGTTCCGAAGCAGTTTCTGCGTATTTCTCTTAGAATTGGACAAATTCCCATAAAATGCATGATTCTGTTTCATTCATGTTGCAGAGTGAACAGTTCGTATTTTCTTGTGGTGTTCTTGATGTTCCATTTAGCCTTATGAGTCCTGTCTTTGCCTTGAATATCCATCTCGTTACTGACGTTTTTAGACCATCGCAGACATAGCTCCTGCCAACTTCGTAGTTAAGCTGATGATATATAGCCCATGTGATCTCGTCAGATTCGCTCTTTGAAGTGCCTCTTGGCGCTCTTCCGTAACAATATTTTGAGTTGTGTTCTCAACAAACATATGAAAAAGGTTCCTGTTTGCCACAAGTTCTTCTAGGTTAGTGAACCCAAATCGGTCAGAAGAGTTTTGCCAAGCTTCGAACCAATAAATTTGTTTTTCCTTAACTTTCCTAGCCAATATTTTTGGTAGTCTGCTTTCTTCATAGGAATTGAAGACTTTTCCTATATATTTCATGTGGCACCGCATCGTAAATTCGAGAATAGGCTTCATTTGGCATTCAAGCGTTAGCGCGTAGTTTGGAGTTACTCTTGGTAGGCCGAGAACTTTTTTAAAAAAATACCTTTGTAACTTCTCCACTTCTTCATATTTTGTGTGTCCCCAGACCTGTGCTCCATATGCTACGACGGCTCTGGTGACTGCGTTGAAGAGTTCTATCTTTGAGCAGAGTCTTACATCCTTGTTGGCTATGAAATTTGACCATGTCAAATTCAAACCTTGCCTGGCCAGCTTTGTCTTCTCCTTAAAGTGTTCGGTCAAACTCAAACTAGGGGTCAGCCATACACCAAGATATTTATATTTTGTAACGACTTCTATTTGTTCGTTGTTAAGCTTCCATTGTTCCTGTGCACTTAACCGCCCTCCTCTTTTTCTAAATACAACAATTTTTGATTTTTCGAGGTTGATTGTCAGGTTCCAACGTCTGCAGTACTCAGCAATCCTGTCTATCATTCCCTGGAGAACAGTTGCATTATCAGCCATGAGCACAATATCGTCTGCGTACATGAGTAGGCGTATCAGAGTTCCATTCACGTCGGTCCCGCCACCAATATACTCGTGCAAATCGTTGATGTATAGGGCAAAGAACAGTGGGCTAAGAAGACATCGTTGCTTTACGCCCATTGATGTTTTAAACCACTCCGAAAGTTTCTCTCCATCCCAAACCGCTGACGCAGTGTCTTCATAAAGGTCTTTGACAACTTCTAAGATTTTCTCTGATATTCCAGACTTTTTTAACTTATACATGAGAGCTTTGCGGTCAATGAGATCAAACGCAGCCTTAAAGTCTATGAAGAAGCAGTAAACTTTCTTTTTTTCATGCAGCTTTATTATGTTAAATAAATTGAAAAGATTATCTGCAGTACTATATCCTTCTCTAAAACCGGCTTGATATTCGTTTAAAATTCCATATTCCTTTTCCCATTTCTGAAGTCTTGTCAACAGAACACCGGCAAATGTTTTTGCTACACAATCCATAAAAGATATTCCTCTGTAGTTTGCCACCAAATTGCAGTCTCCTTTTTTGTGGATTGGAAATATCAGTGATTCTTTAAAGTTCGGTTCTACTTTTCCAGAAGAAAGCATATGGTTGAAAGCTTTTTGTAATATGTCTATAGCTGAGTCTGGTGCATTTGCGATGAATTCATAAGGTACTCTGTCCTGGCGCTTTATTGTTCTTCGTGTTATTCAAGAAGTCACGTATCTCCGCGTTTGAAATAGCTCCATCTAGCAAAGGTATACTTGTGCAGGGGGTTATGTCTTCTATTTCTACGATCAACGTCGCTGGATTAAGAAGGGCATGGAAATAGTGTTTGAAGGTATCGCCTGTTATGTTGTTACCCTTCACAAAGTTATTTGTTTTAAGCTCTTTTGCAAGTTTCCACCAGTCTTGTGTGTTTCTTACCATTTTAAGTTTGTCTCCCAATGTTTCGTAATACTCCCTTTTCTTGGTTTGCAGAGGGCTTTATATGTGGTGTTGCATTGTAGATACATTTCTTTTGTAGCCAGGGTGTGGTTGCTCCGCAGTTTTCTAAGCCAAAAGAAAGATTTTTTCCGAGCACATTCGCAAGCTTCATCATACCATTTTTCCTTTCCGACCGCTCTTTGGGTGCACCTCTGATCCCCAACGACATTTTATATAGCATCTGTAAGGTTTTGGCTAGTCCATTCTGTATGCTCTGTAGCGTTGATGTATTCATGCAGCTTTAGCGTATAGTTATTTTCGAGATTGCTGGTCCATCTTAGTTTAGGGAGTAGTTTCATCTCTACAGATTGCTCATCAATAGTATTTAGCTCCAGCGTTAGAACTATGGGCATATGGTCCGAGTGAATCTGGTCTTGTACACTGAAACTTCCAACGTACTGGAGCATATTGTTAGATGCACAACACAGGTCGATCGTAGATGAACCAACTCTTTCCACGAAAGTCAAGCATCCGTCCATATCACCTCTTGTCCGTCCATTAAGAATGGTCATTCCAAAATCCTCACATATCTCTAAAAGCCTTCTACCTTTTCCATTTATAACCTTGTCCTTTGATTTTCTTTCGTTTGATATTTGGCTGTTTAGAGCTGTTATTTCATTTGGTATCACTTGATTTTCCCCTATCCTGGCATTGAAGTCCCCTATCGCAACAAAGTGGCGAATGCTTCCTTCTTGAAGGCAGCTACTAAGTCCTTGGAAGTCTTCCTCCCATCTGTTGCAGTTCAAATAGACCGGAATAATGTAGAGCTCAGAACCATTTTTAACTATACGAACTAGATCCCTTTCCATTTTCTTGACGAAGCTTGCTTTGAAGCTAACACCTGATTTTATTCCATACACTGCCCCTCCACTTGCTCTTCCAAAACGTGCATTTTTTACGGCAGGTATCCACAAAAGATTGAAACCAATAAAAAATTTTGCATACCTTTCAAAATTCTCAGTTAAAAACGTTTCAAATAAAAAGAAGATTTGATGACTACAAATATAATTGAAAAAATTTGGGTATAATGTTTTATTGCCTAGGCCGTGTACATTATAAGAAATAATTTTGATTGAATTTTTTACTTCATTTACTTTTTTACTTAATCTAAGATCGCCACAGACTTCTAGCTGCTAGTTATTAACTAACTTGAAATTTATGCTAGATAGATCCTTTCCGTAGATTTCTTCCAAGACCTCCTTTGCTGCTCTTTCCCCTCATTTCAGTTCAGCTTCCACTATCTTGAGGATGTTGCCTCCTATTACTAGGTAGTTTCCTTTGAACTTGATTTCCTTAGCCCGGTCGACCTTTTTTATGTCACTTCTGATTCGGAGAAGACAATTTTGATGCAGACGTTCAGTTTTCGTCAAATCTCGTTTAATACCATAAGGTGTATTTGTAAGTTTCGACGTGTTTCTTAGAATTTCGGCTACGACTCTGTTGTTTTGAAACTCCACTAAGTAGCTAGGATGGTTTGATTTTCCGATTTGCATTAATCTAATTATTTCAATGTTTTCGGTGACTCCAAGGATATCTCTACATAGGTCTAAAACAGTTTTTCTATCCACTTTTCGTGTTCCGAATCCGTGAAAAATTAGGTTGTTTCTTCTCATATGTTTGTCAAATTGTTCATTTTTCTGTTCACTTTCGTTTTTGTATTCCTTAAGCGCTTTTATTTCCTCTTGTAAGGTTTGATTTTGAGTTTTTAAAAGTTGTATATCCGTTGTATTAGTTTCTACTTTATTTAATGTCATTAACATTTCCTCTTTGAGCATTTTTCGGAATTCCACCATCATTTCACTCCATGTTGTTGTTTCGACCATTGTGGTATTAAGGGAGTTATTTCTATCTTCTTCGTCCATTTTCTTTCTTTGAAGTTTCTTGCTGCACGGTAGTAAAGGATCCGGTGAGTTTTGTCCTCTTAGACGTTTTTTTTACCTCCCTGCTCCAGTTTGACCAAGATCGCTAAAAACACCTAAAAGTATGCTCTAACAAATCTCCTTTGGCTGAGAAAACTCTATAAAATGAAATAGTGTGCTCAGTTAGAAGCAAAACCAGACAGCCAATACAACAGCCACCTCTGTTGATTTAAAGAGATGTGAGTATTGTTATAGCGTTTTTCATTGAAATCCAAAGGAACTACTCTCAAATGCAGAACTACTTTTTTCAATGAAACATTTTTCAAAAGTTTTGTCGTAGTATTGGTGACAATTGTCATGAATAGCATTGGGTGCATTCACTTCTGTAGTCACTATGTAGTCAAAATTCAACTAGTTTTGTGAATGCAAAATTGAACTACAAACGCAGTAAATCCTTTTTTGTTTGTAATCTTTCTTATTTTTTTCCGAACAGCCCATTGTGAAACGTCGAAATGATTCTAAATTAACTTTATATCTGAAATTTTTACATTACGTGGGGTGAAAAATTTTCAACTCATTTTTTCTGACTTGATTACGTAGTTACTAAAGCAGGGAATGCGCCCACTTGCATCTTTTCAATTTTTTTACATTCCATGTAGGAGATGGATGGAAAGGGATGACGACGAAGAAACAATGCAGCGAACTAACAAATTCTAAATTATTTACATATTTCTGCACTCATATTCAATTACTTTCTTTTTTCTTTTCAATTTTAATAATCACCAAACAAATTTCAAAACAATTTTTTCCATTTGACGTTTGATACAACAGATGTTTTTGCATGTGTGTGTAATTCCCAGAGTAGATCTCCCAACCGATTGGGAGTAGATCTTTGGCGTTTAGAGTTACTCCAGAACTACTCTTTTTTCCAATGAAACATTAAAAATGGAAAAAGAGTAGATCTTTTCACAAAAGGAGTAACTCTTTTCGTCAATAAAAAACGATATTAGTGAAGTGTAGTTGTAGAAAATGTCCTAGATCTCGCTGCAACTATCTATGCTGTTGGTGTGTATAACAGTTGTAATTTTTAATGGTTTTTTAGGTTGTGGCTTGTGGCACATGATATCAAATTGACAGATGGTTATTGTTCATGGGCCTTTTTCAATGAAGAGGTTTGTTTACATCTAAGGTTCAAAGTCCAACTTAGAATGTAGGGGTTTTGGAATGCATTAAATGTTGCTCAAAAATACAACTTAGGTGGGTTAAGGAACTCTGCCACTACGTGTTTAATGGACTAGACTAGATCGCTCACGTACCTGTTTGCTAATTTGCAGAAAAATTTATTCGTTTATCTGCTTTGACGCCACTGTAGTTGGTTCTTATTTTCGATGACATGGAGCACTGCTGCCGCGCCGCCGCTGCTGCTATGGTCGACTCAGGATAATGTATTATTTTATTAATTCAAGTGAGAATTGATATTCTTATTTTTCTATCTCAAAGCACAGGGTTTAAATATCGGATTAAAACTATTTTGGAGTTTATACGTCTTTTAAATTAATTAAAAATAAATTCCTTCTTGGAGCTGCAATTATTTTTTCTTTGACCGTACAAGAGTTGCCACTTCACTCTAGTTGAACCATCTATAAGTCCTTATAATTCACCTTTATTAATAGTTCCAAAAAAGGACAAAGAAGGTAACAAAAAATGGAGATTAGTGGTTGATTTTAGGTCTTTGAACAAAAAAGTAGTTGATGATAAATTCCCACTAACTCGTTTGGAAGACGTATTAGATAAATTGGGAAAAGCGAAATATTTTCCAACTTTAGATATGACAAGTTCATTTCACCAAATTCCATTACATCCGAAATCCAGACCATTGACAGCATTTTCTACGGACACTGGTCACTTTCAATTCAAAAGATTACCTTTTGGATTAAAAATTTCAACAAATAGCTTTCAGAGAATGTTATCAATTGCACTTAGTGGACTGCAAGCATCTGCATTTCTATACGTAGATGATATAATATTTTTTGGATCAAATCTTAGAGAGCATAATAACAATCTAACAGAAGTTTTTAAAAGGTTACGTAAATATAATTTAAAACTAAACCCAAGCAAATGTAATTTTCTACTTCCAGAAGTAGTTTATCTTGGACATTTAATAACTGCAAAAGGTGTAACTACAGACCCAGATAAATACAATGTTATTAAAGAATATCCTAAACCAGATAATGTAGATGAAGTTCGAAGATTCGTAGCACTAAACCAATTTATTAAAGAAAAATCAAATTTTTAGCTGGAAACAAAATTGCCAAATTGCTTTTGAAACACTTAAATTAAAACTAATGTCACCACCAATCCTATCTTACCCAAATTTTTCAAAACCATTTATACTGTAACGTGCGCTTAGTTCGAAAAATAAAACTTCACTTTTTAATTTAATTCTATCACTTTTATTCAGTATATATGCTTAATTCGATCTCAACTCGACTTTGGGACTATCACTTGTATTTACTCTTAACTTTATCACTCTATAAACCAAACTGCCCTCTGGTTGCCTCGGGCGGGCTATTTATATCGAATGACATGCCATCTAGAACTCTCCAGTAACTTCCACATGGTCTGCAACTCTCCACTGTTTTGGCTGTCAAACATTTTCTCTCCTTCAAAATTTCTACACTTACGCCAGTGCTGCCAGATGTGTTTTCGGTTGAACGTTTTTCGATTAGGAAATTGGTATAAATGTTGGGTTCACGTTACACTGCCCCCTCCTTAAGATTGTTCGTCCCGAATAATTCCATCTGCAGCCTCGCCACTATATCGATGCAGCCGGTCACAATGAACTACTTTTAACTTGCCTCTTAGTCCTCTTTGAATGCGGTAAACCACGTCGTTAATCCTCGTGACAACAGTATAAGGACCTTCCCAGTTTTGCTGAAGTTTCGGTGACAATCCCTTTTGACGATGAGGATTATAAAGCCACACACGATCTCCTGCTTGGAATCCTGCCGTTGTCGCTTTTGTGTCGTACCGTGTCTTCATCCGGTCGCTGTAGGTTTTCATCCGTTCCCTTGTTCTTTTATGGATGTCAGCGAGTCTCTCCTTGAGGTCGTCCACATACTCGTTCGTGTCCTGTGGCTCCTCTGTGGGGCATCCAAATTTAAGTTCGCTGGGCAGCCGCATGGTTTTCCCGAACAGGATGTCAGATGGTGTTTGTCCTGTCGAGCTATGTACTGCACTTCTATAGGCCATCAGGAATAGCGGTACGTGCCTATCCCAGTCTCTTTGGTAGTCGCCTACGACCTTGGTGAGGTGTTCTTTCAAGGCCCGGTTGAATCTTTCAACCATCCCATCAGATTGTGGATGAAGCGGTGTGGTTCTCGTTTTCTAAATGCCAAGTAGTCCGCACACTCCTTGGAAGATGTTTGACTCAAAGTTCCTCCCTTGGTCGGAATGGAGTTCCATAGGCACGCCAAACCTACTCACCCAGTTAAATACAATCTGGTCGACCACCGTTTTGGCCTCTTGATTTGGGATGGCATACGCCTCAGGCCACTTGCTAAAAAGTCCATTACAACCAGAATGTACTTGTTTCCAGCGTTGGTCTCTGGAAAAGGCCCAGCCACATCTACTGCAATCCTCTCAAAAGGCAATCCAACGTTGTACTGATGCATTTTACCTTGAATCTTTCTACGCGGTCCTTTGGTTGCAGCACACTTGTCACATGTTCGGCACCACTTCTCCACGTCATCTCTAGCATGTAACCAGTAGAACCGATGTCGCACCTTCTCCAGTGTTTAGTTTACTCCCAGGTGGCCTCCAGAAGGTCCGTCGTGCATCTCCCGAAGAACTTCACTGACTTTCGATTGCGGTACGATCAGCTGCATCAAATATGACTTACCGTCAGTGGATTCCCATCTTCGCCTGAGGACACCTTCTTGCACATATAGTGAGTCCCACTGTGCCCAATAGGCTTTGAGAACTGGACTCCTGTCAGAAATGTCTCCATATTCAGGTTTCTCTTCATTTTCTTTCCATGCGAGAATGGGTTCGATATCTGGATCCTCCTGTTGAGCAGTCCTCACTTCCTCATTGCTCCATCCGCTTATGGGGTCAGCTCTTAGTCGCTGAGCGGTAATGATTTCTTTGTCTTCTTGCCGCTTGCAATGCTTGCAATCCACTTTGCAAGGTCTTCGTGATAATGCATCGGCGTTTGAGTGCAGCTTTCCTCTGCGGTGTTGGATCTGGTAGTCATAGATCTGCAATCTTTCTATCCACCTTGCGACTTGACCTTCTGGATTTTTGAAGTTTAACAGCCAGCTCAGAGCACCGTGGTCTGTCCGCAGAAGGAATTTCTGTCCATAGATGTACTTATGGAAGTGCTTTGTTGCCAAGATAAGAGCTAGCAGTTCCCTTCTGGTCACGCAGTAGTTCCTTTCGGGTTTCGATAGGACCTTGCTGTAGTATGCCACCACTTTCTCTTCGCCATCATGCACTTGGGATAGTACCGCCCCGATTCCAACGTTGCTTGCATCTGCGTCGACGATGAATGTTTTGCCAGGTGTTGGATGTGCCAGCACTGGAGCGTTACAGAGGCGGTATTTGAGTTCCTGGAAAGATTTCTCACACTCACCTGACCATTTAAACTGCTTCCCCTTTTCGGTGAGCTGATGCAAACTCTTTGCAACTCCAGCGAAGTTCTTAACGAAACGTCGGTAATATGTGGCAACTCCCAGAAAGCTTCGGAGTTGATGTTTGTCCTGTGGTGTTGGCCAATTTTTGACGGAGTCAACTTTTTCAGGATCAGTCTTTACTCCTTGGGATGAGATGATGTGTCCCAAATACTTGACTTCGGTTTTGAAAAGTGCACATTTTTCTGGATTCAGTTTAAGGTTAGCCTCTCGAAGTCTCTGAAACACGGCTTTAAGGTTCTTACAATGTTGGTCAAATGTTTTCCCGTAAACAATGACATCGTCCAAGTAGACTAGGCAAGCTTTCCACGTCAGTCCTTGAAGAACGCACTCCATCAAACGCTCGAATGTTGCCGGAGCGTTGCATAGCCCAAACGGCATAACTTCAAACTGCCAGAGCCCATTACCTGTAGAAAACACCGTCTTTTCTCGATCATCAGGGTGGATGTCAACTTGCCAATATCCACTCTTCAAGTCCAGCGTCGAAAACCACTGAGCTCCCTCCATGGCATCCAGGGTATCACTGATTCTGGGCAGGGGATAGCTGTCCTTCTTAGTCACATCATTCAGCCTTCGGTAGTCCACACAAAAACGAGTGCTTCCGTCTTTCTTTTTCACTAGCACCACTGGTGACGCCCAAGGACTTTTGGAATTTTCGATAAGACCGTCCTTCTTCATTGCTGTTATCATTTCCTCAACCTCACCTTGTTTGGCCAGTGGAAGACGTCTTGCGGGTTGACGAATCGGTCTTGCATCTCCTGTGTTGATGCGATGCTGCACCAACTGTGTCCTACCATATTGTCCCTTTTGCGATGCGAAGATGTCAGTGTACTCTTGCAGGAGATTTTCAGCTATCCTTGTTTGTTGGCGATCAAGGTTGGATGAATTCAGTATTTTAGCTCTGATGGTTTTGAGCTCCTCCGGAGTTATAGTTTTTCTTGGGGCTTCGTCTGTGATCTTCGTAATTGCTGCAACCGATTCGCAACGTCCAACGACTTCTCCTTTCTTCAACCTTACATCGTACGGTCTGGTGTTTAGTAATCGTACGGGGACCATTTTGTTTTTCGGTGCTACCAGTGTTTTCCCAATGATGACGCTTTGGGAGGAACACTCTGGGTCTGGTTCCACCATGAGGTATCGAAGGCTTCCAAACTCACCTTCCAGTTTTGTCCAAACGAACACTTCAGAAGAAGGAGGCAGAATCAGATCTTCCGTGATGACAGTTCTCAATGTCGACGTACTTTCGTTCGAATAGGTCATTGGAAGTTCCTTATTTTGGTACTTCAAAACCTGATTACCGATGTCTAAAATTACTCCGTGCTGTTTCATAAAGTCGATTCCAATGATGCACTCGTCACATATATCTGCCACCAGGAATTGATGAGTAAACACTAGATCGGCCAGTCGGATCTTAAGACTCACTTCTCCGTATACTCTTGCTGCTTCTCCCGTTGCGGTTCTTAGACGGTAGCTATTGGTGTTATGAAGCCACGTCGTCTTTACCAGGTCTCGACGTACTATGGAGGCTGTGGCACCGGTGTCGATGGTAGCCACATGTTTGTTGCCGTTAATAGTAGTCTCCACAGTCAGACTTTTGTTGTCTCGTTTGGTCTGGGAGACCTGGATGGTGGTTTTGGGGCCATCGATACAAGAAACCAGCCTCTGCCCCTCGAAGTTGGTTCTTACTCGTTTCCCTGATGGGAAACGGGCTGATAGGCAACGCTGGTGTTGTTGTTACCTTGCTCTGGGTTGGATCTCTTGCTTCCACAATGTTGACAACTGGCTTTGTTTGGTGGTAGTCGGCATTGACGCTGTAAGTGCCCGGTCTTGTTGCAGTTCCAACATCTTGCTAGTCCGCTCCGGTTCTTTTGTATTTCAGCTCTTTGGCACAAGCATTCTTCAACTATGGCCTCTCTAAGTCGATGTACTCCCTGAGAAGCCTGTTCTGCTGCTTCAATTGTCAATGCGAATGCTAAAGTTTCGGAAAGAGTACGTGTTCTAGCAGTTCGCACAGACCTCTGAAGATGTGTATCGGAAATGGCACGAACGAAGGACTCAACAGCAAGCTGGTTGATGATTTCCTCTCCAGCATCTGGGTATGCCAGGTGAACCAGTCTTTCGACGTCTGCTTGGAGCTGCTGTAGACTTTCACCCCTTTTCTGGACTCTGTTATTGAGTTGAACTCGGAAGACTTCTTTCAAGTGGCTATCTCCAAAGCGTTTATCTATAGCTGCCACGAGAGAACTGAAATCGCCGCTCTTACCAGCTGGAACTGTCTGAAGTAATTCAGCTGCTGGTCCTCTAAGAGCAAGAGTCAGTGCAATGTACTTGTCTTCGTCATCCCAGCCATTTGTTGTCGCGGCTGCCTCAAATTGTCTCTTGTAGACTGGCCAAGAAGACTGTCCATCAAATGTTGGGGGTTTCATCTCCTTTTTCCTTGCAATTTCTCCAGCAGATTCTCGAATTTTTATTTTCCGGATCTGGTCTAATTCCTTGGACAGAAGAGAGAACTGGTTATCGCATCGGCTTTCCAAACGATTCTCTACAACAGAAAGCTGTTTTTCCACACCTTCAACTCGTTCGTCAAGGGCACATACATTTTTCTCAATGTTACCCAATTTTCCTTCTAGAATGTTTTTCTGACCTTCTAAAACATTCTGTTGCGCCTCAAGTCTCTCGAGAATATTTTGTTGTTCCTTCTTTTGTTCGCTTCGTTGTTCTTCAACCAGCTTCTTTTGCTCGTTTCGTTGTGCTTCAAGTTGTTCGAGAACATTCTGCTGTTCCTTCTTTTGATCGTTTCGTTGCTCTTCCAGACGTCCGAGAATATTCTGCTGTTGCTCATCAATCAGCTTCTTTTGTTGTTCTAATAAAAGCTTCATCATACTAGAAAAATCTACACTTTCACTTACTTCCTCTTTTTCCACTTCTGTTTCAAAAACAAAAGTGCTTACGTCTTCCCCTTGCTGTTCCAAATAGTTGCGCAAGCGCAGGACGAGCTCATTTTTCGATCCCGCTCTAGAAAGATTTCGCTTACCTAACTCACTTTTAAGCTCAGTGCAGTTGAGCTCTTCTAACAACTTACCCATTTTCACTGTATATAATTATTATTTTCTTTTTACTTTTTTTTTTTTTTACACTTTACTAGTCAAATAAGTTTTATTTACACTTCTGACACCAATGTAACGTGCGCTTAGTTCGAAAAATAAAACTTCACTTTTTAATTTAATTCTATCACTTTTGTTCAGTATATATGCTTAATTCGATCTCAACTCGACTTTGGGACTATCACTTGTATTTACTCTTAACTTTATCACTCTATAAACCAAACTACCCTCTGGTTGCCTCGGGCGGGCTATTTATATCGAATGACATGCCATCTAGAACTCTCCAGTAACTTCCACATGGTCTGCAACTCTCCACTGTTTTGGCTGTCAAACATTTTCTCTCCTTCAAAATTTCTACACTTACGCCAGTGCTGCCAGATGTGTTTTCGGTTGAACGTTTTTCGATTAGGAAATTGGTATAAATGTTGGGTTCACGTTACAATACTAACAACAGATGCATCAAACTATGCACTAGGAGCGATTTTATCTCAAGGAGAGGTAGGCGATGATAAGCCCATTGCATATGCCAGTAAAGCATTAAACAAACACGAACTAAATAAATCAGTAATAGAGAAAAAATTACTTGGTATACATTGGGGAATAAATCATTTCAGACCTTATCTGTATGGAAGAAGATTTATTGTGTGCACAGATCATAGACCATTAGTTAGTTTATTTACACATAAGAACCCTTCATCTAAGTTGACTAGAATTAGAGTAGATTTAATGGATTACGATTTTGACATAGTTTTTAAGCAAGGAAAGATGAATACGAATGCTGATGCATTATCCAGAATAAATATAAGTTCAGACGAATTAAAAGAGATGATACCAAAGTAAGCATAAATGTCCTAACTAGAGCAATGAAGCTGAGAAATATAGAAAACATTAGTGAAAAAGAAGAAATTCCGGAAACTATGCCACCAGTGGAGACTGATCACCTTCACATATGGGAATGCATATCAATTTCAGACACTAGGAATATTAAAAAGTTGCAACTTGAGAATATAAAAAATTTAATGGGTACCCAAAAAGAAAGAATATATATATGCAGTCAAAGATAAAATACATGTTGGATACAGTGATAAATCATTATCAGATCTAAAATTGATTCTGAGGAAATTGTTGTCCTATGCAAAGCATGTGAAGTTAGAAAAGCTAGCGTTAGCAATGAATAATGAAATATTTGAAACAATATCAGTGCACAAATTTAAGAAGATATTTAATGAACTGCAGAAAAATGAAAAAGAAAATTGTCTAGACATTATATTATACAATGCACCAAACAAAGTGCATAATATAAAAGAAATGAATGAAATAATAAAATGGTACCATGATGATAAATTAGGAGGACATATAGGTATAAGAAGATGTATAGCAAAGCTTAAGCAGAAATATGTATGGAAGAATATGAATAAGATGGTCAGAAATTATATAAATAATTGTAGAATTTGTAATGAAGTTAAAATAACTAAATATACAAAAGGACAATTCACAAAAACAGAGACACCAAATACATCATTTGAAACAATAACAATAGACACAGTAGGACCACTCAGACCATCAAATGGATACAGGTATATTCTGACAATTCAATGTGAGCTTACAAAATTCATTGAAGCATTTCCATTAGTTACAAAAGATGCCGTTTCAGTAGCAAAGACTATTGTAGAAAAATTTATTTTAAAATATGGTTGTTTTAGGAAATTAAAAACAGATAAAGGCACAGAATTCACAAATGAACTATTAGTAAACATATGCAAATTATTAAAAATAGAAAAGGCTACATCTACGCCATTTCACCATGAAACTTTAGGCTCAATAGAAAGAAAACATAGAGTTCTGAACGACTATTTAATGACTATGAACGGAAAAGACGAGTGGGAAGAGTTACTACCATACTTCACTTATACATGCAACACTACACCACACAGTACCACAAATTAGCACCTTTTGAATTGGTATATGGTAAATTATGTACTTTACCTTTTGAAATAATTAAAAATAAAACTGAAATTTATAACCTAGATGACTATGTAAATGAAATCAAAATAAAATTAAAATATGCATACGAAAAAGCTAAAGAAAACTTAGAATTAAATAAGACGAAAATAAGTAATAACCAACCAAATGTAAATAAAGCAAATTTCAAAGTAGGAGACTATGTATACATAAAAATAGGCAATAAGAAAAAACTAGATAAACCATTTAAAGGTCCCTATAAAATAATTGAACAAAACTCTCCAAATAGTGTGATAAGAATTGAGAACAAAAATAAAGAAATACACAATAACAGATTGATAAGAGCAAGAAACATGTAAATATAAACAGATCAAATTTCATTTTTAAATAATTTTCTCATTCAAAAATAATAAAATCATTTTTTTTTTACGGCGAGGGTGTTGTGTATACATCCGAACCATATATTGTTGTGTAAACAAAACAATGTATTTCCCGATAATCTGAAACCACTTGTGCATGCTGATGACATATTAATAAATGACCGCATGCACATAGTGAGTCAGAAAAGAGAATAGTAAATTTGGTTTGTGACCCACTGAACACATTGCACTGAGGGATCATGTTGCACTAGAATGGATCGAAGAATGAGTCCATTCTATGCGAGTGAGAAATTGAGAACCAAAGTGCATATGAGTTCAATTGAGTCACATTTTGTATTTGGTATTATACTGAGTAGAATTGGAAGCAGTATATAAAGGGCTGCATTTTGTAAAATAAAGAAAAGTTTTAAAATAGACATCAAACGTTTGGTTTTAACTTCAATCGGCTGGCGAGCTCAGATAATACGTGAATCGTGCACTTAACAGTGCTCGGCAATATAATCGGCTGGAGAGCTAAGATAATACTCAACCGTAGGGAAAATCCTACATAACATGGCGATCCTGCCAACTTGTTAGGTTTACCACATTTTTTAACCAACAAGGAGCGGACCAACGAAATCCAAATGAAGACAATAATAGAAGACATCGACCGCATGCTGCATTAACGAACTGGAAGACTTTGTATCCATAACCTGCATTGCAACGACAACTTGCGCTGCTCTTTCAATATAGTGGAAGTCAACAATAGTATTATTTCTGATGTCAACAATCGAGGAAATAAACCAAACATTTAAGAAGTGGGAAGAACTTCTAAAGTACATTCCAAAATCGAAAAGTGAACCAGAAGCTGTGCCAGTTTACATACCCACACCAAAGAGAGTGTGCAAGGCTACAAAGCGTCATAAACATCGCGAAAGGCGAAACAAAAAAAATTTTTTAATAGAACAACTTAAAGGAAAAAAAAACATGGGTGGAAAAGAATTGAAGGAGGAAATAATTAACAACAACGCTGCAACAGCCACAGCAACCAGCTTGCCAATGACGTCCACCATTATATATATTAATTTTCTATTAATTTAGATATTAGTAGTATGTAAAATTAATAGCTATTATAAGGGATATTTAAAAAAAGACGCTATGAAAAATTTTAGCAATGTATAAATAAAATCAAAAAAAAAAAAAAATTTTCATGGAATTCATTATCATAAAGAACATATATTAGAAAAATTAAAGAAAGCACCAAATAGAACATATAGTAAGAAATATATTAATGAAACTAACAGACAAATAAAATTATTGTGGACACAAATAATAGAGACAGCTGACGTAAAAGACTTACAAGAACTAAGAGTGAAATACAATAAATTAGTAGAAGAGATCAATAAATATTTGAAAATAAAGGAGAAAGATACTGAGTTAGAAAGAATAGTAGAAGAAGAAAATATTGTAGACATTGACTTAGAAAAAGACATTAAAATAAATACAATGGCGAATTTCGATTTAGTTACTGCTACAAAGGTTTTACCTGAATTTCAAGGGGAAAGAAAAGATTTAAGCAATTTCTTATGTTTAATCGAGTTCTATAACAGCACTCTTAAAGATGAAACACAAAAAGCGATACTAATTCAGTTCATTTTGGCTACGAAACTTTCAGAAAAAGTCAAAAACAAGATACAAACTGAAATTACACCTCGAAATCATGAAGACCTAAAGAAAGTATTAAAAAATTCCTATAAATCAAATAAAACTGCATCACGATTGCATAGTGATATTGCAAATTGCTATCAAGGAAATCAGACAGTTTTGGTCTTTGCTTCACGCATAGAAGCATTACCAGCTTCCTTAAACGAATTGCAAATCTCAGAACAAGGAGATGAGCACAGAGAAGTAAAAGTAAGACTTAATGATCAAATAGGAATGACGGCTTTTAAAAATGGTTTAACAGAACCATACAAATCATTAGTAATAGCCACAAGACCAACTAAACTTTCAGAAGCAATCCAGATTGCATTAGAAATAGAACCCAATCAATCCAGAAATGTCATGCACTACAGTAGAGGTAGATTTAACAATATAAGTAATTTTAGTAGAAGCAACAATAATTACTCAAGTCATAGTTTTCAGAATGTCAATAGAAATAATTTGAACCAACATAGGGGTCAATTCAATAATAGAGGACAGAACAGGATGTAAAGAAATAATGATAGGCAAAATGTTCAGGGAAACGGGTACGTCCCCGGACAACAAAACCCGGGGCTAGCGTTCAGAAGAAGATAATAAGAATAACAATTTCAGAAGAACATACAAATTTTGTAAGATTAAAGATTAAAGGTAGACTAGAGCCAATAAATCTATTAATTGATACTGGAGCTGATATTTCCATAATAAAAAATAATGTATTAGGTAGTAATAGAGTAGAGAATAATAACAACTGTCAAATAAATGGCATATCTGAGAATTCATTATTAACCGTAGGCACTTCAAAAATTGAATTACATATAGAAGATGTGAAATTAGAACAAACATTTAATATAGTAGATAAGAATATAAATTTAAGTACAGATGGAATACTAGGTAGAGACTTTTTATTACAATATAACTGTAAGATTGATTATGAGACATGTGTACTAATAATTCCATTAGATGGGGAAGAAATGGTTTTACCAATGAATATGAATACAAGAGACATTAAAAATGATATTAAAATTCCAGCAAGAACAGAGATAATTCATAAAGTCGATTTAGACGTAAAAGAAGATAGCGTAATACATGGAAAAGAAATAAAAAAGGAGTATTTTTAGCAAATTCATTAATACCCACAATAGGAATCAAACATGTGAAAATACTAAATACAACTGATTCAGAAGTAACACTTAAACATATCTCATTAGGAATAGAACCAATCTCGAGTTATGAAATATTACAATTTAAAAATAGTTTAGTAGATGAAGATCGATTTAAGAAAATAGAAAAGGAAATAAAAGTAGATAGTTTAGATGACAACGCTAAGACAGAAATACTTAAATTATGCAAGCAATTTCAAAATATATTTCACTTAGAAAATGAAATACTAACAAAAAATAATTTTTATGAACAGAAAATAACAACTATAAATAAAACACCAGTATACATAAAAAATTACAGACTCCGCATGCTAATTTGAATGAAATCAAAAACCAAGTTGAAAAGTTGATAGATGAAGATATAGTTGAACCATCTATAAGTCCTTATAATTCACCTTTATTAATAGTTCCAAAAAAGGACAAAGAAGGTAACAAAAAATGGAGATTAGTGGTTGATTTTAGGTCTTTGAACAAAAAAGTATTTGATGATAAATTCCCACTAACTCGTTTGGAAGACGTATTAGATAAATTGGGAAAAGCGAAATATTTTCCAACTTTAGATATGACAAGTTCATTTCACCAAATTCCATTACATCCGAAATCCAGACCATTGACAGCATTTTCTACGGACACTGGTCACTTTCAATTCAAAAGATTACCTTTTGGATTAAAAATTTCAACAAATAGCTTTCAGTGAATGTTATCAATTGCACTTAGTGGACTGCAAGCATCTGCATTTCTATACGTAGATGATATAATATTTTTTGGATCAAATCTTAGAGAGCATAATAACAATCTAACAGAAGTTTTTAAAAGGTTACGTAAATATAATTTAAAACTAAACCCAAGCAAATGTAATTTTCTACTTCCAGAAGTAGTTTATCTTGGACATTTAATAACTGCAAAAGGTGTAACTACAGACCCAGATAAATACAATGTTATTGAAGAATATCCTAAACCAGATAATGTAGATGAAGTTCGAATATTCGTAGCTTTCTGTAATTACTATAGACGTTTCATACAAAATTTTGCAGAAATTGCAAAACCACTAAACCAATTATTAAAGAAAAATCAAATTTTTAGCTGAACACAAAATTGTCAAATTGCTTTTGAAACACTTAAATTAAAACTAATGTCACCACCAATCCTATCTTACCCAAATTTTTCAAAACCATTTATACTAACAACAGATGCATCAAACTATGCACTAGGAGCGATTTTATCTCAAGGAGAGGTAGGCGATGATAAGCCCATTGCATATGCCAGTAAAGCATTAAACAAACACGAACTAAATAAATCAGTAATAGAGAAAGAATTACTTGGTATACATTGGGGAATAAATCATTTCAGACCTTATCTGTATGGAAGAAGATTTATTGTGTGCACAGATCATAGACCATAAGTTAGTTTATTTACACATAAGAACCCTTCATCTAAGTTGACTAGAATTAGAGTAGATCTAATGGATTACGATTTTGACATAGTTTTTAAGCAAGGAAAGATGAATACGAATGCTGATGCATTATCCAGAATAAATATAAGTTCAGAAGAATTAAAAGAGATGATACCAAAAGTAAGCATAAATGTCCTAACTAGAGCAATGAAGCTGAGAAATATAGAAAACATTAGTGAAAAAGAAGAAATTCCGGAAACTATGCTATGATCACCTTCACATATGGGA
This sequence comes from Melanostoma mellinum, assembly GCA_914767635.1. NCBI lineage: Eukaryota > Metazoa > Arthropoda > Insecta > Diptera > Syrphidae > Melanostoma > Melanostoma mellinum. The sequence continues at coordinate 109,098,684 of OU612058.1, forward strand.
ATGCATATCAATTTCAGACACTAGGAATATTAAGAAGTTGCAACTTGAGAATATAAAAAATTTAATCGGTACCCAAAAAGAAAGAATATATATGCAGTCAAAGATAAAATACATGTTGGATACAGTGATAAATCATTATCAGATTTAAAATTGATTCTGAGGAAATTGTTGTCCTATGCAAGGCATGTGAAGTTAAAAAAGCTAGCGTTAGCAATGAATAATGAAATATTTGAAACAATATCAGTGCACAAATTTAAGAAGATATTTAATGAACTGCAGAAAAATGAAAAAGAAAATTGTCTAGACATTATATTATACAATGCACCAAACAGAGTGCATAATATAAAAGAAATGAATGAAATAATAAAATGGTACCATGATGATAAATTAGGAGGACATATAGGTATAAGAAGATGTATAGCAAAGCTTAAGCAGAAATATGTATGGAAGAATATGAATAAGATGGTCAGAAATTATATAACTAATTGTAGAATTTGTAATGAAGTTAAAATAACTAAATATACAAAAGGACAATTCACAAAAACAGAGACACCAAATACATCATTTGAAACAATAACAATAGACACAGTAGGACCACTCAGACCATCAAATGGATACAGGTATATTCTGACAATTCAATGTGAGCTTACAAAATTCATTGAAGCATTTCCATTAGTTACAAAAGATGCCGTTTCAGTAGCAAAGACTATTGTAGAAAAATTTATTTTAAAATATGGTAGTTTTAGGAAATTAAAAACAGATAAAGGCACAGAATTCACAAATGAACTATTAGTAAACATATGCAAATTATTAAAAATAGAAAAGGCTACATCTACGCCATTTCACCATGAAACTTTAGGCTCAATAGAAAGAAAACATAGAGTTCTGAACGACTATTTAATGACTATGAACGGAAAAGACGAGTGGGAAGAGTTACTACCATACTTCACTTATACATACAACACTACACCACACAGTACCACAAATTACGCACCTTTTGAATTGTTATATGGTAAATTATGTACTTTACCTTTTGAAATAATTAAAAATAAAACAGAAATTTATAACCTAGATGACTATGTAAATGAATTCAAAATAAAATTAAAATATAAATTTTTTTTTTTTTTTTTTTTTTTTTTTTTTTTTTTTTTTTTTTTTTTTTTCAGGAGTAAATCTTCAAAAGACACTTAGTAGTATTCGATACCAAGTAGTGTGGGATTCTTACCCACTAAAAACTCCTCGTAATCAGAACCAATCTATAACGATCGACAACAGATTTTTCTTTCTCAATAATATTATCGCTTTAAGGGAAGCTTAAACTTTTCATGCTTCCCATGACTTTTAGGCCATTAGCTCGTGTGGCTTGGTTCTTCTTAATCTCCGAACATTGCCTCTCGTATTTAATACGGACTCCATTTCAGAGCTGATATGACTATACATTCGCTGATTGTGTGATACAGCATGTTTTCTTACAACTTCTGTAACCGTTTCTATTTGCAGGTCACGATGTAAATCGCTATTTCTTATATACCATGGTGCATTTACTATTCCACGAAGGACTTTGTTTTGGAACTTTTGGTTGTTTTCAGTATTTGTTTTCTTTGTACAGCCCCATAATTGGATTCCATAGGTCCAAACAGGTCTAAGTACTTGTTTATAAAGCATTATTTTATTTTCGACAGATAAGTCCGAATTTCTACCGAGTAACCAGTACATTTTTCTATATTTCAAGTTGAGCTCTTCCCTTTTCTTTTTGATATGCTCTTTCCATTTTAGCTTTGCATCCAAATTCATCCCAAGGTATTTGGCCGTATTGGCGTAAGGTACAGCTTGATTGTTGATGAATATTTGAACGTAGCTTAACTTTTTATTTGTAAAGTTTATATGTGCAGATTTAGCTTCATTGAGCTTGATACGCCATTTTTTGGTCCAATCACTAACGGTGTCGACAGCATTTTGCAATTTCTCAGCAGCCTTGACGACGCACTTACTGGATGCCAAAATTGCGGTATCATCCGCAAAAGTAGCCATAATGGTGTTGTTATCCACTGGAATATCCCTTGTATATAGCAAATACAGGGTAGGTCCTAGGACGCTTCCTTGTGGAACACTGGCTTGTATATTACATAGCTTTGAATATTCTTGATCATACTGTACTCTGAAGAGCCGGTTTGAGATATAAGATTTTAGTATTTCGTAGTACTGCCTGGGTAGGTCCCTTTGCAGTTTGTACGCTAGCCCCTCATGCCATACCTTGTCGAATGCTTGAGCAACATCTAAAAATATAGCCGAACATACTTGTTTTTCTTCTAATGCTTTTTCAACTGCATCCGTTATTCTATGAACTTGGTCTATCGTGGAATGTTTATTTCTAAATCCAAACTGATGATTTGGGATTAGATTTCTTTCTTCTATGACTTTGCTCAGTCTTTTCAGTAGCAATTTTTCAAAGACTTTTGCCATTATTGGTATAAGCGATATTGGTCTGTAAGATGTCACTTCTGTTGGTGGCTTACCTTGCTTTGGTATAACAATTACTTCAGCAATTTTACAATGATGTGGGACATATTGGGTCCTTAGGCATGCATTTATTATGAATTGGAGTTTTATGAAGGCTTTTGATGGCATTTCTTTCATAACCTGAGCAGTTATTAGATCGTACCCAGGTGATTTTTTGTTCGATAGTTGATTTCGACACACATTTTTTATTTCTTTGAGTGTGACAATTGGTATGTCAACTTCATCGACTTTATCAATAAACTGTAAGCTGATTTCAGATGTATTTGCTGGGAATGACATTCGAAAGATGTTCTGCAAACAGGTTAGCTTTTTCTTTCGGATTTCCGATCCAATTCCCGTTTAGAGATTTAATTGGCGGGTTTTGTAACTGCGGTCTTTTCAGGCGCTTAGCTGCTTTCCAGAGCGAATAATCAGTTGAAGCATCAGTCGTTAAATTTTTCAGGAATCTACTTAATGAATCATTTTTGAATTCGTAGATTTGTTTTTCCAGTTCGTTGCTTAGCCGGTTAAACGCTGTTTTGTCGTCTGGAAATCTAGTATTTTGCCATTTTCTTCGAGCTCTTCTCTTCTCCAATATCAACTCTCTTATCTCGGCAGGGTATTTTGTTTCAGTTTGCTTCCTACTCGAGTAAGTTGGTGTACTTTCTTCTGCAGCTTGTTGAACATCGGCAATGAATTGTTCTACTTCAAGGTCGATTTGCTCTTTTGTTTCCATAGGGGATCTGAGATTTATATAGCTTTCAAGCTTTTCTCTGAATTCACTCCAGTTTGTTTTATTGTTTACTAGCTTAGGATTACTTTTTTCCATTATCTCCGATTCATTAAGTGATAAAATCACCGGTGTATGATCTGATGACAAGTCATATTTTCCTTCGACTCTTATATGGTTTCGTTTAATACCTTTAACTATGAAAAAGTCAACAAGGTCTGGTATTTTACTTGAATCCGATTGCCAGTATGTTGGTGATCTGGATGAATAAAACTCACAATTGTATTTGAGGCCTGCTTTGTAAAGTCTTCTGCCTTTTGTTGTTATAAGTCTGGATCCTAATGGGTGTGCTTAGCATTAAAGTCACCGCCAACAAGGAAGTTATGTCCTATTAGATTTAGCAGTTCTGTATAATCATCTTCAGTCGGGGAACGCCTCGGCGGGCAATATATTGATGCCAACTTGAAGTCTTTCTTTTTCATACCAAAACTAATTATTGTTACTTGCATATTCTCGTTTGTAAACATAACTTCTTCATGGTGTTTTAAGCTCTTTTTTATGAGGATTGCCGATCCACCTCTAGCCTTATCAGCTGGATGAGGAGCGTGGTAGCAAATATAGTTTGATATTAAATCATCAAGAACCAGTCCACTTGAGAAATGAGTTTCGGACAACAGACAAATATCTATGTGTTCGATGTCTAAGAAGATTTTTAATTCTGATAAATGGTGTAAAAGACCGTTTGCATTCCATGTTCCAATTTTTAGTGTTCTGTCCATCATTGTTTTTTAAGAGCGACTTCTTCACTTAGCCGTTTGATGTTCAAATCCTGATTGTCAATTCTTTTAAGAATAAGTTCAAGAATTTCTTTAATGGAAGTTTCTTCATTCTTCCGCACGTTTTTAACAATCTGTGAATAGGATTTATTTTCGTCGTTTTTGCTTTTAACAGCTTCCTTCGGAAGTTCTTTCTTACCTTTATCCTCAGCTTCAGGAGTTCTTTTTGTGTTTGCTGGATTGCTGGGCTTTATTTCACCGGATGTCATTTTGCTTTTGGATTTTTGAAATCTTTTAGCAACTGGACAGCCTCTATAGCTTGCAGGGTGATTACCTTGACAGTTTACACATTTTGCTTTCTGTTCTTTGCTTGATGGACAGTCTTTAGTTGCATGTTTTCCTTCACACTTAACACAAGCAAACTCGCGGTTGCAATATTTTTGGGTGTGGCCAAATGCTTGGCATCGTTTACATTGCGGAACAATTTTTGATTTTCGCAGTGGTTCAATTTTGACTTTTATGCCCAAGATTGATCGAATATTATAGACATTTTCAAGACTTTGTTTGCTGTCGAAAAAAAGCGTGAATAAAGGCAGTGATCTTATTGTTATTGGTTCCCCAGCAGAGTTCTTAGTAGTCTCATTCTTAATAAGATTGACTGCATCAAGGGCTTAGAAGCCTGCTTGAACAAGGTCTTCTACTAATTCTTTTGGAGAACATTAGGAGTGTAGGCCTCTGGCTACTACTTTTATTGGTCTTGTGGATTTGTTTTCATAGGAGTGCCACTGGATTTTATGTTTGCTTAGTTCCTCAGTGACCAGTCTATAGTCATCATCTTCCTAGACATTTACTTTCCAATTGTCTTTGTTATACGATGTATATTTGCTTTTTTAGTACATTTCTCAATCATTTTCTTAAGATTTCCAAAATTTGGGAATCCTGTGATCATAATTGGTGGTGGTACAGTTTTTCTGTTGCCTTTAGACAAAGACTTCGGTTTAGCATTGGCTAGCACATCATTTGCATTATTCTTTGTAGTACCCAAGTCTTTTTTATTTTCATTTTTCGAGGTTTTCTGGTTCTTTGTATGCAATTCGGGGCTACCTTCCGCTTTTCGTTTTTTAGCAGTGCGCTTATTTCTTTTTCTTTCAGTTTCAAATAAAAGTTCTTCTTCATCAGTTTGATACACAGTAACAGTATCTTGTTGACTTGTCTGAACCGTAGACTTGTGTTCCTTGTCAAATATGGACACCTTTTCTTCGAGTCTTTTTACTTGCTCCTGAAGACTTTGAACTAAGGTTTCAAGTTTCTTTCTTGCTGCTATTTCCTTTTGCCATTCATCATAGTAATCTTTTGATTTGGTTTGGCAGTTTTCTTTGATTTCTTTGAAACTCTGTTGTCCTGCAGTGTCGATCATTTGTCTCTGAAATGAATGGTTTCTTTTTGGCTAATGACTTTTACGTCATTTGTCTTAGTTGGGGTTTTCGATGGTGTAACCCCTTGGGAATGGTTTTTTGGTGGAATTCTCTGTATTTTCGTACTCCGTTTTCCAAAATTACCAAGCAATAAGTGGTCCTCCCCAGAATCCGTAGGACCGATCTCTTTAGAGAGTGGATTTTCCAATTTTGCTGGACTGCCACCTGGGGTAATAAATCTGTTTGTTTTGTTCATTGCCACAATTTTTTTTTGAACTTTTTTTTTTATGATACAAATAGGTAAGTTACTTCTATTCGCATTTTAAATTCAGCCGTCCCACTGGGATCAGACGCTGACCAGTGTGCCGCACAATATGTGTCAGACGCTCTTGGATTTATTGTTGAGCTGGTACATTCAGAGTGATATTTTTCTTTCTTTGCTCCTAGTTCCTGAAAAGATAACTCAGGTGACACAGCTCGTGGATCAATTGATCCAACGCTCGTCGTTAGTTGGTTATCCAGCGGGCACCACTTGGAGGTGACGATGCGATTTTGCTCCGCCAAAAAAAAAAAAAAAAAAATATGCATACGAAAAAGCTAAAGAAAACTTAGAATTAAATAAGACGAAAATAAGTAATAACCAACCAAATGTAAATAAAGCAAATTTCAAAGTAGGAGACTATGTATACATAAAAATAGGAAATAAGAAAAAACTAGATAAACCATTTAAAGGTCCCTATAAAATAATTGAACAAAACTCTCCAAATAGTGTGATAAGAATTGAGAACAAAAATAAAGAAATACACAATAACAGATTGATAAGAGCAAGAAACATGTAAATATAAACAGATCAAATTTCATTTTAAAATAATTTTCTCATTCAAAAATAATAAAACCATTTTTTTTTGACGGCGAGGGTGTTGTGTTGTGTATACATCCGAACCATACATTGTTGTGTAAACAAAACAATGTATTTCCCGATAATCTGAAACCACTTGTGCATGCTGATGACATATTAATAAATGACCGCATGCACATAGTGAGTCAGAAAAGAGAATAGTAAATTTGGTTTGTGACCCACTGAACACATTGCACTGAGGGATCATGTTGCACTAGAATGGATCGAAGAATGAGTCCATTCTATGCGAGTGAGAAATTGAGAACCAAAGTGCATATGAGTTCAATTGAGTCACATTTTGTATTTGGTATTATATTGAGTAGAATTGGAAGCAGTATATAAAGGGCTGCATTTTGTACAATAAAGAAAAGTTTTAAAATAGACATCAAACGTTTGGTTTTAACTTCAATCGGCTGGCGAGCTCAGATTATACGTGAATCGTGCACTTAACAGTGCTCGGCAATATAATCGGCTGGAGAGCTAAGATAATACTCAACCGTAGGGAACACAACCATAGAAATCCTACATAACACATGTGTGCGGACTGCCCGGGTGCGCTGCTGACTTGAGGCAGGTAGGACGGCCTCTCTTCTAGGTTGTGACTCCTGGCGGGCGGCTGGAGCCGACAGGCTACTGGCCCGTTCCTCCAGGTACTGTAGCAGGTCTTCTACCTTTGGTAGGTCACGGGACGGGTGGTGCAACCGCCAAGCCTTTTTAGTGGCTGCCGGTAGTTTGAGTAGCACGGCTGCCGACGTTATCACATCCCAGTGCTCCACGAGCACCTTCAACACCCGGAGGGCACGGTAGGTTCCCCGGACGGTGTCTACAATTCGCAGGAGAGCGGCCTCGGTCTCTTCTGGCTCCGCCTTCAACAGTAGTATGCACAGAGCATGCGTTTCGGATAGTTTGCCCGGGTTGTCGAAGCGGCGCTTGAGCTCCTCCCACAGTTGCTCGTACCCCCCTTCGTACGTGCCACCAACCAACCCGACATCCTTGTCGTTGATGGCACTCCGGAGTTTCTGCAGCTTGTAGGGCTCCGGGAGATCCGCCAAGTGGATCAAGCTCTCGAACGTGTCCCGGAACGCCATTCAGGACTCCAATTTCCCATCGAATGTGGGAATCTTGACCGGGTCAAATTTCATGTCTACCTTCCTGTGCGTACCATGTTGAGCATCTCTGTGCACCGCAACGCTATGCTCGCTCCCGTGGTGGCTGTCGCGTCGTTCGCGCGTTGCATGGAGTCGTTGCAGGCGCCGCTCTATCGCGATCTGAGCTGCCTGCTCCTGTGACTCCACCATGGCGTACAAGGCATCGTGGACCTTGATCCCATCGCTGGTCGACTCGCCCGACACGAGTTCCATGTGCGTTTGGACAAAAGTCGCAAACAAATCTGTCAGCTTCTGGCGATAGCTCAGGAGTGTCGCCAGATCCCAGTCCTCCGCTTCCTCTGCCAGGACTGTTGTGCTGAGCCTCTTGATGGCGGTACATACGGACGATCTGCGGTTTAATGCCATGATTTATCTGATTTATCGTCTTAAATTAAGTTGTCTTTCACTTTATTTCACTGATTACTGGAACCACAAAATGACCCACGTCACGCGCACGAGAATTAGTAATGCAAATACGCACACACCGAGTGTGGTAACTTCTACCACACACATTAACCTTTGAAACACGCACTTCTCAATTCCTCACAGGAGGCACCAAATGTTCGGGAATAGAGTTCACCTCCGAAGTCAAAACGAGAGGGGGAGGATGGAGAAAAGTGTCTGCCCAAGAGGAACCAAATTTAGAGGGCACAATGCCGAACAACACTGCCAAATTTGTTTATAGTTACTTTTATTACACTTTAGGTTTACAAATTATTCTAATAGTTCTAGTGGATATGATGCGCAAATAGCCAAGCTATGACCAAGATTAATTGCAAAAAGTTTATACCACGTATACACCAGGGAGAAGACCACGTCGCGAAGAAGAATCGAGTAAGACTTAGAGAAGTAACCACCAGCCACCAACCACCATCCTTCAGTCCACCGCGTCCAAACTGCTGACTTACCAAAACTCCCACACGTTTAGGGAGTCCAGTGACTGATATCAGTGCCATGCACTGGCTGTCCAACGGCACAACAGAAAGAATGTGCCGACCCCTGCAACTAATGCTACGATCCGTGGGAGAGACATCATACTGCAAACGAAAAGTAGTGGCAGGTCACAGATGCGACAGTATTTATACATCATAAATACTGCCAGCGTATGACATCATCGACAGAGGTGTGTATCGGGTATCCACACCAAGTAGTAGATACCCTCAGACGAACGATCGTATCTGGGCCAAGTCGGTGGCAGATACATTTCTCTGTACTTGAGTGGGTGTTGCTATGGTTGATAGCTGGGTCGTCAAATGTGGATATTTGAGGCGACCGATTATCCATGATATGAGGCTGGCTGTGGTGACTGTTAGCTTTGATTGAAAAGTGGAATGCATCGTCAGCATTCCGTTGGAGAATTAATTCGGTCATCGGGTGACTGACCGAACAAAGTCTTCAATAATAAATCCAATAAAAAAATAGACAAAAACGTTTCTTCTTAATTCACGTTTCCTTATTGTTTTGATCTTATGATCTCGATTATCAATACGCAAGTAAATCTACATTTACAGACCACATCTACATAACACCACGGTATCCGCTTACAGCTGGCCATCCGCTGGTTCCTCTATAAGACATCAACTTGTAGAGGACTTTGATGTAGTGGATTTGCATCGGCGACCAATTGCTTCCCCCTCCACTGCCTCCATCTTCCGTTCCTCTTTGCTCACCAAGCATCACTTTCATCGTCAAAAAGAAAGTAAGAAAATAACATCGCATGTAGGAGGTGTCAAAGAGATGTTTTGGGACCTCCCAAAGTCTCCTCCCATTTTCTCTTTTTTTTTAAGAGAGATTTACCAATTGTGGTAATAAAGTGCAGTTGTTTTGCCGTGGGTTGTTTTTTCGCGATGACCATTGCAAGTGCTGTCGGCATTTGTATTTAATGGATTTATTTTTCTTTCTGCATGTTGCGTTGCAACAGTACTTCTTTCAAAACGTGCCAAATCTGCAGTTGGCAGCATCATACGCTTCTTCACGCTGCAGAGGTGGGAAGAAATACGCAATCACATTAATCAAACTTTGTGGATACGATTCAGAACACGGTGCTTTTAGCCACAGCCCTAATAAAAACAAATTGGAATGGTGGAGAATGCGTTCTAAGAGCTTTAGTTGACCAAGGCTCTCAGTCATCCTTTATAACGGAAGATGTAGTGCACCGGCTGCAACTGAAGAAGAAGAAAACATTTGCATCAGTGACAGGTTTGGGTTCAACAAAAGCTGGAACGGCGACAAGTAAGGTGGAACTGCAAATAAAATCCATATATCCATCGACATTTCAAAAATTGTAACGAAATTACAAATACACACCCTACCGCCAGCCAATACACATACCATTGTTTTCACATGATATTTTTCACTCACGCTCACACCATAGAACTCACACGCACTAGGTGCATATAACTTTATAAGGCAAACTGAAAAAATACAAGAAAAGAGAAGTCAGCCCGTGTTAAGAAAGTGCCAATCTAGTGTACAGGCTACTTCCACTAGAGGAAAACCAAGGGTACGTAGTGTGCCCAGAGACTCCCAATTTTAAGCGAGGTCTCCTTAGAGTTCCTAGCACAAGTCCCCCACCAGCCTCTTAAGGCCTTTTGGGACTTATTTTGCCGGCTATTAAGCCGTGGATGCCAGCGTTTGACCGTTTATGCCAGTTTTTTACTGTTGATGCCAGCGTGTCACTGTTGATGCCAGTATTTTACTGTTGATGCCAGAATTTACCTGTTGATGCCAGCGTTTGACTGTTGATGCCAGTATTTTACTGTTGATGCCACGATTTACCTGTTGATGCCAGCGTTTCACTGTTGATGCCGGTAATTTACTGTTGATGCCAGGATTTACCTGTTGATGACAGCGTTTGATTGTTGATGCCAGTATTTTACTGTTGATGCCAGCGTTTGGCTGTTGATGCCAGTATTTTACTGTTAGTGCCAGGATCTACCTGTTAATGCCAGTGTTTTACTGTGCATTTACCAGCGATTAAAAACCCGTACTTGATGACTGTTTTGCCAGCATAGGACTAAGGACCTACCAGCGTTGGAATCACCGATCAGCGATAAGAATTAATAAGGATTATATTGGACTAGCTTTAAGATATAAAAGGATTGGACCTTCTTCATAACCAAAGTTTTACGTGTTTTCTTCGGTCGACCTTCGACCCGACGAGCATACCCCAGCTCTAGAGAAAAAAACACATCACAAATTGGCGCCCGAGTAGGGACTTCATTAAGAAGTCCATTCCAGTTACCAGATTTCGAAAAACCAGATTGAACAACATTCACTCGTATGATTAAACCGATTACCAAACACATCACCAGGGCCCTATTGCACCAACCACTTTTCACTTTGCATTTTGCATCTTTTCAAAATAATAATTTCCTGCAAAGTAAAAGTGCAAAGTGTTGCACCAAAAATGAAAAGCCCATGACTTTGCACTTTGCAGTTTCTGATGTTTTTTTGCAAAGTGAAAAGTGTGGGCATTTCACCAACTAAAAATTTAACTTTTCATTTTCAGTCGCATTTTGAAAAGTTGCAAAGTGAAACAATTTAAATGGTTTCAACTTCTTTTCGTTGTAATGACTAAACTAAAAACGTTGAGGCCTTGTTTTTTTTACTAAAACAACGACATCTTTTTAAATCGCTGTCAATTTTGTTGCACTTTACTTAACCATTTGTTTATTTTCTCTAAATTGTTATTTGGAATGTTGCTATAATGCTGCAATTATTGCTGTAGGTACACAACATTTGTGTAAAAAAAAAGATCGAATTTTTGATATCTACACTATTATTTTAACTTGTGGTTGCAATTTTTTTATTCATTTCTTGAATTCTTATTTCAAACAAAATTGACCTTAATATACAGTTAGTAGAGGTAATTAGTTTGAACTAGTATAAAATGCATTAATTATAAGAACAAGTGGCGAGAGCAATTAACAAATACTAATTTTAGTATATAAACACACAAGACACAAGTTAAACCTTTATTGAAGTTTTTTTTCACAACCACAAATTTTTGCATGTAATTTATATTTAAAGTGACCATAGGAAAACCCAAGGGCTTCAAGGAAGGAATCTTATTGAAAAAAATCACGTTAAAATTTATTTCAAAATCTTGGATACCTCACACCTTGTTGTAAAAACTTGTTGGAATGACAAAAGATAAGGTTTGCCAAACCTTTCATATTTTATTTAGTTCCTGTGCTTGTTGAAACTGAGGTAGTCGTTCATATCCAATTCCCTAAACTCGCCCTGAATGTCAAACTGAGTGTTTTTTTAACCCTGGCCGGTTTGCCCTTAACACGCAGTAGGTTTTTTCTGGGGTGAGTTTCGATAATGAACAGGGCTGTCAAATGGCATATGTATTTTTTTTTTTTTCAATTGACAAGAATGTGTGTTGATTTTGTGGTTTAGCGCTTTTTGAGGACTGGAAAACCAATAATATTTTTTGACAACCCATAGGCTTGTCAAGGGTAAAGTTCAACGAACACACCTATTATTGTTTTTAATGATTGCTTGAAAAAAAAAAATAGTACTCATACGCCACAGTAACCTGCCAAATAATAAAATGCCGTCTCAGCTGCGTTAGCTCCTCACGTTTTATATTTGCTGTGCAGTAAAAACTGGTGGAATGTGTTAGTTTGCCGCCCATAATACGTACCGGTGCTCAAAACAACTCAAAATTTAGGGGCAGATACTTTGATTTTGTATTAGTTTGAAATTATTGTGATGGTGCCTGTCCATACGTGTTATGACCATAACGTTATGTTGATAACACCTAGTGTCCAAACGTTGTTATAATTCCTCGCACAATTTCTCGAGTTTGTGTTGGAAATTTATTTATTTAAAATTTTTATTTATTTAAAAACATAACTTTCGTTTTTGTACTGATCACATCTTATGTTGCTTGAACCAATTTCGCAAAAACTCTAAATCGTAATTAACATCCAAAAAAAGATTAAAATTATTTGCATTAGAAAACGAAAGAAAGAATAACTGTTTTGTAATTTTTTAACTAGCATATATCTACTTTTCTATGAATGACGCATAAATTTGAATAAGGTGGTTGGCAACCCAGGATGAGTCCATGTGACCATGGTGAAAGATCAATTCATATACTATTATGCATGTTGAAAGGTAACTACTCTATTGTGAAACCTTTATATGAATTCTATAGTACCATTGTATATGGAATCTATAGAACTATCGAAAACGAAAATGGTCCCTGAAAGCCATCTATGTATCCGCCGGCGTACTTTCATTCCCCTGTAATTTTTAGAGCGCCGGCGGATACATAGATGGCTTTGGGCGATCGTTTTTGTTTTCGATAGTGCTATAGATTCTAGGTGCAGTGCAATAACACCCGCGGCAATAACCCCTGCAGGGGTTATTTCCCAAACGAAAAGGAAATAGCCCCTGCAGGGGTTATTTCCTTTTTAATGTGGCAATAAAAACCGTAGGTCTTATTGCCTTTTACTTGTGGGGATTATTTCCAATTTCAAATGGAAATAAAGCCCACCATAGAAAACCTAATAGAACAAAACAAATTTTACAAAATAACCATATTCGCGCGAATTTTTTTATTTTCACACCCCAAATTGATTCTCTCTGGGGCAAAAAAAAATTTCCGCTGCGCGAATGACGATTGTTTTTTTTTTTTCTTATTTTGAATTTTTTTATTTTACTAATGCAAAAAAGTAGTCCTGCGGTTAAGTTTGTATTGGTGTATTGTTGTTCTTGTCAAAAGAATTTGGTGCGTAAACTTTAAGATTTCATTTCAAAAAAATTTTGAAAAATAAGAACAATATCTACTCTTTTTTGTTTGTACTTACATGACCAAGGTAGCCAATATGAATTATAAGCTTTTTATAACAATTTTTTAATGGAGAGTTAAAGCTTAACCCATGTGTGGGGCTTGTTGCCAATTCAAATTGGCAATTACACCTGCAGGTTAACGAACATACAGGCCTCTTCTATCACTCCTAAAGATATCATGCGGTCTACTTCAGTTGCGGTCAAAATAATAGTAGTGCGAGTAAAAGCATTGCACAGATTGGTATTTTTCGACTTTGTATTGCGTTGATAGTGAAAAACCGTTACACTTCAATTGTTTTATATGGTAGAAAAGGATCTCGTCAATATGTAAGAAGACCTCCTAACACCAAATATAATCCACGCTTTACAATCATAATGGTATGAGCATGTTTTTTCTTCTACGGAGTGGGACCCATAAACCGGATTGAAGGCATTATGGATCAGCATCTCTATGTAAGGATAATGCAGGAAGAAATGCTACCGTATACTGAAATTGAAATGCCACTGAAATTGGTCTTTCAGCAAGAAGCAATGGTTCCAGGAAAGTAGAGTAGATGTGATAGAGTGGCGCGCATAGTCTCCGGACCTTAATCCCATCGAAAACCTGTGGTGCGATGTAAAAAAATATGTTTCTAGATTCAAACCAAGCAACAACACAGGCCTTTGGGAAGCTTTACAGCAATCATGGAGTTCGATAAGCAAGGAAGATGTGGAAAACTGATAAACTCTATTCAACGTCGTTGTACTGCTGTTATAGCTAACAAGGGACATGTAACTAAATACTAATTAAAAGTACGAACAATAAGCCACATATGGTAATGAATACTTTGACCTAACTTTTCGATTTCGTAACATTTCAAGGTAGATTTTCCTAATACTACTATTTTTTTGACCGCTGAATTTCAACATCTGTTCAATAAACTTGCAACTATCGGATAATAATATTAAACTGATGTTTTTTTTTTTTGTAAATAAAAGCTTAAAACACCACTTTGAAAACCACGTTATTGGTTTTTTAAATTAGAATTTACTGATCAGTTTTTTTCAATTTTGTTGTTTCATAAGCTCTATACTACTATTATTTTGACCGCAGCTGTACATAAGTATAATACCGTTTCTGAATTTAATCAAGTGAATGTACAAGCACAGGTACATATATATGGACATACATATTTTTAAAAATATTTGTTTTATGATGCTGTTGCATTTTGTGTTGAAGGTGCTTTAGTGCTTTTTGTTAATAAATTTTTAAAATGAATCGTGCTGACAAGAACGGTAAAAAGCTAGCTGTTTTGGAAGTGGTAAAAAATAAGAAAGTAATTTTTAAATTTATTGTGTAAAGAATGCTTCATTACTTCGACTACTTTTTAATTAAAGAACATCCTTTTTGCTTCGTTCCAAAATAATGTTGCTTCAAAAAAGGATAAAGAAGAAGCTTGGGAAGAGGTCTTACTAAAAGCAAAATCACTTGGGTTGGCCACAGCCAACCGGACGTGGACTTTTGCCAGGGATAATCTTTTCGGGTTGTGGAAGAGTCGGATGCTTGTAAGTTAGTGCTGGGTAATGGGTCAAATGCAGTCAAATGAACTTAAATGTTATATTTCAGGCCAAAAGGGACAATTCCAAGAAAACAAGAACTGGAGGGGGAAAAGCCTTTGTTTTTGACGCTGTCGATGAAGTCATTCTAGACATTATAGGGAAGGATTCACCTGTTGCGGAAGGGTTGAATTTGCCAGAAGCAGGAGGTGATGGATTAGACTTGCCACCTTTGGAGCAAACTTCCCGAGCAGATCAGCTTCCTATATCACCTCCACGAGAGA
The DNA here is from genome assembly GCA_914767635.1 of Melanostoma mellinum. Taxonomy (NCBI): domain Eukaryota; kingdom Metazoa; phylum Arthropoda; class Insecta; order Diptera; family Syrphidae; genus Melanostoma; species Melanostoma mellinum. The sequence goes on from OU612058.1 coordinate 109,113,778, forward strand.
AAAAATCGTCCTCCAAGAAGAGGAAACTTGAAGCTGAGGAAATGGAACTCATAGATTTAAAGAAAAAACTTTTGAAAATCGAAATTTTTAAAGCTACATTGGAAGCTTATAAACTAGAAAATGAATTACACTTACCAGCATCAGAATTCACAAAAAAACTAAAAAATTCCGAAGACAGGGATGAAAATTCATGTTCCAGAGAGGAAAATATTTTGAACTTTTCTGAATATTGAGATAGCGAATTAGTTAAATTTTTTTAAGTGAAAATTGTTTCTTTATTTTAAATTTGTTAATTTATTTTAAACAGAAAAAAAACGTCTCAACTCATTCAAAGCTGTATTAGCATTTTCATTTGGTCGTTCAATATCCTCTATTTCAATGTCTTCGATGTTGTCACTTTCTTCATCGTCGTTGTTATGATGCTCCCATATTGGTGCCTCTCTTCTCACTTCTAAATTATGTAAAATGCAACAAGTTATTATAATTTTCCCAGCAACAGTGGGCTGCATACGGAGGTGATTCAAACAAGGAAACTTTTCTTTCAATATGCCTAAAATAATTTAATGATTGAGAATGCAAAGTTGAACTAGTAAGTACTTACCAAAACTATTCTCAACAATTTGCCTAGTTCTTTTAAGTGCTCGGTTAAATCGTTGTTCCACTGGATTGCCTGGGTTGGTCCTATATGGTGTTATTAACCATTCACTTGAAGAATAAGCACTATCTCCTTAAAGAATTGCATTCGGAAATGGGCGGTAACCCGCGTTAAAATTTGCTGCCAAACGGGAATTTCTCAGTACCCTTGCATCATATACACTTCCTGGCCAACTTACATTAACAGCGTAGAAGGAACGATCAGGGCCACAAACCATCATTGAAATTAAAGCATGCTTTCCATGCCTATTTACGAAGTTTTCCTCAATTATTTTGGGTACATCGATGTTTATCATCGTCCCGTCAATATATCCAGCTACACGTGGAAAACCTCCTTGAGAAAAAAACTGTGAAGCTATTTCCGAAGAATTTTATCTGGCCAGCAAATGGTGTTTGTTAGAAGTTCATCAATTATTGCGTCTGAGACTCGGTGTACTACCCTGCAGACTGTTGCCTTGTTTATTCCGTGCATGGATGCAGCTCCGTGGTATTGCGCTCCAATTCCCATCCAACGTAGTGTACACAAAAGTTGTTGTATGGGACTTAGACACATATTCCGTTGACTATAATACTGCAACTTATGTCCTATTTTGGATAAAACAAATTCTATATTTGTTTTTGTCAAGCGAAAACTTTCCACTGTTTGAAAATTATTTGCAATTTCGAAATTTATTCTCAGTTTAACACCGTCTCTTACATAACTATAATATTATACTCGTCGTTTTCAAAAAGTCGTCCAAAGCGATTCATTTTAATTTAATATTTACTATATCCGAACTTAACACTTCAAAAGGTGAACTGCAAATGAAATTTTTTCTTTGCAAATTATTGAAAAGCTTTGCAGAATATGAAATGCAAAGTGCAAAGTCTTTTTGTTTGGTGAAACGAAATCAAAGAATTCTTTGCAAATTGGCTTAACTTTGCACTTTTCTGAAAAGTACTTTTTACTTTGCAGATTGGCGTTTGGTGCAACGAAATTTGCAAAGAGGGAATTTTTGTTTTACTTTTCAAAAAAATAATATTGTAAATGTATAGAACTAACAGAAGATTTTTGTGCTGTTTTCAACAATTTGCGCGAATTTGTTGCAATTATTATTTTTTAAGTAAGGAAATTTAAATACATTAAACTAAATAGGCGAGCGTATAGTGTTTAATGTATTTAAATTTATTAACTATAACTAGATAAAAAAAAACAACCCGATTCTGTGCCCAATTTGTAGGCAGATTGTTGAAAACAGCACAAAAATCTTCTGTTAGTTCTATACATTTACTATACTGACTTGTAAATTTATGTACAAACTTTAACTGTTGCTTATATATTATTAAAATTAAAATATCGTTGACTTAAATATGTTCTCTTCATTTCAAAAATTTAAGAATGGTTTTTTGTTCATTTTGGGTAATCTAGGCAATCGAAGGCGAAATGCCAAATTGTAACATTAGGCCATATTTCACTTTGTCAAAGTGAAATAAGGCCATTTTCTCCTCGTAGCTGAGGTTGAGTCTTGGAGCATGTGTCGGTGTTGTCAGAAAAGGTTGATGACTGAAACCTAACTCTTCGTGTGTTTTCTCTTCTCGAACGTTTGGAACATCAGTTTGGTTCTTAGGAGTATCGTCTTCGCTGGAACTAATTTTTTTTTTTTTTTTATTTGTTGATGTGTTCGGTGATCGGTTTAATCATACGGGTGAGTGTTGTTCAATCTGGTATTCCGAAATCTGGTAACTGGAATGGACTTCTTAATGAAGCGGCGCCAATTTGTGATGTGCTTTTTTCTCTAGAGCTGGGGTATGCTCGTCGGGTCGAAGGTCGACCAAAGAAAACACATAAAACTTTGGTTATGAAGAAGGTCCAATCCTTTTATTATCTTTATGTGATCGGTGGTCCCAACGCTGGTAGGTTCTTAGTCAAATGCTGACAAGAGGGTCAACAAGTACAGGTTTTTAGCCGCTGGTAAATCCACAGTAAAACACTGGCATGAACAGGTAGATCCTGGCATCAACAGTAAAATACTGACATCAAAAGGAAAATTCTGGCATCAACAGGTAAACCCTGGCATCAACAGTAAAATACTGGTATCAACAGTCAAACACTGGCATCAACAGGTTGATCCTGGCATCAACAGTAAAGTACTGGCATCAACAGTCAAACGCTGGAATCAACACGTAAATATCCTGACATTAACAGTAAAATACTGGCATCAACAGTCAAACGCTGGCATCAACAGGTAAATTCTGGCATCAACAGTAAAATACTGGCATCAACAGTGAAACGCTGGCATCAACAGTAAAAAACTGGCATCAACAGTCAAACGCTGGCATCAACAGGTAAATCCTGGCATCAACAGTAAAATACTGGCATCAACAGTCAAACGCTGGCATCAACAGGTAAATCCTGGCATCAACAGTAAAATACTGGCATAAACAGTCAAACGCTGGCATCCACGGCTTAATAGCCGGCAAAATAAGTCCCAAAAGTCCTTAAGAGGCTAGTGGGGGACTTGTGCTAGGAACTCTAAGGAGACCTCGCTTAAAATTGGGGATCTCTGGGCACACTACGTACCCCTGGTTTTCCTCTAGTGGAAGGAGCCTGTTCGGAAACGAACTGAGAATTGCAAACTACATAAATAAACATTAAAAATAAACAGAGCAAATACAGTCCACAAATATATACGTCAAAAGAATTGTAAACAAAAACATAGAATTTATATAATGAAAATTAATGAGGTTATTGTACACAAAGTCATATGACTAAAATTTCTTGTTACAATCGAAATACAAGCAAGTGGTTTAAAGTGAATTTTGGTGCGTTTTTAATTATTTTGAGTATGTTTCTCCCGGAAAATTTCTTAAGTTATATTTTTCAAACGTAGACAATTACATTTGGTCCTTCAGCCTACAATTGAACCATTTTATAACTAACTTTAAAAACAATAAAAGTGTGTGCAAATAAAGTGTGTGTGCGCGAACAATTTACAATTGATATATATATATAACTAGTGCGAACATTTTTACGAAAAATCGTGTTTTATAAAATTAGCTTCGCGTAGCATATTTAAATCGAACTTAAAAACAATTTCAAACTAAAACTTATTCAACGAATAATAATAACGTCCAGCAGAGATTCTCAGGTCACATCTGTAAATCTGGTGAACATCTTTACATATATAGACGGCAGCAGAACCAGAAAAGGCAGTAAGTTTTACTTGTTCCGTGTTGTAAACTTGTCAAATTTTTTATATCTATAAAAATAAAGAAAAATATTATAAACATGGCTCAAAAAACGAATTTCAAATACGGAGAGCTGCAGAAAATGCTGCTGAACAAAGTCATCAAAGATCTTATGAATTACAAAAAGTCGCCCAAGGATCGTAAGACTACAGCATATGCATCAGGTCGTCTGTCGATGCTGGAAGCAGATATGGCGTCGGCAAAATCCTACCACGAAGGGATTTTCGGTGCGGGGATGCTGGAAGAAGATATAAAAAAGGAGGAATTAATGGTGGTATATGAACAAATTACCGAATTGTATTATGAATACCGTGCCGAGTTGTTGGATACGTTGGAAAAGTGCGCTACAGCGAAAGCAGCACAAGTAAATGCAGGTGCTCCGCCCTCTGAAACTGCCGCTGTTGCTACAACTTCGTATTCGGGTATTCGGCTTCCACGAATCGATCTTCCCAAGTTCGATGGTTCGTATACCACCTGGAGAGCCTTCCAGGACAAATTCCATGTTTTGGTTCATCAAAACAAAGCTTTAGATGACATCGACAAGCTGCACTTCTTACAGTCTTGTTTGGTTGGAGATGCAGAACGGTTTTTGCAAAACCTTTCGGTGGAAGCAGCGTCATACGACAAAGCTTGGGAGCTTTTAAAGGACAGATACGACCACAAGCGCATTCTGGTGCACATCCAAATGCAGCATCTGTTTGGTCAGCCGTCTTTGAGTCGCGAAACGGCTTCAGGTCTTCGTGATTTGTTGTACTCCACCCGGGAATCTGTTCTTGCGCTGGAGAACATGGATGTGCCAGTCTCTGGATGGGATACGGTCCTCATTTGGTTTTTGCTGCAGAAACTTCCCAGTGCGAGCCAAAAACTGTGGGAAGAGAAAATAGATAACCGAAAAGACTTACCGAGTTTTAAGGAATTTACCGAATTTTTGGAGACGAGGTTCCGGACGCTTGAAGTTGTGGGTCAGCAGGAGCTTGGTGCAACATCTAGGAGCAAAGAAGAGCCAACCGCCAACAAAGGGCCACGTGTTCCAGCCAATCCGAAGGTGTACCACAGCAAGCAAGTAATCAAGCAGCCGTACAGACCAGCGAGGACGAGTTTCGTTGAGCAGCCAGTGAGGACGAATTCCGGCGAGCAGCTCGCATGTAAGTTGTGCAACCAAGGTAAACACACGTTGCGAAAGTGCCAGCGCTTCTTGAACATGGACAACATGGGGCGTAAAGATGCTGTTCGCAGGTTGAAGGTTTGTGAGAATTGCTTGTCTTACGGGCACTTTCTCCGTGACTGCCAGAGTGTTAGTTCGTGCTACTTTTGCCAACAAAAGCACCACTCGTTGCTGCATTACAATGCACAAAATGGCATGTCACAACCGCGACAACAACAACAACCTTCAACGAGTTCGCAGGCGAGAAACATGGCATCCAGAGGTTTTCAGGCTCCTCTGAACAGAAACGCGTCGGAGTTCCAGCCAACAGGAGAACAGCAGCAGCTCCAATCAAATGGACAAACTTTTAATTACCACGCGTCGCATGGTGATGGTCATCACCAGGTGCTTCTAGCAACGGCAGTAGTAAAGGCACGAGCAGCAGACGGGCGATTGCACCTCTTACGAGCGCTGATCAACACAGGCTCAGAAACGTCGTTCATCACCGAAACTGCCGCACTACTGTTGAAGCTAGAAAAGCGGCGCACCATTGCCGAAGTATCTGGGTTAGGGTTGGTCAGCAGTGGCACTACGCAGCACTCCGTCGAAGTGCGCTTTGCTTCCCGCCTCTCAACGTTTGAGACGGCCGTCCAGGCTTTGGTTTTCAGGTCGCTGACTGGCCTTCTCCCGGCCCAACGAGTGATACACGGCAAATGGCACCACCTCAAGGGTCTTTCGTTAGCCGATCCCCATCTCTACGAACCTGCACCCATCGATTTACTGCTGGGAAGTGATGTTTGTGCGCAAATCCTTTTGCCGGACGTAAGGCGACCTCAGGATGGTATCGGTCCCATAGCACAAAACACCGAGCTTGGATGGATAGTTTTGGGCAAGGTCGCAGTAGAAGATCCCCAGCGAGTTCGAAGCTTCGTGCAGTTTGCGGATTTGAATTCTCAACTGGAGAAGTTTTGGGAGATCGAGGAAACCCCGTTTCATAACCTGTAAACAGAAGAAAACATCGCTTGTGACGACCATTTTGAACGATATACCAAACGCTTACCTGATGGGCGATATGAGGTAAAGCTGCCTTTCAAAGAGGACGGCGTTCCTGCGATGGGATCGAGTCGACAGAGCGCCTTCCGGCGTTTTCTTCATCTTGAAAAACGGCTGGATGCAGATCCAAAACTTCGTGCGGAGTACACAAAATGTATACGGGAGTATGAAGAACTCCACCATATGGAAGAGATTGATGCGAATGATGCAGTTTTGCAGACTCCATTCCATTATTTCTTACCGCATCACGCGGTGTTTAAGGAAGCGAGCTCCACTACGAAGCTGAGAGTAGTGTTTGACGCAGCGGCGAAGGCTTCGGATGGGAAATCCCTCAACGACCGTCTTCTTGTGGGTCCAAAGTTGCAGTCGAGTATCATAGATCTCGTACTAAAATGGCGGGCTCATCGTGTCACATTCACGGCCGACATTGAAAAAATGTATCGGCAAATTTTGGTTAGTTTCCCAGACCGATACTACCAGCTGATAATGTGGAGAGAGCAGAAGGTTTCGCCAATACGAATCTTCAAAATGAATACGGTCACTTTCGGGACAGCCAGTGCGCCTTATCTTGCTATCAAGATTTTGAAGAGAGTTGCTGAGGACGAAAGTGAAAATTTTCCGGAGGGGGCGAAGGTTGTCCGTGAGGACATGTACGTCGACGACCTCATCAGTGGAGCGGAGGTCGAAGAGGCGCGCATCAAACGCGACGAAGAAAGGCAACTTTTGGCTTCTGCAGGCTTCCACCTACGAAAATGGACGAGTAACGTCAAGGAACTCGTGGATGATGTTCCGGTACAAGACCGGGAGTTAGATTTTGAACTGCCGTTCAATACTTCGGAGCATGTAAAGACGCTCGGCATCAAATGGTTTCCTGTTGATGATTACTTTTCTTACCAAAACCTGCAGCCATCAAAGGAAGCAACAACAAAAAGGGCTATGTTATCGACGATTGCCAAATTGTTCGACCCACTTGGATGGATATCGCCGTGCATCACCACGGCAAAACTTATGATGCAGAGACTATGGGAAATCGGCTGCGATTGGGATGATCCAATTCCACCAGCGTTGAGGAAAGACTGGGAAGCTTTTCATCGAGAACTTCCTCAGATCGAACAACTTCGAATTCCACGGTGGACTCAGATGAGTAAAAACAACACGGCGATAGAGTTGCACGGTTTCTGTGATGCGTCGATGAAGGCTTTCGGAGCAGCGGTGTACGTTCGTGTCTTGGATAGCGATGACAACATCCATGTCAACCTACTTTTGTCAAAGACGAAAGTAGCACCAAATCAGCGGACGATTACTCTTCCCCGTTTGGAGCTTTGTGGTGCTGTAGTTTTGGCGCAATTGATGCAGTACACCATTGAAGTTTTGGCCATCCCCGATGTCAAAACGTATGCCTGGACGGATTCAACGATTGCGCTCGCCTGGATAAAGGCCACTCCCGCTAGATGGACCACGTTCGTGTCCAACCGAGTGTCCGAGATCCAGCGGCTAGTGGGGATCGATTGCTGGGGACATGTTGCAACGCGTCATAACCCAGCCGATCTGGCGTCCAGAGGTGTGTTTCCGTCGGAATTGAAGTCATTGGAGCCATGGTGGAAAGGTCCGGAATTTTTACACCATCAATGGGTTTTCGATGTCCCACATCAACCTGTCGATAATGAAACGGAAGAGGAGCAGCGTACTGTGTAGGTACTTAGCGTTCGGGTCAACCATAGCGACAGTATTCTGCAAACAATATATGACTGTTCGAGTCTTCTCAAGCTAGTTCGAGTCGTCGCTACCTGTCTTCGTTTTGTTGCTAAATGTCGTCGTATATCGGGAGCTAGTGTGGGACCACTTACCCCAAGTGAGCTGGAAGAAGCGCGTATTGTCGTCGTCAAGACAGCGCAGAAGGAGATGTTTAAGACGGAGATCCAACAAATAGCGGAGACATCCAAGATTCCCAAATCCCTTAGTGCGTTAAACGCATTTCTCGATGCAAACGGGATCTTAAGAGTTGGAAGACGCTTAGAGAACTCTTTCCTCGCTTATGAAGCGCAACACCCCATATTGCTGCAGAACAACCACCACTTCACAAGTCTGGTTGTGAGAGATGCCCATAAAAACACTCTGCATGGCGGCATCCAGCAGATGATCAGTTATATCCGCCAACGATACTGGATCGGACAGATAAGAAGGAGTGTGAAGTATCAACTGCACAGGTGCACTTCTTGCTACCGGCAAAAGGCATCAGAAATGCAACAGCTGATGGGAAACTTACCTGCTGCTCGAGTTCAGATGTCTCGACCTTTCAGCCATACCGGTGTCGATTATGCTGGTCCCATCGAGATCAAAAGCTGGAAAGCACGCGGTGCTAAGATACTTAAAGGATACTTTGCAGTGTTCATCTGTCTGGCAACAAAAGCCATTCACTTGGAAGTCGTGTCAGATCTGACAACCCAAGCGTTTTTGGCAGCATTTCATCGTTTCACTGCAAGAAGAGGAAGCTGTCAACAGGTTTACAACGACTGTGGAACCAACTTCGTCGGTGCTAACAACGAATTAGCAAAAATGTTAAAGGAAGCCACGCATGACTGGAAGGAGATAGCCGAAAAGCTTGCAAATCGCGGTACTCATTGGCACTTTATTGCCCCCGCTTCTCAACACTTTGGTCGTTTATGGGAAGCAGGTGTGAAATCTGTCAAGCACCATTTAAAAGGAGTTGTCGGGACTGAAAGGCTCACATTTGAGGAGCTCGCAACGCTTCTAACACAAATAGAAGCGTGTTTGAATTCGAGGCCCTTATGCCCTCTAACCGATAGCTTCGACGATTTGGATGCGCTAACCCCTGCGCATTTTTTAGTCGGTGAGTCGCTACATTCCATACCACAAGGCGAACTAAACAACAACGTCACACATCTCGACCGATGGAAACGAGTTCAAGCGCTGGCGGAAGGGTTCTGGAAAAGATGGAGCTCAGAATATCTTTCACGGCTCCAACATCGACCAAAATGGACGCAAGTCAAGGAGGTTCCCAGACTAGGAGACTTAGTTCTGCTCAAGGATGAGCGACTACCACCAACCTACTGGAATCTCGGCCGAATTGAAGGAACACATGCAGGATCAGACGCATCAGGAGCATACTGCTATTGTTTAATAATTATCTCTTCCCCGAAGAATTACCTCAAAACCTAATACATCGCCCCTGGATTCAACCGAATCAACCACAGTATACCATACTTACATCTTCCTCGAAGATTATAAAAACCCTTATACAAAACCCCTGGATTCAACATAAGACTTAATTTAAGTTCAACGTAAGCTGGATTCAACAATCAACCTATCTTTATTTTTGCTGCAACGAATCATTTCATCAAAAAAGGTAGATCACCATGATCTAGGAAACCACGTCGTACCTAAAAATTCACACAATCTACATGTTCCTGAAAAGTAGCAACATAATTGATTCAAAGAATTACAATCTTCAATCAACTCATCTTTAATATTACACCATACAACATTCAACTTTACGAAATAAAACACCAAATTATAATTTTATTCATCTTTATTGAAATTTCAAACACAACACAAAAGACATCTAAATCGAAACAACATTTCAACATTTGCAATAAGCTGCGACAGTGCACACATCAAGTTAACAACTTAACTTTATAATTTTCAATTTAAAAAGCACTGCCACAACGCATGCAAAATGAACATAATATTTAAACAATTCAATTTTATTGATCAACAATTCTTATTAAAATTTAAACAAAAAAAAGTCTAAATGGAAATTGGACATCTTCCACAAGACTCAAGAAAAAAACATCGACGGCACATCAAACGTCAAAAAGCCGTCGGCAAAACAAAATTGACGTTGATCAAAAACATCGCGTTATAAAATCCAATTAAAATCAAATTATACAAAACCACAATGTCATCTGTATAATTTACAAGACACAAAATAAATTTTAAATTTTAATCAAAATTCACTGAGATTAATAAACGCAATCGAAACCGATTTGGTACACAAAAATATGATTTCATATACGTGCTACGCGCCGAGCTGCACTTGAATCATATCGGTTCAATAAAAAGCATAAATTCACAACCACTTCATAAATGCAATCGTATTTTTTATTGCAATAAAATGTCTTGCAATTGCACTGCAACCATTTAACACCACTTAACTTACACTTTTTATTTTTATTTCGCAAAAGGTTCACGAAATAATACGCGTTTGTTTACCTCGCAAAAATGTAAACAAAGTTCTAGTCGGAACCGAAAAATGTCCGACTAGAAAGAGACCAAATTCACTTCGCTTTTTAAAACCCATTTTTCCATACACACACACATACACACAACCGCGATCGCGAAAAATCCATAAAATTGCCGGAAATGCGCGACGACGCCACCGACAACAACAACATGAACATACATATATGTATCAAAAAATTAAGATTTTCATAAAAAATAGCAAATAAATCAATCAAAATTAACAAGAAAAAACACTCATCAATATTTATGTGGGTAGACACACATGTATATCCATCCATCCATCGGAATGCGAAACAAATCTTGATATTCATAGTGCGGGAAGTACAACGCACTTGAACCACACTAAAACCCAACAATTTCATCTAGACACATTTCACAATTACACTACACTAATCTACAATGAACGTGCTCCAAATTTAACAAATAATACAATTAAAATTTCGCCATTAAATTACGCGCAAAGCATGTCGGCACCATGCTTGCAAACGAAACACGAAACTCTACAAAAAAGGGAAAACAGTCAAACTAACATTTAACACGTACACACGACTACGTCACTACAAAAAAAATGAATGGAAAATTCCTGCTTCATAAAGCTTTCTCATTCACGCTGTAGGATAGTATTGGTATTTGTTGTACTATTATACTATTATCTCGTACTGTTATCGTTTTCTGTTTATGTCATGTACATTCATTAATCATTTCGTCTCTTTATATGTACACAACGAGGAAGAAGAAGACCACCACACATCAATTGTTAATTGGTATTTATACCAATTAGACACAACGAAATATCAAAAGCCACCTATTGAGGAATAGATGCCAAACAAATAGCGTCAGTAAAGCAGTTTCGGTGTGCGAACAGGGTGTTTTGCATTATGATGAGATTATGTGTGAACGTCTGGAGGCGGGAGAATGTTCGGAAACGAACTGAAAATTGCAAACTACATAAATAAACATTAAAAATAAACAGAGCAAATACAGTCCACAAATATATACCTATGTCAAAAGAATTGTAAACAAAAACATAGAATTTATATAATGAAAATTAATGAGGTTATTGTACACAAAGTCATATGACTAAAATTTCTTGCTACAATCGAAATACAAGCAAGTGGTTTAAAGTGAATTTTGGTGCGTTTTTAATTATTTTGAATATCTTTCTCCCGGAAAATTTCTTAAGTTATATTTTTCAAACGTAGACAATTACAGAGCCTGTACACTAGATTGGTACTTTCTTAACACGGGCTGACTTCTCCTTTCTTGTATTTTTTCAGTTTGCCTTATAAAGTTATATACACCTAGTGCGTGTGAGTTCTATGGCGTGAGCGTGAGTGAAAAATATCATGTGAAAACAATGGTATGTGTATTGGCTGGCGGTAGGGTGTGTATTTGTAATTTCTTTACAATTTTTGAAATGTCGATGGATATATGGATTTTATTTGCAGTTCCACCTTACTTGTCGCAGTTCCAGCTTTTGTTGAACCCAAACCTGTCACTGATGCAAATGTTTTCTTCTTCTTCAGTTGCACTGCATCTTCCGTTATAAAGGATGACTGAGAGCCTTGGTCAACTAAAGCCCTTAGAACGCATTCTCCACTATTCCAATTTGTTTTTATTAGGGCTGTGGCTAAAAACACCGTGTTCTGAATCGTGTCCACAAAGTTTGATTGTTGTGATTGCGTATTTCTTCCTACCTCTGCAGCGTGAAGAAGCGTATGATGCTGCCAACTGCAGATTTGGCACGTTTTGAAAGAAGTACACATTGCTGTGTTGTGTTCACTCTTAAAACAATTTCTGTTAAATTTTTCCCTCTTAACATTTTCTTGTCTCTGTGTCGTCGGCATTTGTTGCAGATATGCAACCATTGCGGTCCTTTGCAAAACCTACAGCGTGGTAACTTCTGTTCATAGGCTTTTTGTACTGCAATTTTTGAGCGTAATTAGGTTGTTTCAGCTCTTTCATGTTTTCTCCTTAGTTTCTTCTTCCTTCTAAGTTTTCGAGTGCGTTAAATTTGTTTTCTAGGAACTTCAACAACTCGTCAAGGCCCTGTAGATCTATAGGGCTGCTTAATGATTGCTCGTATGCTTTTCTGGTTTCGTTGTCCATTTTCTGTCGCGTTGATTAAGTAAAGCCTGTATTTGTGCATTTACTAGTAGTCTGGTGTTTTAATACCTATTTATCAGCATGTCGCGCGCCATAGTATAGTTGGTGTCAGTTATCTGGAGATGTTGAATCATTTTTGCTGCTTCCCCGTCAGATTTGTTTTAAGGTAATGTAGTTTTTGTACATTACCTAGGCTTTTATTTTTGTCGATAGTTTGTTGGAAAAGATCTATAAATGATTATCATTTTTTGTAGTCCCTGTCAAAAGATGGTATTTTGATGGTTGGCAACTTCAGCTCTTTTTGTTTTGGGAAATTGTTGGAGTTTGTTTCACTTGTATCGTTTTTTAGCAAATTGTCAATGTTTTCTTGTAGCTTGACCATTATGTTTTCGTAAATTTGTTCGATTTCTTCATGATCTTTTAACAGCTCTGCACAGTAAGCATCATAATTTTTTTTTTTTTTTTTTTTTTATTTATTTCGTGAATGCTATATAACTGTAAGATACAATATCTTATTTAATAGTTAAAAGCTAAATTTTACATAGTTGAGCTGGCAATAAGTTAAATTTGTATAAAAAGAGGAAAAGAAAAATTTAAGGCAATATAATTCTAATAATATGATATCAAAAAGGAAAAAAAAATTTTTAATACAATTTATAGAATTTCATTCAACTTGATACTGAAAAATGGGTCTTTAAAACATTTTTAATTCTTGTTGGGTGTTCAATTTCTTTAATATTGCGTGGTAGACCATTCCAGAGACGGACTGAATTTACAAAAAATTGACGCTCCGATGTAAGAGACGCATATCGAGGGTGAATTAGTTGACGAGATCTGTGAGAGGTTGCAAAACGGATTTTGTCGAAACAGTATTGTGGTTGGTGTGTAAGCATTATGTCAGAGAGCAAGATCAAACTACGGAGTTCAAGATAATTTTCAAACGGCATGTCCAGCAGCATAGAAGCAAAGTTATATACACGATCGTATCTTCGTAAGCCAAATACATAACGAACAATGCTATTAAAGGCAACATTAAGTTTACGTTTGCTTGCGTAGCTGCAGTTTCAGTATATTTCGCACCCGTATGTCAAAATCGGTATAATAAAAGTTTTGGCAAGAAGTATACGTGTTTTACTGGCGTGAAGTACTGGGTTGCCCACAATGCACGTAGTGCGCCATGTACTTTGCCGACAAGCGCATTAATGTGATTGTCCCACGTTAAGAAGCGGTTAAAAGTTACTCCGAGATTTCTGGCAGTTTCCACATATTCAATTGTAGCATTGCTCAAAACAATTCGTGGAAAATAATCAAGGTCTAGACTTTTTCTAGAGATAACAACACGTTTAGATTTTTTCGGATTTAAAACAAGACCGTTTAAAAGGGACCAATTTTCAATTTTTTTAAGGTCTTCGTTAACATTGAAAGCTCCATTCTCAATGAGTCCAAGGGGACAGCTAAGATACAGCTGGACATCATCAGCATACATTTGACAAGAACAGTTATCAACCAAAGATGGCAGTTCATTAACATAAATAGAGAACAATAGCGGACCCAAAATGGATCCCTGAGGAACACCTGTATTAATCGGTAAAAAATTAGACAAACTGTCGCCAACTTGAACTGCTTGTATTCTATTTGTCAAATAAGAATATATAAGCTTCGTAGCACACGGTGAAAAATTGAAATTCTGGCGAAGCTTATTACATAGATTCACATGGTTAACTGTGTCGAAGGCTTTAGAGAAATCAAGCAGTACCAAAAACGTTACCTCATCCTTATCCAACGCTTGCCTTATGTTTTCAGTGACGTTCAAAAGTGCAGTGATACAGCTGTGTTTCTTACGAAAGCCAGATTGCTTAGGTGAAAGCATTGAGTTCGCTGTAAGGTAAACATTGATTTGTTTCTGCAAAATTTTTTCGAAGACTCGATAAAAAGGGAAGCACAGAAATAGGCCTAAATTCAGTACCTTTAGCGTTTTTAGGGAGTGGAATGATCTTGGCTACCTTCCACAAGTCAGGATACTCTCCTGACATCAAAATTGTATTGAATGCGTACGTAAGAAAAGGCAACACAATGGGTATGATCATATGACAAAACTTAGGATGAATAGAGTCTAGTCCAACGGCGTTAGACTTAACAGAAAGCAAACATTCAACAACATCAGCACTATCAACGCAGCTAAAACCAAAACCATAGTTACCTGAATGATCAGTGAACGATGCGATTGCAGGTGCACTCGCCAAGGGCCTCAGTGTCGATGGTGGCAAAGCAAATGTTTTATTGATTGAATTGACGTCTACATCCTCAACTACCACGTTTCTTGATTTACCAATACCGATGTCACGTAAGTTCTTCCATAGTTGACGCCCACCCAAGGAGGTACTGAGCCGATTAGAGAAAGTTTGTGATTTCACTAAACGTATTTCAGCGACAACTCTGTTACGAAGCAAGCAGTACGAACGTCGCATCTCAATCAACCGATATCGCTTCCAATTATTATATGCATCATCCCGTTGTTGCATTAAGAGTCGTATGTTAATCGTAAGCCATGGTTTATCATTTGATTTTAGGATTTTTGTTTTTAATGGTACGTGCGTATCATAAAGTTGTTTTATATTTTCCGTTAAAAACTGCATCTGTTCATTGGAAGATGGCATATAAAAAATGCGATCCCAGCTAACGGCTCTGGTGTGCTCTGCTAATAGTTGACAATTTACGTTTTTAAAATCACGAAAATTGATTCTTTTAACAGAATAGTCAAAGCTAAAGTTAAGCGTTAAGAAAATTAGATCATGCTTTGAGAAAACGGGCGCGGAAAGTTGATCGTACAAGGCTACGTCGTCGATGTTGCTAACTAAAAATAAATCTAAAAGTGAAGCTTCTCCACCAAAGTAATGAACAATATTTGGAGAGCCCAGTGAAATTTCTTCCAAAAGTGAATACAGGGGGGAAAAGTCAATGTTTCGATTTGGTCTATATATGGCCCCTAGAAGAAGGTTTCCATCATTTCCCACTATATTGTATTGTATTGTATTGCATTGTATTTATTTAAAATTATTCATAGTACATATAAGATATAAATATTACATCTTTTAAGTAGTACATGCTTTAGATATGTTGCAGAGTAATAATTAAAATTTACATTAATATATCAACGAATACATATTCTATATTGCTACCTGCAGCAGATGATACTTTAAATTTACATTTAATAGCCGTTTTGGTATAAATTGCCACACCACCCCCAATACGATCCTTTCTATTTAATCGAAATACGCGTAACCCTCCAAGCCACACATCTCATCATTAAATTCGTCCCTGAACCATGTTTCAGTGACGCAAACAATATCTACATCCGATTTGACAAAGATATCACGAAACTCGTCAATTTTCGGCAGCAAACTCTGTGCATTGATGTGACAAATTCTGAGACCACATCTCTGTTTGCTCAGAGCTCGTACCATCGAACGCAAGGTTCCCATTGAGTTCATAACCGGCACCATAACAAAAATTAGAAATATTAAAAAGTAAAAAAAATTTCAAATAATAATTATTCAAGCTTAAGTTATGAATTGAAAAAATTTTAATCCAAAAAGTTAAATTTCAAAATTGAAGTATAATATTGGAAAAGAAAAAGCAAAAAACAAAAATATTTCAAATTGTATAATATAATTTATGATAATTGTTGTATTATTCATATGAAACTGCTGATCTGGCAACGTCTTCCAGTCCCTCTATGCAGTCAATCGGCACAGCTGTGTCGTCAGCTAAACGTTTGACATAAACAATCCCACGCGAAGTAAACACAGATGACAAATGTTTACTTTTTTTCAGAGCAAATGCACGTTGCATGATGCATTTGTTATGCTGGGTCAAGCTCTCTCGAATGTAGATGGAAGAGGCTGCCCCGGAGGTGAATTTTTCATCCAATGTAAAATTAATGTCATTTAAGCAGAGCTGTTTATTAGTTTTTTTTTCCGGAATGTCGCGATGGAAGCCAAAACATAATTTTTGTCGTACGCAGAATTAAATTTAATCATTATCGCAGAGTGTGGTTTATTCGGTGCCGAGCGTGTGCGGAAAATATTGTTTAAAGTCGGTGGCTGCGTGCTCAATAATGTCGTTATGCGTTTTGGTAATGATCGCCCTCAAGTTGCTTATAACTGCCATCTTTTACGAATAATAGGCTTCGGAAACCTGCCCCGCTTGTTCCATACGTTCCAATGATCGGAAGAACGCTTGCTTTCGCGCTTCTTGCCGTTTGATTCTTTTCTTTTGTTCCTCGTTTGGCTCGTAACAGTCGTTTCTTTATTGTCCCTGGCTTTCAGCTGCAATCATTTGTTTTTCCTCTTCTTCAAGCTCCTTCATTTTAATGTTGAGCTTATTTTTTATTTCAAGCACTGTCTTTTCCACTTGTTCAATATATTTTGATTGGACAATTGGATGTGCTTTACTGTATTCCGGTTGTTCTGTTATTGCCCTATGCCTTTCATGGAAGTCCTTTCGATGAAATTCCAGATCATCCAGTCGTTCTTGAATGGAATTACGTGTCCGCCTAACTTTGGGTTCTTTCGTTTATTTTTCTGATACCTTCTTTATCTATCGATTCAACAGTTTCTTTCTGCTTCTTGATGAATTCGTCGAAAGTATCCATGCTCACTTTTTGTTATTTCGCCTTAGATTAGATTTTAGATTTAGAATATTTTATTCATTTCAAGCCTAAAATTAAATTAACAATTGAAGTGGATAAGTTGAAAATAGAATAATAGTGCCAATTCGTAACTTTAACAGTTATTGATGACACATCAGTAAACAAATAATTCAGAGTTATAATAAGATGTGGGGTAACATCAGTGCAATGAATCTTAATAAACTTAATTTGTTTAACTTTCAAAAACAAATTCAAAGATAACGATATAATTATACTCTATAATACAGAGGAATTCGAATGATCAAATCAAAAAAAATTATGAACTTGAAAATGCTAAAAGAATGATTCAATACAGTTATAACTTAAGGTAAAAAGCCAGCATTAAATTTTTTGATAAAAGAGGAAGCAATTACAGTTTCTCTAATACTCAACGGCAACTTGTTGAATAGCTTTGGAGCTGTACTTGTATGAAAATGTGAAAAATGGTTATTATGAGCAAATGGGACACAGACCATCCTTAGATTATTAATTCGTAAATTATAAATTTGAGAATTTCGGCTTGAAACATTACCAATTTGCATAAAAACTTTTTTAATACTTTAAACACATATAAATGTCTCATTGGAAGAAAATGCAGCTCTTCAAACGTCCAGCTTCTAGCGTATCTATTCTTTCTACGAATTATTCTTAACAAATGCTTTTGAGATGTTAATAAAGGTCCAAAAGTATTAGTATACGAACCACCCCAGCTATTAATGCCATATTGTAACTTTGAGTGTGCAAGGCCATAGTATATGTTACGTAAAACTTTTTTAGAACAAAAATCTTGTAAAAGATACAATTTTCGCGTAACTAACAACATATATGATTTTAAAGACTGGATATGTTCCTTCCAGTTCAACTTTGAATCAATCATAACACCTAAGTATTTAAACTGATTAACTGATTTAATACTGAAACAACTACTAAAGCACTGCAAATAAGAATTAAAGTTTTCTGTACCGCACTTATGAACAGGAAAGGAAAATTGTTTACAATCCTTCCCGACGATCAGTCACCTTGTAGCGGTGGGGGGCTTAAGTAGTTTATTTGAACCGAGCTCGATGCCAAAAGGTGGTCGAAGGATGGGGAAAATGAATGAAAACCAAAAATTGGTCAAAAACCAGTATGGAAGATAACCCAATATTCTCCAGGTGGCAATCGTAAAAGCGAAAATCTACCCGTAGTCTTCACTATGGCAGGGGCACGGATTCTGGAGGCCCCATCTGACATACAAACGCACACCTTTACTAGTGGATACACGCGAGTCGAAGGTACCGTAACCGATGACTCCTGCAGTTCTCTCCATGAAGCTCTTCGTGGTCTGAGCTGGAAAGATGAAGAAGGCAGCTCGGAGGTATTACCTCCGAAGCTAATCTCTCATCCGGGCTTAACTGTTGACCAGAGCGGTGCTATCACCGGACTAAGTGAAGCTGAACAAGTGGATCCCACTCCAACGATGACATCCTCTGGAGAACAGCTTTACAAGCGCCAACAGAAGCTGGAGAGAAGGCGAGCGGCAAAGGCTCAGTGTAAAGAGGACACCAGGGTGGCCGAAGGCACTGAACTAAACCTTTGGTGATGGCGGCGAAAAGGGACAGGTTGGAAGAGGTCTCACCCACCAATTCAGGACGGTCTCCTGTCACCGAAGTCACCCCAACTTCTGCAAACGCGAACAGGGTCAAAAGGAAGAAGGTTTCCGGAAGCTCTGCAAATCTTCCTGTTGGTCTTACTGGAAAGTCGATGAATGAAACTGAAGGAACAGGTCGCAAGACTTGCAAATTCGGTCCACGGACACTGGCTGGAAGGGATGAAGCCGGCATGGTCAAAGCTCCTAGAGGTCAAACCGAAACGTTGGTGAATGAAACCGTGACTGCTAGTCAGTCTGGTCCACGGACACTGACCGGGCGGGATAAAGCCTCGAAAGGAGCAAAATCCGTCGCACAGCGAACGGTGATATAAAAGAGATGACAAGTTTGTAGTCGCAAGTAAAAGTGTTCCTTCAATTTTGCTAATTTATTTCTAAATAAAGCCACAGTGTTTTTTGCAAAGTTCTTTACCTAGAGTGTTAATACTGCCTCTATAACTGTGAAAAGTTGTATAAATTTGTTATTAAATTGCACTATTTAACTTTAATTTATTTTTGTGTAAATTTTGGCTAAACATTTAAAATGCCTGACACAAGAGCGTCAAAAGCACAGTTCCAGAAGGTAAATTCCCCAAGAACAAATTCTCTGAGTAACTCAACGAACATTGCTGATCAACTGTGGAGTAAAATGTAGATGTTTTTAAGAAAGAGCTATCGCAAATTGTTGAAGCAAAGATCTCAGCTATGGAGGATCTTTTCAATGAAAAAATCAAAAAAGTTACTCTTGATTTACAACAAAAGATCGCTGACATCACAAGTAAACAAACTCAACTGGAAACCACTATCGAAGAGATGGAAAAAGACAAATTGAAATTAGATGTGATCTTAAACGGTATCCCATTTCAGCCAAACAAAAACCTGACATCGATCTATTCAAAAATTTGTGAAACAGTTGACGTCCCAGCGCAAGGTCTTTTAGATGTTTTTAGAGTGAAACCCCATGAAAGACGATCAGATGCTGATGGCTGCATTGTGCTTAAATTTGCTCACGGCAGTGCAAAACAACAATTATTACGAGCTGCAACAACCTTCCGTAAGAGGAAAAACTCTGCACTTAAATTGAGAGACATTGGTATTGACTCACATAAGAGCTTCCATATTAATGAGAGTCTAAACAAACGGACTTACCAACTTCAAAGGCAAGCTTTAAAATTAAAACAACGCTCACTCATAACATCATTCCACACTTTCAACGGAAAGCTCTTTATACGGACTGCACCTGATCATCCTCCACTCCCAATCAATTCAACCGATCTGAGTAAAATTGTCGGCAGCACTTGTCGAAGCAATACGACAACGAACAACAATCAACAACTTTAATCTGTTTTGACTTGAGTATTCTTTTTACGTTCTCTTCTTTTTTATTATTATTCTTTTACTCTTTCTCTCTCTCTCTTGCTTTCTGATTTTAATTCAATTTTTGTTCTTGACTGTTTAGTCATCTGTAAGAGATAACTCCAGTTTGATCAATTTTTAATTTTACTTCTATCTTCTTTACTGTTCAATTATTGTTATTGTTTTATATGAATAATTTTAATAACAACAGCGTAAGTGGAAATCTGCGTTCGCTGGTAAATGTGTTATGTAAACAACAGTCGGGTCTTCGTATTTGCCACTTAAATGCTCAAAGCTTTGTCAACAAGATCGACGAGTTCAGACAAATTTTTGTAGGGAGTGAGGTTGATGTCATTTGTTTGTCTGAGACATGGTTCGATTCTTTAGTAAACGATGAGTGTTTTTCGTTGAGTGGCTTTAAATTATTTCGTGCCGATCGTTTTGGCAGGATTGGAGGTGGATCAGCAATTTATATAAGAAACAAATTCATTTCACGGGTTGTTTTGCAGTCAGATGAAATTAGCTCCGTGCAGTTTGTTTTTATTGAAATTAAAAGTGGGGATAATGAATGCATTATTGGTTCACTCTATATGCCACCCAATGTTGCCAGCTATCAACTAGCTTAATCCATTTTTAATGAAATATCTCACCTTAATTTAAATATAGTTATTTGTGGTGACCCTAACATCAACCTTTTAAACAACCCGTCAAGTAATAACTTTAAGGATGCAAGGTGTGCGTTGAACCTAAATGTTGTAAATGTTACTGAAGCGACTCACTTCAAACCTAATTTTGTGCCTTCCCTACTTGGAATTATACTTGTGAGTGATCGAAGTCTTTTAAAATTTTATAACCAACATTCAGCTCCTGCCTTCTCTTTTCATGACCTTATATTTGCAACTATTGATTTTCAATGTATAACTAGTAGTTCTCCTTTTACTTTTCAATATAGAGAATTTCAAAAGATTAATTTACAACAGCTATTTACTGAATGTGATCTGCTAGCATGGGAAGAAATTTACCAGTTAGATAATGTCGATGAGCAATTAAATATCTTTAATGATTTGGTTATAAATCTTTTTGAAAAAAATGTGCCTGTAAAAACTAAAATTATAAAAAGGCCAAGCTGTCCATGGATTTCCGAAAGCATATTATCAGCAATGGCCCTTCGTGACAATTTATTTCGCAGGTGGAAAAGATTTGCGTGTGAAGACATACTCAATGAGTTCAAAAGAGCCAGAAATAGAGTAACATGTTTAATCCGCCATGCTAAACGTCTCCATTACACAACCAAAATTTATTCTAATGTTTCTCCAAAAAACTTCTGGAGTCGAATCAAAGATCTAGGGTTAGGAAAGAAGTCGAGGACGAGTGACGAAATTTTTGACATTAATGAGTTAAATGAAAAATTTGCCAATCCTGTTCCCAACATACCTAGTATCCATGAATCCCTTACTGAAATAACTTTTTGTGATGGATTTAAATTTTATGAGGTTGACGTATATGATGTTGGTGATGCCATATTTCATGTAAAGTCCAAATGTGTTGGGCTTGATAACATACACCCGGACTTTATTAAGATTCTTTTACCAAAGTTACTCCCTCACATAGCATACATTTTTAATTCAATCATCCTCACAAGTGTATACCCATCTCAGTGGAAACGTGCTAAAATTATTCCAATTCCAAAAAGTTCTGGAAAAGAGAAGGATTATAGGCCAATCGCAATATAATCGTATTTATCTAAGGTTTTTGAAGTAGTCATCAGCAAGCAAATTAAGAGTTACATAAATGGGTTGAATCTCTTGAACCCTTTTCAATCTGGTTTCAGGAAAGGCCACAGCTGCAAAACGGCGCTTTTAAAGGTAACTGAAGATATTCGCGAAGCTTCTGATGAAAATAACATAGTAACACTTTTAACCTTGCTTGACTTCTCCAAAGCTTTTGAATCAGTTAATTCAACTTTATTATGTAAAAAACTTGCTGAAATGTATAATTTCTCTTTTGCTGCTACCTCCATAATTTTTTCATATCTATCAAATCGGTCTCAAGCTGTTTGTCATGGTGGTAAACTTTCTTCGTTTTCCCTATTAAGATCAGGTGTTCCCCAAGGATCAATACTTGGGCCGCTCCTTTTCACTATGTTTATAGATGACCTTCCGTCTGTCTTGAGATATTGCTCGTATCATATCTATGCTGACGATGTCCAACTATATCTCAATTTTAGTTTAGGGCTTGTTGAAGATGCTGTAGTCAGAATGAATGAAGATTTGGCTTCAGTCTTAATTTGGTCAAACTAAAATCGGCTTATACTAAATCCAACTTAAACAAAATGTTTACCGATATGCACCCAACAATTCGCCTTTGATGATTTTCCAAATATTATTTTGAATGGTAAAGTTATTGAAATGGTAAAAAAGGTGAAAAATCTTGGTGTCATGTTTAACAACAATCTGACTTGGACTGACCACGTCAACAGCACCGTTTCGAAAATTTATGCAGTATTGCGAGGCTTGTCACATTCAAGATACTTTTTATCATCCGAAGTTAAATTTTTTTTTTTTTTTAACAATTATTTATTCTTTATTGATTTAATTCGTACAATTCCATAATACGTATTAGTTAAATAAAGAATAATAGGTGTCATTCTGTAGTTTTTTAAAAACTAGTATCGAATGACCCGTTAAATTATATAATTCAAATGTGAATATTACAAAATTAATGAGTGAATGTGGGGTTCACATGTTAAAGCAAAATGCATTTATATAAACATATTTACAATTTACAATCCAATCTTTGATTTAAAAATAAAAGTACAAGAACAAAATAAAAAAAGCTTGATAATTTAATTCAAGAAAAGACTTCTAACTGCTGAACTATCCATTTCAAAGAGCCAATTTTTTACCTTTTTAAGGAACAAGCTTAAAATTGTTATTTTTCTTATATCATATGGCAAGTTATTAAACAATTTAGGTGCAGAAGCTGTAAAAAAATTTGAGAAGTGAGTTCTGTTAGACTTCGGAACGTTCACTAGAACCCGAGTATTTAATCTTAAACCATGAAGGTTAGAGTTTCTATGAAAAAACGCTGTATCCACTTCTCATAAAAAACAATTTGAGGACTTTAAAGATATATAAATGTTTTACTGGTAGTACTCGAAGATGTAAGAATAAAGGCCAGCTTGTGGTTAGCCTTGATTTCTTACAGATTATCCGGACAATTTGTTTTTGCGATATTATCAACGGATCAAGTGCATTGAAATAAGCGCCTCCCCAACTAGCTATACCATACTGTAGCTTAGAGTGTACAATACCATAATAAATCTTCGTAAGCAGTTTTGTGGAACAATACTCTTTCAAAAGGTACATTTTTCGAGTTGCTAACAAAAGATATTTTTTTAGATCGTCAGCATGATCTTTCCAATTTAAGTTCTGGTCTAATAATACTCCTAAATACTTAAAGCGATCAACAAAATCTATTTTAAAGCAACTATCATCACAGAGAATATTATTATTGAAGTTGTCAATACCGCAAGTATGATTCGATTGTTGAATTTTTTTACATGAAGAGGAATGAAAAAAGACATCGCAATCTATAGGATGCACTTTCCTTAGGGTACAGAACATAATCTTTGTTTTCATGCTAATTACGAGCTCATGTTTGGCAAACCATTGCCTTAGAATCTGCAAATCTTTCTGCAAATTAACAAACGCTTCAAATACAGAGTTATTCACATATGTAAAAGCTATGTCATCGGCGAATGCGGTTATACTGCTACTAAAAGGTTGCTTGAATATTGAATTGACATAAATCAAGAACAAAAGTGGACCCAAAACCGAGCCCTGAGGAACACCAATATCTATTTTCAACTTATCACTTAAGAAACCATTTAATTTTACTCTTTGAAATCGGTCGGATAAATAAGACTCTAACCACTTGTATAAATGCCCACGAAAACCAGCTTTGTAAAGTTTGCATAGCAATATTTTATGATTGACCATGTCAAAAACGAAACGAAATACTTGTTAAAATTGTTGGCAATATCCATAGGATTAGATATGGTGTTGTTTTCAACTTCGATTCTTTGAATAACATTCTCATTTCTTTCCTTATTTAAAATATCATTCACCACTTTCCATTCATCTTTAATATTGCCCCAGCAGTTATCAAATTTCTTACCATAGAATGTGTTTCTACTCTCTTCAACCTGTTTTTCCACAATTTTTTTTAAATTGGTGTAATGTTGATTAAGCTTCGAATTCTGAGGATGAAGTTTACATTTTTTCCACATCATATTTTTTTTCTGAATTAGTTTAACTAATTTTTCATCTATCCACGGTTTTATCCTCACTAATTTAGAAGTTTTTGACGATTGATTATATGAAGAACAGTTATCTATATGTTTTTTTAGAATTTCAATGAAAGCATCATATGCTGCTGAAGGGTTTCTGCACTATATACCGGGTCCCAAAACTCTACTTTAACAGCTTCTCTTAATAATACATAATTGATTCTAGATTTTATGGTTTGTTGTGGGTGATGTTCAACATTAGCTACGTTTTTTGCAAAAATATTTAGCTTAATCATACAATGATCTGTAATATCATAATCTAGGATCTCGCTAGAAAACTCATTTGGGTAATTTGATCGATGTCTTACAAAAACATGATCAAGACATGTTTTTGAATGAACAGTTAAACGAGTCGGCTCGTTAACTAAAGATTTTAACCCGTACGATGACATTAGAAGTAAATAATTGTCTGTGTCATTGTTATTTTTTAAAATATCAATATTTATATCTCCTATGACTATAAGATTTTTCGTTCTTATGTCTTTTAAGAGATCATTCAATTGCTCTAAAAATATCTTTTTGTTCAAATTGTTTTCATGCAAGCGATACACACATAATATTACAAAATTTTCATTTCCTATAACGCAATCAACTTTAATAACATCAGCACTTTTCAAATTGTAAGAAACAACCGCGCATTTATAAGACTTTTTTATAAAAAGAGCAACACCACCTGCATTATAAGAATTATTGCAATTGCCATATAAGTCATAATCAGGAAGACTAAAGAGTGATAGTTCAGAGTCGTATAGCCAAATTTCAGTTAAAAAAATAAAGTCTGCTACAATATTTAAAGCATCAAAATGAGCTAGGAAAGAGTTAAAATTTTTTCTCATACTACGTATGTTTTGATGAATAATAAAATAAGAATTGTTATTTATATGTGTTTGAGAAGTATTTGTAAAATTTGAATTTAAGGTTTGCATCTCAGTTTAAGTTAATTTTTCTAAGTCATCAAAGCATTTTACTTTGATAACATCATCTCCTTCTTTTCTACGCAAATAAATAATGTTACTTCTCATCCACATATACTTAATTTTTAATGTTGATTTCGCCTTCCTTGCCTCTTTAAACAACTCCCTTGTATACGATGTCATGCCTTCGTTGATGTAAACATTTGTTCCATCATGGTGATCGCCGAAAAATTTTTTTGTTATTTTAGGTTTCTTTGTGAACTTCATTCGCATTAATTCCTCTTTTTTTTGACGGCGGGCTAGTTTAACAACCAAAATATTTGTACTGCATGCTTGAGACGTAGCTTGAGTAGACCGTGCTTTGATGGTTTTGACATAGCTGTAGTCTATATCGCTCTCATTGATTTGAGCACCCAAACCAATGTTGAATATTTCAACAGCTGTTTGCACTGCATTTGAGTTGTTGACACTTGGCACATTATATACTTCAATTGTGCTTGCGACGTTTATTTGTTCCAGCGAATTCACTTTGACTTCTAGTTCACAGATTTTAGATTTTAAGTTTTTGTTTTCTAGTTTTAGGGCACCAACAATAGAAATGAATTCCTTGTTTAAATTTTTTATTTCAAGTAGTTCTCTATTTATATTTTTAAGCTCAATTGTTATATCAGTGTTCACATTTTCAGTTTCATTGTTTGTTTTCGTTTGTTTCTTTAATTCTTTTTCATTGTCTTTAGCGCCACGGAGGGGAAAATCATCACTGCACAGAGAGCGTCTGCTTGTATTAAAGTTTGTGCAGCGAGCGCATCTCCATGTACTTTGATTTTTTTTTAAGAATTCAATGTCTTGCGGTAGAATATTCTCACAAATTCCATGAAAAAACATTTTGCAATCACTACATTGAACCTTGTTTGAATCATTTTTTCCGACTTTTTTTCCACAAATGCAATCCATTTTGAAAGACTTTTAATTGTTGTTATTTTTTTAAAGAATTTCGTATGTTTAAAGATTTAGAATTAAAAGAATAATATAAAACACAGCTTGATAGCGTAATCTTACGTGCGTACCCCACAACACACACGAAGCAATAAAATTAGTTAAGTCTCTGGTTTTACCGGTACTCACATTTGGTTGTGAAATTTTTGCAGACCTCGACTCGGTATCGTTCCGAAAGATTACACTCGCGTTTAACTCCATAGTAAGGTACGCTTTTAATTTAAAAAGATATGATCATGTCTCCAGTTTTTCAAGGCTCGGTTGCAGTCTGCGATGCCTCTTTCGCTACAGATGCTTGTCTGCACTCGTTAAGATAATAAAACTCAAAACACCTGAGTATCTATTTACAAATATAATTTTTTCACAATCTATAAGAAGCTTGTCAATACGACCTTACACATATAGCAACGCTATATAACGGCGCCAGTTTTTGATTTACGCTATTACAATTTGGAACCATCTTCCTTTGTCACTAAGAAACAAAATTGAACATAAAAAGTTTTCTTCTTTAATCTTTTCTTTCTTATCACTGGAAAATTCTCACTAAACATTCTTTTTAAGTTGATTATAACTGTAAACTATTTTATTTTCATTTAAATTTACTTCTCTCTTTAATTTTGTTTTTAAATGTTAGTTTTTTTCTCATTCCTATACTGTTATCATAACATTACCTGTACGTTATAAGAATTTTTGTTCTCACTGTACAGCGATTTCAAATAAATAAATAAATAAATAAATACAGCAAAAAATACAGCGAAATAAAAGACGGCTGCCCTATAAAAGAGCGGCTGTCTCGCTTTTCAAAGTGCGTATCTGTAAGGCTGGCAATGACAACAGCAATACTATCACAGAGCGCAAGCACTGTGAAAATCATCTGTAGGAGCTGGCTATGGCAGAGAGTACGCAGATCCAATCTGATATCTGAGGGATGTTTTTTGGTCGAGTGTTCTAATCAGCAGACCGCTGACTGGCTACGTGCCTCTGTGCCCAAAATTCCACCCCTCCTAAATTCCTCTTTCGAAATTTACAGGGTTCCAGTTTTGACAAAAGCCATCTGCTTTAACCCGGGGCAACTCAGGAAAACTGAAGATGTGATACAACGCCTCGTTACCCAGAATGATGGTATCGACACTACGAAGTGGAAAGTTCACTACCACAAGAAGGCTAGGAATCGGGATGGTGAAGACGGTTCTTACCTTGTTGTGGGAGTAGATCAAGCTTCTGTGGCTATCATCAAGGCTAGGTACGACTCCCGTCCGCATTTTCATCTTGGAAGGATTTATTTCCAACTTAATTCCAATCGGTGAAAGTGATGGATGGATTACTAGTATTTATCAATGATAATAACTCAGATAAACCTTCAACATTCTAAGGCTGCTACTGCACTCATATGTAGCAGGCTTTCCGTGTTGAATACAAAAACTCACCTCGTTGCAATCCAAGAGCCATGGGCCTGGAAGGGCCGAGTTCTTGGTCTTGGAGGGCTACGAGGGTTCAATTTTCTCTATGACGAACGGTCGACCTACCCCGGACCTGTCTCATCATACCGAGCTCTTTTGCAGCAACTAAACTTGACCACTTCTGTGGCCAAGACCTGGTTGCGGCTATGATAAACTACGAAACGAACGGTGAGTGGAAAACTTTCGTCGTTGCGTCAGTTTATTTTCCCTGGAACTCCATTCTACCTCCTCCCTCAAGACAGGTTGTGGATTTGGTGGAGTTTTGTGAAAGCCGGAAGTTGGGGCTTATCATGTGCTGTGATGCAAACGCTCAAAACGTCAAATGCAACATAAGAGGCAACCATCTTCTTCATTACAATCTGTCTTCTGACTTAGACATTAACAATGTTGGTAATAGGCCAACTTTTGTTACGGCTATACGACAGGACGTAATTGACTTGACACTATCTAACAGATATGCCAAGGAGATTACCAACTGGAAAGTGTTGCTGGACGTGTCACTCTCAGACCACAGATACATTCAATTCCATGTAGCAAGTTCCCACTCCCTTAGTTACAAGAAACCCCAGAAAAACTAACTGGACACTTTTCAACGATGAGCTCGGTAATTTCGTCAAAACTCTACCTAAGCTCTCAACATCACAAAAAGTGGAAGATGCCGTTCTAGAAGTGAATTGTGCCCTTACAAGAAGCTTCGAGCTGGCATGTCCAGCTAGACAATTACCTAGTAGATCTATGGTTCCGTGGTGGAACAATGAACTACAGAATCTTCGCAGGGAAACCAGAAGTATTCTGAATAGGTCCCTCAAGACCAAATCAGATGTCGACTGGAACCTGTATCGATCTAAACAGAAGGACTTTAAAAGCTTTATTCGAAGATCAAAGAATGCCTCTTACAAAGAATTATGTGAAAGTATAGAAACACTCAGTGAAACTAGTCGACTTACTAAAGCCCTTAAAAGGATCAAGGTAAACAAACTAGAAACGCTCAGGAAATCAGACGGTTCCTATACCGAGTCCAAAGCAGAGACACTCAGTCTTATGCTGGAAACTCATTTTCCAGGAAACCAGATATCAATCGGACCACAGCAATCTATTTCCCTTAGATCAGGTGAATCCGATAAATCCACTCGACTTAGCTGGTACACGTCATCGTTAGTTGTTACCGACGAAGCCATCAAATATGCCGTGGCATCTTTTGACAGTTTCAAGTCACCTGGCACTTACGGTGTTTACCCAGCTATGTTGCAGGAAAGTATAAATCTTTTGCTTCCTACTTTGAAAAATATTTTCACTGGTGGTTTAGCCCTAGCGTATACAGTATACACCAACTCCATGGCAGAGTGTTAGAGTCGCCTTCATACCAAAAATTGGTAAACAAGACTACTCACTCGCCAAGAGCTTAAGACCCATTAGTCTTACCTCTACACTACATTGAACCTTGTTTGAATCATTTTTTCCGACTTTTTTTCCACAAATGCAATCCATTTTGAAAGACTTTTAATTGTTGTTATTTTTTTAAAGAATTTCGTATGTTTAAAGATTTAGAATTAAAAGAATAATATAAAACACAGCTTGATAGCGTAATCTTACGTGCGTACCCCACAACACACACGAAGCAATAAAATTAGTTAAGTCTCTGGTTTTACCGGTACTCACATTTGGTTGTGAAATTTTTGCAGACCTCGACTCGGTATCGTTCCGAAAGATTACACTCGCGTTTAACTCCATAGTAAGGTACGCTTTTAATTTAAAAAGATATGATCATGTCTCCAGTTTTTCAAGGCAGATTCTCGGTTGCAGTCTGCGATGCCTCTTTCGCTACAGATGCTTGTCTGCACTCGTTAAGATAATAAAACTCAAAACACCTGAGTATCTATTTACAAATATAATTTTTTCACAATCTATAAGAAGCTTGTCAATACGACCTTACACATATAGCAACGCTATATAACGGCGCCAGTTTTTGATTTACGCTATTACAATTTGGAACCATCTTCCTTTGTCACTAAGAAACAAAATTGAACATAAAAAGTTTTCTTCTTTAATCTTTTCTTTCTTATCACTGGAAAATTCTCACTAAACATTCTTTTTAAGTTGATTATAACTGTAAACTATTTTATTTTCATTTAAATTTACTTCTCTCTTTAATTTTGTTTTTAAATGTTAGTTTTTTTCTCATTCCTATACTGTTATCATAACATTACCTGTACGTTATAAGAATTTTTGTTCTCACTGTACAGCGATTTCAAATAAATAAATAAATAAATAAATACAGCAAAAAATACAGCGAAATAAAAGACGGCTGCCCTATAAAAGAGCGGCTGTCTCGCTTTTCAAAGTGCGTATCTGTAAGGCTGGCAATGACAACAGCAATACTATCACAGAGCGCAAGCACTGTGAAAATCATCTGTAGGAGCTGGCTATGGCAGAGAGTACGCAGATCCAATCTGATATCTGAGGGATGTTTTTTGGTCGAGTGTTCTAATCAGCAGACCGCTGACTGGCTACGTGCCTCTGTGCCCAAAATTCCACCCCTCCTAAATTCCTCTTTCGAAATTTACAGGGTTCCAGTTTTGACAAAAGCCATCTGCTTTAACCCGGGGCAACTCAGGAAAACTGAAGATGTGATACAACGCCTCGTTACCCAGAATGATGGTATCGACACTACGAAGTATAAAGTTCACTACCACAAGAAGGCTAGGAATCGGGATGGTGAAGACGGTTCTTACCTTGTTGTGGGAGTAGATCAAGCTTCTGTGGCTATCATCAAGGCTAGGTACGACTCCCGTCCGCATTTTCATCTTGGAAGGATTTATTTCCAACTTAATTCCAATCGGTGAAAGTGATGGATGGATTACTAGTATTTATCAATGATAATAACTCAGATAAACCTTCAACATTCTAAGGCTGCTACTGCACTCATATGTAGCAGGCTTTCCGTGTTGAATACAAAAACTCACCTCGTTGCAATCCAAGAGCCATGGGCCTGGAAGGGCCGAGTTCTTGGTCTTGGAGGGCTACGAGGGTTCAATTTTCTCTATGACGAACGGTCGACCTACCCCGGACCTGTCTCATCATACCGAGCTCTTTTGCAGCAACTAAACTTGACCACTTCTGTGGCCAAGACCTGGTTGCGGCTATGATAAACTACGAAACGAACGGTGAGTGGAAAACTTTCGTCGTTGCGTCAGTTTATTTTCCCTGGAACTCCATTCTACCTCCTCCCTCAAGACAGGTTGTGGATTTGGTGGAGTTTTGTGAAAGCCGGAAGTTGGGGCTTATCATGTGCTGTGATGCAAACGCTCAAAACGTCAAATGCAACATAAGAGGCAACCATCTTCTTCATTACAATCTGTCTTCTGACTTAGACATTAACAATGTTGGTAATAGGCCAACTTTTGTTACGGCTATACGACAGGACGTAATTGACTTGACACTATCTAACAGATATGCCAAGGAGATTACCAACTGGAAAGTGTTGCTGGACGTGTCACTCTCAGACCACAGATACATTCAATTCCATGTAGCAAGTTCCCACTCCCTTAGTTACAAGAAACCCCAGAAAAACTAACTGGACACTTTTCAACGATGAGCTCGGTAATTTCGTCAAAACTCTACCTAAGCTCTCAACATCACAAAAAGTGGAAGATGCCGTTCTAGAAGTGAATTGTGCCCTTACAAGAAGCTTCGAGCTGGCATGTCCAGCTAGACAATTACCTAGTAGATCTATGGTTCCGTGGTGGAACAATGAACTACAGAATCTTCGCAGGGAAACCAGAAGTATTCTGAATAGGTCCCTCAAGACCAAATCAGATGTCGACTGGAACCTGTATCGATCTAAACAGAAGGACTTTAAAAGCTTTATTCGAAGATCAAAGAATGCCTCTTACAAAGAATTATGTGAAAGTATAGAAACACTCAGTGAAACTAGTCGACTTACTAAAGCCCTTAAAAGGATCAAGGTAAACAAACTAGAAACGCTCAGGAAATCAGACGGTTCCTATACCGAGTCCAAAGCAGAGACACTCAGTCTTATGCTGGAAACTCATTTTCCAGGAAACCAGATATCAATCGGACCACAGCAATCTATTTCCCTTAGATCAGGTGAATCCGATAAATCCACTCGACTTAGCTGGTACACGTCATCGTTAGTTGTTACCGACGAAGCCATCAAATATGCCGTGGCATCTTTTGACAGTTTCAAGTCACCTGGCACTTACGGTGTTTACCCAGCTATGTTGCAGGAAAGTATAAATCTTTTGCTTCCTACTTTGAAAAATATTTTCACTGGTGGTTTAGCCCTAGCGTATACAGTATACACCAACTCCATGGCAGAGTGTTAGAGTCGCCTTCATACCAAAAATTGGTAAACAAGACTACTCACTCGCCAAGAGCTTAAGACCCATTAGTCTTACCTCCTTCCTGCTTAAGACGCTGGAAAGAATGGTTGAGGTTTACATTCGTAAAACCTCACTCCAATTACACCCTCTGTCTCAGATGTAACATGCTTACCAAAGAGGAAAATCTTGCGAGACCGTACTTCAAAATCTTGTTAGCAGGATTGAATGCGCGCTTCACAGGAAAGAATTTGTGGTAGGGCATTTTCATCGACATTCAAGGTGCTTTTGACAATACTAGCTTCGATGGTATGTAAATGCTGCCAGAGAACACGGTGTGGACGAGTCATTAGTGTTGTGGATTAAAGCAATGCTAATGAAGAGAACCGTAATCGCTGAGGCGCAATGTGGACAATATGTTGCAACGGGAGTAAATAAGGGCTGTCCACAAGGTGGCGTTTTATCTCCTCTTCTGTGGTGCATGTTGATCGACTCTCTACTTGTACTGCTCAATGGTTCTAAGGTTCATGCCCAAGCATATGCAGACGACGTCGCCGTGCGCTCGGTTGGCTCCAGCCCCCAAGCTGTCTGTTCCCAAGCACAGGCTGCGCTTTATATGATTGACACCTGGTGTGTTAGAAACGGTCTCTCCGTCAATCCCCTTAAAACCGAGGTTGTCCTCTTCACCGGACGTAGAAAATTGACTGGTCTGACCCAACTTACGCTTAAAGTCGTCAACATTCCCTTTTCAAATGAGGTCAAACATCTTGGAGTAATCCTGGATAACAAACTTCTTTGGTCAAAACATGTCGAGTCTAAAACTACGAAAGCACTGTCAGTTTTCTGGCAATGTAAAGGAGCTTTTGGCAAGACATGGGGTCTTTCACCGAAAAGGGTCCTTTGGATCTATACGGCTATGATAAGACCAATGCGTCAGTTGTTTGGTGGAATAAGCTCTCGCTTAAATACGTTTTTGCCTCGTTTGCCAAACTTCAAAGAACAATATGTCTAGGTGTTACGGGGGCCTTCCCCAGCACACCGGGAGCTGCTCTCGACGCACTGTTGAATCTTCCTCCCCTTGATACCTACATCATGGGGTGTACTCTCAAGACCATTTCTCGTTTCAAGCGATGTGGTCTCTGGCACAATTCGCACTGGAGCTTTGAGGAACTCGCAAGCAGCATATCTTTTGACTCACGTCTAATGGATATGCCGTCTGACACGATGATCCGAAGGCAGCTCTGGTTACCATAGTGTTGGTTGTGTGTCATAATACTCCTTAAATTTTCTCTATTTTTTACAATTTCTACTGTGATTTATTTGTGTCTCATAGTTTATTTGCGTGCTTTTAAGTCCATATTCTTAGTTGATAACAGTGTATACAGTGAAATTGTGTTAAATATCTAAATTTTTGCCAATTAACTGTGTTTAGCTTTGGTAAGCGGTGAAGTTCTCTCGTTCAAAAAAAAAAAAAAAATCCGTAACTTTAATTGAGTGATAATTCAAGTGCAAGTCTCTTGAGCACTTTACGTTGCTTGAATTATCATAATTACTGCATGAAAGCTTTTTTTTTTTGTGTTTTATAATCCTAGTTTTTGTGTTTTAAATTATTATTTTTGTATTGCAATTTTTAAATTGCTCCACGGCGTAGTTGGTTAGAGCGAAGGCCGAAAGGCATTAGTAGTAAGATATTGAATAATTTAGAGTACCCGCTTAGAGTCAGCAAGTTAATTAAGTTATTATATAAGCTAGTTTTACACATTTTTGTTAGCATGTAAGTAGATATAAGTAAAATTGAATAAAAATGAATTAAAAATGAAAATTAGAGCGAAGATAGTTGTGTCAAGCATCTCAGGTTCAAATCTGGTACTATCCAAGTAAATTTTTTTTTTCTATTTTTTTTTTTTTTTTTTTTTATTTAATTAAAACTTAACTTTTACTCTCAATCTCTCCGTTTTTTTATCTTTTTTTACTTTTTTTTTTAATTCTTTAATTAAAATGGAATGCTCAGCGGTGAAATGTCTGGACTCTTCCCCTAATGCATGCCTTTTTGCATGTTACGGCCCTTGTGGGAAGCTTTACCATGCTAAATGCGTTGGGTCAACCACCTTATTTATAGAAAAGGTTGACGCATCAAAAATTGCAGTATGGTACTGTCCTGATTGCAGGAAAATCTCTCTATCCCAACTTGCATTTAAAATGTCGTCATTCAAGAATCAAGACGGATATTACCAAAATCAAGAAAGGATTAGATGAACTCTGCAATAATTTTAATGATGCAGTTTCAAACCTTAATAACTTTTCAGCCCCCAAGTTTTCGGTTGACATATCAACCTAAACTGATGATTTGGAAGAGCCGCATACTCCTCTGCCTAATGTCTCATCAAAAATAATTGACCTATTAGTGCAGTCTACTTCAGATATTTCTAAACCTAATAAGTCTAAAAAGAAAAAGCAAGATACTCACTCTTCCGAAAAACGTTTATGTCTTAGGAGCTGTGTTGGTCCTACAAATAATAACATTGAAACGACAATTGTAGATTTAGCTGTTGTTTCTAGTAGGCCTTCTAATGTTGATAATCAAATTACCGAACTACCTCATATCCCCAAACAAGTCGAATCAGTTTCCGAAACCATTAATGTGAATTATCCTCCTATTGAACCATTTCCAATTCCCAAACAAGTAGAATCAGTTCCCAAGCCTAAACAAATTTTTGTATCCCGCCTAAAGCCTGATTTAACAGCCACTGATATTATATCCCATCTAACTTTGAACCACAACATATCTAATGACTTAATTATAAGATGTACGAAAATAAGTAAACCTAACAGTTTTGTTTCGTCCTTTAAAATTTTTGTCAATCCGTCACAATTTGATTATCTTTGCAGCCCGAATTTCTGGCCTTCAGGCACTCTTTTAAAAGAATTTGTTGGTTCTTCCAAGAAGAAACGTGTTGAAAATAGTACCGTCAATAATGTTTCAAAAAACTAATAAGACTCTCCCTATTTTACCAGAATGTAAGGGGGCTTCGTAGTAAAACTACTGATTTTTTTTATTAATTCTCAAGCTTTTGCCCATGATATTTTTGTTCTTACAGAAACCTGGCTTCATTCAGGCATTCTGGATACAGAACTTTTTTACTCAGAGTTTCAAGTATTTAGAAAGGACCGCCATTCTCATGTAGACGCAGACGTAGGAGGCGTTGTTCTCATTGCTTGTCCCAATTGTTTTTTGTCGTCTAGTATCACTTTTCCTTTTATTTTAACAATAGATTTAATTTGCATTGAAGTTACTTTTGAGTCTAAGACAGTCTATGTAATTGGCACATACATTCCCCCAAAAAGTTCTGCCCCTGCCTACAATGAAGTGGCTTTAGTGTTAGATTATTTAAACAATCTTTCTTCTTTAGATATAAATATTTTACTGCGGGGTGACTTTAATCTATCTTATATAGATTGGTCTCCTTCAATTGATTGTTCATTTCAGAAAGCTTCCTTGACATCCTCTCAACAAGAGCTTATCTTATTGGATTATCTAATTTCTACTGACTTACAACAAGTGAGCTGTATTAAAAACTTTTTAAATCGAAATCTCGATTTAGTCTTTACTTCTGACGCTGTTAGTACTGTCGTTCTTAAATCTAATTCCGGCATTACTAATGTAGATGACTATCACCCTCCTCTTGACATTTTCCTTGACCTTAGCGGTCATATTCATAGTTATAGTAATTCATATGATTGCTCGCATATATTCGACTATCGAAAGACAAACTTTCAAATGCTTTCTGATGAACTAACTAGATCTAATATTAATAATATATCTGCTTTCACCAATATTGACGAAGCAGTTAGTTACTTTTATTTTATTCTTAACGACTGCATGAACAAAATTATACCCCTCAAAATTTCAAAGAATGTGAGCTCTAATCACCCATGGTACACTAAGGAACTAAAAAAGCTTCGCAACAAAAGAAATAGTGCTTGGCGGACCTACATTAAGACGCGTTCTGAATCTGATCACCATTCTTACATCTATTTTTTTGATGAATTTAAATCACTATCAAAAACTCTGTACTCAAGTTATGTTCATAGAATGGGCTACTCATTAAGGGATGATCCAAAAAGTTTCTGGAACTTTGTAAATTCAAAGAAAGATTCGGATGGATACCCAGATAACTTTACATATGGTAATGTCACTTTGACAAAAACATCCGACATTTGCAACGCTTTTGCTCACCATTTTTGTAATTCCTTCTCTGACTCTATTGTTGATATAGATCGTAATTATTTCGAGTTTCTACGTAAATGTCCTCAAGTTAATTTTAATAACGTTCCAATTAACCTAGAAAGAGTCCTTCACAATATTTCATCTTTGAACGATGATTACTCTGCTGGCCCTGATGGCATCCCTCCAATAATTTAAAAAAAGTGTAAGTCCCAAACTGCATTTCCCCTTCATTACTTGTTTTCATTATCGTTAGATTCTGGTCGATTCCCTTTACTGTGGAAAAGATCTTTTATTACACCTGGATTTAAAAAAGGTATTAAATCAGATATCCTTAATTACAGACCCATATCTAAGCTTTCGTGTATTCCAAAATTATTTGAACAGCTTGTTTGTGAAAGCTTAACTTTCGATATTAAAAATATAATTTGCAAACAGCAGCATGGTTTTGTACAGAAAAGATCAACAGTAACAAACCTTGTATACTTCCATCATAAATGTTCAAACGCGCTTGAAAGCGGGCAAGAGTTAGATTGTATATATACTGACTTTTCAAAGGCTTTCGATAAACTATCTCACGATATTATATTGTTTAAACTAAATGCATATGGATTCCCTTCGACCTTCGTCGATTGGATCAGGTCGTACCTAACTGATAGATCATATGTGGTAAAATTTAGAAGCATTCTTTCAGACTCCTTTAAGGCGCATTCAGGAGTACCACGAGGTAGTCACCTTGGCCTATCCTCTTTATTCTAGCCATTAATGATGTTACTTTTAGCTTGTCATCGAGTGAAATTTTGATCTTCGCGGATGATATGAAAATTTTCAAGAAAATAGACTGCGCAGCCGATCGTCTTATTTTACAATCTGATGTTGAAAATTTTGCCACATGGTGCGATAAAAATGGATTGATTCTCAATCCAAGCAAATGTCAAAGTATAACTTTTTCGAAGAAACGTACACCGGCTTTGCATAATTACTCGATTTCTCATCAAATATTATGCAAGGTGTCCAGTATTAAGGACCTCGGTGCTTACTTTAGTTCCAATTTAGAATTTACATCGCATATCAATTACATTGTTAGTAAAGGAAACTCAATGCTAGGCTTTATTAAAAGATGGGCTAAGGAGTTTACGGACCCCTACGTCACTCTTTCGCTGTATAACTGTCATGTTCAACCCCATCTAGAATATGCTTCTCAAGTATGGTCTCTTTATTATGCAGTCCACAATTCAAGAATAGAAAGTATACAGCGAAGATTTATTAGATTTGCTCTCAAGGGACTTCCTTGGGCTGATCCTTATGACCTTCCACCGTATGAGCATCGTATTCAACTTTTGCATATGCAACTGCTTTCGCATCGGCGAATAAATAATGATTTAGTCTTTATTCACCAGCTCATAACAGGACAAATTGATGCTCCTGACTTGCTCGCATGCATAAGTTTTAACTACCGGGGAGGCTCATACCAACTGCGCAACTTGGAGTTACTTCACTGTCCTTATCATAGAACTAATTATGGATTGAATGAGCCTATTACTCGCATGATAAAAGTTTTAAACCTAAACTCAAATTTAATAGATTTCCATATTAGTAAAACTACGTTAAAGTCCTTAATTCGAACCAGAGCTCCACTCTCTTGACTATGTTTTTTTCATGTTTCTTATATCTTTATAATTGTCATATTTAATCATTAATTTTACGTTTATATGTAGCTATCTAATTTGTTTTTGTATATGTTTATCAATAATTTTGTAATATTAATATTAGCTCTGTTGTCTTGAGTGTTAGACTTAATTTTTGCTTACTAACTACTAACACCTCGCTAAATGATGACAGTGATACATATTTCTGAGTACTTAAGGGTGAAAAAACTCTTGAAGAAAAGATACAAAAAAAAAAAAAAAAAAAAAAAAAAAAAAAAAAAAAAAAAAAAAAAAAAAAAAAAAAAAAAAAACCGTCAAAATTACTCAGTCAACTTTCCTTCGGTTCAGGAATGGTCCGCTCCAGAATCTGAGCATGGAAAGAACTGTTATCGTATCTTCACAGATGGCTTCAAAACCGACGAGGGTTCTGGTGCTGGTGCCTTTGTTGAGAACGACGACATACGACTGCACTCATCTTTGGGATCATACGCATTCGTTTTCCAAGCGGAGGCTTATGCTATCCTAATGGCCTTGAGCCACGTTACGAACAATGGATGGACGGGGAGAAGTATCTTTGTTTGCAACAGCCAAACTGTGCTTAAGGCCCTTCTCAACCCTCTAACCACTTCGAAAGTGATCCAGGAATGCAAGAGCTCTCTGAATGCGGTCGGAAGATTAAATTCCTCGAGTCTCATTTGGGTTCCGGGCCATCACGGCATAACTGGAAATGAGATCGCCGATGAACTCGCTAGGCAGGGATCTCAGAGAGCTTTCTCAGGATCTGAACCGTCGCTAGGTTTGCCAGCGTCCATGATTGGATCTGTGAAGAGCAAAACCGTAGATGGCATGCCTCCATTGGATGCAGACAAACCAAGCGTATGCTCCCCAACGTTAGTAAGAAGACTGCAACAATTTTGCTAGCTCGTAGCAGAAAAGACTGTAGAAAGCTTATTGGCGTTGCCAGCGGGCACTTCTCTTTTGCTAAGCATTTATACGTGTTAGGCTTAAGTGATACCACACTCTGTGAATCTTGTGGAGAAGATAAGGACACCGCAGGGCACTTCCTCTGTGAATGTCCTGCTTTTTCTCGCATGAAGTTACAGATACTCGACGCAGACATGGTGAGAGCTGGTAACTAAGGCTCCTTATCATGGCAGTTTCTTTTGGCTTTTCTCCGAACATCTGGAAAGCTATAAAAATGCGCATGGAAGCAAGGACTAAACTCAAAAAGCCTATCACCCGATATCTTGAAGGACATTAACATTGTTTTCCCACTTATAATAAGTCTATGCGAAGTAAACCACAGCCTCATAACTTCAAGATCTTCTTCAATTTCAGCATTTTTTACAGTCGAATAGAATATTTGATTCATAAGTTATTGCTATGTCATCAGCAAAGTAGGTGATATGTATGTAAGTTTAGAACATAGACCACGACACGACACGTCTTTTCAGTAAGAGCTTTATTCATCAAGTGCCCAACTTATATGCTTATTGCTTAACATAATCATAGAGCTTCAATTATGTATTATTATAAAGAGAGGGAACTAATAAATACAGTATGTGTTACAAGTATAGAATACAGTATGTGTTACAAGTATAGAATACAATATATAACATTACATCCCCTTTTAAATAAGAAATTAAATTTAATTAGGTATATGTTAATCTGTTTGGTGGACGGCGAACTCTTTCTGATCTACGATGTACGATTTCTATTGGTTCATTATTTTCCGTAACTGGCTGTGATGTGTGTGGTTGTGCATCAGGTGCTGGATCTGGAGTACTTTTGGCAGGTTCAATTGTATTTCCTTCGGGTGGTGGTCTAGGATGCGATAACAAACTGTTTGAAGTGGTGGGTGATTGAGATGACGATACTAGTTTTTCCAAGCAAGGTCGCATTTGATGTTGATGAGCCATTCTGATGTTGTTTTCATGTTAAACCAGGTATCTGTTTCCGCTGATGCTTTGAAGTACTGTTGCTTTTTCCCAGGTTTTCATAAGTCGCAACCAAATTTTCTCTCCAACGGAATAAATATATTTTTGTTCTGGTCTTCTGTCCAAATTCAAAGTTGCAGAATTACTATTTTGTCCGAATGTTGGCTGAATTTGACGTTAGACAGTTCGTGGTGAAAATTTTAACATAAACTCTGCTGGACACATTCCGGTTGAAGGACATGGTGAGTTTCTGTATAAAAATAAAAATTCAGAAATATTAGATTCTATTTCATACTGTGAATACTGTTTTCCCTCAATGAATTTTTTATTAAAAAACTTTTTAACAACTTGAACAAATCTTTCGGCTATGCCGTTTGCTTGAGGAAAATAAGGGGGGCTTTTCAAAACTTCAACTCCTTTGCTGTTTAAAAATTTACAAAAACGATCCGAGGTGAATGGAGGACCATTATCTGAAACTAATTGTTCCGGCAATCCAAAAATAGAAAACAATCGTTTCAGTTTAAGAATAACTGCATCTGCTATAGTAGAGATCATATAAGATACGTCTATCCACTAAGAAGTAGCATCAAAAACTAACAAAAACGTTTTTCCGATAAATGAAAAGAAATCTATGTGTAGCCGTATCCAGGGTTTCTCTAGTTTTGGCCATCCCAAAAACGACTTCTCTTGGCTGTTGTCTCCTCTTACCTTT
Organism: Melanostoma mellinum; assembly: GCA_914767635.1. Lineage (NCBI taxonomy): Eukaryota > Metazoa > Arthropoda > Insecta > Diptera > Syrphidae > Melanostoma > Melanostoma mellinum. The sequence continues at coordinate 109,154,483 of OU612058.1, forward strand.
TGACAAGGAACACACTCTGCACATATTTCTTCTATATCTTGATTTATTTTGGGCCACCAGCAAATTGATCGCGGTAGAAGTTTCATCTTAACGATTCCAGGATGCTCTTCATGTAAGAGCTGGAGGACGTCTGAACGAAGAGATGTGGGAACAAGTACTCGTATTCCGTATATAACACAACCTTGTTCGATGGAAAGCGAATGTCTCCGATTGAAAAATGGTTTTAACGTGTCATCTTGAATATGATATGGCCAACCTTTTTTAACTAATTGCATGACTTTGCATAAAACTGCGTCTTTGCTTGTATGATGTGCAATGTCTTCATAAGAAATTGGAATATGTTCATCTTCTGTTAGGGCGTTCATAAGATGCTCAGTCATTTCATGGGTTCGGTTCTTTTTCAATGGTAGGCGTGACATAGCATCAGGACCAGACATTTCTTGACCTTTTTTATATTTGATCTCATAGTCGAATGCGGACAATAAAAGAGCCCACCGCTGAAGACGGCTGGCGGCAGTGACTGTTACTCCTTTTCTAACGTCAAAAATGACTTTCAATGGCTGATGATCTGTATATAGAGTAAATTTCTTGCCAATCAAATATTTGTAGAATTTACGTACGCCAAAAATTATGGCAAGTGCCTCTTTTTCTACTTGCGAGTAGTTTATCTCCGCTGAATTTAAGGTTGCAGAAGCAAAAATAACTGGACATTCTTTGGAATCTTTAATCTGACTTAAAACCGCTCCTACACCTTCCTTACTTGCATCGCAAGATAGTATCAAGGGTTCTGAAGAATTGTAATGTTGTAAAAGCGTTTCCTTACTTAATGCTTCCTTACTTTCAGTGAAAGCATCTTGGCAAGAAGAGTCCCAGACAAAAGTTGTTTTACTACAAGTTAGCTTATACAGTGGCGCTAATAAAGATGACTGCATTGGGACAAACTTCCTATAGTAATTGAGAAGACCTAGGTATGACTTTACCTGAGTTACATTTTCAGGGATAGGTGCGTTTTTTATGGCGTCTATTTTGCCTGGACTAGGTTTTATACCAGTACTCGTTATGATGTGCCCTAGGTACTCTACTTCAGTTTTAAAAAATTGACATTTTTCAATATTGACTTTCACATTATGCTTCTCGAATGCTGCTAACACACGTTGCAAATTTTCGGCACAATCCTCAAATGACTTTCCCTTGATAAAAACATCATCTATATAACATAAGGCATTAGTACCACGCAAAATTTCGTCCATGGTTTTCTGAAATATACATGGTGCACTTTTCAGCCCATAGGTAAGCCTTTTGTAGCGCATTAGTCCAAGATGTGTATTAACTGTGAAAAGTTCCTGTGACTCAGGTGATATTTCCAACTGCTGGAAGGCTCCAGTGAGGTCAAGAACGCAAAACACGGCGCCTCCTTCCAGAGAAGCTAACATGTCATCCACGTTTGGGATAGGATAGTGCTCCATATCAGTTACTTTGTTAAGTGAAACCTTAAAATCTGCGCAAAGCCTTATGTCACCGCTCTTTTTGACTACGACAACAAGGGGACTAGCCCACCTACTGAATTTGACTGGACTAAGAATACCATTCTTTTGAAGGCGATGAAGTTCGCATTCAACCTTTTCTCGAAGAGAATAAGCAACAGGGTATGCCTTGCAAAATATTGGCAATGAATCTGCCTTCAAAGCTACTGAAGCTGTGTATCCAATTATAGACGTGGACTCCTTGGAAAAAACTGATGAATATGTATTTCGTAAATTATCCAAAAATTTATCGACTATGACTGGCGGCTCTTGAATTTTGTCCACATTTGAGGATGACTGACAAAAAAAATTCTCTCCATTTAGAAAAAAAAAAACGTCTAACCATTTTCTACCAACTAATGTTATAAACGACCTTTGGGTATCGACAATGACTAGTTCCAAAACTTTCGAATATTCTCCCCATAATACTCTGACTGACTTGACTCCAACAATTTTCAGACTTACGCCCGTGACCGAATTAAGTTTGCCATTGTAACATTTTAATTCAGATTTGGGAAAATTTTTCTCAAAAATTTTTCTGGACATGACCGTAGCACAAGCTCCCGTATCTATTTCAACGTCTATTGGACGACCATCTATACTAATTGTCAACAGTAATGGACTGATTTTGCTGATCTTCAAATTTTCATGACATGCAATATTTTTTTCAGATGAATTCGAAAAGTGCTTACCAGTTTGACATGAAACATGCTTACCAGTTTGACATTCAATTGTGTTAACAAAATTGAGAGCATCCTCTGTGTACTCCTCCGACGACTCCGAATCTATCGTCTCCGTATCGACTCTATGTATGGGTTTTGACGTCCTCACCAATCTTTTCTTGCAAAATTTTGACGTGTGCCCTTTTTGGTTACATGTAAAGCAAGTCCAGTGCTGCGCAGGGCATGTTGATGGATTGTGGTGACGGCCACATCTATAGCATGCAGACGAAGAATCTTGATTTTTCTTGGTTAAGTTAGGTTTTGAAGATGATTTTTCATAATATTTGTTTGAATGATACTTAGCCTGTGATTTTCTGACAGCAGAGATGGCATCATCACTATGCATTGCTTTCGTTCCAATCATGGCCACTTCCATACTAGTAGCTTTTGCACAAGACGTTTCGAACGTAATATTTTCCTCGGAAAGCAATCTTTTTTGTATATTCTCGTTATGTAGTCCACAGATTAACCGATCGCGAAGGGCTTCCGACAAAAAGGCCCCAAACTCACATGGTCTAGCTAACTGTTTTAACTGATTAATGTATTCATTTATGGTTTCAGATGATTTTTGGTCTCTTTTATTAAATTTAAATCTTTCTAATATAACTGTACGCTTAGGATTAAATTAATTTTGCAATAAAGTCTTGCATTCATCATAAGTCTTTTCTGTAGGAGAACTAGGCATGCACAAATTCTTCAGGACGCTATAAGTTTCACCACCAATTAATGTAATGAGCAACGGCATTTTTGTTTCAGCAGAAACGTTATTGACCACGAATAATTGTTCTAATCGTTCACAATACGTATTAAAATCATTTTTTGATTGATCAAACGGTTCAATATTTCCAATCAGTGCCATTACTAAGTATCGACCAAAGACTATGGTATGATTTTACCGCAAGCTGAACTACCGCAAATTAACTATATAACTGACTGACTTTGACTTTGACTTTTTGATTTAACTCCGCTCGTCGCCAAATGATATGTATGTAAGTTTAGAACATAGACCACGACACGACACGTCTTTTCAGTAAGAGCTTCATTCATCAAGTGCCCAACTTATATGCTTATTGCTTAACATAATCATACAGCTTCAATTATGTATTATTATAAAGAGAGGGAACTAATAAATACAGTATGTGTTACAAGTATAGAATACAGTATGTGTTACAAGTATAGAATACAATATATAACAGTAGGTTGAAGGCCCGTTTAGAGTAAGTTTGAAAAAAGAATTTATATTAACTAAGAAAAACAACAGGCCAAGTACTTCAGTTTTAAAAAATTGACATTTTTCAATATTGACTTTCACATTATGCTTCTCGAATGCTGCTAACACACGTTGCAAATTTTCGGCACAATCCTCAAATGACTTTCCCTTGATAAAAACATCATCTATATAACATAAGGCATTAGTACCACGCAAAATTTCGTCCATGGTTTTCTGAAATATACATGGTGCACTTTTCAGCCCATAGGTAAGCCTTTTGTAGCGCATTAGTCCAAGATGTGTATTAACTGTGAAAAGTTCCTGTGACTCAGGTGATATTTCCAACTGCTGGAAGGCTCCAGTGAGGTCAAGAACGCAAAACACGGCGCCTCCTTCCAGAGAAGCTAACATGTCATCCACGTTTGGGATAGGATAGTGCTCCATATCAGTTACTTTGTTAAGTGAAACCTTAAAATCTGCGCAAAGCCTTATGTCACCGCTCTTTTTGACTACGACAACAAGGGGACTAGCCCACCTACTGAATTTGACTGGACTAAGAATACCATTCTTTTGAAGGCGATGAAGTTCGCATTCAACCTTTTCTCGAAGAGAATAAGCAACAGGGTATGCCTTGCAAAATATTGGCAATGAATCTGCCTTCAAAGCTACTGAAGCTGTGTATCCAATTATAGACGTGGACTCCTTGGAAAAAACTGATGAATATGTATTTCGTAAATTATCCAAAAATTTATCGACTATGACTGGCGGCTCTTGAATTTTGTCCACATTTGAGGATGACTGACAAAAAAAATTCTCTCCATTTAGAAAAAAAAAAACGTCTAACCATTTTCTACCAACTAATGTTATAAACGACCTTTGGGTATCGACAATGACTAGTTCCAAAACTTTCGAATATTCTCCCCATAATACTCTGACTGACTTGACTCCAACAATTTTCAGACTTACGCCCGTGACCGAATTAAGTTTGCCATTGTAACATTTTAATTCAGATTTGGGAAAATTTTTCTCAAAAATTTTTCTGGACATGACCGTAGCACAAGCTCCCGTATCTATTTCAACGTCTATTGGACGACCATCTATACTAATTGTCAACAGTAATGGACTGATTTTGCTGATCTTCAAATTTTCATGACATGCAATATTTTTCTCAGATGAATTCGAAAAGTGCTTACCAGTTTGACATGAAACATGCTTACCAGTTTGACATTCAATTGTGTTAACAAAATTGAGAGCATCCTCTGTGTACTCCTCCGACGACTCCGAATCTATCGTCTCCGTATCGACTCTATGTATGGGTTTTGACGTCCTCACCAATCTTTTCTTGCAAAATTTTGACGTGTGCCCTTTTTGGTTACATGTAAAGCAAGTCCAGTGCTGCGCAGGGCATGTTGATGGATTGTGGTGACGGCCACATCTATAGCATGCAGACGAAGAATCTTGATTTTTCTTGGTTAAGTTAGGTTTTGAAGATGATTTTTCATAATATTTGTTTGAATGATACTTAGCCTGTGATTTTCTGACAGCAGAGATGGCATCATCACTATGCATTGCTTTCGTTCCAATCATGGCCACTTCCATACTAGTAGCTTTTGCACAAGACGTTTCGAACGTAATATTTTCCTCGGAAAGCAATCTTTTTTGTATATTCTCGTTATGTAGTCCACAGATTAACCGATCGCGAAGGGCTTCCGACAAAAAGGCCCCAAACTCACATGGTCTAGCTAACTGTTTTAACTGATTAATGTATTCATTTATGGTTTCAGATGATTTTTGGTCTCTTTTATTAAATTTAAATCTTTCTAATATAACTGTACGCTTAGGATTAAAATAATTTTGCAATAAAGTCTTGCATTCATCATAAGTCTTTTCTGTAGGAGAACTAGGCATGCACAAATTCTTCAGGACGCTATAAGTTTCACCACCAATTAATGTAATGAGCAACGGCATTTTTGTTTCAGCAGAAACGTTATTGACCACGAATAATTGTTCTAATCGTTCACAATACGTATTAAAATCATTTTTTGATTGATCAAACGGTTCAATATTTCCAATCAGTGCCATTACTAAGTATAGACCAAAGACTATGGTATGATTTTACCGCAAGCTGAACTACCGCAAATTAACTATATAACTGACTGACTTTGACTTTGACTTTTTGATTTAACTCCGCTCGTCGCCAAATGATATGTATGTAAGTTTAGAACATAGACCACGACACGACACGTCTTTTCAGTAAGAGCTTCATTCATCAAGTGCCCAACTTATATGCTTATTGCTTAACATAATCATACAGCTTCAATTATGTATTATTATAAAGAGAGGGAACTAATAAATACAGTATGTGTTACAAGTATAGAATACAGTATGTGTTACAAGTATAGAATACAATATATAACAGTAGCTTGAAGGCCCGTTTAGAGTAAGTTTGAAAAAAGAATATATATTAACTAAGAAAAACAACAGGCCAAGTACCGAGCCATGGGGTACACCATTTTTAAGAACTCTTGGTTCACCTTAGACTCCGTTTATTTTAACTTTTTGCATTCTCTCTTTTAAATATGACTGTAACCATTCAAAAGTGTTTCCACGAAAACCTGCGTTATATAACTTACTCAACAGCAAGTTATGATCAACCATGTCCAACGCTTTAATCATGTCAATAAATAAGCTCATCGTTGATTTATTGTTATTGAGACTACGATAATGTTGACTACAGACTCTCAAAATTGCATCTTCACTCGACATTCCTGCTTTAAAACCGAACTGGTTGTTGCAAAAAAAATTTGTGCTTATCTAAAAACGACAAAATACGATTCTTTATTGGTTTTTCAAATATTTTTGAAAGTGTGGAGAGTAAGGAAATAGTCCTATAGTCCGCAACATTTTTTCTGTTTCCCTTTTTAAACAATGGAATAACCTCTGCACATTTCAAAATATCAGGAAAGCAGCCTTTTCTAACACTGCTGTTAAAAAGGAAACACAAAACATCAATGACGTACCTTGAAATTCCATCATTTGTGCATGAATTTTTATTTTTTAGACGCATGACAACATTTTAAATTTCACTGGCGGTAATATCAGTAAAAACTAAACTGTTAAACTGTATCAGCCATATTAATAAAAAACGCTTATTCCACTCTTATTCTACAGACTCACTAAACTATAGAATAAGACTTAATCTATGGGTTAAAATTTCTCATTAATAAAAATAAACTGTTCCCGGAATAGTAAAGTGACGTTTACCATAGATTTCCCTTCGGGAAGTTTATTTTTGCTGCTTATTGACAAGTAGCCTGAAATATTTATTTAGAAAGTTGATATATATGTTTCTGGAAAAACAAATTTCCAGTATGTGTTTGGCATATTTCGCTATTTAGATTCTATCTCGACATGCAAAATAGTGTAGATATTTCATGGTCGGAGAGATGTCCAGCAAATGTAAGTTCTTTGCATTATATTTGGACGACTTGCACACTATAATAACTTGATTGTAGGATTGCAGGGTCAGATTCGTTGACAAAACTCAATAAAGCAGTATTCATCGATTTGGTTTTAAATAAACCAACTAGAGTTCTTGTTGAGGAGTGGAAAAGTAAGCCAATTGCACTGAAGAAGGCCTTCTGCGCTTTATAGCAAAGTGTATGCTTCAACCGCGCACGCAAAATCTTCTAGATCATCGACGAAAATGAAGCCCAACTAGTCAGCTATTGGAGTCCACACTTTCAAGGCAACAAGCCAAACAACAAGCTTAAACCGAAACCGTTTACCCTCTGTGTGTTATAATGATAAATAAACGAACATTTGATTTGTAACTTTCAACCATGACAAAGTTGGTTTTAATACTTTCACTTTTTATTGGTTTAATTATCTTAGTAGAAAGCATAATAATTTTTTATTTCTTGTAACCATGCAGCTACTCCTGCGACGAGAATTGCGTTCGAATTTGCGTCTCTTTGATCGGACGTATGGACGAGTATGCGAGTAGGGTACTCCAAGTGCCTTGTGGATGTGCTTATTGCACACACAGGCATCTTTGAGACAGTCCAAAGACGCAAGTCATTGCGGTGACCGTGGAAAAAAAAACAACAACTATGTATGTTAAATTTCTTATTAGTACGACGCTGAAGGAAGTTGTACAACTGCAAATAAAGAAAAGTTTTCAACTAATAATTTAATAAAAAATTAGTAAATAAAGCGAATCACCTTTCCAAGAAGCCTTAGGCCAAAACAACATTGTGGGATTTGGGCTCAGTTTCGCGAGCTTTTGCGATCGTATTTATGATAAATATCAATTCACTGACGAGAAATCAAATTAAAAATCTATTTATCAAAACACTTCCAAATGTATTTTTGACTATATTTGATTTACCTAGCATAATCATTATTTTAGATGTCACTGAATTTACAGAAAGTAAATAAAAAAATAGAACCGACCGCCAGAGTCATTTTTTTTTGTAGGCACATGTATTTCAACTCAAGAATTTCATTCATTTTGTATTATATGACAGAATTCTTGGCTATTCCTTCGCTAAACCACCCTCATCGGTGGAATAACTTAGTAGACGTCAGTTAAGAAAAAATTTCCTTTGTTAATAGCAATTTCCACTTAGTCCATGGAATAAGGCTTAACCCTTCGCTACTCCACGTTTATTAATACGGCTGTAGGTATGTCTCCACGAATATTAGAAACACTTTAGCAATTGCATGCAGAAGAACTTACGAAAACTGGTTTGAGCTTTTCAGAGACTTCAGTGAAATACTAGTTGAAAATATTTGAAATATTAAAGAAATCCGATTCTTTAACACCCTCAAGTTCAATATTTTCAATTAAAACGTGGCTCCTATCATTTCTTAAAATGCTATCAACAACTCGCCATTCTTCTCTTACATCACCACCTGCTTTTGCAAATAAATCAGCATAATACTTGTTGCGTGTGTCAATTCAATCAAAAATTGCTTCATAATCAAAAATCCAAATATCACTTACAGCTACTACTATAGGAAGAGTTTCCATTGATTCAATATGAGCTAAGAGCACAGAAAATTTTTTTCTTAAACTACGTATATTTTGATGCAAACAAAAGCAATCTACACAGGTATTTGTTTGATCAGGATATAAACATGCGTTTGAAATAGGGACAGTACTAACATTCATAACTTATTAAAATCAGAAATACAATTTATTCTAACAAAAAGTTCACCCTCTTTCTTCCGCATGTAAACTGTCCCATTTTTGGTCTACACGTATTTAAACCCCTTTGATATCTTCATTGATTTTGCGGTATTAAACTATTGTCTCGTTGAAAAAAACAAGCATTCACTTATAAACATCTTCTCCGAACTTGCTTGTGCGTTGATTGGCTTCGTAGTTAGCTGCTCCTTTTTTCCTCTTTTGGCTGATAACACTTTCCGTTTGCATAGGTGAGACATAAATTTAACGTGGAGAATATTTTTAAAGGTCGCACTACTGTTTGCAGTTGCATTAGCAACTTTAAATTTTTTAATGTAGCATTGGTCGATGTCTCCTACATTAATATCTACATTAAGTCCATCACGAAGCGAGGTAAGTGTTTGACATAGATGGGCCAGCCGATGGGACGTTGATTTTTTCAACGCAGCTGGCAAGTAGCTGTTGTAGGCCTGGGCAAATCGATCATTTTTGATGATCGAATCGATCAAGTTTGCTGAATGATTCGATCATTTGAATCGATCGATCATTCAATCATTTTTATTTACTCGTTCTGTTTCGATTTCAATCATTTTAGTTTGTACGATTCGAATTGAACCAAATAAAATAGGCAACAATGTATTTTTTCAAGCAACATTAGCTCGGGAAGATTTCTCTTTCAAATTTGAAAAATTGCTCACATTGAAAATGTTAACAAACATACATGTGTGTATGTAAACATACAATTCAAATAGTAGTGCATTCTACATCTACTCAACATTATTCCTATAAGCTATACTCTTATGTCCCGAAGTCGTCACACACCGCAAGAAATGCTTGACACATACATACCTACTTCACTTAGTTAATTTCGAATCGTATTCACTAAAAATATTGAATACTCGTACTAATATGTATACACATCCTTTAAAATCATTTCTCATCTACTCAACATCGACATCATTTCTACATTGCTTATCACTCCACCCTTCACTGCACCATGATAGAGAGAGCAACGTAAAGTTTTCGTACACATTCAAATGATTGACTAAGATGGAGTCAAAAAGATCGAAATCGAAAATAAATGGAAATGAAATATCGAATCAAAATGCATAGAATAATATTGTAATTGAGATCGAATATCGAGATTGATTGAGATCGATTGATTCGGACTTGAATGATTTCGATCATCAATACTTTTCAAAGATCGAATCATAAAGATCGAATCGATCATAATTTACACAGGCCTAAGCTGTTGTTCCAGGTTGCTGACCTTCTGCTCCAGAGAATGTATTTTCTTTTCACAGTCGTTATTTTTGGCAATGAGTGCATCAATTTGCTGCTTTTGAATTTGTTCTATAGTAACAATTTTAGCATATACCATTTCTAATGTAATTTGTGTTTCTCCTCGAATTGTTTCGGTTGCAGTTGTTATTTTCTTTGTTGATATTAGTTGGTTGACAGACCTTGGCGATGATTGCAATGGCCTTACTCGTTGATTGGCATTACTCGTTGTTTTTCGTTCACCTGTCTTCTTTTCTCGTTCTTAACTCGTTGTTCTCGTTCACTCGTTCTAAAGTCAGTATTAACCGTCTTCTTTTTTTTATAACACTTTTCACTGATTCAAAATTTTTTCTCGTAGGACCATATGTTGAGGACCTACTTACTATTAACACCTTACCACTGGCGGAGGGATATCAACAGCATGCACTCAATTACTTAAATAGAACCGTTTTTACTGCTGGTGGGAAGAACTTAACTGCTTACTAGACAATAAACAACTTGTGATAGAAAATAACAATACCATATCCCTAAATGAGCTAATTCACCTGTTGGTCATTCACCTGTTGTTGGTGTCTGGTGTAATTTTTGGTATACGCATACGTTTGGCATTTTGTTGTCATAACAAATGCAAACAGCCCAGATGCCTTGTCAGCACAAAATATGTACGTACTTGTACAAGTTTCTTGATAATAAAGTTTCTGCCAGTTCGATGTGGACGGCTTTGGTTGCCATGCAGACGAAGATTGCCACATAGATTTTCTTCGTAGTTCGTGTTCGTGGTGTCCCAACTCGAATCTGAAAAGGTCCGCAATAGTCCACGCCAGATGATGAAAACGGTGGTTTTGCTACGACCCGAACCACGGGTAAAGATGCCATTTGTTGTTGAGCCATTTGCTGAAGAGCCATTTGGTGGGAGTGTCTTCGACACATGACACATTCATAAACACACTGGTTTACAAGAGAACGGCCTCCGATGACCCAATATCGATGTCTCAGAATTTGTAGCATTAAGGAAACCTGCGCATGGGAGATTCAGAGTGAACTGAATCAAGAACCGGTGCCAAAGCTGCCAATTTGCTGGTTACTGCCACCTGCCGGGTTAGGGATAACTGAAGTATTTCATTATTAAAGTACTTATCTTGGTCGGCTCGAAGATGCCACTACTGTATGCCAATATTTTTTTTCGAGTAACGTTGCCACGAAGACCATAAGCAGTTGTTCATATGAGCTTACCAATTGAAGAGAAACGATCGACTAATTCGATGATGATGAGTTTTTCGCCACAGCGATACCTTGTTTGGATTATAGGATGTTGGGAGCTATGCACCATGTCAGCCTTAATAGGTTGCGATTCAATTGCCATCACCATTATTTCAGTCTCAGAAAGAGATGGAATGTCCGTAGCTATATTGATTCGCATTAGTTCAGTTGGACCATGCCACCATAATGGATGATCAGCTAAGGAACTGGCTGAAATCCCGCGACTAGCACAGTCGGCTGGGTTTCGATGATTTCGGACATGTCGCCAATCGTTCAAATTTGTATGCTGCTGTATGTATCTTCCAAGTCTAATGTGTGTTTTACACTGTTTATAGTTTCTGCTAAAAGCCGGGCCGCGCACAGCTCTAATCTTGGGATGGTTGTAGCCGTGCTGCCTTGCTGATCAACTCGTACTGCTGCAACACGAGTCATTGCTGTTACCAAGTCTGATGCGAAGTCCCCATTGAAGCTTGCCGTGTAGACGTACACGACAGCTGCATATGCCTTGATGCTTGCATCGCAAAAGGCGTGCAAATGAACATCGACTAACGACCTTATCTGCAAACCCCTTGGAATCCGTAAATGTTGCCAAACTATTGCTATAATCACTCCATTCGAGAAGCAACTCTCCTGGTAAAGGTGAGTCCCAATCCAAACGCCACAAGGTCTGTATAAATATTTTGCGACAAAAATAGTGAGTGCAAGCATATTTGTTGGGTCGTATAGTCGTGCAGCCAAGGCAAGTACATGCCGTTTGGTTGTACATCTTGTTTCGCCAGTATTGATTCGATAAAACTGCTCATATGTTTTTGGATTCCAATGTAAGCCAAGTACTGTCACCTCGGGAGATTTAAACTCGATATCCACTGCTATTTCCAAGTTGCCTGTGATTCCAGCCACAGTGACACATTGGCCTGGCTCTTCAACCAATAACCTTCTCGTTGGTACTTCGAACAACTCAAACATAAATTGGCTTATCACGCCTTTTGAAAGCACCACGTTTGATAAAGACGAAATTGGCAGCAACTTCTTCAGGCAGCTGTGAATTGTGCAACAGCAGTATCCACCGCATCAGTAGCTGTCCAAAATTGATGACCTTACCCGTGGCTGAACGTTTCAACAAACTACGTGGCTCCAACCTGTGTTTCAACTGCTTGAAACCAGGTCATGCAACCAAAGCATGTTCAGTTGGCAACTGCAGAGATTTTAAGGGAAGGCATCACACCAAATACTAAATCAACGTCACTATCGACACCTGCGGTAAATGCCGCATCATCATCTCAATTGCCTCAAAACTATACAGCGTGACTAGCATCGACATCAAAGACATTTGTGATAGTAGGCGAGCAATTGGTACTATTGGTGACTGCAATTGGTCACACTCAAGATAGCTATGGTTACAAACAAAGCTGTCGAATCCCTTGTGATCACGGCTGTCAGGTAAACCTAGCACAATTTAAGTGGTATTGGTTTGGCTATGACAAGTACACGTGGCCGGGCTATTATCAATTTGGCTTCCAGCGACGGAACTTTTAACATCGATGTGAATTTCTATTTGCTAGCTACAACTGCTACACCTACACCAGTGGCAAACATTGCACCGTCTTGTTGGGAGCATTTGAGAAACTTGGCTTTGGCCGATTCGTCGTTTGGCAGAACTGGTAGAATTGATGCTCTTATTTGAGCTGACATTTGGAGCAGTATTTTACAAGAAGGCATAGTTCGTGGGTCAATAAACGAACCATTTACACAGTCAACTTCACTGGGATGGATGCAAGAGTTTGTTGGTTTAGGAGTTAGGACATATGAAGAAGGTTGTAGACCTCACATCGGAACCATCTCAAAGATACATTATTCCTCATCATCCCGTATTATCGAAATTTCGGGTTGTTTTTAACACTTCCGTGAAGAAGTCGAATGGCCTTTCTTTAAATGACACACAATTGAGTGTTTCGCTCATACAAGAACTGCTTACTATCATCATACATCGCTTTCGTCGCTTTCCGGTGGCTCTCCCTGCGAACGTAGAGAAAATGTTTCGACAAGTTCGAATTGACGAACGGCACCAATGCTGGCAACAAATTCTTTGGCGCTAATCAACGGATGAACCAATATGCAATTACGAATTGATTACTGCCACATATGGCATGGCTTCTGGACCGTCCAACGCTATACGGGCAATGCAGCAGTGTGTCCGCGACAACTGCAACATATTGGCAAATGAGAGCAGAGGAAACAACGCTCCCAGAAGCACTCTACGGGACTTTTATGTTGACGATTACTTAACAAGTGTAGAAACTACCGAACAGGCGATTGAGCTGGCTAATGATGTCAATACAGTGCTGCAACAAGGACGCTTCCACCTCCGAAAATGGCAGTCTAATCATCCAATCCAGTGACAGGCTGAGGGCTCTTTTTTCCACGAACTCTAACAGCGCATGCAATTTAGGAATCTCTTTCCGACTTGTGAGCAATCCCCATACATGCTGAGTTACTTGCGGCAATTTCGATGTTGCAAGTGGCCCCTACAAAGCATCCCATTGATCGATTTCACATACTGCGTCGACAACAGTCAATAGTCCTGTACTAGTCTCGATGCTAACGACTTTGATGCCAACGAAGCGGGATACGTGTAGTTCGGCCAATTGTTTCTTAGTGTCATATCCAGCCCTATCGGCAATTCTTAGGGGAATTTCTTTCCCTTGGAATAAAATCTTTCCTGGGAACATATGCCTTGTATCGGGAATTTCCTTCGGACTTTATTTCTTTGGGAAAAAGTTTTACCCACGCTAAAATAAAAAAATAAAAATTCGAAAGTAGTTTTCGAAAGTTTTGACAAATCTTTTACTTTCAACCAAAGCAAGTGTCTTTTTTGTTTATATTGTTCGATGTTTTCAAAAATTAAAAAAAAAACAAGTCTAAAAAGCAAAGAATATCAATTTTGCTGTTATTGGAAGAAGCAGAAGGAAGCAATGAACAGAGATCCTTAAGAAAAAGTTTAAGGCATAATTCAAATCCATTAGACCTTCCACAATCACTGTACTTAAATAAATATTTTTTATAAAACAAACTTTTCTATAACTTCCATATTCTGCAGATTTCATCGTAACTATAGAGTTAATAAACCCCTTTTCAAATATTTGCTTGAAGTACTTACTAGTTCCTTGCCTCAAAAAAGAAACCTTTCGGGCTTCCTCCTATAATTAAACTCAGCGCCTGCTTGCGCTTTTTTGCTGAGGGTGGCTGATGTATTTGCAATAAGAACACTTTATATTAGTCAATTCAATCTAATTACAAGAATAATGAACTTAATTAATTAGAATACAATATATATAGATATAGATTTTAATGGATTACTTTAGCACATGTAGCTTGGTCGACAGCTCAAGGAAGAAGGAAGAAGATTGCTTCTGTGACTTCAGCTGTCAGATTTAGAGTTGTTTGTTTTTTGGTGTGTTCAGATGTTGCTAAAAATATTGTTCGGAGATCTGTTCACATCATTCCTCCACACTTAAATGACTTCCTACCCTGGCTAAGGCTGGAATCGTACCACAGGACGTCATGCTCGGTTAGACTGCCGAGGGGTGCTTCGATTTGGAGATGTGTGTTTTATAATGGATTCTGATGGTTCTTCTGAATTAAAATGACTGAAAGGATTAGTTTTATGTGGAGAGCTACTTGCCTGATTCGGCTGTAAATTATCAACTGATGTTCTTGCTTCGAGGAAGTGATGTGAAGGACAAGTCGGTTCACTTCTTACTCTGAGCTGGTTTTGGTGTCGGTTCCATAAGCCACGGATGGTTTGGACTAGGTACATCTTGGACAGACAGGACTGGAACGGGAGTAGGATAAGACCATGAGATTGGGATGGCTCAATCTACTTTTTCAGAAGTGCTTTCAGTTGTTTTAAATGTGTTTGAAAGTGAAGTCTGTCCAATTTGGATCAATATTCAGATGAGCTCTTAACAAAGAAAATCAATAGTATTTGATTTTTACGAAAAACATAAGCTACCAGGTGTAATAGGATGTATAGAGGGCACTCATATTAAAATAATTACCCCATCAGCAAACAAACATTTATATTACAACAGAAAAGGATACTACAGTTTGAATGTTTTGCTTGTAAGTATTGATGAACGTTAAATGGATTTGTTTTTCTAACTCCCAGTATTTTCAAAAAAGGTTTGTAGTAGGGGAGCCCAAGAGGGGATTTCGCGCGTTACTCGAGCGCGTCAGAAAATCATATGGGGAGAAACCTTGCACCATGTAATGTACTCCTACCATATATTAAACCTAAATGTTGGGGCGTTCGCTGAGAGCAGCCCGTCAGATTAGTAAAAAAAAAGTCGATCATCGGAAATACTCGAGCGCGTCAGATTAAAAGATGGTAGGTTGATTACATCGAGAAGAGTGTATATTTCAATAATCTGACAATTTGAGCGGGGCCTTCGTAAGTAGGCGAGTCACAAAGATGTAAAAAAAAATCGATGTTTCGAAATACTCGAGCGCGATTATTTTTTTTTTTATGTTGAAGGTAATTTTATCAGGATTACGGAAAACATATAATCTGACATTTTGGTTGGGGCGATTGAGGTAAAATCATCAGTGAAATGTATAATATATGATGGTTAATATCTCGGTTAATATTGATATTAGCAATTGGTCCATAAGACTTTTTTTGTAGAAAACTAAATTCACTACAAGTTTGTAATTTACAATTTTTCTGTAGCTTTTGTTATTTACGAGATAACTGCGACAAAACGTGAATTTTATGCAAAAATCTGGTTAAGTGGCCCGTACCACCTTCCCGGTATGAGTAACGACTTTGCCAAAAAGAACATTTTTGTAGAGCTTTCAATTTTGAGAAAAAAACATCTTCGGTTGAAGCGATCCCATGAAATGCCGCTGAGTTATAGAAATTTAAAAATAAAAAATCAGAGTTTCCGTGTATTTTCAATGGAAAATCTTCACACCTCTTGATCGAGCACTTAAAATTAATATTAAGGGCTCAAACTTTCAGGATTTTTTTTAAAAGTATTTTCAACAAAATTTCAATACAAAATTTTTAAATACATAATATGTGTACATATTTTTTGATTGCATCCAGTAACAAAAAATAGAAACAACAAAGAATTGTTACTTTAAAATTGTCAGACTAAGAGTACGCACCCATATAATTGTCAGATTATCATCCTGGAGGACGAAGACATCAAGTTGATCACTCTGTATAAAAATCTGACGCGCTCGAGTATTTCAAGGTCACGTGTTTTTTTTACATTTTTAAAAATCAGCCATGACTGATCGCCCCACTCAAATTGTCAGATTATTGAAATATACACTTTTTAGAGTACACTTAACATTCACTTTGAAAATCTGACACGCTCGAATAACTTTTTATTTTTTGTTTTTTTAACCTCTCTTTACGCCCATTTGCCCCCAGTAAATCGTCAGATTAATATATATCCGTTATAAGAAAGACAAAGCGCGTATACTCTATGAAAATCTGACGCGCTCGAGTATTTCAATTTAACTGTTTTTTTTTTACATTTTTAAAAGCTCATACACGCCCATCGCCCCACTAAAATGAAAAACTGCCATACACTTTTTTTCGTTTTAGAACGTAAACTTCACAATCCAATAAGTCCCCATGACGCTTTAGTAACTGCAAATTTAGCGGCTCGGGCTCCCCTACTATTGCGACAATGAAATGAGAATACGCTTCGTTGATTCTACTCGCCCAGGAGCGTGTCATGATTCTTTGATCTGGAGAGTGAGTGGGCTGCGATCGTGGATGGAAGAAATGTACCAAAGTGGTGAAAGAAATTCATGGTTATTGGGTAAGTATCTGTTTCTGATTGAAGGACCTAAAAAAAAAGTTACTTAACAAAATATTTCAAAAGCCGATACCGCATATCCCTTGGAGCCATGGTTGTTGACCCCCCCCCATAGACTAACAGAAGAAGGGTCATCAGAAAGTAATTTTATTGAAGCCCATACTCGATGACGAAATATCATCGAAAGAACGAACGGAGTTCTGAAAGCTAGGTGGAGGTGTCTGCTCAGTGCAAGAGAACTTCATTATCTTCCAAAGAAAGCAATTCAAATTGTGAATGTATTGTATAATTGAATATCCTATTAGTATAGCAAATACCGAAGAAGCTTTCATTACGGATTCAGATCTCAATCGAGAAGCACAAAGAATCAGAAGAAATATACGAAATAGTCTTTGACTTCAAGCTTTATTTTAATTCTCATGAAACGTAATAAAAAAAATATTTTTATTTAATTTAAAAAGCTAAGTCCTAGCAAATAAGAAAAAAAAAAATAATAAACTATTTCATGATCAGAAAAAAAAAACATAGTTTGCATTACAGCTCTTCGAGCTTGGCTTCTTCTATTTGAATCAAAAGATTTTTCAATTCTATTTTTTATTTGATTTTTTGATTCCTCAGTCTTTCCATTTCTAAATTGTGATGTTTGGATTCTTCATACGTTTTGCTGGATATATAATTTGTCAATGGATCTGTATAACTTTTGTAGGCTGGAATCGGTTGTATCTTGGTGACGTTTCATTGAAAGAACAGCATCCTTAATGACATCGCAAAGCTCTTGTTGCAAGCAAACTTCCTTCTCCAGAATGTATTGTGTTGTCTTTCCTGTTTGCTGTTGTCTTGTACGTGGTTTATATGATTTGTTCGAAATATCCATTAAAATCTCAGACTCTTGTTCTTTGTGTTTGTTTGACTCTGGTTCTTTGGAACTCCTTAAAATTTCCATTAAAACATTCTCGTCGATTGGTCTATCTTGCAACAAATCGGTGTAAAGGTGACTTGCTGATGCTATTGCACTATTTTCTTTTTCAGCGTTTGCATCACTTGATTTATTTGTTTTGCTACATGGTAGTAAGCCAAAAAAGGAAGCATTTGCACACCCTTCAACTGATTCATTCATCGAACAAATGCTGGTATCAGTTTCCTCCAACGGACTGAATTTATACTCTTTGCTTTGGCCTCCACCGGTGGCTTTTTGATGTTTTAAATTCTCTGCCATCTTTTTTCTGACGTACTTCTCTTTGTCCAGCCAAACCTTAAATATGTAATAGGTACATATATTTTTGTATTAACAAAAAAAAAACCAAGTTGATTATATTAATACTGTAACACAGGTTAGCTAACTCAGTACCGCGACCGTTTATTTGGAGTTGACCGAACGAACTGAACTCAAACGACAACCCAACACGGTACCGAGCTGCCATCTTAACGATCGTTTATTCCCCTAAGGATCTCCTACAAGAGACGGATTTTCACTTATTCTACTTCCACTTTTAATGTGTATAACAGAGGGCACAATAATTACTCTTTGTAACTTTTTATTTTATCTTTTATTATTCGTTTAAAATTTCGGCCATCCGACCAATCACTGTCCACAGTTATTTTCAATATTTACGGATTTTCAAGCACAAAGCTCATCCTTATTCGTCCACACAGGACATTCACGGATTTTCAAGCACAAAGCTCATCCTTATTCGTCCACACAGGACATTCACGGATTTTCAAGCACAAAGCTCATCCTTATTCGTCTACACAAGACATTCACGGATTTTCAAGCACAGAGCTCATCCTTATTCGTCCACACAGGACACTCACGGATTTTCAAGCACAAAGCTCATCCTTTAAGTCAGTTAATAAATGTTTAAATTTCAACTCCAGTATTTCACCTGCTATACTGATAATAACTTACCGATGTATACCAAAAATAATCTTAGGATTTCGTGTATATCAAATGTGTTGAAGATAACTTTTATTTTTTTTTTTAAACACCAATAATTGAATGAATTCTAGAATGAGTTAAACTCTTTTGAAAAACAAGAACATAAAAAAAATATACTTGCGCTTAGGCCAGACTATGTTTTTTTTCTCTAGGAAACAGAGAATAAACAGATGTATTGAAAATTGAGTTAAATTATTCATTAGGAAAGAATAATGGTTACATCAACTAAAGTATGTTTGAAAAAAAGTGACTTATAACTGTCTGCTAGACCACACTAATCCCCTCTTAAGCAGCACCTTAACTAGAATATATTTGTCTTCTTATACTCGCTTACATCTCAATCTTCTGAATCAGAATCATCACCAAATTCGTGTTCCTCGAAGCTACTAAGATCACAAAAAGGTTTTAATTTATCTGCGGCACAGACCGACTCGAGTTCTTTTTTTGGGTTATCTGAGTCGTATCTGTGTCCGTGACGATATATCGATCATTTTCCAGTTTTTTCTTTATAACGTAAGGACCCCGATAACGAGTCAGGAGTTTCCTAGGCTGTCCTGTTGCAGCGTGTTCTGCCCGTAGCAAAACAAGGTCTCCTTCCTGGTAACTTTATGGCTTACTATGAGTCTGGTTGAACTGTCGCGCCTGGGTGGCACCCATATCATCCATTCGCTGTTTAACACGATTTCTTAGCTCTGCAATGGGGATATCTTTCTCGCTATCAGACTCGTCATTGTGAAGAGCAAGACTCAACTGATTACCAAGATGGTTTTGGGGGGTGAATGAAAAAATCAACTGTTGTGGAGTCCTATCTGTAACTCGATGGCGCATGGTGTATAAGCTCCATTGAACCGCCAGAACGTGCTCTTCCCAATCCCTTCCGTTTGAATCCTTGGTTAAACTTGAAAGTGAAGATGTCACCGTCCGAAAGTATCTTTCGATCTGCCCATTTGCACGGGGTGTACGTACAGCTGTTAAAATGTGTTTAATGCCTTGTACTTGACGAAACTCCTTAAATTGCTTTGACGTATACGCTGTCCCTCTATCGCTTATGACTTGGCATGGTAGGCCAAAAAACTGTGAGAATTCACGTAGAACTTTAATTACGGCTCTTGTTGTTGTGTTTCTGACCGGACGGAGAATGATGAATTTTGAAAAAACATCTATCATGCCCAGGATATGTATACTCTCATTTTTACCCTTAGGGAAGGGCCCCAGATGGTCCATGTGTATTGTAAAAAATGGTAATGCTCTTTTTTTAATTGGGTGTATTTGATAACGATTTTCGTCGATTCCACGTTTATTGTAGAGGCAATGAATGCAGCTGTTTAATGTTTTTGTGACTATTGTACGCATTTTGGGAAACCGATATAATTTTCGTATTCGCTCGAAGGTTTGTTCAAGACCACAATGTCCAACGTCGTCATGCGCTGATTTAATTATTCGCCAGCGAACACCTCTGGGTACAACAAAACGCCGTCCTTCCTTCGTTTTCTTGTATAGCCGGTTATTTTTAAGGACATACTCTTTTTCTAGTTCCTTCCGTTTGCTGCTTTCAGACGACTCCTCTTTCAATATTTGGATTTTTTCTTTAAGATCTTGGTCTTGTATCTGGAGTGTGGAAATCCAATCCTCTTCTTCTATTGTGATTGCAGACACTTCATATCCAGCAACATCTACTTCGGTAGCTTCCTCGACAGCATGTCGACTCAAGGCATCGACGTGTTGCAATTGAGTTCCCGGACGATGGACAAGTTCAAAGTCATATTCTTGTATCTTCAGCCACCACCTGGCTATTCTAGCGATCAAATTAGTTTTGTTCTGAGTTGACTTAAGGGAATTGCAATCCGTGTAGATTTGGAAGTGTTTCCCAAGTAAATAGAACCGAAATCTTTCGAGACCCTCTACGACGGCGAGCGTTTCAAGTTCGTAGCTGTGGAACTTGGATTCAGAATCACTAGTGGCTCGACTAGAATACGCAACGGCTGTTCTTGTTTCGTTTTCGTTGATTTGCATTAAGACACCTGCAAAAGTCCTAAGGAACTGGCGTCCGTGTGAAGTTGGTGCTGATGCATAGGGTTATAAATTGTCAATATAGGAAATTCGATCCTTTAAAGTGTTAAAAGCTGTTTGATGATCTGAATTCCATTTGAACATCGTATCTTTGCGAAGCAAACGGTTTAGTGGTGCTGCAATGGTGGCATAGTTTTCAATGAATCGGTGGAAATACCCGGACAGTCCCAAGAATTGTTTTACTTCTCGCGAGGTCTTCGGCTTTGGGAAATTTTTCACTGCCAGTGTTTTAGCTTCGCCCGGTTGAACACCATTTTTACTGACTTTATGCCCTAAGAAATTGATTTCTCTTCTGAAGAATTCACATTTATTGGTGTTTAGTGTTAAATGTAGGCTTCTTAAAATATTCAGTAATTTTTTCAGGGTAGCAAGTAATTCCTCAACCGTTGAGCCAAATAGAACTAAGTCATCCATATAGATTAAAACTCTCGATTTGCCCATTTTCTGCATCTCTATATGCATAAGCCGAAGGAACACTGCCGGTGCGTTGGTCAGTCCAAATGCCACTCTCTTAAACTGAAACTGCCCGGCGTCTGTTATAAATGAAGTATACTGTCTGGTTTGGATTAATATATATATTATATACGTCGAATAAAACACATGCCCGAATCGTACGGTGGCAATTTAGTATTTATTGTAAACGATGTTACCTCTACGAACTGTACTAATTGAATGACCAAAGCGTCAGTTTCAATGATATGATTTACAGAATATGTATATCAGTTAACGGCAATGTAGATAACATAATGAGTTGAGAGAACATGATTCTTGTATTGGTACGTTAACTAGTTGTTTATCGAAGATGATTTAAAGAAAAGCGAAAACATTGTAGGGTATATAAACAAAGTATGGCAAATGAAGTTAAAATTAAAATAGTTTACGAAATCTATTATTACAATTGAAATATTTCGAGTTTATTTGTTTTCATTTTCAAACATTCCGCCCCCCCCCCCCCCCCCCCTGGAACGCAGTTTCAGTTTACGGGGAGAATGGCAAGCGTATGAATTGGTCGTACTAGGTTGCCACTAGATGTTTTCAAAGTAACTACTCGAATGCGTCCATCAGTACCGGGGTGCAAGTTGATAACGTAGCCCATCGCCCATTTACCAGATGGTAGGTTCGTTTCTTTAATAACAACCAAGTCATCTAGTTTTATGTCCGGTTGAACATGTTGCCATTTGGGTCGATTCTGGAGAGATGTTAAATATTCGACCTTCCACCGCTTCCAGTACCCTTGGATTTTGGCTTGTAAGCCTTGCCTATTTTATAAACGATTTTGTGGTAGTTCCAATGTTGGTTCCGGCACAGCAGCATAAGATTCACCTAGAATGAAATGTGCAGGAGTTAGAGGATCTAGGTCAGAGTCTGATATTTGGCATAAAGGACGCGAATTAAGAACCGCTTCGATTTGCGTGAGTAGGGTATAGAGTTCTTCAAACGTAAGATTGTCAGTACCGATAACTCTTCGAAGATGTTGTTTGACTGACTTAACCCCTGCCTCCCACAACCCGCCGAAATGTGGTGCCGAAGGAGGGTTGAAGTGCCATGTAATCCCGTCTCGCACTAATGACTCAGCTATGATTGGATTATGTTGTTCCGATAAAACTAAGTCATGCATTTCCGAAAGAGACCGAGCAGCTCCACGAAAGTTTGTTCCGTTGTCGGAGTACAAATGCGAAGGCTTACCGCGACGCGCTACAAATCGACGGAAGGCTGCAAGAAATGCATCAGTTGTCATATCAGTCACGAACTCTAAGTGTATTGCCTTGGAGACTAGACACACGAACAACGATATATAGCACTTTGATATTAATGATTTTCGACCGTATTTAGTTTTCATGGTTATCGGGCCAGCATAGTCGCAACCACAATGTACGAAGGGTCTGGCAATGTTCAGACATTGGGCTGGAAGGTTGCCCATTTGCTGGGTAAGGGTGGTTTTCCTTTGTCGAAAACAGTCAACGCAGTCGTGGGTTAGTTTCCGAAGAAGATTACGGCATCCAATAACCCAATATTCTTGCCGAACTAACGCGAAGAGTAATGATACACCCGGGTGTAGATATCGGATATGAGCATCAATGAGAATGAGTTTAGTGATAATATGGTCCTTTGGTAATATTATAGGGTGCTTTGTATTAAACGACACATTTGCATTTTCGATCCTACCACCGACACGGAAGATGTTTTGATCGTCTAGAAAGGGAGAAAGGTCTATTAATGTACAAGTTCTAGGAAAACACTTATGCCTTTTGTAAAATTTTATGTACTTGCCGAAGTACCGGTCTTGAAGCCAGAGTATGATTTTGGTTTTAGCTTTGAACATTTCTGTTGGAGCGAATCGAATCGAAGGCGCTTTTATACCGCAACAGTGATCAACAACGCGATTTATTAGGGCAACAGTACTTATTATAATATTCCAAGAGGATATCCGCGTCGAAAGAGCTTCAAATTGATGGTCTGCAGTGGTTGTTATGAGCGCGACAGGTTGCCGTTTTGCTTCCTCGACGATGCAGCTTGGATCGTCTTCTACATCCACAACGACTGGCCAGAATATTTGAACTTCCCTGAGCCATTGGGGACCTGTCCACCAATGGGAATGTTCGAGTAGCTGTGAAGGTAGGATTTCTCGTGAAGCACAATCGGCTGGATTACAAGCTCCTTTGACGTGGAACCATCTGCTTCTGGGAATGCTGTTTAAAATTTCTGAGGTACGATTTCCAATGAAGATATTCCAACGATGGGGAGGTGACGACAGCCAAGATAAAACCACATTAGAATCAGACCAAGCATATACGTCAGCGAAGGTGATATTGAGTGCAGTTCGTACTGAAACGAGCAATCGGGTGAGGAGTACTGCTGCACAGAGTTCCAATCTTGGAATACTTAATTGTTTAACAGGGGCTACTCGAGACTTCGAAGCAACAATAACTGTAGTAAGCCCTCCATCCGGAGTCCTATAGCGTGCGTAAATTACGGCTGCGTACTCTGAAGCAGAAGCATCTGAAAATCCATGCAAATCGAATTCAGCATCTGTAATACCAATGATTCTTGGGACGCTAATTTTAGTAAGATGCGAGAGCTCATTTCGGTAACAACTCCATTTTTTTGATAAAAAATCCGGGAGCTCTTCATCCCAATCCAGTTTTTTTAGCCATAACTCCTGAAAGAGAATTTTCAAAAGAACGACTGTAGGAGCAAGGAAGCCAAGTGGATCAAATATCCGTGCAACATCACGTAGAATCTGTCGTTTAGTGATGGGTTCGTTTGGATGGTAATTTAGGCGAAAGGCGAAGATATCAGATTGCAAATTCCAATAGAGACCAAGTATCTTAATCCATGTATCAGCGTCAGTGTCCAACGAAATATTGTTAACGTTGCTAGAAGTGTAGTTTGTTGGAAGCAACTCGTCGCAATTGCTGTGCCATTTGCTGAGTTCCATACCGCATTTGGATAAAAGTTGAATTAGAGATTTTTGCTTGTCTAACGCTTCCTTTATAGTATCAGCCCCCTAACCTACGTCGTCTACATAGAAGTCATTCAGCACGATTGCTGCAGCTTCTGAGAATTCTTGCTAGTAATCAGTAGCGAGTTGTTGCAGGGTTCTTACCGATAAATATGGTGCGCATGAAGTACCCTACGTCACAGTACGCAAGCGATAGTGCTCAAGAGGTTCTGAAGGTGATGTGCGCCAAAGAATACGCTGGAAATCCGAATCCTTTTCCGAAACTAAAATTTGGCGAAACATTTTGACAATATCTGCCGCAAAAACGTACTTAGGACGACGAAAACGCAAACAAACAGCAAACAAATTTCTTTGAATAGGGGGTCCGACCATTAATGAATCATTAAGACAGTGACCAGCGGAATCTTTAAAGGATCCGTCAAAAACGACGCGTAGAACAGTGCATGGTGTGGCAAATAAAACACATTGGCCTTACTAATTTCTGTGCTCGGCACCCTTGTCATTATGTCCTAATTTCAGATATTCATTCAAAAACGTCGAGTAGTTTTCAAAGAAACTTTTGTTGGAGGCAAATTTCCTTTCCATTGATTTCAACCGGGAAAGGGCACCTTTAAAGGAACTCGCGAAGCTTGGAAGGAAGATCGATTATATACCTTCCAGTTGAGTCACGACTATGGGTTTCAACAAAGTGGTTTTCAATTGCCTTATCTTCGTTGGAAATAATTGATTTAGGATCAGCTTCCTCCACTGTCCAAAATGCCTCTAGAATCGATTCGATATTAACCGTGACCGAATGAGCGAGTACAGAGGTATTGCACATTGGTGTCAACTGACCAGCCAACACCCAACCATAAATAGTGTTCTGTGCTACAGGGTAGCCCTTGTTACTATAAACAACGCTTCCTGTGAGTATTTCCCAAACCTTGTCTGCTCCTAGCAAGATATCGAGGGCTGAAGAACTGTTAAACGAAGGATCGGCTAAGTTCAGACCATTTAGGTGATCCCAATCATCTACGTCAAATGATATTGTAGGCAGATTCGAAGTAAGCTTTGATAATATGTATGTATTTACCCGAATGTAACATGAATCTATGCGCGATATAATATCTATGGATAGAAGGCCTTTGGATTTGCCAGCATTCGTAAATCCAATACCGCTTATTGGTATACTAGCGTTTCTTCTTTTGAGTCCAAGTCGTTGGGCACAATGTTCCGTGATAAAAGAAACTTGTGAGCCTGAATCTATGAGAATTCGAACTTCTTGAAAATCACCGCGAATATCCTGTACTTTACCGATAGCAGTGGGAAGTAACGTCTGAGGAATATATTGAGTACTGTTGAGGGAGTGGATGTTGACAAATGATGCGTTTGATGTCGAAGCTTTATTAGAAGTTTGCTGAGGTATAAACTCACGAATAGGCCTCTCTATGACCAAGTTGCTGTTCGGTGTGTTGATGGGACTTATCTCATTGCGATTGACACATAACGACTCATCATGGACTAAACTGTGATGCCGTGATTTGCATACGGAACAGCGAAATTTTGATGTACAACGGCTTGAAATGTGTCCAGATCGCAGACAATTAAAACAAAGTTTATTCGATTTCACAAAATCTCTACGCAGTGTAACGTTCATTTTAAGAAAATCGGGACATTGATTGAGTCCGTGCGAATCACTGCATTTTATGCATGAAAAAGAAGATACGTGCATACTCTTTACCATAGAACTCCTTGGTTTTAAATTTTCCCTTGGATTATTATAAACACTCTTTAAGGCATCACAACGACGTTCAAGGAATTCAAAAAATTTGTCGATTGTAGGATCATCCTCAGAAGAACTGTCTTCCGACCAATCTTTGCGGGTTTCTGGGTCGAGTCTACTTAGCAAGATAAAGATTAACCAGGGATCTCTATTAAGTGATTTAATCGCCGTTAGACCTCTAACTATTTCACCAGCACTATTAGAAATTTTACGAAGGTGCTTAACATTTAAGTTATTAGATGATGGAAGTTGCATGAATGCCGTTATATATCCATTGATAATAAATCGAGTTCAATCAAAACGCTTAACTAACCTTTCCCAAGCTTCATTGTAAGCTGCATTCGTAAGAGGCAAATGATTCAGAAGACCTAACGCATCGCCACGAAGCGAAGATTTTAAAAACAGGTACTTTTGAACAGGAGTCAATTTTTGTTTACTATGAACCGCACTTGTAAATATATCTTTGAATGTTGGCCATTCATGGTACTCGCCAGAAAAGGGCTCTATATGAATCTTTGGAAGAAAAATATCGGCCTTTACTTCGTATGGACGTGGTTTCCCTAACGTTTCGAGAAGAATTTGTTGTTGTTCCGCTAACTGGCCAACGATGTCCTTACTTTTGGCTAATGCCTCCCTTTCTCGAATTGATGACAAAAGAACTGATTGTAATTTTAAAAACTTGGTTTCAAACTCATCGTAATCGAAGGCAGGATCAACATAACCTTCATCTTCGGAGAACTCATACATGCAAGTCTGTGATGCATTAAACTCATCCCAAAGCGTTGTTGCTTTGGATAGACGAACATCTAAATCCGAAAACGTAACCTTCTCATCAATATTTTCGATAAAAGTCATCAACTTAGTCATTGAAGTCTTAAGATGCCCACGTGTCAAACGCAAGGCGGCCAATGAGGGTACTCCACTACCAGGCATATCGAAGACTATATAAGTGAGTTGGTATAGAAGCTACTTAATATTATTTTTTCTCCGAAAAATTTTGCAAACCCTGGCAAACACGTGGTTCTCCTAATATGCAAGCTCAAATACCAAAACGTAAACTTATATTTTTAAGATAATTACTTGCGAGAATTCTTTTTAAATTTACTTACTGTAATGTGGTGTGTAGTGTGATGTGATGTGTGGTGTGTGGTGCGAAAGTGTGTAGTTTACATGTGTATTTAATTTATAATACGAAAATGATTTCTATATTCTTTATTTTTAATTCAAAAAAATAAATGTTCAGTTTGTGATGTGGACTGTAATATTAGCGAACAATGCGAAAAAATCCGGCTCGATTCAGGCCAAAAAATGGTTTGCAATAATATATATATATATTATATACGTCGAATAAAACACATGCCCGAATCGTATGGTGGCAATTTAGTATTTATTGTAAACGATGTTACCTCTACGAACTGTACTAATTGAATGACCAAAGAGTCAGTTTCAAGTTCAGTTGGCAATGTAGATAACATAATGAGTTGAGAGAACATGATTCTTGTATTGGTACGTTAACTAGTTGTTTATCGAAGATGATTTAAAGAAAAGCGAAAACATTGTAGGGTATATAAACAAAGTATGGCAAATGAAGTTAAAATTAAAATAGTTTACGAAATCTATTATTACAATTGAAATATTTCGAATTTATTTGTTATCATTTTCAAACACTGTCGGTTTTTTTCATTTATAGGAATTTGATAATAACCACTCATTAGATCAAATATAATGAAAAATTCCCCATTAGACATCATATTTATGCCTTCTTCGACGTTCAAGGTAGGAGTATTTTCACGGACTGTGACAGCATTTATTTCCCTGTAATCAACGCACATTCGGTAACTGCCATCTTTTTTTAAGACGAGGAGGACTGGACTAGAATATTCAGAGATGGAAGGTTCGATGATGTCATTTCGCAAAAGGTCCTCTATTTGTGTATTAAGAACCTCTCTTAGGTGGTACGGTATTCGGTATGGTTTGCTCTTCACTGTGACGTTATCCTTGAGTTTAATATTCATTTCAATTACGGTAGTTTTTCCCAATTCGCTTAAGTTGTTAGCAACAATCCTTGTATTCGTTCAACAATTGCATGAGAGATTCTTTCTCAGCTGTCAAAACAGAATCGTCTACGATTATACAATCTGCGCTAATTTTCCTCATACCAAACGCCCTATTTTCCCTCCCATCACCCAGATCTAGTTATAATGGACTACCATCCCCCCAATTCACAGCATTGTGGTTTTCATAGGTAATTGAAAGCTTTCCCTCCTTCCTTGTTAAGCTCACCGAAGGAGAATCTAGAAAGTTTCTACCTAATATCATGTCCTGATCCTGTTGGTCATCATTTACCACCATGATAGTCGTTTTAATATTTACGTCTCCCACTTTCACCCACTCTAATATTTTCCCTAATGGCGTCACCTTCCCACCACCATAACCAGTCAAAGTATTGGTCGTTGGTACCATTTTAAAATTACTGTTTCTTACAATTCCTCTTTTGATAGTGGAGCAGTCACTTCCCAAATCAACAAAAGCTTGGACTACCTGCTCACCGACCATGATTGGCATCATAAGGCTGTCATCTTTTACTGTTGACAGTTTTGCAACTCGATGATTATAATCATCCTGCATTAAACAACGCTTTTTGAGCTTATGGCATTCATTCGCGTAATGTCCTTTACCTTGGCAGTTGAAGCAAACCCTATTTACTTTTTCTGTTTGCTTTTTCTTTGCACAGTCTCTTGTCAGGTGACCTTCGTTTTTGCAGAGAAAACATTTTTTATTAAAGCTACGCTTTTCTAGAACGTGCATCCCTGTTGACATTTAGGACGATCGGCTGGGTATTCCTATCTCACGAATCTTACCACGGTTTTCTTCTGCTCTAAAAAGCGAAATATTTTTTGATTTTAAGTAAAAGTTCTTCAATGTTCTGGCATGATGAAGCCGTCAACATGTTGATAATACTTTCGTCTCTAAAGCCAGAAATAATGTAGTTCATCGTTATTGTGTCCAACATACGAGCGCGTTGGCAGAGGCCCAACACATCGTAAAAATAGTTTTCAACACTTTCGCTCTCCTGTTTTACTCTGGACATTATTTTTATCAAAAGAGCCGAATCATCTTCGACTACCGGGAAGGCCTTTATCAATGCCATTTTAAATTGGTCCCAGGTCGATATATTTGTCCTTTGCGACTGAAACCAAATTTTGGCGGCCTCTTCCAATCGGAGCGACCCACAAAAAATTGTCGTGACATCGTCCCAGCTAAACATTTGATTAAACGAATTAATAGCACTTACCCAGGCGCTGGCACTCATTCCATTTTTATGGATGGGTTAAAGAGCTGCAATATTTTTTCGCATTCGGACGCACCGAAACGAAAGACTAGGGCACCGGTCCGCAACAATGATGCCGAAGATTCCACATCCATACTTCCAGTCTCTCTACCAGTTGTATGGCACTCAGAACCATTGGCATTTCTCTTCCTTTTCGACATGTTGCAGTTATTTATTTTGTCTTAAATATGTATGTATAGGTATCTCGAAACACGATCTACTTCCAAAAACAGGGGAAAAAAAAGAGAGCACAATAACCGATACACACCAAAGCAAAGGCGATGTTAAAGGAGAATCACTCAAAATAGTGATCAAACAAGTTTTACGCTAAGCAAGGCAAGGGCGAGAGTTGATAACTCTATGTATTTGTATAGTTTGCAATTTTCTTTTCTTTGAATCTTTTCAGTTAAACCACCGTTATCACAAATTTTGGTAAGCAACAAGTGCAAGAACGTTCAGACACA
Organism: Melanostoma mellinum; assembly: GCA_914767635.1. Lineage (NCBI taxonomy): Eukaryota > Metazoa > Arthropoda > Insecta > Diptera > Syrphidae > Melanostoma > Melanostoma mellinum. The sequence goes on from OU612058.1 coordinate 109,184,530, forward strand.
AGGAGCTGATGAGACTATATATGTATTTTGATTGTTTTTTTTTATTTCTCCTCGACAACGCAAAAACATCACACTTCAACCTATGGACCACACATTCCTTTGCATACACATATATTTCTCACTGAGGAGTGTGAAAGAAAACACACAATAGCACCAAGAATGGTATTGCAAATATTTTTTGTTTAACAAAATTTGTTTTAATAAAACACGCAACTTTTACTACTCTTAGCTAATGGACTTTAGATCCCACTTCTGAAAATGTAACACAGGTTAGCTAACTCAGTACCGCGACCGTTTATTTGGAGTTGACCGAACGAACTGAACTCAAACGACAACCCAACACGGTACCGAGCTGCCATCTTAACGATCGTTTATTCCCCTAAGGATCTCCTTAATTTTATCTTTTATTATTCGTTTAACAATACCCACTTTTTTTCACTCGGCGATTGATTTCACTGGGGCAGTGGCATAGATAGCTTTTCGCAATGGGGGGTTTCAAAGTTTTAATAATTAAAGATAAAAACAAATAACAAGACTTCTGTTTTGAGGAGGTTCTGGTTTGAACCACCTTTGTTCAAAATGAAAACGAATAATCTTTTAATGCAAAAATAACAAATGTATTTGACTGTGATCGCGACAGAAGCAGGGACGGCAGAAGATATGGGGTAGGTGGGGTATAGACCTCACCTAACTTTTCTGAGCATGGGGTGCACCCCACCTTCTGGCCTTGGAAATACACCAATTTTTTTTAGTTAAATGAGGCAAAAAAAAAATTTATGAAATCATGAATATTGTTATACTAATTTTTGGTTGATTGAGACTGACCAAGTGATTTGAATCATTTATTTATCGGTCATAGACTCAACGTTATGCATTATTTCTTATCCTTTTTTTCTCCTTGATTTTAGTCATTCTTTTTTGAAAATATGTATGATAAAACGTACGTTTCACGGAATATTCATATATTTGTATATTGTATATATATGTATATATATGCATAGGTATATAAAACTACCATACCTTATTTTATTCTATCATGCTCCCCACCTAAAAAAATAGTGTTCTGCCGCCCCTGGACAGAAGTGAAGGAAATTTAATTACAACTGATCTTTAAATAGAGAGAAATGACAAATGTTGAATACATAAATTCTGTTATAGCTTATATAATTTTCAGTGTGAATGTGATTGTAGGTGTAATTTAAGAGAGTTCTAAATGAGTTTGAAAAAAGTTTGACATCAGATAAGTTCAGTGCTGCCGCAACATTCTCCCCCCGTTGGAAGACGTGGGCTTTCAACTTCATGATTTTCAACAGGTAGTAATGTAATTTTTCTAACAGCTCGTTTGATAAGTCCATTTGAGCTACGCACGATAACAACTCGAGAAACCCCATCATTGCCACATATAGTACTGTCCACACGTCCAAGTTGCCACTTCAGTGGTGATAGATTGTCATCCTTTACGAGCACCATGGATCCAACACATATGGATGAGGTAGATGTTCGCCACTTCTTTCTTTCTTGTAATAGAGATAAATAAGAAGAACTCCATTTTTTCCAAAAAAGTTGTTGCATGTAAGTGACTCGTTGCCATCGGTCCAAGTGGTTGATGGTAAGATGAGTAACGTCAGGCTCAATGATAGCAGTAAGGGGTGCACCAACAAAAAATGCGCTGGTGTAAGATCTTCAAGATCTGCTGGATTCTCTGAGATTGGACAAAGGGGACGAGAGTTAATTATTGCAGAAATTTCACACACAAGTGTGCGAAGTTCTTCGAATGAAAGTATTGAGAGGCCAACAGTGCGATAGAAGTGCAGTTTAGCAGCTTTAACAGCTGCCTCCCAAAGGCTACCGAAGTGCGGCGATCGAGGCGGGATGAATTTCCATGAAATGCCATCTTCTAGGCGTTGCTTGGATACGGAGAGATTATGAGCTTCACTGCAAAATAGTTGCTTTAATTCAGCTAATTCATTTCTGGCTCCGACGAAGTTGGTGGCATTATCGGACCAGATAGTTTGAAGCCTTCCTCTAGCACAAATGAAACGCTTAAGTGCAGCTAAAAATGCTGGAGTAGATAGATCCTTAACCAATTCCAATTGAGATGCCTTTGTCGAGAAACAGACGAAGATGCAAATGTAGCATTTTATGGGAGGCCGATTGCGAACTTCAGATTTATAGTAAAATGGTCCACAAAAGTCAGTTCCTGTTGTAAGAAACACTCTGTTGGCTTGAACCCTATCTGCTGGTAAGTTTCCCATAATGTGTTCGAAAATTTTAGGTTTAAGACGAAAACACCTGATGCATTTGTTTATTATACTTGCAACTGTTTTTCTACCACCAATTGGCCAGTATTGTTGCCTAATCGACGCGAGCAAACTTTGTGGTCCAGCATGCAAATTTTTTCTGTGAAAGTAGTCTATAATTGCATTTGTAACTGGGTGGTGTTTTGGCAGTAAAATAGGTTGTTTAGCTTCGAAGTCCAAGAATGAATTTTGCAGTCGTCCTCCAACACGAAAAATTCCTTCAAGGTCGATAAACGGATTCAATGAGTAAAGTGGATTTGAAGCATTTAATTGTTTCTTGCATCTTAATGTCTGTAACTCAACTGCAAAATGGTTTTCTTGTATGCTTCGAATCAGCATGTGCGTTACTGTTTAGAACTAAATGGAAACATTTATAACCGAAATAAACAACACTAAACATACGTTCCACAAATTGTAAATGTAAACAAAAACATCGAATGTTTAAAGAAAATTAATGTACTTAGTGTACCAAAAGTCATATGACTACAAGTCTAGAAGAATTAAATACAACCAATTTGAAAGTTAAAAGGTGAAGTTGTGTGTTTTCTTTTTAAATAGCTTTTTCCTAGTTTTTTCAAATATAGTAATAAAACCTAGTCGGAACAGTTCCCATTTTTATGTTTTTTGGGGTCAAGGGAATGTCACTTCTTGTTTTTTACTGGCGAAAATGATATACGTAAGCAAAGACGCGTTGCAGCCTTTCGAAAGAATTGTGGAATTTACAGTTTAGCGATAAGTCTTGTGATGATGAGACAAGAAGTACTTTACGACGACAGCTGCGTTCTGGTAAATCATTTCAAAATTCCATAGTTTCAGGCCAGTTCGAGGGATGTTCTAATAAAAAAGGAGGTCCTTACTTCCAAAGCTAAGAATGCAATAGTTCATTTGGTATGCATCCTCTTGAAATTATATCAGCTTGGTTTAAAGAAGTTGGGACGTGATGCCATGTCATATTATTTGTGAGGTTTTGTATCTGATTAACCCTGTTTCAAACAAATATGTTAAAATTTGATGGCTGTTCGCGAAGCCAAGAGAGCGTTACCACAGAGTCTGACCAGCAATGAACTGTGCGAGGAAGTTAAACACTTTGTAATATATTGGCTACCAATCCAGCAAGAAGCAAAGCGGCGGTGAATTCTAATTTAGGTACAGTCATAGCTTTCAAGGGCGCTACCTTTGACTTTGCACACAGCAATGTTGATTCAATGTATCCTTGGTTCTCAGATCGAACATATACGCAAGCACCAAAGGCTTCCAAACTAGCATCACAAGATGCATGTAACTCCCAGGTAGCTTTTGGTATCAATACAAAGCGAGGAAATTTGAAACTGCTTGCTTTAGCGAACTGTGTGCACATATCAATCCAAAGTGTCTGCAATGATTGGGGCAGGCTCTCATCCCAATGTAGCTTTTCTTTCCAAAGCGTTTGAAGAAAGATTTTAGCTTTAGTAATAATTGGTGAAATTAGACCAAGTGGGTCATAACATCGAGCTATTGTGGCAAGAACTGAGCGCTTCGTAATGTGGTCCTTGTTTATAATTGGTGTAAACGA